>CM017323.1:20203987-20476747 GCA_006937295.1 Carpinus fangiana | reverse complement strand
AAAAAAAGGAAAAAAAAAAGAAGAAAAGAAAGAAGAGACTTTCTCATAAAAGGAAATAAAATCACAGATTTGAATAGATGATCCCTTGACCGACGACATTTGTTTTACTTACCACCATTCAAATGAAATGAATAATATCTATTTAGTGTAAAATAAGGGGTAATATTGTCTTAATAATAAAGTTGAATGACTAAATTTACAATATTATCTCTCATTTTACACTAAATGGATATTATCCATTTAATTTGAAATGGAGAAGATCTTATTCCCATTTAAAAAGTGGTGATTTTAAAAATTTAATTTTTAAAATCGTATTTATTGAAACCGTAATCTCAAACGAACCCTTAACACACTTACCATCATTAGATTAAATTAAGGTTTTAAAACCACCTATAGGTGTGAAAAAATGGGTGTAAAGAAGTGAGAGTATGTGCATAGCATGAACTCTTTTAAAACCTTTTAATAAGTTCAATTGCTCAAGAAATAATTTTTTATTATTATGGATATTTAGTAAGTGTTTTGGTATTGGGAACTACTTTAGACCAAGTGTTTTCTTATTTAATGATGTTTTAAATTTGATGTTATTTTTATTATCATGCATTTATTACCACATTTAGTTAATTGCCTGTTTTGTAATGTTTTGCGACTCTGAGAGACTAGATGACGAACCTAGCCAGTAGCCCTAACGGGTCAAGGACAATAGTGCCGTATAAATGAAAATTAGTCATTAATTTTTTTTTTTTAATTTATTTACAAGTACTGATTTAATGACTAATTTTTTCTACCACATCAATATAACAATTTCTTAAAAAATAGCATTACTATTGATTTGTCAGTATTATAGTTCAGATGGCCTTAAGGGGCTCCCAATCGTGCATGGAACCTTGTAAGGACATGGAGCTGTGTCAAATCGAAGAAATAAGTTCTTGGAACCCTTCTCCTTTCCCATGTTTGATTAGAAAACAAAAATTATGCTTTTATTACTTTTGAGATTCTAATAATTAATTTGTACTTATCAAAATGTGTTAATTAAGGTTAAGCTTGAGACAACAAATAAAATGATGAGAATTCATGGTTGACATTCTTTTTGAACAAAAGTATGAAATAATGTTGCTCCCGAGGGATAGCTCATTCGGCAAGGGTGCACGTTTCGTGAAGAAGAGGTCACTAGTTCAAATTCTCTACCCCTCTTACCCTTCTCTTGTGTGGAAAGTATGAAATAATGTAGGCAAAAAAAATTAGTGTCTTCTAGTATACAAAGTAATTATGATGGCAAACTTTTCAACAAATCTCACTATATTTCTTCAATATACATCCTTTTATTTCATTTTATAAACAAATAGAATAATGGCCAACATAGCCATGCCTAAGAATGTCTTGTAGTATACAAAGCAATTATGAAGGCAAAGAATTCAACACATCTCACTCTATTTTTATTCTATTCTTAGTAGATATACGTAATTTTTTTTTAAATTTTTTTTTTACAATAATCAGAAGAAATAGTAAAGCGAACAAACTAATAATTATTGCCGCAATTTTTGTAGTAGGCGTCTAATTTATCCGCACCTGTAACACGTTAAAAGTAAATATAAGTATCTCGTATTAACATATATACATATTATAATAATGCGTGCATAAAAAATGGATCGTTTGAAATTGTGTTTTAAAAAATTGCTATTTGAAAACATAAAAAAATCTGCATTTTGTCAAATTGATCATCTTATTTGCATTTTTAAAAATTATTTTTTTTAAATCGCAAACCCAAACGGATGCTTAGAGAAGGAATTCTCTAATATATATATATATATATACAGAGAGAGAGAGAGAGGGAGAGAGAGAGGGACAACATTTAAAGGGTAAACACATTAACATACATGCTAGGATGTGCAACTTGTGCTGCTCTGCACATATTTTGGCACTCTGCAGCACAAATCAATGTAATTAGGAGCTTTGGAGGTATAGGGATATGGGGGATTTTTGAAGGAAATGGGATTTTAGAAGGAATTTTGGGGATTTTTGAAGGTTTTAGGGGTACTAAAATCAACATGTAGAGGAAGAGAGGAAAGAGAAGGGTTATGAGCTTGCACTACTACAACCATATATCATCATCCATACAAGTTTCATTATACGAATTCCATCCATAATTTCTGATACTCCTAATTTTCTTGAAACTAAATATATATTGTTGTGGGAATTAAGTAATTAATGTTGAACAACAATAAATATATATAATGAAGTTCAAACACTTGTAATCTATTATAAATATACATTAAATACTACATCTTATTTTAATATAAAGAGCGTTCACACATGATAAATAAGTTTTTTAAGAATCCTGACTTCTGGAGAAATTGGACTGTAGCCTTCAAGCGCAGTTTTAATCTGACATCTGTCTACTACCGTCATTGCTTATTCTTTTAAAAAATAATAATAAGTATTATATATATATATTTGTCATAATAATTACAACATTATGCAATTATTTATCGAGCAGCATTCCAAGTCTAAGATACAACCCAATAAAAATTGTTTGTATTATGATATTACTAGTTAATAATATTGAATATTAGAAGTAAATGGACAAATGAATATGAAGAGAATATTCATTGAACAATCCATGCATGCCTGACNAGTAAATACTGCTGTGATCTCAATGAATAATTTCCCACACACTTTATTGATAGAGATTCTATGTTATATACAGAGAGGTACAGAAGCTAATTTAGGAAACATGTAAACGGTAAAGCTAAAACTGTGCTACTGTTACAATTTACAGCTATATAATTCAAATTTAAAAACAGCTCCAAATATAGAATTAATGACAGAATATTTGACATGATTTTAGGCTAGACATGCTCTGTTTTGATTTGAGTAGAATCCACGCATGCTTCCCTTATACCCTTCTCCTTTCCCATCGTTTGATTAGAAAACAAAAATTATGCTTTTATTACTTTTGAGATTCTAATAATTAATTTGTACTTATCAAAATTTGTTAATTAAGGTTAAGCTTGAGACAACAAATAAAATGATGAGAATTCATGGTTGACATTCTTTTTGAACAAAAGTATGAAATAATGTTGCTCCCGAGGGATAGCTCATTCGGTCAGGGTGCACGTTTCGTGAAGAAGAGGTCATTAGTTCAAATTCTCTACCCCTCTTACCCTTCTCTTGTGCGGAAAGTATGAAATAATGTAGGCAAAAAAAATTAGTGTCTTCTAGTATACAAAGTAATTATGATGGCAAAGTATTCAACAAATCTCACTATATTTCTTCAATATACATCCTTTTATTTCATTTTATAAACAAATAGAATAATGGCCAACATAGCCATGCCTAAGAATGTCTTGTAGTATACAAAGCAATTATGAAGGCAAAGAATTCAACACATCTCACTCTATTTTTATTCTATTCTTAGTAGATATACGTAATTTTTTTTAAATTTTTTTTTTACAATAATCAGAAGAAATAGTAAAGCGAACAAACTAATAATTATTGCCACAATTTTTGTAGTAGGCGTCTAATTTATCCGCACTTGTAACACGTTAAAAGTAAATATAAGTATCTCGTATTAACTTATATACATATTATAATAATGCGTGCATAAAAAATGGATCGTTTGAAATTGTGTTTTAAAAAATTGTTATTTAAAAACAAAAAAAAGTCTGCATTTTGTCAAATTGATCATCTTATTTGCGTTTTTAAAAATTATTTTTTTAAAATCGCAAACCCAAACGGATGCTTAGAGAAGGAATTCTCTAATATATATATATATATATACAGAAAGAGAGAGGGAGAGAGAGAGGGACAACATTTAAAGGGTAAACACATTAACATACAAGCCCTATATAAGTGGCTGGGATGTGCAACTTGTGCTGCTCTGCACATATTTTGGCACTCTGCAGCACAAATCAATGTAATTAGGAGCTTTGGAGGTATAGGGATATGGGGGATTTTTGAAGGAAAAGGGATTTTAGAAGGAATTTTAGGGATTTTTGAAGGTTTTAGAGGTACTAAAATCAACATGTAGAGGAAGAGAGGAAAGAGAAGGGTTATGAGCTTGCACTACTACAACCATATTCAATGCCATCATCATCATCATCCATACAAGTTTCATTATACGAATTCCATCCATAATTTCTGATACTCTTAATTTTCTTGAAACTAAATATATATTGTTGTGGGAATTAAGTAATTAATGTTGAACAACAATAAATATATATAATGAAGTCCAAACACTTGTAATCTATTATAAATATACATTAAATACTACATCTTATTTTAATATAAAGAGCGTTCACACATGATAAATAAGTTTTTTAAGAATCCTGACTTTTGGAGAAATTGGACTGTAGCCTTCAAGCTCAGTTTTAATCTGACATCTGTCTACTACCGTCATTGCTTATTCTTTTAAAAAATAATAATAAGTATTATATATATATATATATATTTGTCATAATAATTAAAACATTATGCAATTATTTATCGAGCAGCATTCCAAGTCTAAGATACAACCCAATAAAAATTGTTTGTATTATGATATTACTAGTTAATAATATTGAATATTAGAAGTAAATGGACAAATGAATATGAAGAGAATATTCATTGAACAATCCATGCATGCCTGACCAGGGAAAAATAATATATATATATTGACCAATAAATGTAAAATAAATAAAGTTATATGGTATGCAGCTTGTGTGTGTATATATATATAAACTTAGCTTTTTAGAGCTTTTTAGAAGATGTTGACAACGGCGGTGATAATTTTGTAGAAGAAAATGAAACAGAATGTGGGGTGCACTAAAAATACAGAATTAAATTTTTTTTAAAAAAAAAAAATCATGAAAACGCGTTGTCAACCCCGCCCATAAAGCTATTCAAGAGGTGATGTGTAGGGGATTTTTTTTTTTTTTTTATTTTTTACACAATATAAGGGAATTTAAACTAGTGATTTATATTTCATTAAGTGTGGTTCATAGTCGATTGAGCTACTCCTTAGAGATGTATAGCAGATAATCATCATAGATTGGTTTTCAAAATTGTTAAGGGACATTATATATAAGCATAATAAGCCTATTAAAAATTCACAAGTCTTGTAAAAGTTGAATTATTGAGTTTCTAAGAGCATCCACAGAAGTTTCAACAAATTTTATTCACCAAAATAACCAAAAATACATTTTTTGTTATTTTAACAACTTACCTTTCTAGAGCACTAATTTCAGCTTCACTACTTTAACAATTTACTTTCACTATTTCATTTAAATATTATTTTTCAAAGATTTGTTTATTATTTCTCTAACTTTTATATTTTTTAATATTTAAATTTTCTTAATGGTCTATTTTAAGAATATTTGTCTTATTCTAACGGTAATATTTTAAAAAATTTGTAATTTTTCTAATCATCATATTTTTTAATTTGTGTCTTATTGGCGCTCAAAGAAAAAATTTGTGATTTCTATCTTATTTTTCATTGTAATTTCTCCCTCATAATTTTTAATTTGTATCTTTTTTAATTTATGTCACATTTTTTATTTTTTAATTTGTGTCTTATTTTTCTAACGGTCTTATTTGTGTCTTTTTAATTTGTGTCTTAAGAAAAAGAAAAAGAAAGAAAAAGTAAGTGAAATGAAAAGTTGCAAAGAACTGCGAAAAGAAAAGGTGAGAGAAAAAAGAGAGAGAGAGAGAGAGAGAGAGAGAGAAATGAAAAGTAAAATGGAAGAGAGAGAAAATATATTTGTTTAATAAATAGGTGAGTAAATAGTAAATTTTATATTTGATCATTAGTTTATCTTGTTATTTCTTTTGGTTAAAATTGTGATGCTGAAAAGTGGCATTTTAAACAATTTTGGTTAAATTGTCTCATCAAAATAACCAAAAGGTTAGTTTGGTGAGGATGCAATGGATGCTCTAAGAGCATTCCTAGCTGTAGCAATCTCACCAAAATAACCAAAAGTATACTTTTAGTTATTTTAACAACCTTTTTTTTTTAGAGTACCCCAGCAGCCTTACTATTTTAACAATCTACTTTCACTATTCCATTTAAATATTCTTTTTCAAAGATTTGTTTATTCATTTTTTAACTATTAAAGGAAGAGAAATAAATGAAAAGCAAAAAAGAAGAGAGAGAAATGAATTGTTTAATGAATATGTGAGTAAATAGTAAATTTTAAGTTTGATAAGTACTGTTCACATCACCAAATTTTTTTGTTAAACTGATAAGGTTGAAAAGTGGCAATTTAAGCCATTTTGGTTAAATTGCCTTACCAATTTAACCAAAAAAAAAAAAAGATTTGGTGAGACTGCTATAGGTGCTCAACAAATCAATTGTCTAGTTAAACACATAAATATTTTCTTGCCATAGGACGCTGAAACATCATATATCTTTTAGAGAAATGTTATGCATACTCTTTCATTCCTATATTTTTAAATGTATATTTCTTAACGCGATAGTAAAAATTTCTATTAGATTTTGAATTGGTTATTATTAAATTTTGAATTCAATCATAATTTTCATTATCATGTTAAATGAGTGTGATAATTTACTTACTAAGCTATTAACAGATGCAATTACTTTTTCACTTGTAAAATATCTTGGTGTTTTGTAGTTAACAGGTTATTGATGAGACAGGTCCGAGCAATTTGTAAGGCTAAAGATACTGAGTGAAGAGCTTATGTAGGCAGGTTTGCATAGTATAATTTAGACGTTAATGTTTATTGTAAATTATGGTGTGCAATACCAAGAGTTGCATCGCTCATCTTTTCATGTAACATCCATGGGAATTTCGTAGTGATGATCAAGTGTGAGGATGACCATATTTATTATAGTGTGATCATCTCTACATCATCACTTGTTCCAAGCTTGCTGGCGTCTCTACTACCCACTACCTAGCCTTCCTACGACTACAAACTCAAGTCGATTGCATACTCGATATGAGGTCTTGCTTAAGAGTCTCGTCAAGTTCGAATCAAGCTCAAATATGAAAATGATCCTAACAAGTCGAGCTTGAACAAGGCTTGAACTTGAAGACTCGGCTCGAGTTCGAGCCGAGTCAAATCCATGGATAAATTATATTATTTAAGCCAAATCCATGGATAAATGCCTAAATTCATGCATTGACTTGATTAAGACATTAATTAATTACTTAATAAAGAGAAGAGCTTAGAACCTCCTTAATCTTAGGTTGGTAATAATATTAATTGGATTTAGATAACAAATCGAATTCATAAAAAATCATATCAGTTTTGTCTTAAATAGGCCAACAGAAGTGAAGTATTTATTATAGAAAAGTAAATGTTTTTGCATGAAAATAGATTTTCTACAGCCAATTGGGATACGACTAGCTAGTACAAAGTACTAACCATTAACCAGAAAACAAGAAAGAAGGATAATTTAATTTTAATTATTAAAAAATAAAAAATAAAAAATAAAAAAATAAAAAAAAAAGTTACTTCAAAACCTAGGTTGGCCTGGCCATCTGCAAAGCCCAAAACGCAGGAGCCATGACGGAGAAGCTGCCACCAGCGGCACCACCGTCGAAGCCTCTCTCCGTGCAAGACTGGGAGAACCTAATCGACGACTTCCAGTACGGCGGTCCTCGGCGCCAGAAATGGAGCTCCCTGTACCCGATCCCCTCCCTCCTCGACCTCGCCCTCTCGTCCATCCACAAAAGGGACTTCCCTCTCAAGCTCCACCTCCTCCTCTTCCTCGAGGAATTCTGCGACGCGCTGTTCATCTCCCAGGAGACCCAATTCCTGGACCGCCTCCTCGACACCCTCCGTCTCATCATCCAATCCCCCCTCGACGGGACTCACATTACCTTCGCACTCAAAGACCAAATGCTCGTCTCCACCACCTCCATTTTCATCACCCTCGACGTGTTTCACAGATTTGGCATTCACTACATCGAGAACTTGGTCGAATTGTTGTTGATCATCGTCAACCGCCCCAACCACGGCGCCGACCGCCAGACACGCGCCGTCGCCTGCGAGTGTTTGAGAGAATTGGAGCGATCCCACCCCTGTTTGCTCTCCGATATTGCCGGACACCTCTGGAGCCTCTGCCAAAACGAGCGGACCCACGCGTCGCAGAGCTACATTCTGTTGTTCACTTGGGTGATACACAACATTGTGGTTAACAAGTCGAGTGTTTCGATCCTCAACACCTCGGTTCCTTTGGTTCCCTTCAATGTGCCGCAATCGCTGCTCTTGGGCGGTTCTTCGAACTCCGCGAACGCGGGGTTGAACTACAAGGAGCTGAGGAGGGCGATGGCGTTCTTGCTGGAGTCGCCGCAAGTTTTGACGCCGTGCGGGATGGCGGAGTTCATGGCGATGATTACGCCGGTGGCGGTGGCGTTGGAGCTGCAGGCCTCCATGTTGAAGGTGCAGTTCTTCGGGTTGATCTGTTCCTATGATCCGATGCTGTGCCATGTCGTTTTGATGCTGTATTTGCAGTTCTCGGATGCCTTCGATGGGCAAGAGGGCGAGATTGCCCGCCGGCTTTTGTTAATTTCGAGACAAGCGCAGCACCATTTGGTCTTTCGGTTGCTCGCTCTTCATTGGTTGATGGGTTTCAATGAACTGATTTCCAGCAGAGAGGTTAACAAAAAGAAGGCTCTGGTCGTTGAGATGGGATTGAGCTTCTATCCCAGAGTGTTTGATCCGCTCGCATTGAAGGCTTTGAAGCTTGACTTGCTTGCTTTCTGCGCGATATGTATGGAGAGCTTGAGATCGGAGAGTGGTTCGGACGCGGGGAAGTCTGGGGAGAAGCTGTTCGGAGATGGTATTGTGTCTGTGTCAGCTTTTCAGTGGTTGCCGCCGGCGAGCACGGAAACCGCGGTGGCGTTCCGCGCCTTCCGTAAGTTTTTGATAGGTGGGTCGTCACATTCTGACGCCGATCCTTCTACCACTGGAATTCTCATAGAGTCCACCATCTTCAATACTTTACAGGTATTTTGCAGGTTTTCTTTCTATTTCTTTTCTCATCTCGATATAACAATTGGTTACTGTTGTATGGGAGCCAGAGGAAAACATGAGTAGATGTTGGAAAAAACAAAAGAACGCAGACTCTGTTTCTTTGGAGGCAAATATGTCATATACTACAAATAGAGTCTGTTGTTTCTTTTTCTTTCTTCATTTCTCATCACAACATGTGGACTCTTTGGTTTCAAATATATTCCACTCTTTCGAACAAATATCTGCTGCTTTTTAATGTAGTACCAAAACCTTCAAGTTTAATAAGGAGTTTCCTTGTTGCTAAACAGATGAAGACACCGTGAAGAATGTCAAACAGATTTTGTTAGAACGCATTTGACGTTCTAGGCAATCTTTTCCGCTTCTTGTATTTGACTAGCTGAAGTGGCTAAGGGTGATGTAGAATAGGGACAAACTATTTGATACCATATGATATGGTCAACCTAAGAATCATTGAGAAAAAAGCAGGCAGTGGCTGAGAATAGGATCAACCCACATATATAAATCCAACCATATGTGTGGAAACCAATGATGTTCTCTTTATCTTGTTATGATAATATGTTGTATATTCCATAAACTACAGAACGCTAAAGGGCATGCTGCATAAGCAGGATTCAAATTATCAACTTCAAATATTTGAGAATTTGTGTATCTAGGATTTTGAATTTTTGGCCATGCCTGATATTTACCCAACCTGGAGGGGGAGCTTTGCACGGTGTCCCGGGAATATTGACAGGGCGAAGCCCTGGATACCCCTGTTATCAAAAAAAAAAAAAAAGATTTAGAATTTTAAAAGAAAGGGTTGTGGTACAAAGATCAACTAGGGTTTCAAAATGATGGTCAATAATGTAAGAGTCACTGTTTCATGAACAAAACAGGTAGCTAGAAGGTTTGGACAGCGTCTATTTTTGGCAATTTAGGGTTGGTTTTATAGGATACTTGCTTGCTATTTGGTAGGTAAAATCTGTGGGGTTTAAGGGTTTCGATGGGTCAGGAGAGGGGCTTAACTTGGGATTGTAAAAGGGGGAAGAAGAGAGAAAAGTTTGTGACTGGTCAGGGGCTGTGAACTGTATCCATGAAGAGTATCAGTGTGAAGAAGATGAAGATGACCCTAGGCATCTTGCCTTAACACTCAAATGTGAATATCACATGTCCAAGTCTCTGATTCTTTGAGTGCAATGAAGCTTAAAGTAATTACCTAATTAAAAAAATGTTTTTTGCTCTGCGACATTGATGATATAAGGTTCAAAAGCATATAGATCTTTTGTCAACTGGACATTCCATGATGACCCTATGCATGAAAAGTTCTTAGGCTGCCAAAACTGAAAATCATTGTAAAGACAATAACTTGACTCTTATTCGATGGCTGCATCAATAGGTGAAAAGTCTCTCAACTTCTTGTTGCCCACGAGTATTCAATTTGCTATTTGCATTTTGTGTAACAGTGTCAATCTGCACTCTACTGTTCCTTTCTTATGTTTTGTTGTTTGTTCAGCCATTGGATCTCTATGCTTATGTTTCAACTTCTATTTTCCAGAAAATGCTAGTGGACATGATCTTGGAGTATCAAAGATTGGTTCCGGAGATTGTTGCTTTTATTGACCGCTTGTTGGGCTGTCAAAAACACTGCTGGTTGGGAGAACGCCTGCTTCAGACATTGGATGAGAATTTGCTTCCAAAAGTCTCAATTGATTATAAATTGATTTCTTGCTTCCCAATATTTGATAGAATCGCTGCAAATAATACAATACCTCCAAGTGGATTGTTAGAGCTGCTGACCAAATTCATGATTTTCCTTGTTGAGAAACATGGGCCAGATACAGGACTAAAATCTTGGTCACAGGGAAGTAAAGTTCTTGGTGTCTGTCGAACCATGCTGATGCACCACCATAGCTCTAGATTGTTCCTTAGACTATCTCGCCTCCTTGCATTTACTTGCCTTTATTTTCCTGATTTGGAGGCTCGTGACAATGCTAGGTATGATATTGAAAATTGCTTCCTCCCATTCCTCAGTGGAAGTCAGATCACCTTTATTTCTGTTTTTCTTCTACTATGGCATATGCAGTTTAATAGCTTTTTTTCTTTGTAAAATAAACGTTGTTTAGAAAAGCATAATAGATCCAATAATGGTAACTGATTATTAGCTATTGCCGTTGACTTATTCTAATTATGATCAACCATGGCTTTTTGCAGGATCTATCTGCGGATGCTGATCTGTGTACCTGGAAAGAAGCTTAGAGATATGCTAAACCTTGGGGAGCAACTCCTTGGCATTTCTCCTTCTCCACATTCCAGCTCTTTTTTTAATATCCAGTCTCCTCGAACTTCCTACGATCTAAAGAAATCTAGGAACATCTCATCCTATGTTCACCTTGAGCGGATGATACCATTGCTTGTCAAACAATCTTGGTCCCTGTCTTTACCAACTTTAGGTGTTGATAGTAATAACCCTGGTTACTTTGAAGACATCAGGGACAGTGAAGCTCCAGTTGAGGAAAGGGAGATTGATGGAAGTACTGATATACAGATCCCAGAGACTGGAAGAATTGATCAACCGCAGGAGCCATTGCGTGTGATGGATTCGAAGATTTCAGAGATCTTAGGAACCTTAAGGACCCATTTTTCTTGCATACCTGATTATAGACATTTGCCAGGGATCAAGGTTAGAATATCCTGTACTTTGAGATTTGAATCCGAGCCGTTCAATCGTGTATCTGGAGTTGACTCTACTTCTAGTGGTTTGGATAGATTAGATGCCCTTCCTGCTATGTACGCAACTGTGCTTCAAATTTCATCCTCTGCCCCATACGGATCTATTCCATCATGTCACATACCTTTTCTTCTTGGTGAACCCCCGAGAAATAATTACATTTCTGGTCAAAGGGCGCCATTAGATATTGTACCTGTAGAAAACGGTTTGGGAGAAGAGGAAATTTTTAGAGCTCCTGTAACAATTGAATTAGAACCACGGGAACCAACACCTGGTCTGGTTGATGTTTTCATTGAAACAAATTCAGAAAATGGTCAGATTATTCGTGCTCAGCTTCATAGTATCACAATAGGAATAGAAGACATGTTTCTCCAGGCTATTGCTCCATTTGGCATCCCCAAAGAAGCAATACCTGGTTATTACTCAGACTTGTTCAGTGCTCTATGGGAGGCATGCGGTACTTCTTCTAACATTGGGTGGGAGACCTTTCCACTAAAAGGAGGCAAAGGGGTTGCAGCCATTAGTGGGACACAATCAGTCAAGCTACTTGAAGTCCCTGCAACCTCTTTGATTCAGGCTACTGAAAGGTACCTGGCTAATTTTGTTGTGAGTGTGATTGGTGAACCACTAATTAATATTGTGAAGGACGGGGGAATGATTAGAGACATCATCTGGAAGGATTTGGCTTCAGATTCTTCCCTTGAAGCTAGCACCTCCGTAGCTGGTCTTGATCAAGCCCCACTTCATCTTACATACTTTGCTGGTGAAGATGAGAGGGAAAATCTTGGTAGTACCAACAAAAGAAATATGGGTAGCTTTCTTATTTTGATATTTCTTCCACCAAGATTCCATCTTCTTTTCCAAATGGAAGTATGTGATGTTTCAACTTTAGTTCGAATTCGAACTGATCATTGGCCGTGCTTAGCTTATATTGATGATTATTTGGAAGCTTTATTTTTGACCTAGGGGCAACTCTTTTCCATAGTGAGTAATTCTGCTTCCCCATCCCAATGCTCTCATTTGTTCCTGTTCATTGCTGTGACATCATCAGCAGTTTGTTCCAGCTTTCTGCTATGTTGTTTCATGCAGCAAGATTTTTTTTTTTTTCTTTTTCTTTGCTTCCAAAGTAAACTTGTCTTGAGTACGCCTGGAAGTGAGCCCCTCTATCGTGTATATTGTTCTTGTGTATTCATACTTCTAAAAGTGCATTCTTTTTGGACATCTTCCCCTAAGGCCAAACACTAAGCTTGTAAATAGAAGGTAAGCTGATACATCTTTTTCAGTCAATACAAGCTTTTATCATTTGTATATCACATTGTCATTGGACAGAATTGTTTAGATTATCTGGGTGCAATAACGAATGCACCCGTTTTTGGTATCCTCTAATATATTATGAACTGTTGAGCAGTCTTAAGATCTTCAAAACTTGCCAGAGATTGTTGTTGATTTATTTTCCCACAAGGTGCTGGTAGAACTAGATTGCTTCTTTCTTTACTTCATTGCAAAAATCCTCTGTTGAGCAGTCTTAAGATCTTCAAAACTTGCCATATATTGTTGTTGCTTTATTTTCCCACAAGGTTCCGGTAGAACTAGATTTCTTCTCTTGTACTAAATTGCAAGAATCCTATCTGCTACTAGATTTCTTCTCTTGGTTCTCACGAGTTCGTGAAAGTTCAGTCTTGGCTGTTAAACCCAAGATTTCTGTTTTCTGAAAGCCTCTTCTACCTTGCTAACTTGACAGTAATATTTTTATGGATTCAACATATCCTGTGTTATACAAAAGATGTTTGTGTTCTGCTACCATACTGCTTACAAAGAAAAACTCTTTTTATGCCACTCCAAATTGCATTTAAAATGAAGTTTTAGGCCCTTATTTTAGAGCCTTCAATTTCTTATAACCAAGGAGTGTAGCATAACCTTCAACCATGGCTGATAAGCTTAATGCTTGACATTGAGTAATTTCAGATGTGCTTGGGTGGGAGGGAGTTTCAGGTTATAATGAAATATCGCCTTGACAATGATCTTTGAAGCCGGAGTAAGACCTCGGTATTTGCTTAAACCTTTAGCAAATAAGACCAATTCGCCAATTCAAGCATCATTAACCAAAATTCCTTTATGCCGACGCAAGTATTACCTTCCCCTTATTCTATTTATTTATTTATTTAATCAATGCGGGGAAGGGGGGAAAATGGAGAATTAGAAAAACATGAAAGACAAAAGGGATAGCATCAAACCTAACAACTGTTGTGATTTCCTTTAATTAGACCATGTTAAGATAGATACCTCGTAATTTCCCTCCGTCTCTTCCACATGAGAGTCCCCTTCCTCAACCACAAACATGTTCATGATACAGTTTGCCTATAACTTGCATAAGTCATCAACCACAGGCCCAAGTCTCACTGAGTTGGCTCTTGGCCCTTCATGAGATCGTTGCACACACACATGGGACGCATATATCAACCCAAAGAGGTTGAGCTAAATCCAAATTTAACCCCAAGGAAATGAAAATTGAAATTATTATGTCACTCTGATACAAAAAAGTATGTGTTAGTAGCATCCCATAAATACATGGATTAAATCGCTCCATTTTACTTGATAAAATACAGCTTGTTTAGCTAAGTAATTCAGACTGACCCCCCTCAGTCAGAAAAAAGAGAATAAAAATGAAGCCAAGAGGAGTTATTATGGGATAAAAGAAAAGAAAATTAAAATCCTAGTTTCTAACTAAAATGACTATCTTCGCTCGTGGGTTCTTGACCCAGACAGAAACCTCCCTGAATCAACAGAGCTTCTACCTTTTGACTCTACATGTTTTTCTTCCTTCTGATCAAGAGCTAACTTTTGCCTCCGCAGCATCTCATCAGTATACCGCCGCCACAAGACTTCCCTCTCTTTCCTTGGCATCTTGCTATATCTCAGATCAGGCTTTAGAAGACGTTTAGCCGTCGACCATGAATTGATGGCTGTTTTCCCATCTTCTGTCTCCCGGGAAGCTGCTTCAGCAGTCAAGACTTCAGCTAACAAAGCTCTGAACTCGTGTACACATCGCTAAAAAAAAAAAAAAACCAAAGAAGATCATTATATTGAAGGTTGATTCATGCTTCCACCGTTCCACCATATGAGCTAAAATAATGATGTGCAAATTGCTTAAACTACAAATGAATCACACATTTACAAAGTGGGTCATGTCGGCGACGCCGCAACAGCTTCAACCAAATTCGTATTTCATCCACAACACAGATCAATCCTTAGTTATAGAAGAGTGTGAGATCTCAGCGCACTTCAGAGGTTTCAATTTAATATCGGGGAAAAATGCAAAATTAATTCCCGTGGTTTATCTAATTTGCAATTAACTCTCCGTGGTATCAAAATGAACTCAAAGGTCCCTGACGTATGTCAAAAAAATAATATAGTCCCTACAGTCAAATTTCGTCCATTAATTTAACAGATTCTTTTAATGTGACACCGACTCAAATCGGATAAACATCACAATTTTATTGGCTATAACGTTTTGCGCTATCAAAATCAGTTAACGAAATTTGACTATAAGGACTATATTATTTTTTTGGTATATGTCAGGAACTTTTGAGTTCATTTTGATACCATAAGGAGTTAATTGCAAATCAAGTAAACCACATAGACTAATTTTATATTTTTCCCTTAATATTGCTCTAAAACCCCAATACTCTTGAGTTATCATGTGTAGACCTTGCCCAATGCAATCAAAATATTAAGATAGCAGAAACAAATAAACACTTCTGAACATAAAAAAATAACATATTTTGGGTGGCACTGTAGCTCACCCTAAACAATGTTTAACGCATAAAATTATTTCTCTCCTCTCTCTCTCTCTCTCTCTCTCTTTAAAAAAATTATATTAAAATTTAAAATTTTTTTAATTTTTATTCACAAGAAATTCTTGGAAATCTGGAGTGCATAATCATGCTTCATAATAAACAACAATTCTTGGAAATCTGCAGGAGAACCTTGCAAATATATTACAACTAATCAGCCCCCAAAAGAAAATTGTGGGAGTTAATAGAATTACCTCATTCAGCATCTTTATGTGTTCCCGGAAAAGCTTTTCTGTGTCAGATGGATCCAAGTCAGGGTTGATTAAACGTCCTTGCGGATCCTTCTCCAATTTAGGCTTAGATTCCGTCCAAGATGCCTAATCACAAGAATAGAAGCAAAAAGTGAACAAATTTATTAGTATCGATGAGACAAAACCTTCTCCTGAAAATATAGCCAGTCAAAACCAAGTGACCAATTGTACCCGAATGCTCAGACCAGTAACAAGTTGCTTTTTTTTACAAAATATTGGGAATGATGGGAAATCTCAAAAAAAATAAAAAACAAACAAAAAGCTTCATGATTACCCTAGGCAACGGACACAAAAAAAAAAATCAAGGCTTCAAATATTTTATCAATGGAATCAGCAACAATAATAAGTGTTGGACAAATTGAGCCTAGTCATAAGCTGCTAGGCTTTAGTTGAGCAGTCATGAAAATTATTATGAGTTTTTCTCTTTTCATTGTTTTTCTTTTCTTATTTTTCTTCTTGCAAATTGGGAGAAGGGAGGTGGTAGGGGGGATTCCACTTTTAATATGTAGATATAATGAGGATTAAGGTAAGAATCTATAATAAGCGAGACTTGTCCCTTTCCCTTGTCTATTTCTTTCTTCTGTACTCCTTTTTAATAAGTGGAAATAGAGATACCAAAGGTCCCACAGGAGTTGTCTCCTCACTCCTTTTCTTTATTGTTTATAAACTCCTCAAATAAACTGAAAGCTAGTATTAAAGTTCTTGTACAGCTGGAAAGTACGTTTTCAAAAATTTAATATAAAACAGGGGCTAACGTGATAATATCAGCATTTGTAGCTAGGGGGCTCTTCTCCTGCTGTTTTTATTTTTTATTTTTATTTTATGTATATTCATTCTATTGAAAAGAACACAAAAAGGATGGAACCTTAGCTCAAGGAAAATATAACACAGAATAGCAAACAGAACCAAAATAGCTTTCCAACAAACACAGTTCCACAACCTTTTGAGGCTAACCCTCCTAATATCAAATAAGAGGAGTGCGTGTTATCTCCTCCCAATTTTCCCAGCGATTGGGTAATGAAGTAAAAGATGAACCACATTATCACCTCCAACCTTTCACACACTGCTTGAGGTTATAATTTTCATCACTGTTTGAGGTTATCCACTGTTAAAATGTTTCCCTATCTGACGAACCAGCCACTTTTAAGCATATCTGCCTCCCAAATGCATCTCCAAAGAAAACTACACCTGAATCCCATCGCGCCACTCCTGCCATTAAGATCTTTCTCTTTTGAGTAATGCTATACGCTACAACTACATCCCACACACATCCCACTGACCTTGGGATGAGCGTGTAGAATATAGCATCTCTTCTCTTTTTACAGCTAATTTTCAGAATTTTCCAATCTGTCAGCCAAGTTCCAATATATCCAACTGCTTGCAGACAAAATGGAGCCAATATGATCAAGATAGGGACCTGCTCTCTATGGCTGGCCCTAGAAAATGCAATCAAGGGAGATTGGCTTAATTGTAAAAAGGTTAGTAGACAAGTTGCTTCTAGGATTACTAAGGATCTAAACATTGAAGACGATGAGGGAAAATACAATAGTGCAGATAATGATTTGATGTTCTTTTTGGACTGAATTAAATCCTAGAAAGATTTCTATTTCATGAATGTTCATGCCTGTATCACATCCAAAGGGAAGAATTTTTGTCATGGGGAAACCACAAATGCAGAAAATCCGCTCTCTCCAATTTCTTAAAAAGAATGGCCACGAACATAGAAAAGAATGGCCATGAACATACATGACATAAAAGTAACTCATTTACTAAACTTTTTTATATTTAAGTCGGCATCCCTAGGGCCGGGAGGGTCCTTTTTGGCAGATCGAAAAAATGATGAAAAATGAAAAAAAAAAACATAACGACTCTAGTTTGACTTGCTGCAATTTGTAGATAGCAGAATTTACAAAATGAACATGACATCTTTTACAACACATTCAATCCCCTACTTAAAAATTGTATTCACATGCAAAAAAATTATAGACTGCACATTTGTCATTTACAACAATTAATCATGCAGATTCATATCACCATATAGTCACTGGCCTATGCAGAATCTTTAATATTGCAGCAGACCTTAAAATACAAAAGTAACAAACAATAGTCTACTACTGATGATTTAACATACAACATAACCATCAATCATTCCTAATCCAGTAGTATCCAGAATTAAATCACCAATGATATTTTACCTGTGGGTCTTTAATTGTTTCCACAAGCAAAGCCTGGAAAGATGCAACTGCCTCCTTCCTGCGAACTTTCACTCGCACCCTCTCCATTTCCTGTTCTTCTCTTTCCTTTCTTTTCCGGAATTCTCGCTCCCTTTCCTTCAGTTTTTCCTGAAAATCAGTACAAGGAGCCCAACAACTTTAACATTTTCCATGAAAATCAAGACACAATTTATGAACATCGTCCTGGTCCATTTTCAAGTATTTTACATGTTAAAGACATCTCCATAAAGGGAGAATAATTTTTTATTTTTAAAACAAACTACAAAAGACACAAATGAATGTGCTCCCCTGAAGTAATCAATCAGAGATACATATGGTTGTGCATACATATATGAGTGCATACAGAATACACATAAGTGTGAGGTCTTTCCCTCATCAGACAGGTCCATCTTCCATTTTTGGTCATTTTCACATTTCCCATCTTTTTCATCTTTAACTCCACACCTCACAGTATCTTTTTATAAGTAATAAATTCAAAACTCATGAATTACAACTTATACAACCATGAGGAACAAGAGGACCACTCCATTGTACCTATTATTGTTCTCAACCTGTAAAATCAGCAGTACATGTTAAAGAACCGCTTTTCCAATATTTATTCTCACATCTGCCCATACATACTGGCAATGTATACAGTGAATCAAATGACATTGCCATGACATGTATGACATAATCAAACCAGAAAGACATAATCAATAGCGATTAAGGAATTCATATTTGTACTCATTCAAAAGTTTGCCCAGATAAATTTGTGCATATATGTATCTGGATTTGTGACCTATTCTGAAAAAAAAAAAAAACATCGTTCCAGCATCTATCTTGCAATGCAACAAGTAGTTTTATACAATACACCATCTTCTAATACCAATTCATGTTCAACCATGAACCACATTACCCAGGAAAAAAAAGAGAGCATGAACTAGGTTGAGAGAGAGAGAGAGAGACTTTCTAACAGAAAGTAGAACACAAGTCTATACCTGCTCCTCCCTTTTGGCTTTTGCTTCTCGTTCTGATTCCTCTTCTCCAGCCTTGAGTTCAGATATATACTCATTAAATAAAATCTCCCTGTCCTCATGCCTAACAGATTTGTATCTTGGATCATTCCTTAGACTATCTTTCACCTACAGTAACCAGAATACAAAATTGATTCTAGAAGGAAAAACTAATACTTTTTAAATACAAAAATCAAACAGACAAAAGCATCGTATACTTATTTGCAGTAGCACAGCCAATTTCGAAAAGTTCTTTTAGTCACCCTGTTATAGTGTTATATATACAATAAACCATAGCCCGCATTTAGCTTGAAAAATGTGACATCCGGTGAAGCCACTTCCAAGTGTTCTGTAGGTCATTCTAAAAGATCTTCAAGATCTACAACAGCAATGTAATTTGCTTTATCAAGTGTCACCTATTTCCTCATCAAATTGGCATTTATCCTTCATTTTGAGACATACAGCTAAAACCAACTGAATTGCATCTAAAGGAATTAAACACTAGCTCTGAAACAATCTATGCTCCTGAAAGTTAGGTGGGTTTAATTCCATCTAAGACGTTTGTTTAAAAAAGGATCCATGTAAAGTAATTCATCCACTTAGCTATTTAAGTCAATTTCCCTTGGGAGGGGTTCCTCATCCAAAAGATCCTCTCCATTTCAAGGAGGAACCGGTTAGGCAAAACAAGAGGACAAAATGGTCTTAAAAATTGAAAAGACTATTTTGCCCTCCTATATTGTACTAACCGGTTCCTCTCCATTTCCTTTGAAATGGAGAGGATCTCATTCCGTTCCTCATCATAAAAAAAAAAATTGAAAAAAAAAATGAAGTCAGTTTCACAATTCTTATATACACTTCCTAATACAACCTACGCTCCTCTCGAAACTCTAAATAATATGAATGCTATTTGAACCAAATTTTCTCCTTTCTAAACACTAATCCAAACAGAGCACCTTCTTAACCCAAGACCACTGATGCACTACTCCAAAGTCCAGAAGTTATTCATTTTGTCTCTTCTTTTTCATCGGAAAACCATTGCCTTTCCGATTAAGAATGAAAGAAAAGCAGTGGCACAAGCATACTGAACCTGCTCTTCGCTAAGCCAACAAGCATGCCACTCACTCCTCCCAATCTGTGTTGGCTTCTTCATGTCCTCAAAACCCAAAATAAAATCTGCCAGCTTCTCCATCGAGAGCATCCTACTCCACCCCTTTGCCTCCACCACATTGTGGATATCAACAAGACTCAGGTGAGAGGTTGTGCTTGGATCTAAGAAGCATGTCCTGGTCGTTGTAGTTCCGAACGCCAACGAAGGTGTTCTCGAGGTTGGAGAGGAAGCAGCAGAAGCAGAGGGCGAGTGGGATGCAAGGCTTTTTTTTTTCTTTTCAAATGGGATTTTTTTTATTTAAAAAAAAAAGGGGGGCTCGGCTTGGGAACCTTGTTGAGTTCAACAAGGCAAGTATTATGACAAGCCGAGTTCGAACAAGGCTTCAAAAGCCAACTCAAGTACAATCTGAGTTTGAACCCCTATACGATGCAGCTGAGCCATGTCCGAACATGCAATACTCGCTCAGCTCAGCTCAACTACAACCCTAATACAAAAAGCACGCTCATGCAATCTCTATATTATGGACCATCATACAATCATTGCACATTCCTTCCAACTATTTTAGGACAAAATCATCCTTGCATGCATGCACCAACTCGTCATTGTATTCTATATAAGTACTAACTTAAAAGTATGCTCATAAATGGGTCCTTTGGCAAATAAAAATATTCTTATGATGATTGAAAGCATTAAAAGAACCACGAATTTATCAACTGCTTCCTTCACCCGAAGCATTACCTCCAAAAAACGTGTTGAGAAAGGATTCCATTATATTTGAATTCATTTTAATGAGAATGGATTCCATTAAAAAGGTTAACTCAATAAATTGTCATTTGTACTTTTAAGTTTAAGCTTATAAAATTGATAAATTTAATTGCTTAAATCATTACCCTCATGCACTCCCCTCACATACAGGCCCAACCTTTTGCTCTTTTTTATGGAACTTTCTATTAGTTATGTAACCAAAAAAAAAATATAGGCCCAACCCTACCACATGAACTCTAAACTTAATTGGGAAGGAATAGAAATGAGACCAGATTTAAACATAGGACCTCCTGCTATACTATCATGATAAATGATAATTTGGCCCACAACTTATGCCAATAGGAAATGGTGACTTTAGTCATTAATAATACTAGTCTGAACTTGTAAGCTACACACCTAAAGACACTCAAAATGCATTCTGTTGAGAAAAAAAAGAAAGTTGTATCTCGGGCAAATAAACACAGGCCAAACTCTGAAGTACAGTTACCTACCTTGGACCATCGGGAATTAATAGTTATATCTCCTTTATCTCTAAGCAAGGACTTAAAACTGGTGGCAGCAGCTGTACGCAGTGCTTGAGCCTTTTCTTCAGTAGCCCTCTTTAAAGGAAGGACCCTGCAAGTGAAGCAGAAAGCTTATCTAACCAGTATAGTGACATCTTATAAGAGAAAAGGCAATTTACCACGCTAATCCAAAGAGATTAGAGGGCTAAAGGACACACCCAAAGTGGACCCGAGAATCTGGTCACTAGCCTATTACGTGCTGACTCATGTTGCTTTCAAGGATTTTAAGAACTTTCTGTCTAGGAAACATTTCAATATAAATTTGAATAAGGTACCGAGTAAAAGAAATTATACACAAATATAACAGGTTAGCTGAGTCTATTGCAATATATGCTGGACAGTCACTGAAATGGGACACAGCCTGAATGACATGCTCATGGTCTAGTACTTCACATCTACCAGAAATTCCCACTGCTATTTTGAAAAGACGGCCCCCAACATCATTTATCCCAATGACATGCTACTTACATTTAAATTGGAAACAAAAGGCATGTAAGAGGAAAAATCTATGGTGACTTGGGTATAGTCATATAATAAGCCCCCACCTTAACTTGAATTTTCTTACTTAAAATTTAGGCAAACTCACTTAAAGTTATGAATCAAGTTACGGAAAGCGTCTCACCTTTTAGTAACAAGCCCCCACCATAACATGAATTTTCTTACTTAAAATTTAGGCAAACTCACTTAAAGTTTTTATTTTTATTTTTATAAGTCAGTAGAATTTATATCAAAAAGCACAAATTTAAAGGGGGCGCCACCCAATTATACAAAGAGTATAACTAAGAGCACCTAAGTATAACAAAGAGTAAAACTCACTTAAAGTTATGAATCAAGTTACGGAAAGCGTCTCACCTTTCAGTAACAAGTTAGCACTTAATGATGAAGAAAAACTGCAAACTAAATTTCTTAGTTTTGCTTAGCACTGAATAAGGATATTTACTAACCAAGTCATTCATGTCACGTAGAAGGCCCCTACCATGGCTACACCTGACCAATGTGGTCAAGAATTTTATATCATAAATTTATTTTCAAATTAGGGAAACAGCTATAGTGCAGAACATAAGTCCAAAGACAGGCAAAAAGGTTTGTGCCCCATGCCCAAAATGGTCTAGGGTGACCAAAACTCCATCATAGTGTCCTTGCTAAGTCAATCACACCTGATAGGACAAACATTACCAAATGCTTCTTCACAAATTGATTATGTTCAACAAGTTTAGACATTTTTCCACACAAAGAACATGGTAACTTTGATAACTTGTGATCAATACGTTGCATGCAAAACCCAGGTTTTAAGATTGAATGGAACACCATTCAGTGAATTTAACGCTATGTAAATGTAGTGTTGAGTTTATTGATTGCTTGCTACTTCATTGTACAGTTACTAATGACCTCAACTCTTTTCTCTTTACAATATTCAGGGTTAAATTGGTGATGTCTCAGAAGGAGGTTGATGTGTATATTTGTTGGCAGGAATGTTTGGACGGAATAGAAACAGTTCAATCAAGAATGTAGACCCCCTTTGCCTTACATGGACAGTTAGGACAGAGATATAACCACACCTTAAACGGCATTAAGCTTTCTAATCTTGAGCTGAAAATCTTATTTCTACAAACTTAATATCAGTGGTCTAATGTGGTTGGCAATATCTCTTCTTTTTTAGCAGATATTATTGACTATATTTGATTGTAATTCTTAAGGGTACTCTTTTCCATGATACCTGTATACTTAGGTTTCTTCTTTTATTGATAAAATTAAAATATTACTACTAACAAACACACATCCAGATTTTACCTCATCCGTTTGGTATAACTTTACTCAAGCTAGGTCCTACATAGGCATGAGATAGTCATGTTTCTAGGCTACAACACCTATATGAATGATGAACAAATTATATAAGAGGCATTTTTAAACAGAAAGTAACCCTTTTAAAGCTTCCAAACCAAATTGCCTTTCTTTTCTTTGGGGGGGGGGGGGAGTTTTCCATTTTCCTAAAGATGTTCAGATCAACTTGTGCACAATTACAGCATTGGTCCTTTTGAATGTTGGCACATTATCTATTTAAATAAAAATATATATATGACATAAAGCAAGAAAAGTAATCAAACCAAAGGACTTGGAACAAAGTATGTACTTAGCATATCGAGTTTCTTGTTTTTTTGCTCCTACTAATTAGTGGCTTCTCTTGTATATTCTACCTGGGGTGCCTTACACGTTTTATAATAACTTGATTACTTGTCAAAAAAAAAAAAAAATGTATGAAGAAAAATGTACTACAAAAAGGGACAAAAAAGAAAAAGACATAATATCTTCTGATATGTTATAATTTTTTGAGCACCCATTCTACATCTGAATAAACAATAGTATGCCTAAACTAGGAAGCATCTCTAATCATGCATGCTATCACCTTACGTAGATCTATCATGTTTGTCACCAACATAGGACTCACTGAAAAGGCTGGGACCCAATGGCAAATATGTCCCATGTAGGAGTCTAATAAACGAGAGCACACCAGCCTTATATCTTCTATGGAATTAAATATTTCAAGTGGGTTAAAATAGAGCTCAGCAAGTTGACAAATTAAATGGTCCAAAATAAAATGCTTATGGACCCCTGCAAAAAAACATGTGCAGGTGATCACCTGAGCAGATACTGTTTTGTTGCTTAGGCATTCCTAAGGGGACCCACCAACCACCATCTTCCATTGTCATTAAGCAGGTACTGTATATTCTAACAAAATATGACAATATCTTGATGGCACTGATGACCGTCACCTAGATTAGGTAAAAGGAATCATACAGATGATGGTACCCTTGAATTTGAATACTGATTAATTGCAGAAATGCATGTGTACAGCACTGAGAAAACATGAGCCACATTCTACTTTTGAGTGATACCTTTCATTCAATAAATGCTCTCGATCCTTGCGGTCCAAGGCTTGAAACCGAGGATCACTGCCCCATTTCTTTCTGAAAGTTTGATAATCAGTATCGTGATCAATATCCTGAAAAATAAAAAAGTGGGTCAGTAAGAAATCAACAGTATCCACATCTCTGAATCCAAAAGATTTTTGTTAAGAAGCATGATCCCAAAAAAAAAGTTTGACACTTCAATTCAAGGTGGTCCATGAGACCTTTGATGCTTCATCCAGTAACTGCTTAAACCCTTCTATTGCAGCCTTCTGGGCTGCTCGTTTTTCCTTCCGTTCCTCCTCAGCACGTGTTTTGACGTAGTGTTCGAACAATGACCTCCTAGCTGAATAACTTGGAATTGCCTGCAACAACAGTAGACATTTCACAATAAGAAATGGTAAAAAAGAACTACTTAATATGGTATGACAGTGAAGTAGCTCTTAACACTGCACAAAAATATGGCTAAAACAACACTGCATGATCAAGTGGCAGAACCCACAACTAGCATAGTTTCTGCACAGGAGGTCAGCCCGGGCCCCTAACCCTGAAAGGGGCTGCTGTACAACAATTATGAATTCTTGTAAAACAAACAGGTCACGTTGTAGAAGGAAAAGAAGCTTGATGTATGTGAACTTCGAGTTGATAGTATAACAAACAAAAAACTGCAGATGCACAATCTCAAGGTGCAGTAGTAAGAGATGAGAGAGAGGAGAGATGGAGAGAGAGCAGCTGGGCTGAACACATTTTATTCAGCCCAGTACACTCAAGGCACCAAATTCTCGTACTTTTGATGTCGTAATAAATTTGGTAAGTAACAATTTAGCTGCTTAAAATTTGAAGGAAACCATGGAGTGCTGGCTCCCTCCAATCGTGATCAGTAGCTCTTTCTAGGCACTATGCAAAAGGTGGATTGTTATCAAGTTGAACAACAAACACCCGTGTCTGACTGAGTGCCATGGCACTGAATTCTCATACTAATAGATGTTGAACAGAATAAGACCTGCCAAAGGATCTTATCACAGGCCTAAGATAAGACCTGACGAAGGGTCTTATTGAAGGCCTAAGATTAGTCTAATATCGCTCATCAATGACCTAAATCTCAATTGATTTCACAATACCTTACTCATTTACATTAACCTAGGAAAAGGGAAGAGGATTAACATGATGGTATCCCCCTTCAACTATGAAAGGAAGAAAATTTGTACGCAAATTTGTACGCAGAAGGTCACCACGAATTCAAATTCACCAAATGTTTCATGAGAAATAGTCCAATTCACCAAATTGCTGGGCAATGCTTTTTCTTTTTTGTAATGATACAGCAAAGCATATTAAGGACCCAAAGCAGGAGCATAAGTGAGAAAGTGCTACGTGCAAAAAAAAAAAAGAGTTTTTTTAAAAGAAGAAAAAAAACAAAAAAAGAACATGCTATTGTGTTTGTATATTTTTTAGTGTTCACACGTGCATACAAGTGTTGGGGGAAAAGGAATGATAGAAATATTTTGAGGATAGGGAGAGGTCATCAGGCCAAATAGTATCTTTGTTCTTCGAACCTTTGTATCTTTGGATGATGACATATGCGTCTACTTTGTCAATTAGTTTTAGTGATTTTCTTGATCGTTTTGCTATTTCTAGTTAGGTGGTTCCTTTTGTATACTTCTTGTATACTTAGGGGTGCCTTACGCTTTTAATGAAATAGACTTATCACTTACCTAAAAAAACATGTATATACACACACAATACATACATGTATATGTGTATATTGTCTTCATAACTAAATACAACTCATGCAACAATACAGGATTGAACTTTTGACTTGACCTCCACTCCTAGCTTATGTTTAGGAGGGAAAGAGATGCTCCAATGTAGAGCTGTCCATTGGCCAGGGTGGGCAGGTGCAGAACCGGCCAGCACCATGTATTAAGACCTAATGTGCTGCCTCAAGCCCAGGGCAGAAACTTGCAACTTATTTCAAGCCCTAGGGAGAGGTAGAAGGGTCCTAGCCTAGCCAACCAGGTCCATGTAGATTTTCAAACACATGTACTCTTCTTTTGATAAAATCCATTATGTCAAAATTGTGCTCAATTAGTTGAATGGTAAGTTTAAAGTAAAAAGTGTAACATCTAAAGTTCAAATATTAAAAAAAAGGCCATATTTTTATTCTAATGATTTAGAAGGAAAGATAAAAAATAACCCAAGTAGTGAAGGCCTGGTCTTGAGGGTTTGCTCCCTTCAAGGTCCAAGGTTCAACACCTCATGGGTGCAAACAATCCATTAGGGCCACACACCCTAGTGAAAAGCCAGGGATTTAACCAATTTCGTGTAGGAAAACTTCCGAGGGTGTGGTGCACGGGACCAGGATTTACTCTGCAGAGGTGGGTCCAAAGGGTCCTACCTTAGAGAGGTTATCCGACATAATAAAATAAAAATAAATTAAATTATAAAAAAATACAAACAAAACAAAACAAAAAACAAAAAAAATTGGCCTGGACCACATAAGCCAAGCCAAGCATTAATTGTAAAACCCGAGCTCAGCCTGAAACCTGGACAGGTCAAAAAAATTGGCCCAGCCAACCCAGCCAGCCATCAAATTTTGGGCTGGTCCGTTGGACCACCCGGCCCATGGACACCCCTAATCAAATGACCATTCGCATATAAATGTCTACAAATGTATAGGGAGAAGCTATGATAAGGTGCAGTCTATTAAATCTCACCCTTCACATACAATTTATGTTACAACACATTGATCAAGACCATTCAAATAGATCAATCAAACCCAGTCAAATAGATTGGCATATCTATAATTTCACCATCATGAATCAAACTATGTGAGCATTTTTCCTTTACAATAAAGATACATGTAAAATTCGGATATATTATTTGAAATTGGTGGGTACATCCAAACATATACGTATACAAAAAACATGCATCTCACTTATATGGCCTCTATTGTTTTACTCCTAGCGGTTTATCTGGGTACCATAACACACATGTATAATAAAGTCAGCACATCTTAATATTTGCAGAGGTGCCATTTCCAATGGCTAGTTTGTGTAAGAAATGAAACTTGTAACCAAGTCTACATAATAGCCTTGTGATAATGTGGATGTAAAACTTTGTTTCATATTACATATATTTCTTTTTTTGATAAAAATTGTTTCATATGACATATTTCTTCATAATCTTAAAAGCTTAAAAGGTAACGCATAACCTTTAGACCTGACAAACCTTGAATCGTGGATCAAACACTATCTTTGGCAATTCCTTCTCCCATTTCGAGAATGGTGCCACTCCTCGTTCCTTAAGCATTTCCTATAAATTTAAAGAGAATAATAAAATAAATGCCAGACCATTAGCAATTCTAAACAGGCACATTTAAATTTGCATCGAGGAACATATTTACAGCAATTGACAACAACGTTCACAAAACTGGAGGTGCAAGTTTTAAACATCCAAGAAAAATCACAAACATTAAATATTCAAAAGATCAATTTAAAATCAAAATCATAAAATGGAATATTATTGCAAAAATTTAATATTCTCGGTTTCTTTTTTTTGGTGGAGGGGGGGGGGTGTTAAAATGTCTTATATCACAGGCAATTTGAAACATATCACAAATCTAAAGTATTAAATAAAATATCAAGATTTCATAGATAAGAAGAAATTATCAGTTGTTTTAACGAGAATGCCATTATTAAAAAAAATGCTGATGAATTCAGGAATAGATAAATCTCCTGAATCAGATTTCACTTGAGCATTAGATTTGAATCATAACATGAAAGAAAAAGACAACTCAACTGTGACTAAAAGTTTCAGATTTTATTTATTACTTTTCACTAGTACCCTTGTCAACATATATCGTTTTTATTAGGTTGGTAAGATTTTCGAAGAAAATCGATATATATATGGATCTGAGTCATCTGACATACAATCAGAAATCAAATTAAAAAAGTAATAATAACAGGATGCTCATATTCCAAAAATGGAAGGGCAACCAAATAAGAAAAGGTTGATTTTTTCAATGAGACAGAAGCAAGAAAGACCTTAAACTGGATAAGGCACTCCTCCTTTGTTGGTCCACTGTCTGCATCCTCTGAATCTGAGGTCGAATCAGACATATTACCATCCCCATTAGCATCTTTTTGCTTATCTCTGCTGTCCCCGCTTTGCAGACCTTTAACTGTGGTATCAACTGCTCCCGAGCCATTTAACTCTGATGCAACATTTCCTGATGGTGCAGTACCAGGTGAGGAAGAAACAGGGGCTCCAGGGTCCTGCAACTTCTTTTTTATCAAGTCCAGCGCAGAAGATGATCCAGGCACAATCAACGTTTTAAAAGCCATAGCATCACGACCACCTGTGGTAATGGCAGGAGCATTTAAACTGATTGGAGCAGATCCTTTTTCAGTTGATATATTACTATGTGGTAACAATATTGAATGTTCTCTCAATGTGTCTCCATCCTGCTTCTTTTTCAATTCTGTCACTTCACAAGGGATCTGCCAGCTGCTAATCTGTTATTGGAGTAGTAAAAACATTTTGTTAGATGTAAATATTTGCATTTACAACTTCTAAAATTTAAAATGAAACAAACTTATCAATGCGTAGTTTATTTGTAAACATGACTAGCAAGTCAACACAAAACAAGAGTTAAGAGACTTTGTGAAACTTCGACATAAACAAAGAGATCTCCAATACAACTTCAGAAGTTAATCCAGAAACATGAGTAGACATTTGCGGCTCAACAAGAAGGAAAATATATTATATATTTATAGTTAGGCGTCCTCTTGTATACTTATATATATATACAAGTGTAGAGGGACACAACCCTAGTACACGAGAAGTATACAAGAGGACGCCTAACTAGAAAGAGAAAAGAGAACAAGAAAGTCAAAAAAACTAATTACCAAGGGAGCTAAACAAGCAACTGTCCAAGTAAGGAGGGAAAAGCAGAAAAAGGACTTGAGCTCCTCTAACATCCTCTCTTGGTTATCGAAGTTCCATAAGAAACTTTGACAACCAGCAACTTGAGTTCCATATAAATGCCATAAGAAACCAGTAACTAATGCAACTAAACCAGGCTCCATCAAAGAAAATTATGACAGCCTGTGATAAAGAGTTGTCTAACATTCTTAAGCAAGGTTCTAATTACTTTTTGATAAGTAAACCAATCTTACTAGAAAGTGCAAAGGGGCGCAACCCAAGGACACAAGAAATATACAAGAGAGACCTCCAATTAAGGAGAGGAAAAGGAACACCAATCCAAAAATTCAAAAATATTAGAAAAGCGTGAACCCTGTTGTAAGCCATCATCCAAACACAGGGGCATAGGAAAGGAGGGTCAAAAATATACTGGTATATACTTATCAAAAAGATAGCAAGAGGAAATAAAGCAGTCGTCCAATAATGGTATATAAACTTGGCAGAGTCAAATACATTTCACCCTCTTCAAGAACTAAAGTTATTTCGCTAACAAAACATAAACTCACTCGACATCATGATGCCTAAGAAATGAAAGCATACAGAAAGAGAAAATGAGAATGCATCTAAACTGTTTTAGCTCTTAAACAATTTGCAGAACCTGGCAATGCAATAGGATCATTAGCCATGCTAGTAATATTTATTTGCAGTAATTAACAGGCCATGAAATAAACAACCCCCGATGTCGGGGTGGAGGGAGGAGAAAGTGCGAGAAAGAGTCTTCGAGTACCCAGAAATCTCAACAAACAACCCATACCTTCGTTTTGCTGTTGTAGTAATATTTTTTGCCGTCACTTGTGGTGACCAATACCCAATCTGTACCAGTTATATTGACCCTGACAAGAAGAAAACATCACACCAGCTTAGAAGGAAATTTTTTTAAAAAATTACTTTTAGATAGTAATATCACCTGCAACGACTCTAATAGTTCAAAGGAAAACAGAACTGATAAAAGCTAAGTAAACTAGAGAAGTTTAATGATATTATGCCACTAAATCACTGCACGTCTCAAAATTTCCAGCAAGCCAGAAAACCAAAGACAAGACTTATAGAGATCAATCTGTAAATCAAAAAAGGTGTTTAATTCCAAAATAGCAAAGTAGATAAGTTTCAAATAAAATCAACAAAACTGGTTCATATGAACATGTACACCAATAGACATGACTAGCATATAGTATCCATGAGATTTTTTTTTTTTTTAAGTAATGAAAATTTTATTAAAAGCATAATGCGTCCCTAAGTACACAGGTAGTATACAAAGGAAAGCATCTAACACAAGCACCAAAAACCCACAAAACATCAACAGCCCTCATATAGTATCCATGAGAACACTGATATGCTCAAATCCCATTCTAAATACTATCTTCTAAGATTTTGGATAAACAAATATCAAGCATATGATAGACAAGCACTAAGCCACCAAATGACTTTCTTGCCTAGAAGATCTCAGAAGGTGGAACCTGACCACCAGTTAAGCCATAAAGGGGAGACCTTCAACAGTCAAGCCGTAAAGGAAAAACTTTAATTGCTTCACTACCTGTAACAACTCTAATTTACTTTCCAAACTCACACTTACTACAATTGACATTTTACCTTGTTAGATACTTGTACCTTAAACCATAATATCAGTTAGGCTCATTTTTAATTTTCTTGTAGGTGCTCCTGACACCTTCAAATTTTATGAAAAGGGGAGAAAAGGCGATTTTGGAAAGCCTCCATAAAAAATAAATAAAGGAAAATCACACATTGTTTCAAGAAGCATAAGCCTAACAGCATAATTTTTTGCAGAATTAAGTAATATATAGTACTTTTGAAAATAACAAAACACCATCTTCACAACTATCTCAGAGGTCAGGGGCTACAGGCTATATTCAGAGTGATGTAAGAAAGAAGCTCTCACATTAAATATGATGCTGATCTTTACAAGTTGAGTACCACATAACAAAATAGAAAAGAAGACTTTGAGGCTGGTTGAGGAAAAAAGGATCGTACAAGTGACAAAAAGTTGGCCTTTAATTGTGTTGGAGGGCGGAGTGCTAGCTAGAGTAAAAGCAGAAAGAATGTAGAGAGAGAAAGAGAGAGAGAGAGAACTAGAACCTACCATAGGGTGGCATCAGTTCTAAGAATCTTTCGATCACGGTCAATAAATAGATGCATCAGTCAAGCATTAGCAATTTTTCAGATAATATCTCCCATACCTTCAAAATATGTCAATCCTGTATAAAGAACATAAGCTTGGAGACCAAGTAAACATGGGGGCAGGCAAACTTGCTAAAAAAGCCAAACAGAACTTCAACCAGTCACAGGCTCTCAACCAGCAAAATTACAAAAAAAAAAAAAAAAAGAATCTTTTGGCTATGAACCTGCAGGAACTACCTTATCTTTTTCTTTTCTTTTTTTTGACAAGTTTTTTTTACCCTAAGGGAAGGAGAATAGGAGATTCAAATTAGTGACCTCCACTTCATGAAGCGTGATCCCTAGCCAATTAAGCTATCCCTTGGGGTCCTAATCAATTTATCTTTAAATAGATTAAGACTGTTCATGAATATAACTTCTATATAAATCAATTCAAATCACAAATATTTGATAATTCTTTGGTTTGCTCCATAGGCAGACCTTTATTTCTGCATCAAAAACCCTAAGCAAGCTTGGTCTATTCCTTCCTAACTAATTGTCAACATAGACATGGCTCACTGGTGAACTGATTCAATCCAGTCATTTCTTAAAGTCAAAAACAAATGTTTTTAGAACTACAGAAGGGTACAGTATCAACCATAGGCAAGCACAACACGGCACAATTTGGATAAAGGCAAGGTATTCTTCAGTGAAGTACTTAGATCAAAATCAGGCCAGACAGTGAATCAACCAGAGCCATAAAGTTCTCTGGTCTTATCATTTTGGACTTCCTCTTCCATTAAGTAAATAAATTAAATGAACAAATGCTAACATATATTCATATACTTTCCCCATAATAACAATAAAATACTAGACGAGTAAATCTTCAAACAAAGCTGACATTTAAAGGAAGTATATACCTGCAAATCCATAATATATAAAAATTTTCACATATTATTTTACTTTTTCTTTTGTAAATCTATTTGTACAGATGTAGTGTGCATTAATCATCCGGTCAATTAAATGGGAGAACCATTATACCCATGAGCAAAGGCTATCCAGGTAAAATGTTACAGAGAGGAACAAACTATCACTAGGTAATCTTTTAATAGGTCTCCAATGTTCTTTTCAACAGGAACATTAATGAAGCAGGAAGTTGTACGCACCAACTAAAAACTGGAGAGCCATGAAGACATCCAGAGAAAGTAAGGTGTTTCCACAGCAGTCAAGGCTATTAGCATAACACTGAGCCACTCATAATGGGCCTGCATATCCTACCTATTGCAATGCTTTTTTTTCAAATCTCTTTTTTTTTTTTTTTTTTTTTTTGGTGGGGCAGGGTAACAAAAGTTTTTTTCTGAAACATATACACAGTGAAGTTCAATCATTCTGCTCCACCCTATGGGTAATTGATTAGAGCCGGTAATTACAAGTAGGTACAAATCTACAGCAATAAACCGTCCTGAACAGTATCTTAATAGCATACAAAACTCATATAGATAATTTTGTTGATTTGGCACCGGGTATCCAGAACTTCGCCCCGACTAATCCCGGGGGTGCACAGGTCCTCGGCAAAGAGTTTCCCGCAAGTGCACATCGGTTAATTCATGAGGCAAATGCACTCAGTGGGTTTCGGACCTAAGACCTTGAGGAGCATACTCAAAGTTCCAGGCTGTCCAACCACTAAACCAACCCCTTGGGGTTATCACGCATATAGATAATGAAATTACCGAAGTGAAATATAACATGCATATAGATAACAGAACCAGAGAACAGGAATAGTGACTGTCAATCAGAACTCCTCTGTTTCCTTCACAAGATTGGTAATAATTTTAAAAATATCCCAACAAGTAATAACAAAACTTACATTGAAACTGGAGTTGGCTGCACGAGAACTTTATCAAGCTGCAACAGTATCGGCAAAAGAAGAAAAAAACAAAACAAAAAAAAGTCCAAAATTAATCAGGTGTGCCAAGGCTAATCTGAAAGTCACACATGATAGCCAAAGAACCAATTGTAAGTCCTAAGGAACCTCATTGCAGATATCTGGAAGTTATGCAGTAAAGGAAAAGCTTAAAACTAATTTATATTTGTAGAAATAATGTTCCTCGTATAAAACCTATTGTGAATAAACTTTCAGGCTTAGAAAATTCCTATATGAAGGAGAACCCATGTGATTAAATGCTTAATTATCTTTACATGTAAACTCTAAACAAATGACATTTTGCAGGCTTCTTCCCTCTAGCTAAATGTGCATGCCAAATTTTGTTGAAGATATAAAATTGAAAGAACGAAGAAAAAAAATCAATTATTCTAGCACATTATATATAATTTGGACACCAATTTTTCAGTAATATTACTAATGCCAAATGCTCTAACATTTAAAGTAGTAATTACTTGGAAAATGAAATAGCAGCCCATAGAATCTCAGTGCAATGAAGTAAAGAATACTCGAAGAAAGCAAACCAAAACTGTAAATACCTCCCCTTTAAAGCCAGGAGGTTTGTCATAAGTGGATTCTCCAGTCAGAGCATTATAATAGTATACAACTCCAGCCTCAGTCTTGTGGGCAGTCCAGGCATCTAATTGTTCATTGACAGCAGCTCCATCATGGGTTCCAACTTCCTCTACATGTTTCCTGTTATCTGCAAAACCCCAAGTGGCATTGATGAAGTGAAAAAAGAACTCTACATGACATTAACGTAGAAGAAACAACTCGTACATTGTTTTATCAGTAATTCAGTACGAAACCATGGGCATACCAATACCAGGAGGAGGTAATTCTGTCTGCATCTTCAAAGTTCCAGCCAGCATATGAACAGAAGCAGCAGAAGACACGGATATTGCTAGTGCAGTTCCCATAGGAGTAACACCGGGAGGTTGAGAATCAGGTAGAGGAACAGAAGGGAGAGGCATACCACGTGCCGGCAAAGGATAGGGACCAGGAAAAGTAGTAGGGTATGCTTGGAATGGTGACCTAGGTATGCCACCCATCTGTGGTGGCGGCAACCACATTCCCTGAGGGGGAGGAGCCATAGCAGGAAACGAGGCATAGGGAGCGCAAATTTGAGGCTGAACAGTTGAATTTGACATCATAGGGGCTGTTGGCATAGTGGGTCTTAGGACAGCTGAAGAAGAATCCATAACAGCAGATGGAAAAGTCCGATTAGAGGAAATTGGAGCAGACGTTGCTATTCCAGGGGGTCCAGGTGTCCCAGGAGTTCCAGGCATTCCAGTTGGCATAGAAAAAGATGGGGCAGAAGGCATCCATGAGATTGCTTGGACCAGGTTAGGAGTTGAAGATACAGGAATTGTAGAACTTGAAGAAGTATCAGCAGGCAATGAAACAGATTCAGAGAAAGTTGATGCAGATGAAAAATTACCAGCTTCATGGGCCACAGCAGCCGATGTGTTCTGGGATCAGCAAAGATATTAGATCAATTAATTATTGGGACAGAAATCAAAGCAATCATCATTACTGATTTATATGCCCTAACAGTCATAATATTTCAATTTCATGGCTCACAAGCAATAATTAGACACGATTCACTAAAATTACTGCAAATATTTCTTGATGGACCAAAACCCAGGGATTGGAAAAATAAAATAAAACAAAATAACAGGGCTTAAATAGCCAGATTGACAACTGTCACCAAAAAATGTCAGCAGCTAGATAGGAGCCATAGCATTATTAAGATTGTTTCGGAGCAACCTATCTAGTTCATTTGAACAATAACATATCAGGATTAAACTCTTTGTCAAATCTGCATACAGTAGTGGTACCAAAGGCCTAAGCATGTTGATCATCTTCGTTTGCATGCGGTAATGATAACATAGGCTTAAGCATGGATCATCTTCTCTGACACATATGCCAAAATCTCGAGCTACCAAACATGTAATTATTCATAGAAAAAAGATAAGAGGAAAATGAAAAAGAAAAAATTCCGGTAACACAGCTTCCAAACAGGTGTCTCTATTTCCTTGATTGTTACAGTCATATTGCAACAATAAACTCTAGCAATAAAGCAGTAATTACAGTTTACCTAAGAGAACCTTATGTTTACTCAAAAACATGACCCTTACCGCACTAGATTGAAACTCCCGGTTACTATGGAAAGGAACACTACTGTGTGAAATGTTATAGGAAAAAGAGGGGGCAGCAGATGAAGACAGGCCTGTAACCGGCGGTTGAACCACCATTGGAGATGCAGGTGGATCTGAGTTAATGACCTGCATCAGAAATAGCTACAAATTAATCAGAATCAGAGATAAATAATACAAAATCCATCCAGAAGTCAGGCAAACAATATAAATTGGCACTGACAGAAGTAGATGATAACTGCTGAGAGCTTCCAGAAGGGGTGGTAGCATTTGGAAACCCACTGTAAGAGAATGAAGGTGCAGGAACGGCATAGCCAGGTGCACTAGCAAATCTTGCTTGGACAGGTCCTTGCACTGAGCCACTTGCAGTAGAAATTGAACCCTTTGAAGTAGGTGTGTTTGCACCTGGAGCAGGAGTAAGAGCAGCCGCAGTTGGAGTTGAAGGGCCACCAGATGACACTCCAGCAGGTAGACCAGGTACAGTTGCTTGAGGAGTTGATGGCTGCATTTCCTGTGTTAACCAAGCTGGCGACGCCATATTTTATCTGCATATGATTTGAAGTCAACAAGATAACAATCCTGACCATACAAATTAGAAGGAAAGAGAGAATAGAAAACCATAGAAATCTCATATTGCAGGGGAGGAGAGGGGAATGTGATCTTAAGAGAAGTAAAAGTTAACAAAGGTGATAACTCCACCACCACCAGCATCACCATGTTATCATCATTTCTAGACAAGGTAATGCTACATACTAATCTCCCATCATACTCCCATGCCACTAGGCTAATATGGCAGTGCCCATCAGCCCTTAGACCAACCTTTATTTGAAAAAAAATAAAAATAAAAAAAGGAAAAAATTCAAAGGCTGATGGACAATCACATTGGCCCAGTGGAATAGGAATGGAATGGGAGATAATTATTTAGAATTACTCTTTCTAAACCCCCTCCTCCTCTTACAATCCCACAATCACACACCTTTGCTTTTGTCAGAATTCTTAAAACGTAACTCTAGGTAAGCAAGATTAGATCCCCTACAAGTGTCAAACATAACAGTCTCCACAAAGCAATTAGCATCACTTCTGGTGCATTGTTGAAATTAATAACATGTGCAACTCCTAAAAAATACCTTTTCCAAGGAAATAAGAAGAGCAAAGGAAACTTCTCATAAAGCTTTGAAGGAAAAAGTTCAAGGAGAAGCCTATTTAAAGCGTCTCAGATTATGCCCGAGTAAATTTATGAAGTGATTTCAACTTGGGGCAGCAAATATAGGAGTGCAACACAAAGGAATTATGCAGCTCAGGCTTTGGACAGAGCACGTAACTGGACTTCTATGCTATCTTTGGCCTGCCATCTGTATGAATGGATGACAGATTTTTTAGTTTAGCTCTTAATTCTGGATTTCTAGATTTTATTTATTCTTAAAAACTTAGAGCGTCCTCTTCTACGGTGGCCTTTCTCTTGCAATGTGTACTCCAATCAAAAAGGAAAAGAAAATGACAAAATATTAAACAGAAATCCAACCCAGGATACTGTCTACAACTTGGTTCTCATATTGCATCTTCGGGAACCATTACCACAATATCTCGGCAACCAAACATAACTTACTCTGAATTACGCGTGAGGTTCTGAATTTCTCTTTAACATCAAATAATAATTACAGAAAACGATAAAATAAACAAATAATAATAATAATAAAAACAACAACAACAACAGCAACAAAGACAAACTAGAAGTCCAGAACCCTAGCGGTCCCTTCTATTTCAAAATTAAACTCTTCCCTTCAAAATAAAAATAAAAAATAGGAATTCCCAGAAATTAAAGAAAGACTAAACACGGAAATGTTCTCCTGTAAATTAATAACTGGTTCTCTATTCATTGAGAAAAACTTCCCGGAAAGTATTTTCTGCCGAAACAAACATAGGGTAAGAGGCAATACTGACCAGGTTTTGCGCTCGTGGAAGTAGTGGACCAATGCGTCTGACGTCGTTTTGAGTTTTGAGCTTTGAGTTTTAACCCTCGGAGTGGCCTAACGCCATATACGACTCACCGGGAAAAGAGGTTTAGGTACTCTGCTCCCGTCTCTTTATACTCCACAATCTGCCCGCAGTTTGCCATGTGCTCACGCCACATCACCCTGAGTACACTCTTTTTATTTTACTTAATCTTAAGTAAAATAAAATATGCATCTTTAATATTATTTATAAAATAAAATAAAAACATATATATTTGGGGTTGGGGGGTGGGGGGGGGGGGGTGGCTCCTATTTCTAGCTACTGAGGTTGCAATAACCCCACCATCTTATGGTCTTGGAGTTAGTTTAGAGTCTAGACCTTTGGACCACCTGCATGCGAACCATAGGGAGGCCAAAATCACTCCTTGTCTAACAATTAGGGTCCCATATTTTTTGTTTTTAAAATAATATTAATGAGACACATGACAATTGATTGATTTAACTTATCCCTTCGTTAAAATATTGGATGGAAGATAAAAGAAAGTTTCATCTTGGTTAGGGGTGAAAATTTAGAATCGCTAACCGTTTTTTAAACTGCTATAACCGTTAATCGCTAATCGCTTTCGATAGGTTTTTGAAAATCACTAACCATTTTTTAAAATATATATTTTTAGAGAGCCCCTACCATGCGGTCCATCTGTAAAATGGGTCTTTTACAGCATCCAACCACATAGTGACACATCACCAAGTTTATTTTGACAAAATAAGCTCAAATCAGCAAATAAACCCAACCAACAACCAAAGAAAGACCCACGCCGGAGACCCATGGCCATAGACCCACTCCGGCAGACCCATAACCGCAACGGAGACCCACGGCAACAGACCCACGCCGGCAGACCCATAACCGCACCGGAGACCCACAGCCATAGACCCACGCTGGCAAACCCCCAACCAAAGAAAGACCCACGCACCAAAGACCCACGCCGGCAGACCCACAACCAAAGAAAGACCCACGTACCGGAGACTGAGTCGGAGCTTGGATTTCACCGACGAGAGGAAAAAGGCCGATGGATCCACCGGCAGTGTGGTTAGGGCATTGCAAAATCCAACAATGGACGTTAGCGCGAGACTTTGTCCAAAATCGGAGAAGGTAGTTGAGCTTGCTGTTGAGGGCGATTCAAGCATCACTGCTTTTGATACCGAAAGCGTGTCTTCTAGCAGTACCTCTGGAGCACAGGACTGCCGGAGACCCATGGCCACAGACCCACACCAGCAGTGACCCGACTTCGAACCCGTTGTGACCCGATTTTTCGAACCCACCATGACCAGTCGAAATCCGCCTCAAAACTCGATTCTAATGCCTAAAATCTGTTTTTAATGCATCAAACCTCGTTTCTAATGCCTCAAAACTCATTTTTGGATTCAAATCTAAAACCTAGAGGGGAAAAGTTAGTCCTTTAGGGATTTTATCACCCTAAAAGGCCGAAAAAAATGGCTCCGGCACCATAAAATCGCCTGTGAAGATGACTCATGGCAAGAGAATGAAGAAAAGAAAAAAGAGAAGGAAGAAGAAGAGGAAGGTGTGGCGTGGAGAGAAGGAAATCTAGTGTATTTGGGCCTATGTTATTTTGGTGCAATTTTTTAGCTTAAACTGAGCTGTCAGCTAGGGATTGTTTGCTGCAAAACTTAGCTTTTGCAAATGGATTGTATAGCAGGTTTTCCCATATTTTTATTATATATATATATCATATAATATATGACAATAAGTTCTTTGTTCTTGCAATATAATGGTAATTATTTCTATGTTGTATTTAATTATTTGTTTAAAATATTGGTAAATGTTACATTTTTTTTAATATTAATTACTTTTGGGCCTATCAATATGGGCTCCTTTTGTAGCAATTCAGCTCAATTTGTAGTATATAGCAAATTTTTATGATAAAATGGCCTTGAAAGGGGGGCGGGGGGAAGGGTTTAAAGTAAACCCAAAAATATCACAATTCTCAAAACCGGTAAAAAAAATGCCAAAAAAAAAGTAGTTAGTAAGATGCGGTTAACCGCTATCCAGGCCTAGCGGTTAGTGGAGGCAGTTAGTAAAATTTACTAACCACCCAAGCAGTTGTGTTAACGGTTGTAACCATTAATCGCTAACCGCATTTTCACCCCTAAGTAAGTCTTAATATGAACAAGAGTTTTAGGACAAGTACTATACATATATCACTCTTGAACTACTAAAGTGTCTATTTGATCAGGAGCCTTATAACATGTACTAAAAATGTAATTAACCCATATTTTTCAAAAAGTGGCCGGCGTAAAGAGTCACAAAGCTTATGTAATTAACCATTTTTCCTTTTTTTTTCCTATTAAAACATTAACAAACAAATTTCCTCATGCAAAAACTTATATATATTTTTTATTATTTTTATGTCACATCAATGTTTTCAACCAATTTTTTTTTTTTTTTTAAAAAAAAAAACTCTTTTAAAAAGAGTTATCAAACACCACCAAAGGGTGCTTGGGAAGTTAGTTAGAAGAATAATTTTGAAAAGAAAGTACAAAATTTTAAAATGTGAGCAAAGAAATAATATTTTTACCATAATTATGTAAAATGAATGTTTTATTTTCCTCTTTAAAAAGAAGGATTTATTTTTCAATACTAAAGTTTTTATGAAAGGAAAAAAAAAAAAAAAAAAAACTATTGTGTATTGTAACGATGATTTTCTTCGAGAAATGAAAAATAAGTTTTTATAACATAGTTTAATTATAGTTGAGATCCACATCTTTTCAGCTATTTTTCTTTATTTGCTTTAATCTCCTGTTGGGGTAGAATTCACTGGTAATCCAATTGCCTTTATTAATGAAAGGGGCTATTTATATTACACGGCACACCTCTAATTAGAATTTTAAATAATCTAATCTCCAATTATATAATACATATATATATCATTCATCACACACAAGTCACCACATACACATCTGTATCAAAACTCACCATCATAAAGAAGATATATCTACCACCTTCTAAAAAAAATCTCTTTAAATACTTAAAATGATCTCATCGCAAACTTTAAAAACAATATAAATGAACTTATTATACAAACTTATACAAGTCGATCTGAGTTTGTTTGTTTATTAAACACATCAAACTCAAAAAGAGTTTATACAAGTTGAATTGTAATCAACTCGATTTATTTACAACCCTGCAAAGAACATCAAAATGATAATTTCAACAGCTTAATCAACTTGAAAAATAATGGGTACGGTGTTATACTAATCGTTTCTCATCCTGCACGAGTATATAGCAGACCAGAGTGTTATTCACGGGCACTTTATTGGGTCAGGAGGCACTTCAATAATATATTGCAAACATTCCATAATTATAAGATGCAACTAATCATGTTATTTAAGAGAGAGAGAAAGAGAGAGAGAGGGGTGATAATATCTAATATATACCCAGTCACGAAATTGTCTTGCATTTGAATTCAGCTGACAACGTGCACTAACAAAATACATGATATTTGTCTAAAATGTCAAACAGGGCCAGGCTGTGTTAACATCATAAGATAACATGGACAATATCTGAAGATACTCGAGGAGGGAGATTCGCCCTAGTCCAAACCACTTGGATATGACGGAGCAAAAGACAAAGATCCAATTGAATACCTTCACGGCATGGACTGTACCCTGCTACAAAGAACAAGATCATTTCTGGAAACTTTGGAATGTTAAAATAACCATAGATTGAATTCTACAACTAAGAACTAGTGCTGCAATGATAATCTTACAAAGAAATCAGGTAAACCAAATATATGTAAATCATGCTCACTAACCACAGTTTTTTGACTTTTTTCCCCCTGTTTTTCTGGTCACAAAAGTACATTAATAATTTTACTGTTGATTTTTGCTAAAAAACAAGTCAAGACTTGAGAGGTCCATGCTGACTAAACAATGAGTCTGCTTCTACAAATTTTTTCCAAGGAATCTAAAAAGTGTAAGAAAATAATCTGTAAACATGACAACTCAGGATCTATAAATAAATCAAAACACGCTGGAGAACACATACACAATATGCAAGACCTATCTATGAAGCTAATTGAAGAATTCTAAATGCTCTATGGATCATTGAGATAGACCAATCCATTCCAAAACCAATCACGGGCCTACTTGATGTTGGTCTGGCTTTAGGAATGGTAAAGAAACATTGACCAAATGACTCTATACGTCTCAATTTATCAAATCTAGATGTCAATCAAACTAGACAAATAAAACAGGGTTTCCAAGCTTTTTATATATATATTCTGCAAACTAATTATATAATTTTTGCAATCTTGAATTACAATGCTTTTACAAGATAGCAGTACTGATTAAAACCTTGCAATAGAGGTTCAGGCTGAGACAGTAACATGCCAGGGGGCAGACTCCGACAAACAAGAACAAGAAAATAGCCAGCAGAAACACAGGATCTGTTTCTCAAAACTTCACCAAGCCAACCCATAGCTACTGAGGGGAGCAAGGAATCTGAAGGCTAGTCAAGAGAAAAGAACTGAGCCCAGACTGACTAGATTGTGCAAGAGTACCAAAGGGCCAACAAATTGATAGAGCAATATAACATAACAAACAGCTAGTTGCCACAATAAACAGTTCTTTCCATTTTCTATCTCCAGTCCATCTAGACAATTCAGAAATTAGTATCTGCACTGTGATCCAAATTGAGATCTGTTTCTATCATGTACTATGTGGGTACCCCAAAGTAATAGGAATAGCATCGTCATCGTTCATGAGTTCAACACAAAATGCAACTCCATAATCACTTATAGATCTTTGCACACATGATACAGCGAGAAGAAATCCATGAGTTTGGATCTAACCAATCACATTTTCAAGTGGTATTTCCCAACATATATGACCGCTCTTCAATTTTCCACATAAGGTAAATTTGGTGTTTGCTTAGAACATTCAATAGAGTGTACCCTTGCCAAATTTGTGACAGCAAGCCTATTGCACAAGTGACGCTGGTTCTATAAGATGGTACTATTTGTCAAAACACAAATGACATGAGAACCTACCGCTTCACACAAGAAATATGCGCCCTTGCCACATTTGTGACAGCAAAGCTATTGCACAAGTGACGCAGGTTCTATAAGACAGAACTATTTGTCAAAACACAAGTGACATGAGAACCTACCACTTCACACAAGGAATATGTGCCTTTAAAAAGTAAATAAACAAAGCTATCTTCCGTTAAAGCTATCTTCATGAATGGTTTTTGTTCCAGGCCAAACAAATGGTCCATTGCAACTGCTGCAGTAACTTGAAAATTATGGGCATCAACTTTTGGAATGGCTTGCTCCGCATGAGGCCGGAGGAAAGCCTTGATCCAGACAGTAATAGGAAGGGATCCATAAGTGCTAGTGTCCAAGGGCCACCTAATGTTCCTCCAAATGATTCTTGCAAAGGGGCGGGAGAGGAGGATATGTTGAATTGTTTCTTGGGAACCATTGCACATAGGGCAGCAAGTGTCTTTTTGGCCTGCAACTAGAGTGAATTTGAAAATGTTTGGTCTTACAGGCAAAATGTTCCAAGAAATTTTCCAGATTACATGGTCGAGTCTATGTTTGATCTTACTGGCAATAGAATACATACACCTATATCAGTAGCTGATATTTGTGTGCACGTATCTGTGTGCGCGCACATGGGTGTGAGATATCGATCCCCAACACCCTCCCAAAAAAAAAAAATTAGAGAAACATGGGAAATGACAGAAAATCTGCTTAAGCTCCTACATAAAACGGAACTAAAAGCAGCAAAAATTCTACAAGTTCCATTAAAATATAAGCACTCTACAAAACAAGAAAAGATCTGCAACTGAAACAGCTGAATTTCCAATACAACAGGAATAAGAAGCTATCTCAATCTGCATAATCCGCAAATCAGCAGACTCAACACATCCATAAGGTCACACAAAAAAATGAAACAGACAGTTGACAAACAGATGAAGAGGTTTTCTACTTCCTACCTACGTATTCTCTACAATTGTCTTGCTTTACAAATATGATGCACAGACCTGACACAAACAACAAGAAGAAAAGCCAAAGGTCAAACATAGGGTAGTCTAGTACAACAGCCATGAAGCCCAAAGTCTGTAAAGATGGTCACCCTACAAGAGCTTCAAAGGGACATCATATTCATGAAACATGAGAGAAGACATTTTTACCCCCAAACACTCAAATAAGCTCCATACCTACTCTTCCAGAAGGATAATAAATTAGCATCTGATCTCAATTTAGATGGCACATTTATTTCTGCCACATACTACATAAATACCACTAAATGATATCAATAGAAATCTTAAAAACTTGACTACTTGAACTAGTTACATCTAGACCCTCGCATACAGGACCATCATTGATGGCGATGCATGTGTGGCACCAGACCAAGTAGAAAGAATTCATAAATGAGTTTGGACAAACAAACAGGAGATAAGTTCATTATCATGTTATCTTGCAAATGTGATGGTTCTTCAACACTCCATTTAAACTATGTTTCATCTTGAATAGAACATGAACAGATAATGCAGACCTACAGTGTGCCTCTTGCCATTGTTTTGTGACCCTGAAGCTGCTATGCGGAACTGTAACTGGTGCTGATGCTGTAAAAGGTTCAATTCAGAAAGCAAGTGAATTGAGAACCAATTACTATGCAACATTTGCACAGCAAAACGTACATACTTGCTTGTAGACATATTTAAAATGATTTTTATGGCATTAAGAAACAAAATATATTGCATGTTAGAGATGATGACAAGATAAATTGAACTCCTAATGTGAGGAGGTTTAAACATCAACATCTTTTTTTAATCCCAGTAAAATTGCGACAAATGCAACACAGTGAACTTATTTTAGAACCTAAGAAACAGATGCAATTCAAATGGCTGCTCTAGAAATTGTCCACAACGCAACCACAACCCCCATGCCAATGTCTATCGTCAAGATCACATTTTAAAAATAAGTTGCCTTCAGAGCCCAGCAAGTAGAACATTTCTTCCACGCATGTACATTTAAGGAGAAACTTTCTCTTGAAATTAAATTTTAGGCCTGTAAATGAGCCGATACACTCGACAGCTCGGCTCGAGCTCGGCTCGATTAAGCTCGAATCGAAATCGAGCTCAATACTGTTTAGCTCGAGCTCGGCTCGATTAAGCTCGAATCGAAATCGAGCTCAATACTGTTTAGCTCGGCTCGTTACTGTACAAGCTCGCTCGATTAGCAAATGAGCCGAGCTCGGCTCGCCCGACTAAACTCGACAAGGGCTCGTGAGCTCGACTCGTGAGCTCGATTTCATTCATAAATGAGTAGATTAAATGATTATTAATTAAGTAAGTAATGTATTTCTTACCATTTATAAATTATAATCACATTAATGTATACAAACTTAAATGACCTTAATGTATCTCTTTAGGGTGTGACAAATAACAATTGACATTATATACAATAATACAAACTTAAATGTTATATTAATTAATTGTATAAAATTAAATTAGTTTAACTTAGTTGTATACTTATAAATTAATAAATTATAATATATATTTATATATGATATGTTTATTATCTACAATATATGATATACATCATATACTAACTTAACTTTAACAAATAACAACTAACAAGTAATAAGTATCAAGTAAAGTATAGAGATAAATTATATCATTACTTGATATGAATATTAAAATTATCTCAAATTTAGTAACTAGGCTATAAGAATCTAAGCAATTAAAAAACATAGATGACAATTAGAAAGTTAGTCAACAATGTGCAGTTAATCAATGTACGTTACTCTTTAGGATGTGACAAATGACAATTGACATTATATTCAATAATACAAACTTAAATGTTATATTATATAAGATAAATTATATTATATAATAATTATACTATATAAATTATAAAATTAACAAGTAAAGTATATAAATTATCTTTTAAGTTTATAGTTAATATAAATTTATTTAAATTATAGGAAAAATTAGGCTTGCAAATTAGCCGAGCGGCTCGTGAGCTCGCTGCGGCTCGTGAGCTCGCTCGAGCTCGGTTCGGTTACTGTACAAGCTCGGCTCGACTCGGCTCGGTTACTATACAAGCTCGGCTTGGCTCGGCTCGATTACTGTACAAGCTCGGCTCGAGCTCGGCTAAGCTCGCTCGGCTCGGATCGTTTACAGGCCTTTGAATATACACCGAAAGCAACAAAATTAACTCATGGTTTATCTTTTTATTTTTGTTCTTTGTAGGAGTGCGTGTACTACAAAAACATATCACTTTTTTTACGTTATCTCCTCACCGACCAGGAAATGGAATCATCTAAAAGCCCCTCCCAGTCCCCAGGAACCAAGTACACTTGATAACAGCTTATAAAAGGCACAATACGATGCTCTGGAAGCCCAGACCACACACATTTAAAACATATGAAATGAACTCGTAACATACAGTTCAGAAAATGGTTTCAGAGCAACAAATATAGCAGCATCTCTTTCACAATCATAGTAAACAAGGAAAATCAAACAGAAAAGAGAACGGGAGCATACCTAAACACTCACTCACTGTTGCTGCTGCTGATGATTCTGAGGGTTTGGCGGAGGCGGCATGCCCGGACGGGGAGGCCCGAAAACGGGAACAGCACCACCAGGAGGTGGCGGGGGCATCCCAGGGCGAGGCGGTGGCGGAGGTCCTCTCATCATCTGACCCGGCGGTGGTGGCCCCATGGGCCTCTGCGCAAACTGTGGTGGCATAGGGAACGGCTGCGGCATCCCCCCACCCGGCCTTCCGGCAAACTGCCCAGGGGGTGGAGGTCCCCGCACCATAGGCGGTGGACCCTGCCCCTGCCCCGGATACGGAGGTGGCGGCATCTGAGAAGGCGGCCGCATAACCGGGGGAGTCGGGTAAGTCATGGGCGGAGCCGAAAGCTGCGGGCGCGCCATCTGTTGTGGCTGCATCATACCCGGCGCGGGCCCACCCACGCCACGGACGGGCCCAGCAAGGCCAGGCTGTGCCTGAATGAGTGGCGCCGTAGAAACCCCTCTGCCGGCAGCGCGGCCAATGCCGGGTCCCGCCAGGGCGGCAGCGTTGACGGCCTTTGCGCGGGACTCTTCAGGAGGCGGTGGGCCCTCCACGGTCATGGAAATGACCTCTTCGCCGCGGAGGAGGACGAGGCCGAGTGTGCGGCGGTCCTCGCGCTCCTCGTTGCCGGTCTTCTTGCCTTTGGCTGGGGGAAGCTTGCGGAACTCCTCGCAGTCGCCGAGGACGAGGTTCATGTGGCGGTCGAAGGCCATGAACTTTCCAACCAGCTGCCGGCCGTCCTGGATTGTGACCCTCATCCTGTAGTTGATGTACTGGAGCATCTTCGAACTCTTCGACATCGACATTGTTACTGCTTCTTTTGCTACGGACTCCACTCGGGTCAAAGAATGGTAGACAAAGGGGAGAGGGCTTTACTTTGGAGACGAGAGAGCGCCGATTGGGGTTTTACTTTATGCTATCTGGGGTTAAGCAAGCTAGGGCTCGCGCCTCGCAATGATGACCCGCATCCGTTAGAAAATGGGCGGATTCTTTTAACCGAACCTTTTCGGGTCGGGTTATTCACACTTATTTTGGTATGTTTTAAGTCATTTATAATGCTAATCACTTAAAACAATTCATATTAGCTCTTTTAATATGAGTGTAAAGTGTAACATTATTCATCTTCAAAGTATAAATTTGTTTCTGAACAGGTGCTTTTGTGTTTTAAAAAGTATTTTATGTTTAGAATTGTTTGTATTAAGTTATGAAAAAAATATATATATGCATGAAATATGCACAACCAAATATATATATATCGTTTAAGTGACTAATCTAATAGTTGGTTGCGACTGTCATATCAACATTATGAAATAGTTATTTTATAAACATAATTACTCGAATAATAATGTTAAATATTACACCCCTTTTCATTGGGCTTATGTGCGAGTGCCCATCAATTATTGGTTAAAAAATATATCCGTAGTAGTCTAGTGAGATGAGAGTGGGGTGAGGGTGTAGTATTTAGGGCATGTTTGGTACGCTGAATGACTAGTATATTATAAAACTAAATAATTATTACCAGAAATGGATGATGGTGAAATTAAATAATTATTTGTATTTCTGAGTTTGGTGACAACACGTATATTTTCATTGGAATTAAATCAAAATGATTGAAATACCAATGGCCAAACACCTATATATAATGTTTGCATCAACATCAAACTCTCTATTTCTAACATTTCTTTAAAATTTTAACAAAATCTACAAAAAGTCCCCTACATCAAACTCTATATCAAATGTTAAATATAACATTTGTCATACATCCTCTTCAAATCTAAAGACATAAAAAGCAAATGTTATTTATTTGATCAGATTATTTTATTTGATTGCTGGCCATCTTGAAAATTAAACTTTTTGATAAATTAATGTTAATTTGTTCCATATTAATATGAATGCTATTTTAATGTTGGACACAAAAAATAACTTGGTTTCACAATAAATAATTCCATGTATGTGAGCATGAAAGTGAATTTCATGGTAATTAAAGTCGATTGGTTTCACAATAAAAATTAATATTTGGTTAAAGTAGACAAATATTTAGAAAGTTTAATATTTGGTAGTATTAAAAAGTAATTAGTTGTATCTAAAAAAAGCATATTTTGAAAGTTAAATTTAACTAAATTTTCAAGAGCTTGATATGGATGCTCTAACAAAACCTAAGAGACCACCCCCGATGCCAACCGTAAATGGATTTCTTTCATTTTGTATAGGAATATTTATTTTACAGGAATAACTATTCACAAGAATGATATGCAACCAAACAAAAAATATATATATTATTAAGAAATAGTCATTCCATTTCATAGCCCTGCCAACGAAACATGCCCTTAGCATGTAGTATACCCACATGTTATCATATTTCATTGGGTTGATGAAGGTAGGGGTGAAAGGGCAGTTGCGGTTAGCGGTTAGTGGTTAAAACCACTAACCGCAACCGCTTAGGAGGTTAGTAAATTTTACTAACCGCCTCCGCTAACCGTATCATATTAACTACTTTTTTGTTGGGCTTTTTTTGGGGCCGGCTTTGGGCCAGTTTTGTTCCAATTTTGGGCTCACTTTAGACTTATTTTGCTCACTTCAAACATTTTTTTTTCCCTTTTCATGGCAATTTTAGCATTAAAAATTACTATATACCAAAATACTTGTTGTTCACATTTTACACAACATATAATACAAATAAAATTACAACAAAATCATCACTTCACTTGTAGTCTTGTACACAATATACAAATAAAACACAAAAAACTTCATAAACTCACATTCAACATTTTCATAAAAATTCAATCAACCAAAAAAACCAATTTCAACCAACATCATTACAAACAAAGCAACTCATAAATAAGAAAAAAAAAAAGAGAAAGTATTATTGTGGACAATAATACTTTATATGAATTATTACCAACATCATTCCACTTCTGTATATTTTATATGAAATATATATAAATTATATTTTAAAAAAGCGGTTAGCGGTTTTCAAAAACCTAATAACCACTAACCGCTTTTAAAAGCAGTTAGCGGTTAGTGTTGTTAGCGATTATAAAAGCGGTTCTAAACTTTCACCCCTAGATGAAGGAGTGTGGCAACCTAATATGATGAAGGTAAAATGAAAGTGTAGTATTTAACCTTGGACAAAAATTTTCTAAAAACCAATTTGGAGAAAATTTAATTAAACATAATTCAATTAGTGCCAAGTGTCATCTCTCATATATTTTATTTAATATTTTTAATAGTCATTTATTGTTTTTTTTTTTGTAATTTCACTTAACCCCTGAAGTTTCGCGCCTTTTGTAAACACCCCTCAAAAGTTTAAAGTATCTCACTTTAGTGTATCGAACATTTCCTTTGTTTCAAATACACAATTCCGTTAGGATTTTATGGAAAATCCTAACGGATGTGTGTGAAATTACTAAAATACCCTTAGTTATTTTTCTCATTATCCATTTAATTTAACTGCAATATTTAACAGTAGAGGGTATTTGAAATGAAACAAAAGTTCGATATACCAAAGTGAGAGACTTTAAACTTTGGAGATGTGTTTGCAAAAGGCGCGAAACTTCAGGGGGTTAAGTGAAAATATCATTTTTTTTTAACGTGTCAACACAAAAGAATGAGAGAAATTTTAACTAATAACATTCGCTTGGTCAAAGGCAATTGAGCACTCTAGACCATTTATTGCAAATTCTACTAACACAGGAAGGACATAGTTGGAGGACTTTGCTTAGTCCGAGTTAAAAGATGAGTAATAGTAGATCCTTTTAAGCTATCATTTGTGGTTATTATTAGGCCGGTAATAATTACTATTGAATTTTGATTAAATGATAATTTTAATAGTTACGTTATCTTTTAAAGACACAAAAAAAACTTTTAAAATTACTTGTTAAAGAGTCAAATACATTTTGGACATCGAAGTATATCATGGTGAAACACGTAATATCAATATATAATATCAAAAGAAAATTGATGTTGTTTTGTCCTTTGCTTAATATAAGTAGCCAAGACGAACATTGTTGAATAAGTATGAATGAAACTACGTAGAAGGGATAAATGGGTTATGCATGTTTCCCATATTTGAGCTTAGTTCGTACGGTCTTGTTCTTAGATTTACCCCAAAAGGCTTTATATCATTTAGAGAGAACATGCTCTATAAAACAACATCATATTTATCACACCAGGCAATGTGGGACGCGAAAGTAACAATCTAACTTATTTTTCCCTTTTGAAAGGATTAGCTATTAATTAGACTAATAAGAAGCATGTTCACGATACTCATGGTTGCAGTGACAAATATTATGTGTCTTCAAACAGAATCTCCTCTCGCTCTCTCATATATATATACATAATATATATACACACACACACATATATATACATAATACATATTATATATATATAAGAAAACCCCTATTTGAATCTCCTCTCTCGCTCTCTCATTGCCCTTGATGAGTCGCAGGTTATCAGAGATGCCGATGAAGATGAGTTTCAATACCTTCGTAGGAATCATAATAGTTTTGGACCTCGGCAACAGGTACTTAGGTCCACTGTCGGCCATTGATAATAGGATCGTGGAGATCCAAAAGTCGCTTGGCCGACTGGAAGCACAAATGAAGTGTCTGGTACAGGGGCGGAACTACGTGTGTGGGCGGGGGGACGAATGTCCTCCCATAATTTTCGAAATTTAGGTTACAATACATATATTTTATATGTATATTCCCAGGTCTGAAATATTTGTCCCCTCAAGTTACTGAAAGATGTCCCCCAATTTTTTTTTTATTCCTTTTATCTGCAGGCTACATAGCGGTCTCTCTCTCTAACCAAAAAAGTCTTTACAAATTGTCCCACCAAAACATTTTTTTATTCCTTTTATCTTTAGCCCACTCTCTTTCTCACCAAAAAATTCTTCAGAATTGTCCAACCAATTTTATTTTTTTTATTCCTTTTATCTTCACAGCTCTCTCTCTCTCTCACCAATCACAGTTCTCTCTCACCAAAAAATTCTTTAGCAAATTGTCAAATTCTCGAGAGGTACCCCTCCCTAACTGGACCATAGTGGAGAAGATTTTCGATCTTTGCTTCAGAACTCGTTCAAATTCTAGCTCCTGAAGAGTGTGTCCAGGCTCTTCATCTCCCAAATCCTTACCGAACACCGAGTCACAGCTCCGCGTCCTCACGGTGGCGAACTCGCCCGACGGCATCCGCCACATCCCGGTTCTTCATCTCCCACATCTTTTTTTTTTTTCGATTAATAGTTAGTCTCTTTTTCAATTTATTTTTTAAGTTTAGGTGTTTGATTTCACAAAACAAAACAGAACAAAGGTATCCGATTTTTTAAGTTTAGGTATCTAATTTATTTTTCAATTTTTTTGATTAATACTTATTGGGGTTTGTTTGGAATTATTGCAAGCTGCAGCGGCATGTCTCATACTCTTAGGCTCAACATTATCGTAGTTGGGAGCTACATGGCATTTTGTTAGGAGAAACAATTAACGCTCAAGTTACCATTTTGATTGAACGATATAGATTGTGTTTGGTTTATATTGCTAATAATTGATGCTATTGTGTGTTTGTAATGCCATGAGATTAAGATTTTGAATAAGTACTTACTGTATTTTGATATAGAAAAATTATACAAGTTTTGTTTTTTTAGCTTTCATTGTTTTGAATTAACTTAACTATTTGATAGGTTTAGTTAGATTCATTAATTTATTTGGCATTCTTTCACTTGTTATTGGTAGTAAGAATTATAATAAAATTCTACCTATAAAAAAAAATTATAATAAAATTATAACAAAAATAACTTGTGATTTCCTATGAAATATGATAATTATATCTCACCATATGTATCTATGTATTTATATAAGATTGGTATGTGCTACTATGGTCACGCCCAGTTAAAATAGCTGCAATTGGTCTATCTTCTTCGGCCTATACTTTAATTAGAAAAAAAAAAAAAAAAAAAGTCCCCCCAAACTCAAAATCCTGGTTCCGCCCCTGGTCTGGTAGATAAAGTTTGATAGGCCACGAAGGGATGGAAGGCGAAATGAAGATTCGATAGTTTAGTTCTTGAGAAACTAAATTTTGTAGAATTCAACTGTATAAATTTGGTTAAATTTACTTCAAAATGAAGAACTGATGAACCTCCATAGGTGCCGCATCACAATGAACGTGTTAAATATGTGTTTCCATAGAAATAATTTAAAACTTTTTAAAGAAAAAAAAATTACCAAAATGAAAACTTGGATTAATCAATATTATAAAATGAACAAAGTTACAAAAACCTAACCAATATAATTAGTATCTTAAGATCTCATTATCTTGAGATCTGAGTATCTTGAGATAAATTTTTTATTTAAGTGCTTTTTGTTTTGTTTTTCAGGATGTCTTTGTTTATGGGAAGAAGTCAAGAACTGGAAGAAGTTAGGAACTGAGGAAGTAATATGATTATTGCAATGTGATTGTGAATCTTGGGATCTCGCTTTAAATGAAAGAGTGGAGTTGATTATGCTTTCAATTAATTAAAAAACAACAAAAATAACTTTTTTTTTTAATAAAAAAAATTCTAAAGAGCCTAAATATTTTTTTGGCTGGCCCCCTCCCATAAAATTTTCTGACTCCGTCCCTGAATCCTATCCAAGTTCGTCAGTCGTTGACGAACATGATGAAGGAACAGAAAACCTGCTAAAGTTGCAGTGCACCTATGTGATAAAATTTGCCAAGTCTTCTTTACCTTGGAGACTGCTTTAGCATTTCTCTATGATTAGAAATATTCCCTACACTTGTTGAATATTAACACAATTTAAGATTTCACCTATCATGCATTGTGTTAGTAAATTGTTTGTATCTATCTAAAAGCTATTTTTCTTGATATCAAATATACTGATACATATTTATTCATTTTCTCTTCTTTTGTGCGCACATTGGGCAAAATCAGTAATTCTTGTTCTCTCAATGTAAGTGGACTTTATCTCTAATATTCATTATAAATTATTGCATATGCTCTGATAAGCGCCGAATGTTGCACATTCAATCCCCTTAACTCGCATATGTTAATTCCTTAGCATTGTTATTTGTTTGTTTTTGTGTTTTCAGGTATTTAATAAAGATGCAAGAAAAACCATTAATTTTGGAATTTAAGAACAATTGCATTTAATAATTAAGAATATAATTAAATTGTAGCAATTCTCACAGTTATATAATCAACATACATAAATTGAAAGTCTGAAATTTAAATACAATCAAACCATTGTGCTTGGAAAGGGTTACATCAACACCCTACAAAGGGTTTTAGCCGCTCATGACTCCGCTAAGCTTCCAAGAAATATTTTATGTCTAAAACTAAGTATATCTTTTCTTAAAGCTTAGAGGCTTATTTATAGGGAGCCACAAGTCCTAGAAGCCCTAGAAAACCTAGAGAATTCGGATTTCAATCTCCTAGTCAAATTAGAAGTCAATCCATGTACAAATCGGAATAGGATTCGTCCAGATTTGCTTCATTCTATTTCGAGACGATTTTGGCATAGCGGGAGTCCGATTTAGGAAAATCATATTTCAGCATAAATTGTAGAATATTGAATTAGCTTTCCAATGCCGCTGGAATCACCTTCCTTAATTAACCACATCATATATATCTTTTATTGTGATTGGTTAAGCTTAATCATATCTTCTAGGTCCTCTCAAATTGTGCTTTAAACCCAAAATTAATGGTTTTTCTTGCATCTTTATTAAATACCTGAAAACACAAAAACAACACAAAATCAAACAAATAACAATGCTAAGGAATTAACATATGCGAGTTAAGGGGATTGAATGTGCAACATTTGGTGCTTATCATGCTCATTGTAAATGCAACCATTATCATCTTTTTCTTTTGTTTTTATAATTTATTTATGTTTTTTAAAAGGTATGATATCTTCCATACTGATTTGGTTAATCTAGGAAGGAAATAGTTCTTTTGAAAGCTCCACTTGCATCTGCTTCGAGATATATTTCATGTATATATGTTAGGAACCCAATCTTGGAATCCCTACTCTCATAGTCATTGTAAAACAGCGAATCTCCCTCCTCTCTCACTCTCTCATCTCATAGTCATTGTAGATTTGTCCACCCGCTGCAGATAACTCGTTGGTTCAAACTCTCTCATACTTTCTACATTGCTTTTTTCTTTTTTGTCCTTTTTGAATTTTTTTTTCTATGTGTATGAGGATGTAGATGAGGACGCAGATTTTCAATACCTTCATTGGAATAGCAATGTTCTTGGACCTAGGTTACAAATACCTAGGGCCACCCACGGCCATTGACAAGCGGATCCTCAAGATCCACCAGTCGGTTGGCCGACTGCAAGGGCGGATTTAGCAAGGGCCATGCAGGGGCAGGCACCCCTACTTAGCTTTTTTTTTTTTGTTTTTTTTCTTAAAAAAATTAATTTTGTAAATATACCACAGCCCATAGCCAGCCCCACCTTTCTAGTTTTTATAAAATCTAGCCGGGCCAGCCTCTCCAAAAATCTGTTCAGCCCAAAGCCCTGAAGCCCAACCCCTCCATTTTTTTTTTTAAAAAAACCTAGCCCTTCAAAAGTCCAAACCTAACCTAAAAAAAAAAGCATTCTTGCTGCTGTTGTCTGTCTCCAAATCCTCTGCTGCAGTGCTTGCCCAGTGCCCCCTCCCTTACTTCTATAACCCTATTGTTTGATTAATTGATTTGTTTCAATTTGTATGGGTTTTTACATGATCCCATCAACAAATTAACAAGAACTCAAGAAGGAAAACAGTAAGTCTTTTAAATCTATGGTTACTCAAATTTAAAATAAGTTCAATAGTGGCTAGCGTTATCACTTTGTCATCAAAATTAATAGTTTATCATCTACAGCCAAGTCATTAATAATTTTTTTTTTTTTAAAAAAAAATCCCAATTATGAGAAAAAAATTAGAGGCAAACCCTAAACCCTAAAACCCTAAAATCCTAAACCCTAAACCCCGACCCGCGCCCAGCCCTTCCAAATATGAACACCCTACTCTCATAGTCATTGCAGATCAACGAATCTCCCTCCTCTCTCAGATCTGTNTTGCATACATGATACATTATTTTTGTCCTTAAATTGTACTCAAATTTAAAATAAGTTCAATAGTGGCTAGCGTTATCACTTTGTCATCAAAATTAATAGTTTATCATCTACAGCCAAGTCATTAATAATTTTTTTTTTTTTTTTAAAAAAATCCCAATTATGAGAAAAAAATTAGAGGCAAACCCCAAACCCTAAACCCTAAAACCCTAAAATCCTAAACCCTAAACCCCGACCCGCGCCCAGCCCTTCCAAATATGAACACCCCACTCTCATAGTCATTGCAGATCAACGAATCTCCCTCCTCTCTCAGATCTGTGAATCTCCCTCCTCTCTCATTCTCTCATCTCATAGTCATTGAAGATTTGCCCACCCGCGGCTGATATCTCGTTGGTTCAAAATCTCTCATATTTTCTACATTGCTTCTTTTTCTTTTTCTTTTTTGTCCTTTTTGAATTTTTTTTTCTATGCAAATGAGGACGCAGATTTTCAATGCCTTTATTGGAATAACAACGCTCTTGGACCTAGATTACAAATACCTAGGGCCACCTACGGCCACTAACAAGTGGATCCTCGAGATCCACCAGTCGGTTGCCCGACTGCAGGGGCGGATTTAGAAAGGGCCACGCAGGACAGGCCATCCCAACGAATTCCTTAATCAACTGGGGTTGAGAAATCCCAAGAGCGGCAAGCTCCACCGTTGATTTCCTGCTCAACACGTCCGCTACCACGTTAGCATTGCCAGAATGATTATTGATCTCGCAATCATAATCCTTGAATTTAAAAATGAAGCTTTTACCTACTTTTTAATTTAAAAGTTATATTTGCAATCCCAAACAAGCTTAAAGTGTAATTAGATTGAATTGGGACAAGCTAGTGCAAGATAACCGGACATCTACTGTTAAAAATTTCAACGAACAAGATTTAATATTAGAGATGCTTAACTTTTTTTAAAAAAAAAAAAAATTCATACAATTTTTTTTGTAAATATACCCCAGCTCATAGCTAGCCCCTCCTTTTTAGTTTTTATAAAACCCAGCCGGGCCAGCCTCTCCAAAAATCTGTTCAGCCCAAAGCCCTGAAGCACAGCCCTCCATTTTTTTTTTTAAAAAAAAAAACCCAGACCCTCAAAAGTCCAAACCTAACCTAAAAAAAAAAACACTCTTGTTGTTGTTGTCTGTCTCCAAATCCGCCGCTGCAGTGCTTGCCCAGTGCCCCCTCCCTTACTTCTATAATCCTATTGTTTGAGTAATTGATTTGTTTCAATTTGTATGGGTTTTTCCATGATCCCATCAACAAATTAACAAGAACTCAATAAGGAAAACTGTAAGTCTTTTAAATCTAGGGTTTTGCATATATGATACATTATTTTTCCTTAAATTTTATTCAAATTTAAAATAAGTTTCCTAGTGGCTAACGCTATCACTTTGTCATCAAAATTAATAGTTTATCATCTACAGCCAAGTCATTAATATTTTTATTTTTTATTTTTTAATCCCAATGATGAGAAACAATTAGAGGCAAACCCTAACCCTAAAATCATTGCATACAAGAAGAAGGGAATAGGTAGATTTGAATTAAGCATAAACAGAAGGATAATAAGGATATTTTTTTTTAAAAAAAAATATATATTTTTAAATAATAATGGCTAAAACGACTTCATTTTGGGCTAGGTGGGTGTTATAGTTTTGGAGCATAAAACGGTGTAGTTTTGGAGTAAGGGGTAAAACTGGCTTAAAAAATGGGTCTGTTCGAATTTCATAAGAAATCCTAACGGAAGAAATAAAGTGAAAGTAAAATAAACTTTGATACACTAAAGTGAGAGTTTTTGAATGTTGGAGGGTGTCTGTAAAAATCGCGAAAGTTCAGGGGGGTTGGTGAAGTTTCTCCTAAAAAAATATTTAGAAAGTTTGATATTTGGTAGTATTAAAAAGTAATTAGCTCTATCTAAAAAAATATATTTTGAAAGTTAAATTTAACTAATTTTTCAAGAGCTTGATGTAGATGCTCTAACAAAACTTGAGGGACCACCCCCGATGCCAACTGTAAGTGGATTTCTTTCATTTTGTATAGAAATGGTTATTTTCATGGGAATAACTATTCACAAAAATGATTTGCAACCAAACAAAAATAAATAAATATTATTAAGAAATAGTCATTCCATTTCGTGGCTATGCCAACGAAACATGCCCTTAGCATGTAGTATACCCACATCTTATCATATTTCATTGGGCTGATGAAGGAGTGCATCAACATAATATTATGAAGGTAAAATGAAAGTGCAGTATTTAACCTTGGACAAAAATTTTCTAAAAACCAATTTGGAGAAAATTGAATTAAACATAATTCAATTAGTGCCAAGTGTCATCTTTCACATATTTTATTTAATATTTTTAATAGTCATTTATTATATATATATTTTGCATGTCCACATAAGAGAAGAGCGAAAATTCAAACTAGTGCTTCCGATTTATAAAGCATGGTCCACATGCAATTGAGCCACTCGAGACCATTTATTGTAAATTTTAGGGGAAACTTCACTCACCCCTTTGAACTTTCGTGGGTTTTTGCAGACATCCCTCAGTGTTAAAAAAATGATCACTTAGGTGTATCAAACTTTGGTTTTCTCTCACTTTGTCCATTTCGTACAAAAAATTCTTTGTAATGCCAATTTTACCCCTGACTCTAAAATTACACCGTTTCCAAAACGACGCAGTTTTAGTTTTGAGTTAGAGGTAAAATTAACATTCTGTTATAATTTTCTGTACGGAAAAAATATAAAGTGAGAGAAAACTAAACTTTGATAATCTAAATGAGAGATTTTAAATATTAAGAAGGTATTTACAAAAGTGAACAAAGTTCAAATGGGTAAGTAAAGGCAAAAGTGTTCAAATGGGTAAAGTTTCTCTTAAATTCTAACATAGGAAAGGCAAAGTTGGAGGACTTTGCTTGGCCCGAGTTGAAATCCTAATCCGAAATCCAAAAAATTTCGCAGACGCAATCCTGACGCAAAATCCAAGTCGCGATTGCCAAGCATAATCCAAACGAAGACCACGAAAATCGGCCGCAGCAAAAGCGAAGGTTCCACCGCGTCGGCTCCGACCCACGTGCTCTTACTATTCCACGTCTTCCTCATTTTGAGGCCTTGAATGTCGCTTTGCACTCGTTCCTCGACTGTTCCCTTTCGTGGACTCGCCCACTTTCTTTCCACTGCTGTACGCCTCCAGGCGAGAGGCCAGCGTTTTTGCCTGCAGTTGCTTTTTCCGCATTGAATGCCGCGTGCGGATTTAACTCTGCCTCCGGATTCATGTTTTCCAATCTGCTAGATGATTCCGCCATCCCCTTCAGCGAGCTTGGATTGCTCGTGGAAGCTATTCCCGCAGCTCTTCTGCCCATGTAGTCGATTCAATCCCTTGAGCTTAACCAACCAATCAATCCCTTTCTCCAAACGGAAGAGGAGAAGGCAGCAACTCGGCTTTGCCCGCGGAATTTCAATTTCCCGTAGAAAATGGAGCTTTTTCTCGTGTGCCATCCCCTCCGAGGCTCCCAACAGTAATTTCAACGATTTCAGCTTAGAACTAGCCAACTCCACCAGACGCGGCGCCAAGATATTCGTTGTCAAGCGCTTTTCCGATGACTTGGACGGCGAGGATTTGTCCGAGGAACAACCGATCCAAGTGGGGTCCAATTTCACCAATTTCCAAGAGGACCCTATCGTGGATAAGCTTAGAACCCAGCTTGGAGTCATACACCCAATCCCATCTCCGCCCATTAGTCGAAATATAGCCGGACTTTTCGTGTTCTTCTTCTTCGTTGGGATCGTTTTTGATAAGATATGGACTTATGGAAAGCGAAAAAAGGTGGACGGCGGCGGCAGCGGCAGCGGCAGCGGCGGAGGGTGGCCTCAGGTGCCGACGAGCTTTTCCTTGTTTTTGGAGAAGGATTTGCAGAGGAAGGAGTCGGTGGAGTGGGTGAACATGGTGTTGGGGAAGTTGTGGAAGGTTTACAGAGGTGGGATTGAGAATTGGATCATTGGGTTACTTCAGCCGGTTATCGATGACTTGAAGAAGCCTGATTACGTGGAGAGGGTTGAGATCAGGCAGTTCTCGTTGGGGGATGAGCCGCTTTCGGTCAGGAACGTTGAACGCCGGACTTCGCGTCGCGTTAACGATTTGCAGTAAGTTAATCACTGTCTTTGAATGGAACTTGCGGTGCTTACTTCTGTTAGGAAGTTATTTTCTTATATATTTGTGTCTATTTTTGTTCGGATTTTGTATTGTGTTTCTTCGTGTTTGGTTTGGATGGAGTCAGCCTTTCTTTGTAAAGCTTGCTTGTCTCAAGTCTTTTGTGTGTCTTTACTAGTTATTCGTTTTGGTTTCTCTGATAGCTTTGAGTCGGCTGAGGCAAGACAGCACAGTTACTCTTTATTCTTGCGATGGACGTTATTAGTATAATACTTTTTTGAGCAATGGAGGGTGGCTTTATCTCTGGTTTCAATGTTGGTGGTGGTTCTAGAGGTGCTTTTACGATTTCTCGTTTGCTGCTTGCTGATGATACTGTTCTGTTATGTGATGCCAAAGCTAAATGCCTCGCCTACGTAAGGTTGACTCTTTCTTTCCAGGGGATTTCAGGCTTGAGAGGGAATTTAGGCAATGGATGTTATTGGTCTTGAGGGGTTGGCTGATGTTTTATGTTGCAGAATATGTTCTTTACCCATATCTTAATTTTGTATGCCACTGGGGGTTCTTTTAAGGCTAGTGAGTCGTGGAGCTTAGCCTGTGAGAAAATGGAGAGAGTCATCAGGATGGAAGTAGTTGTACCAGTTGAAAGGGGGACATATCACCCTTATTAAGTGCATCCAGCTTGCCTACCCTGTCATTGTCACTGTTCACTATTCACTATTCACTATTCCCACCCATGTAGCTGATAGACTGGAGAAATTACAATGAATCTCCTACATGTTCTATTGGGGAAATGGCTGTGAAGTTATGGTGAGGAGGGGAAACATATTTGGAGACTAGTGATTGGAGTAAACTAGGCGGACAGTTGGGACTGGTGGACTTCGGAGTTGGTAAGAAGTTGGTTAGGTACCTCTCAGTTTGTTCTAGGATTCTTCCTATTCATAGGTCATTTATGGCATGCAGGTAGGGCTCCTGCAGCTGCAGTGAGATTGTAAAGGAGGTCTCATGGGTGTTGTCTTTGGAGAAGGTTAGTTGCGGGTTGGGAGAGGCTTTGAGGTTCCATTTATTTTAAGATTGGAGATGCTGGGAGAGTCCTTTTGTGGCATGATATTTGGTGAGGGGGTGTTGCCTTAAAAAAGATGTTTTCAGATACATTCATGATAACTTAGGGTAAAGACGTGTCTATGCTCTCCTACTGTAGGAGCCCCAAGGATGATGGAGGAACCCAATCTTGGAATCTAAGGTTTAGTCATGCCTTTAATGATTAGCTGTTGGAATAAGTCGGTTCTATTTACAGTATTTTTGTAACAATCTAGGAAAGTACTAGTTACATTTGCGCTATTGCTTTAAAAGGACTACTCAAGTTATAGTTGAAGCTCCCTAAAATCACTTATAAAGTCCAATCTCTCCCAATCTCATCTAGTAAGGAACCAATGGGAAACTTAGTACTTATGAGTACATTTCACTCTATGGAAGACTAACTTTTTGGGTAGTCATAATCTCCCCCACTCATGGACCCTGATGTTTTGAGTTCCCATTGGTTCTTACTAAGTGAGATTGAACTTTATAAGTGATTTTAGAGAGCTCTAATTACAACTTGAGTAATTCTCAAGTATACTTATGGGTGTCAATGAGTTTCCTACTTTATTGATATAGTTTATCCTTATCTAATAATAAAAAAAAAAAGAGTAATTCAATATAAATATTGGAAAAAACAATTCGCTATTTTGGTGAGTATGTATGGACACCATATAGAGGTGATACGTGATGTTTCCATGGACACCATATAGAGGTTAGACTTTGATGTTTCAACTGAACAATTTCTCAGAATCTGAAGTTGGATCTAATCACTGATCATGTGGTGATATTTGAAATTGTTTCAGATTGCCATTTAACTATGTTTTACCAGTTAACCACTCAATTGGATTTTGGGTTAACAGATCAGACATTGCTTACCAAATTGACAGTATTAGATTGGTGACCTGTGGAAGTTTTATATGATATATCTGCACGTAATTTGCAAAATTTTATAGCATTTGGAAATTAAGATCCTTGTTTATCAGATCAATATTTCACTAAACTGATTTGTAAATCCTTTGATGTCATCTAGGTACCAAATAGGCCTCCGATATACTGGTGGTGCTCGTATGCTGTTAATGCTTTCACTAAAATTTGGTATTATCCCCATTGTCGTCCCAGTTGGTGTTCGAGATTTTGACATTGATGGGGAGCTTTGGGTCAAATTGCGATTGATACCAACGGAGCCTTACGTGGGAGCTGTTTCATGGGCTTTTGTTTCACTTCCAAAGATCAAATTTGAATTGTCCCCATTCCGCTTATTCAATTTAATGGGTATGATGTCATAATTGCATGGCCTTAGTAGTTTTTTTTTTTTTTTTTTTGTGTGTATGCAACTATTAGTTACATAAAGTTTCTCTTGGTATACATTCAAATTTTGGGTTGGAAACCAAATAAAAACTTAGTGATGAGGGTGATGAAAGGAAACAAAGAACAAGAGAGACTCTCCTGAGAACAACAGGGGATACTTTCCAAAGTTTTATAGGATTTTCTAGTGTTTTCTTGCCTATAACAATTGATGAATTGGTTGCTATTCTATTTTACTAGAAAATTTGAGATCTTATTATTCCTATGATAAGGAAAAATGTGCAAAACTTTTGATAAGCATTGGAATTAAGAAGGATTGGAGTGAGTGACTGCTTGGTTTAAAAGCAATTTCTCAGTGTTAAGTTTGTCGTATTTAAATAGGAAGATTCTTGTGGCACTTTGTCTAGGTTACTTTATTAGGAGTATGCTTTCTGTCCATGTTCGTCAGTCACTGATGAACATGATGAAGGAACAGAAAACCTGCTGAGGTTGCTGTGCATCTATTTTTTTCAAAATATGTCCACCTATGTGATAAAATTTGCCCTTCTTCACCTTGGAGACTGCTTTAGCATTTCTCTATGATTAGAAATATTCCCTACACTTGTTGAATATTAACACAATTTAAGATTTCACCTATCATGCGTTGTGTTAGTAAATTGTTTGTATCTATCTAAAAGCTATTTTTCTTGATATCAAAGATACTGATGCAAGTTTATTCCTTTTCTCTTCTTTTGTGCGCACATTGGGCAAAATCAGCAATTCCTGTTCTCTCAATGTAAGTGGACTTTATCTTCCATATTCATTATAAATTATTGCATATGCTCCTTGTAAATGCAACCATTATCATCTTTTTCTTTTGTTTTTATAATTTATTTATGTTTTTTAAAAGGTAGGATATCTTCCATACTGATTTGGTTGATCTAGGAAGGAAAGAGTTCTTTTGAGAGCTCCACTTGCATCTGCTTCGAGATATATTTCATGTATATATGTTAGGATTATTTTTTGTGATAATTGTTAATGATAGGGTTAAGGAAAAGACAGGGAGAAATATGTTTATAGAAAGTGTATGAGAAGAGGATTTACTAGTTAACCCTAGTTGCCACACCAATATATATTATATTGATTACATTATGTAATATAATAGTATATTATATTACATGTGATATTTGTATAAGGGAAAAATAACAAAAAGATATGATACCCTCATATAGTGTATACTTGTTGCAATAATAACCTCTACTAAACTTTTTAACACTCCCCTTCAAATTGGAGCATATATACCAAGTAAGCCCAGCTTAAAAAAAAAAGAAGCTTCTACCTATTGCAAAGACTTTGTAAATGCATCTGTAAGTTGATCCTTAGACTTCCCAAATAGTGGAAAAATATCTCCCCTTAGTATCTTATTTCGATGAAGTACCAATTAATCTTAATATGCTTAGTCCTTTTTATATCGATGAAGTATGTCTCTATTCTTCTCTTGAATGCATCCCAGTAGTTCTCATGGTGTAGTATTTCCTTTGGAGGTGCTTTATCCATATTGGTTGTGTTTTTATGCCTGTTATCTGCATTGTCTACTCTTTGACCCAAATTCCTGGCTGCTTTTTTCTAGGTTTTTGACCAAACTTCTCACTGAGGATTTGCCTCGACTGTTTGTTCGTCCAAAGAAGATTGTTTTAGATTTCCAAAAGGGAAAACTGGTCGGTCCTGTTGCTAATGACTTCAAATCGGGGGAAGTGCAAGAAGGAAACAAGGATTTTTCTGGAGAACTATCAGCGACTCTTGTAGACGCTCGAAATCTTTCTTATGTTTTCTTTGGTAACAATTATATCTCCTTGTGTACTTGTTTAGAATTTATGAATTTGTGAAATCTAATTTGCTAAAATTATCAACTATTTGAGTTGCACATCCTGTTAATTTGTTTCTCATTTAGAACAACATGCAATTGATTTTAAGCTGCCTTTTTGTTTTCTAAAAAGTTTGTCATTTGCCCATAATGTGATCCTTTGATCCATATATATTTCCTCCTTTGATCCCTTTATATCTCCTCTCGTCTCTGTTTTTTGCCAGGCAAAACTGATCCATATGTTATTCTAAGCCTGGGAGATCAGAGTATACGCAGTAAAAAGAATAGTCAAACCACAATCACTGGGCCACCTGGTGAGCCAATATGGAATCAGGTGAAGCTTCTTTGTAATTCTATACTTTAACAGAAAGGAAAATACTTCATCTATTGTTTTTCATGGGTTTGCTAGAAGTTCATTATGTCAGTTAAATCTATTTTAATCTGAAGTGAACACATTCATGTGATTTTTGGCAGGATTTCCATATGCTCGTTGCGAACCCTAGAAAACAAAAATTATTCATCCAAGTAAAGGATTCTCTAGGATTCACAGATTTGACTATTGGAGCAGCGGAGGTAAAGTATTATTTTTTTGACAAATTTTGGCATGGCTGCTTAATTTATTTAGTTGACATATTTTGTAATTATGAGGCATCTCCATTAGATTGAAGTTTTGACCTAGTTTATTGGATAGGAGTACTTAAAAAAACCCTTTTGCCCACAACGTCAGTCCACATGAAACTCATTTTTCCATTTAGCTCTACTTTCCATAATAAATATCCATGTGAGATGTCCGCATCTCATGTTTGATGGTATTATTGATATATATGACCCAGTGTATGTCTAGTCTAAAGAAAATAATAATAATATGTAGACATATATAAGTAGTATGCTAATACAATAGTATCTTAAATTTTGTTTCAAGGCAAATTAGTCATCCCATAATAATCGGATATTGAAATTGACATTGCATTTGAGGGTGTTAATGTAGTTAAGCTACAGACCTACTCTAACGAGTTCATGCACAAGACAATAAAACTCCTTATTACTTATCAAAAAAAAAAAAACGAGTTCATGCACAAGGTTGACTGCATTCACAGGAAACTTAATATACAATAGAAAGTTTTGATCAGAGAGCTGAGAGTATGTCTAGTCAATTTCTTTTTCCTATCTGCATGGCTTCTCAGTTGAATATTATTTCCAGGTTGATCTGGGATCTCTCCAAGACACTGTACCAACAGACAGGATTGTGGTTTTGCAAGGAGGTTGGGGACTGTTTAGAAAGGGCTCTTCTGGAGAGATACTACTTCGACTGACGTATAAAGCTTACGTAGAGGATGAAGAAGATGACAGGCCTGAGGAAGATTCCATTGATGTGGATGCTTCAGATGATGAATTGTCTGATTATGATCAGTCAAATGTTGAATATGAGAAGGGTGAAAGAGATTCTTCAAATGAAACAGATAAAGAGTCATTTATGGATGTTCTAGCCGCATTGATTGTGAGTGAAGAATTTCAAGGGATAGTGGCATCTGAAGCAGGAAATACCAAACGTTTAGATGATGTCTCAACTACAGGGTCCACAATACCAAGATCACGTGGTCTTAATGCTGAATCCATCCCCTCGAACTCCATTGATGAACCTGAAGGTTCTCGAGGTATTGTGTTAATGTGAACTCTCAGATGCGGTTAATATTTACAGTTTACAATTTATGATTGGTTTATGCTGTTTGATCTGATCACTGTCAAAAACTTGTCCATTGCAGGATCAGCCTTATTTTGGCTTGCTGTGATTACTTGTATATCGGTTTTAATTGCTCTCAATGTTGGTGGTTCAAGTTTCTTCAATCCTTGATATGCAACAGTGCTAGCAAAGAAGTAACTTTTAGTGCTTCTTTCTAACAAGTAATTCTGAGTAACTCCTCTGCATAGCTTCATAATGCTGTCTCAAATTCTGAAAACCCCTCTTCATGGACCGACTGCTCGATGAAAAGTATCTTGTATGATTGCAGGCTGTGCAAAAACTTCAATTTCTCACTTGCAATGGACTCACCAAATGGTTCATTTTCCACCGGCTTATATTACATTCTGTAAATTCATGGTAGTGGCAGAGGAATGTTCTGTTGGCGGCAGGAAAGTTTTGGCCTATTCGTCTTGACCCACAAGTAGTAGTGTATATGAACTTGTACCTCTCTATTCTTTCTTCTTTTTTCCTTTTCTTTTTTCTTTTTCTATTCAATAAGGGGAAAGGGGGTTGTACCTCTCTATTCATTGTTCATATGACAGGATACTAGTCTTTTTATCCGAGCCATATCAAATAGGGCACAGGTACACAAATAGAACAACTTTTTTTTTTTTCCCTGGAATTGGAGGGTATTTAGTCTGCCCCAAAAAGAGGGCAAAAGGTAAATAATTATTTCTAGCATTAGAAGGTTCTACTTGGGAGGTATAGACCTCAGCAATTGATTTCCGCAAAAGACATATGAATATATCATTTTTCTCTTTCTTTTTTGGAGTCTGACATTTATTTTTCAGTCCCTCTCTCTCTCTCTCTCTCTCTCTCTCTGTGAATTTCCTGAGTATGCTAGGTTATTTCTGATGACATTAAATCTAGATTGTTGATTATGTATTTGCCAATGAAGGTTCTAATGAGCAAGCCTCTCTCTCTCTCTCTCTCTTAATATTAATTGGAGTTTTTCCCAGCCATATTCTATGTGTTACACGGGACAAAATTAGAGTAAATATGGACAGCTAGTGAAGAATACACGTGTGGTGTTGAATATGATGCAAAGCTGGCAGATTTGCCACGCTAGACGATAAGAAAGACATGCTGCACTTGACTTTTTTTTTTTTTGGTTGGAATCTGCACCTGATTTAGCCAAAGTAGCGGTTAAATAAGGAATAATGGATGAAGTTTATTTGTTAAAGCAAGCTCTATTTTCACAATTTATTAATGAAGTGTAGATTTTTATTATAATTTTTATTATTTTTTTAAAAAAAAAAAAAAAAACATCACATCAGATAGAAAAAAACATAATAATTATGTATGCGGCTTTATAGTTGCAAGTTGCAACACAAAATTTGTAGAATGGATATCATATGGATGACTAAGTACAAGACAGCGAAAACTCTTAATTGTATCAAGCATGTGCATGCAATATATTGTACCCCACATGCACCATTAAGAAAGCCAAATAAATCCACTCAGAAATTTTTTTAACCGACTTTGATAAACTATAAAGGGCAGACAAGAGAGAGAGAATTGTATTTTTTTAATTTACAAATTATTGTCACATCAATTTGAAAAATTTTATAGATTTATTTGTTTGGATCTCTAACACTTTTCAATTATATTAGATTATTCTCACAGCTTTAGGCATTGCCAAGTGGCTCACATGATCCATATATCTAATAATTCGAAAAGAAAGGTGCACACAAATCACGTTTGCCCATAGAGCATTATTGTTCGTTCATAAAAATGCCCTAAACATAGGAGAAGGATCCGGACCTCATTTCCACCATAAGGCTAGAATGGTCCTACACACAAAAATGTGAAATGACTATTTTACCCTCATAAAATTAGAGACTTATTAGTGGTTAAGCCCAAAATGCTCGTACTTAATTAATCATCAGCTGAGTGAACACAGCTGTGTCTATGCCATTTGCGATTTGCCCCAATGCTAGAAGAGGTTAAATCTAATATATTAAATTAAATGACCTGAACACGTCCCCAAGAGGTAGCTCAATCGGCTGAGACCATGTCTAATGAAGCGGAGGTTACTAGTTCAAATCCACTTTCCTCCTCTTTTGTGGACATATAAAAAAAAAAAAAAAAAAAAAAAAAAAAAAAAAAAAAAANAGCTGGCAGATTTGCCACGCTAGACGATAAGCAAGATATGCTGCACTTGATTTTTTTTTTTTTTTGGTTGGAATCTGCACCTGATTTAGCCAAAGTAGCGGTTAAATAAGGAATACTGGATGAAGTTTATTTGTTAAAGCAAGCTCTATTTTCACAATTTATTAATGAAGTGTAGATTTTTATTATAATTATTATTATTATTATTTTTTTTAAAAAAAAAAAATCACATCAGATAGAAAAAAACATAATAATTATGTATGCGGCTTTATAGTTGCAAGTTGCAACACAAAATTTGTACAATGGATATCATATGGATGACTAAGTACAAGACAGCGAAAACTCTTAATTGTATCAAGCACGTGCATGCAATATATTGTACCCCACATGCACCATTAAGAAAGCCAAATAAATCCACTCAGAAATTTTTTAAACCGACTTGATAAACTATGAGGGGCAGACAAGAGAGAGACTAGTATTTTTTTTAATTTACAAATTATTGCCACATCAATTTGAAAAATTTTATAGATTTATTTGTTTGGATCTCTAACACTTTTCAATTATATTAGATTCTTCTCACAGCTTTAGGCATTGCCACGTGGCTCACATGATCCATATATCTAATAATTCGAAAAGAAAGGTGCACACAAATCACGTTTGCCCATAGAGCATTATTGTTCGTTCATAAAAATGCCCTAAACATAGGAGAAGGATCCGGACCTCATTTCCACTATAAGGCTAGAATGGTCCTACACACAAAAATGTGAAATGACTAATTTACCCTCATAAAATTAGAGACTTATTAGTGGTTAAGCCCAAAATGCTCGTACTTAATTAATCATCAGTTGAGTGAACACAGCTGTGTCCAGGCCATTTGTGATTTGCCCCAATGCCAGAAGAGGTTAAATCTAATATATTAAATTATATGACCTAAACACGTCCCCAATAGGTAGTTCAATCGGCTAAGACCACGCCTAATGAAGCGGAGGTTACTAGTTTGAATCTTCTTTCCTTCTCTTTTGTGGACATAAAAAAAAAAAAAAAAATTGACCTAAACACAGCTGAAGGGTTTTGTTTGGTTTTTTGTCACACACGAGCATTTTGCTACAATACTCTATATATATATATGGGGTTTGCTAACATATTAATTTTTATGAGTTAATATTTAGGTTCTAATGCTTTAAAACTTGTTTTTTGAATCAAAACTAAAATCTAATGGTGGTAAGGTTAACTCTTTAGGGATGGTATCACCCAAAATGGATTTGATCATCCTAAATTTAGTACTAATGCCTCAAATTTAGTGCTAATGCTTAAAAAAACCGGTGACGGGGGCTACTATAATTTTATTTTTTCTTAAATCATGTTTTACATAAGTTTTGGAGAACTTAGGAGAACGCTATAGGAAGAACACCTAGCATTTTCCTATATATATACACACACCAAATCAAGTTTTTTTTTTTTTGAAAAATTCATCTTAGTCTCATTCATGAATCAAGAGCAAAGCTCTTACAATACAGGGTATGCCCTGAAGTATCTGTAGCAAAACTACAAAGATATCAACGTCAAACAAGACGTATTACAATTCAGACTCTTAAAATAGATCCGCTAACCTATGACTAATTAACTAATGAAATACAAATTTGTACCAGACAGAACCAACTAATGCATAGGTAGCAATTATTCTTTGACACTAAGGGCTGAGAACCCCAGGCCAACACTTATTCCTTGACACTGAGGGCTAAGAACCTCAGGCCAACACTTTATTCTGTGACACTGAGGGCTGAGAACCTCAAGCCAACACTTATTCCTTGACACCGATCGTGTGCAAGCAGATCTCGTGCACTGAAGGACGCGTTGGAAGCTCGACGTGGTGGGGGCGCGAAAAAAGGCCCGGCAGTGGACGGAGAGTGGCGAAACAGGCGCGGAGAAGATCGGCAGAACTGTAAAAACTAAAAAACACACGAAACAAACAGAGAGAAGCAATACAGGGAAATACTAAAGCAAATACAGGGAAACCTAACAAAAACAAAATACAAAGGAAAATCAAAACAAAATAAAACAAAGGAAATAAAATACAGGGAAACCAAATAAAACAAAAACAAAAAGCAGAACGATCAACCGGAGAAGGCTCGGGCGCAATCTGGCCGGAACATCGCTGAGGAAGGTGACAATGGGAGAATGACGCGGTGGGGGCGCGTAGAGGACCTACCTCAGGCGGATGGCTGCGAAACGCCAAAAGCCGGAAGACCCCTAAAAACAATTGGAAAAAGAAAGGAAAGCCGAAGAAAACAAAAAAACCAAAGAAAGTGGCGAAGGGGAACTTGGTCGGGGCTAGATCATCAGGTAAATCGCTAAACCCTAGGGGTGGAGAGACCACCGTACAAGGAAGAGGCTGGGGAAATGGAAAAGGAAAGGGAGGAGCACCGGGACTAGGACATCAAGTAAATAACTAGAGCCCGGTACGAAAAGCACATGGGGAGGAGGGATGGCGGGAGGAGGGATGGCGAGGCCATCCCTCCTCCCAGGAGTGACGGCAATTTGGAGGGAGCTGCTAAAACAAAGAAAACCTAGAGAGAAAACCTAGGACAAGGTTCTTTTTCTGTCACACCAAATCAAGTTTATCCGGCCAAATCTTGGATTGGATCCAGACTCTTATCTTTTTTGTATTTATTCTTTGTGCGATTAAAGTTATGCTTGTTCCAACTTGTTCGAATAAGGAATGAATAAATAAATAAATAATATTTAAATGGTATAGAAAAAAAAAAAAACCGAAAATTAATGTAATGAGTAATGATTCCCATTGACCCTTATTTATCACACTAATCTGATCTGGTACAGGCAAATATGACGTGCTAAATAAAATAATATCATAAATATAATGAAATTTTTTTTACATCGAAATTTAATTTATGTTTGGTTTAACTTTTTGATTGTCACTGTCCTAATTAGTTTTTAGATCTGCAATATCTTTCGGTGAATCACATTCTTGATCACTGTTCGGTTTATCATAATTTTACTTAAAAAAATATTAATTTATAGTAAATAAATATTTTTATCTTTTTATTTTTTGATGAGATATTATTCAAGATAAAATGAAATGCAGGTGATCTGAATTCATATAAAATAAATACAAAGAGCTGCGTTATTTTACTATAAAATATATTAAAATACATTTTACTATGAATTGAAATTTCAGAAACCAAATGGGAGTGATCTTAAAAAAGCCCCAGAGGTCCACACCACGTCTATTTTAATCGAGAGTAGTGCCCCCACAACAATAATTGTACTACCTTTCCCGTATATAAAATACGGCTAAAACTATTTATAATTCAGAAACGTTTTTTTGTTGTAAATTAAAAAACAAAAAAATTATATATATATAAAAATAAAATCTGTCAGGCAAAGGCTGTCACGGTGTTGGCATTGTGAGTGAATTTCCCAACGTGCGCATCAGCGAATCTCGTGGGGGTGCGCCTGTTTATTGACGGATCTGACTTCGATATCTCCGTCATCTTTGTTTTTTTTACCAGCTGGATCTGTACACGTGCTCTATGTAAATTCATAAGAGTCTCTACTAAGACTACTAATCTACTATCATCTTTTGGTGTAAACTAATTTTCTTTTATAGAATTTAATCACTATCTAATATATCATTAATTTACATGTCAACAAAAATATATATCATTAATTTAAAAAATATATAAAAAATAAAAATAAAAACAACCACACTAAATTAGAGAAAAAAAAAAACCATAACCAGCTAGATCCAGGCCATGACTCGTCTCAAAACCCATTTTTAATATCCAGAAATCGTTTCTAATGCCTCAAAACTATTTTTTTTGATTTTTTTATTTTTAATATAGTACTAAACTTATAGGTGAAAGGTTAACCCTTTATGAGTTTTATCACCCTAAAATATAATATATGTTGGTCCAAGTTATTTTTGTACACTTTTTATGTTTTTATTTATGGGTTTGCTTCCTGGTGTTCTCACAGTCTTATGTAGAATATGATTTAAGAAAAAATAAAATTGTAGTACCGTTTTTTTGCCAATATATTAATTTTTATGAGTTAATAGTTAGGTTCTAATGTTTTAAAACTTGTTTTTGGATTCAAAACTAAAACATAAGGTAGAAGGTTAACCCCTTAGGGATGGTATCACCAAAAATAGATTTGATCATCCTAAATTTGGTGCTAATGCCTCGATTTTGGTGCTAATGCATCAAATTTAGTGCTAATGCCTAAAAAAACCGGTGGTGGAAGCCACTACAATTTTATTTTTTCTTAAATCATGTTTTACGTAAGACTGAGAGAACGTCAGGAGAATACTACGAAGAGAACCCCTAGCATTTTCCTTTTATTTATATGTTAGTTATTGATTGGGGACTGTAAAAATATAGTTTTAAGGCTCATTCTGGCATAACTTAAATTCAATCCATAAATAGAATTTTAACCCATTAAACATACTTATTTTAGACACTTAGATGAAATAAATCGAGATTTCCTATAACTTCTTTTAAAGTTGAGATTCTCAAATTTATAAATCTCAGCTGTTAATAAGCAATATTTTAGCTTTTAATGAGAAAATTTAATAAGGTGGCTACCCTAAAGGAATTTAAAATAAGTCATATTTCCTATTAAATACTGAAATATAACTTATTTTTAACTCGTAGATAAGATGAATGACTGAGATTTATGAATTTGAGAATTTCAAATTTAAAATAAATCTTAGGGGATTTCAATTCAAATAAGATGAACAATTGAGATTTATAAATTTGAGAATTTAAAAATAATTCTAAAATATCTCAATCCGAAAGAAAATAATTTCAATTTTATGGGGTTAGTTTGTTAAATTTGTTTTTTATTTTTAAAAAAGTATTATGGTATGATGTAAAATTATAAATAATTATAAATATTTTATGAGTGTTTTGTGTTTGTTTGTTAATATATTTGTTTTGATAAAAAAAAAGTGAAAAATTAAGTTTTTAATAAATAAAGCATCAACACCATTTGTGAACTAACTTTAAAAAAAAAGTTTAGAATGAGTGTTGAAAAAAACGATAATACCTAGACATTTCTAAAAAGTTTGAGTAAAATAGAATATGCCTTCCATTTCATACGGGTGTTCTTAATTTGAATGAAAATATGATTTTAGAAATTTTGAAAACATAAAATTGTGTGGAATATATAAATATATATATATGTATATATATTTGTGAAGGTTTGAAACAGAACGTGGCCACCAACACCATTGATTTGATATGCATTTATTATTTCAAGAAGAGAGATAATAAATTCTCCGGATAATGCTCCAACCAGGACGGTCGAATTGAGATTTTCAATAATTATTTTAAAATTTAAAATTTTCAAATTCATAAGTTTTAGTATTCATTTCATCTGTCGAATTGAGATTTTCAATAATTATTTTTAAATTTAAAATTTTCAAATTCATAAGTTTTAGTATTCATTTCATCTAAGCATAATATTTTAGCATTTAATAAAAAAAATATGACTTATTAAATTCATTGAGAGTTGCTTTCTTATTAAAATTTATCATTAAATGCTAAAACATGATTTATTTTAGGAATTACCAAATTAGGATCTTCTCCGATTCATTTGAACTGGAGAATATTCAGTTAATTATAGTGGAGGTATATATTTGTACTCTTAAAAAGTAAAAAGACAAAAATACCTCTTAAGTATAACTAACTTGATATTCTCCTATTTATTTGAACTTGAGAGAATTCTGTTTTTAGATACTTAGATGACATGAACGGTTGAAATTTATGAATTTGAAAATTTAAAATTTAAAATAAATTATATGGATCTCAATCCGTAACAGCACTCATTGCAGTCTCACTAAAACAATTTTTTAATTATTTTGGTGAGTCAATTTAACAAAAGTAGCTTAAATCTCCGCTTTTCATGCTCACAACTTCTTTTTTTGTTTTTTAAATGAAGTACTCACCAAATATAAAAATAGGAAATGTTAGGTGTTCTTATAGTGTTTTTTTGGTGTCCTCATAATTATGATGTAGTTTTTAAAATCACTGTTAACTTTGATTTTTAATCTATTAGTGATTTTAAAATTCATATCACAACTAGGAGGACACTAGAAAAACACCTAATATTTCCTATAAAAATTATTGTTCACTCACTTATTGATTAAACAACTCATTTCTCAAATTTTTTTTTTTTAAAAAAAACTCATTTCTATTTTTTTTTTTTTTAGCTTTTCGTCTTTTTTTTTAAAGAANCTTTTCGTCTTTTTTTTTTTAAAGAATAAATAAATATTTAAAAAATAATAAAAATAAATTATTAAAATAGTAAGATCTATAAAAGAATGAGTTGTCAAAATAACTAAATATATATATTTTTTTAGTTATTTTGGCGAATAAATTTTGGTGATGCGGTTAAGAATGCTCAATGGAGCACTAAAGATCCGCTCAATCCCTCACTTTCTCCTTCATATTTTTTTAATAATTTTTTTAGAGTAATTGACATTTCACTCCTTTATCTTGCTTTTATGTCTGTACCTTTACACTTCCGATCTTACTCATCCTGAGCTCGCCTTCTTTCTTCAGGTGCTCTCCCTCTCTATCTCTGTGTGTTTTGGCCGGGTAGTGGCTGTGAGACTTTTTGAGTGTTGTCGTTTATGCTTTTCATGGTGATCGTTTCACACTCAAAACATTTTTGAGGGTTTTTGTATGTTGTGATTGGATGCGTTGAGATTTTCTCGAGCTGCCTGTGTTTGGTTACTAAGAAAGTGAAGTTCTGAGTATATTGGTTCTGGTTTATTTAGTTTCTGAGAAGGTGAAAAGAGCCTCGAGTGAGGAAACTAGTACCAGATTTGCTAATCATTGTTTTTTCTAATTATTTTCTTAGAAACCTACTAGACCGCAGTTTCATTGTACTTGGAGAGTTTTTTTAATTATATTTTCTCTGAATCCAAACAGATTCTGAGTTCATTGTGCTTAGAAACTTGTGTTTCTTTTACTACAGTACTACATTTTCTCGGAATCCAAAATCGACCGTAGTTGCTTCCGAGGCAGGAGATCTTGGATCTAGATTCTATGAGTTGTGCGTGTGTGTGTGTGTTTTTTATTTATTTATTTTTAAATTGCACCTTTTCCTTTCGTTTGCTTAATAGCTGTTTGATCTGTAATCGGAGAATGGCTAATCATTTGTTGATTGATGTTGTGAAATTTAGCTTTTTCGGGTTCATTTTGCCAAAATTGGCAATGTAATTGGTTTTTTGGTAGCATATCTCTACAACTGCAAGAAATAGTATTTGCGGCCTCATTTGTGATGGTTGTGTTTGGATTTTTGTGTTGGGTTACAGGGATTGTCTTTTTCTCAAATTTTTTTGGAATTGACTGATTCTGACTTTAGACTCTTATCTTTTTCAACCGAGCTGAACAGTTTGCTGACTACTGATTTTGTTATACTACTGAATCAATTTATTTTTTCCTTATCAAAATTTTGTGGGATAAGCATTTCATATGCACCTGCATGCAATTGTACAAAGAAGTGCTACATGTATTTCAAGTGAAAATCACTATTGATGTTAAATATACAGCTTAACCCGTCCAAACCAATAGTAATTTTTACTGCCATGGCAGGGAGCATCCACTTGAAAATACATGGCATTTCTCAAAGGAAATAATAACACGTCCTCTCTCTCTCTCTCTCTCTCTCTCTCTCTCTTTTTGTGAGTTATTGATGAATAGGATATCTGATATAGGAATTGGATTTCCACTTTGTTATTGCAAAGATAATTGAACTTGATAGTTTTTTTGGCATAGAAGATGAACTTTTTGATGCTAGAAATGAAGTGATGGTCCGCACAATATTTTTAACTTTCATAGAAGGGTGGTGGGAAAGGTCGTGATTCAAGTTTTGTGGGGTGTATGCGTTGTTTACCATTCTGGAATATTGGGTGTAATTACTTATTTTGGCCAGTTGAGCATATACAAAAGCAAACGGGGCAGTTGGCATTGCTGGCTTTTTGCATCTCAACTCCCGTTGATAGATTGATGTTTGTTTAAGAGTTTGCTAGCACTGTAACTGATACATGTGAAAAAGTTAGTATGTTCTTTTTGGCTGCTTATTTGCACTTTACAAGTTTTTTCCCTTAAATGTGTTCTAATGTAAGTGCAATTTTTATGAAATTAATTATATGCTTTCGGTCTCCTATTATGTGTGAAAGCAAATCTGTTCTTATATAAGTTGGTATTTTTTTACAGTTGAGATTATTTAACAAGAAGCTTAGCTGGATTAACGAATCATTATCATCCGTGATAATGAGCTGGAAGTATTTGTTAAGCTTTTTAAAACAGATATTAAGTTAGTTACTCTGTTGAGTTAATTGGTTGGTTAGTTAAGAGTTTAGTTAATCTGTTTTTCTCATTGTAAAGCTTAGTATAAATAGTGAACATATGTAATATTTGTTCATTAATGCAAATGAACTGATGTCTCTCTCAAACTTCTCTCATTTTCTCCTTCATTTGCATACTCTGTTTTCTGTTATATTTTCTGTCTTGGAAACTCTGAAAATCAAATGCATAACTTATGCAACTTTTATTTATCATTTTGTTTTGTTTTCTATGGTGTAGCAAAGAAGGTGCCTTTACTACTCCCCACAATGTCGGATCTTGATGTGCCCCTCCGCCCAAAGAGGAAGAAGATCTGGGTGGACTATTTTGTTAACTTTCGATGGATTATTGTTATTTTTGTTGTCCTCCCTATCTCCTTCACCCTTTACTTCCTCACATATCTTGGGGACATTAGATCCGAGATGAAGTCCTTCAAGCAGCGTCAGAAGGAGCATGATGAAAATGTCAAGAAAGTTGTAAAACGACTCAAACAGAGGAACCCATCAAAGGATGGTCTTGTCTGCACAGCACGTAAACCATGGATTGCTGTTGGAATGCGCAATGTTGACTATAAGCGGGCCAGGCATTTTGAGGTTGATTTATCTGCCTTTCGAAATATCCTTGAAATTGATAAAGACAGAATGGTTGCAAGAGTTGAGCCCCTAGTCAACATGGGGCAAATCAGCAGGGCCACTGTCCCAATGAATGTGTCCCTTGCAGTAGTTGCCGAGCTTGATGACCTTACTGTTGGTGGCCTCATCAATGGCTATGGGATTGAAGGTAGCTCTCACCTCTATGGCCTGTTCTCTGATACTGTTGTGGCCTATGAAATTGTTCTAGCTGATGGCCGAGTTGTTAGAGCTACCAAAGATAATGAGTACTCCGATCTTTTCTATTCTGTTCCATGGTCTCAGGGTACACTGGGATTTCTTGTCTCTGCTGAAATCAAGCTTATACCCATTAAGGAGTACATGAGGGTTACATACAAGCCTGTTGTGGGTAATTTAAAGGAACTTGCACAGGGATATATTGATTCTTTTGCTCCAAGAGATGGGGACCAGGATAATCCAGAGAAGGTTCCAGATTTTGTTGAGACCATGATTTATAATCCAACTGAAGCTGTATGCATGACAGGTAAGTATGCCTCAAAAGAAGAGGCCAAGAAGAAGGGAAATGTAATCAACAGTGTTGGATGGTGGTTCAAACCCTGGTTTTACCAGTATGCGCAGACAGCACTAAAGAGAGGGGAGTTTGTCGAGTATATCCCAACCAGAGAGTATTACCATAGGCACACTAGGTGTCTGTACTGGGAGGGAAAGCTTATCCTTCCTTTTGCAGATCAGTTTTGGTTTAGGTTTCTCTTGGGCTGGTTGATGCCACCCAAGGTGTCTCTGCTCAAAGCTACTCAAGGTGAAGCGATCAGGAACTATTACCATGAGATGCATGTAATTCAGGACATGCTTGTTCCTCTTTACAAGGTTGGGGATGCACTCGAGTGGGTCGACCGCGAGATGGAGGTACTTCTTTTCCCTGATCTACCGTCTAGTTTCCTTCCAAGATTTCAATTGTGATTTATTTCTGGTCAAATTTATATACATCTTAGCAATATGAGGATAGATTAAGGGAACAAAGGGATTGGGGTGGGGGGAGAAAAGACACTTACATTTCCTTTAAGATGATATGATGGTTTTCTTGGTGCTATTACTACTAGGACGTCAGGTCACTGGTGCATTATGGACGTTAATAGTAGACTGCCTTAAGCTGACAGCCAGGCTATTGCTTTTTGACTCTTTTTGTTGTATGTTGAGTGTGTTGGAAGAACCTTTAAATATGAAAACTTCTGATCGATATCAACTGTAGAACTCTTGTAAGGTCGTACAAGTGTTCCTAAAGTGATATGCTTGCAAGTGAGAATCGCAGAGCATGCTTTTAAGATAAATCAGAATGGCAGTTTTGGTTTTTGAAGGATGCTGAGAGGGAGAAATTTAACTTCTAGAAGTAGTTGATTCTTTTGTAAATTTGGGATGGAGAAGTGATGTAACCCAACGTAAAATTTGAATAGAGAAACAATAGAAGAAAAAATGTTAGGTTGATGCGCGCAATAACTCTTTATATATCTTTAATATTTTGTTCTTTTGGATAAGTTGGTTTATTGTTGATTAATTATTCAGGTATATCCCATCTGGCTTTGCCCACATAGACTGTACAAGCTCCCTGTCAAAACTATGGTGTATCCTGAACCAGGCTTTGAGCTACATCGCAGGCAGGGAGACACACAGTATGCTCAGATGTACACTGATGTCGGGGTCTACTATGCACCTGGCCCTGTCTTGAGGGGTGAGGTTTTTGACGGTGCAGAGGCAGTCCGTCGAATGGAGAGCTGGTTGATCGAAAATCATGGGTTCCAGCCTCAGTATGCAGTATCTGAACTGAATGAGAAAAGCTTCTGGAGGATGTTTGATGCTGGGCTCTATGAGGAATGCAGGAAGAAGTATGGAGCTGTGGGAACCTTCATGAGTGTGTACTACAAGTGCAAGAAGGGAAGGAAGACAGAGAAGGAGGTGCAAGAGGCCGAGCAAGCCCACCTTGAGACTGCGTACGCCGAGGTTGACGAGCCAGTTGACTGATTTTCAAGCGAAATTTGAATTTTATCCGGTAAGTTTCCTTGTTTTTGTCCTGCTGATTTGTGGTTATCGTGGTATTTTTAGTTCATTTTCCCTGCCAGTCAGACGTGGCAGTTGTTGAGATTATTATCGAGTACTCTGGGTTTCCTTAACGGATTCGATTTACACTGTCCGTAGCATTTAATGAGTATTTATTTGACTATGGTTTATGGCCTCCCTCCCCTCTTGCTCTCCCTGTCTCTCTGTGTATGTGATTGTTTTTGTTAATGAGTAGTTTATTGGAATAATTGGTAAAAATGGGATTTCTAGCATTTCTCATAAATATTGTTTATTATCCTAATTTTTGTCGTTTTCAAGAAACTCTGATAGTTTCAAAAAATTTCAATAATAGTTTGGAGTTTTGGCCATTTATTTTTTTAATAAAATCTTTCAGTAAGATATTTTGCCACTCAGCCCCTGTTTGTTTTTTTCAAAGCGATATGGAACAACTTGTGTTACATAATTTTATTTAATTAATTTATTTATTTTTTTGGTAAACTTAGCATTTCTCAACTATTTTACGAGTCCAACGAAAAAAACCTGTATATCAAACAAAAAAAGGTTGTGGGCATGACTAGCCAGTGGTGATCAAAACCGCCTGCAAGTTATTTGGGGTTGGGGACGTTGGTTCTTAACCGATGCGTCTTCTACTATATGAAAAAACCTTGTATTTGGGGTTGGGGTGGTCTCAACCGATGCGTCTTCTACCGTATGCAAAAACCACCTCCAGGCTCCAGGCTCCAGGCTCCAAGGTCTTTGGGGTTCGGGTGGTCCTAACTGATGTGTCTTTTACCATCTGGACTGGGTTTGATTTTATTCTAGGCTCCAAGGTCTTTGGGGTTCGGGTGGTCCTAACTGATGTGTCTTTTACCATATGGGACTGGGTTGGATTTTGTTCTAAGCTCAGGACCTCATGTTTCACGTGCCCTTGCTAGTTGCTCTTGCTAGTGTCAAATTAAAATATAGCCCAAAAAGTGTGTCACCATGATAAAAGCTAGTTCTAACAGGATTGGAACTCGTGTCATTTCGTACGACAAGCAAAAAAATTCACCTCAATTTGACCCGGCAAATCAAGGAACGAAGAATAATATTACTAAAAATTTAATTTTAATTTTAATTAATACAACCTGTATATTTTAGCCGTCCAAAACATTAAAACAAAATAATCTTTGCCTTCCTCTAGGTGCCTAAATCCATCTTCAAAAGGGTATAATGGTAAGGGGGAGGGGACGAGTATTTCAAATAAAGACATAGAAGGCTAGGCACACTAAAATAAATTAAAAGGCGTATGTGCGAAATGAATAACACGGCTTTATATATTATTGGCACAAACATCAAAACAATACAATACGCGGCCAGTTAATTAGCACAATAGTATTAGGTCAAATGTTAGTGAAACATCGTCCTCAAGAGGTAATTTAATCGGTTGGGATCACGCCTAATAAAGCGGAAGTTATTAGTTCGAATCTTCCTCCCCCTTTTATGTGGACATGTCAAAAAAAAAAAAAAAATGTTAGTGAAAGGTTGCCTGTTCAATTAATTTGGTCAGCCTTAAAAAAGAGGAACATACAAAAGGAGAACAAAGGGGGAAGATACATATTTTAACGCTAAAGCTCTACTTCAATGGCAGGAAATGTTCAATAGGACTATATTTAGAACCACTTAATTCTATTTCTATTATAATTAGATGTATTATATTATAATAATACACGTTTAGCTACAATATAGTAGATGAAATATATTTTAGTTCTTCAACAAATTATATTGGTTGGGACTTGGGATGTAGTATGCTGTATATTTAACATCCCAGTTATAAGAGCATCTTCAGCAGTAATAGCTATTATAACTAGTTAAAAAATACAATTCTTTATTTTAGCTACCCATTTTTTAATGCCAACTTAAACAGATTCTTTATTCTATTAGCTACTTGCTTTAAAATATTATTTCTCATTTTTTTATTATATTATTGCTAATATTTAATTAAAGAGAAAAAGTAATATTAAAAATAATATTATATTATATTAAAATTCAATCTAGTGTGCTATAGTGAATAACTATTTGTAGTTATTCACTGTAGTAGTTAATATATAATAGCTAATCCTAAGTTATTATGTTGCAGCAAAAAAAATGGCCAAAATAACTAAATATAGCTATTTTTTCCAGTTTAGCTACACTGTTAGGGCATTCACAATAGAAGAGCTAATTTTTTTTTTATGTAAAATAGCTCATCAAAACTCAATTTATCTAGTTTACCTAATAACTTTTTAAGGGCCTCCTACATCCGATTAGTTATATTTTTATCTATATAATTTAATTTTTATATTTTTTATTTATTATAATGATTGTATTTTTTTTAAATATCTTATTTTTCAACTTTTGAGAAAAAAGTGATGTTGAGAGAGAAATAATAGGAGAAAATTTTGAAAAAATAGAAAACAGGTGAGAGAAACAATAAAAAAAAAAAATGGGAATAAAATTTTGGGAGAGATAGTGGGAGAAAAAAAGACGTGGGAAGAAAATTTAGGAAAATAACTATTTGAATAGTGCCGCTACATATAGCTTTTTTTTTAGCTCATTTAATAAAATATCTATTCTACATTTTTTTTAGCTTCTCCAATGTAGAGGGTATTTCATCAATTTAATGAACTATTTTAGATAAAAGTGTCATTTATCTCTTCCATTGTGAATGCTCTTAGAGATGCTCTAAGTGATCTTAATTCAAAAACATATATTTGAGTAGGACTATTAGAATAAAAAATGCTGATCAACGTTACGAGGGGTGGGTTCATCAATACTTTCCTCTTCCCACGTAAGTTTTTTTTTTAATAGGGTTGGCTCACCAAGCATTCCGCTCAGCAAAAGAATCTGCTTAAATATTTGAAGAAATATTTAGTAATCTCCTACAATGCTCACCAAATAAACGAAAATAAAAACAAAATATTTTTCATCTTTACCATTTCCTCTCCATTCAATAAAAGATTAAAAAAAAAAAAAACTGAGAAAAAATATTTAAATTGAATAATAAAAGTACATAACTGAAATAGATAGTTTGATGTATAGGTGTTTTAGAAAAGTAGGTAACTAAAGTAATTAAATAATAGGGAAAAATATAAAAAAGCCCCATAAACTACTAGTCATTTACAATTTAGCTCTCTAATGTTCAAAAAGTAATAAAGTAGCATCTCAAACTACCAAAATGCAACAAAAAGGCCACTTATTTTTTTATATTCCTATAATACCCATATTCTTTTAATAAATAAAATATTAAACTAATTGTAAAAAAAAAAACCCCACAAAAAAAAAATGATGGACGAATATTTATTTATTCTATTTTTTTTTTGTATTTATCTGCCCATTGTTTTTTTTACAATTATTTTATTTTTTTATTTATTAAAAGAATAGGGGTATTATAGGAATATAAAAAAATAAGTGACCTTTTTGTTATATTTTGGTAGTTTGGTGGCTACTTTATTACTTTTTGAACATTAGAGAGCTAAATTGTAAACTGTTGGTAATTTGAGGGACTTTTTTATATTTTTTCCAATAATAAGTGTGATTTTTTTTAACTAAAATAGAGACTAAATTTATGAACCCAAATGTGAATGTTCTTATGTAATTAATGATAATTAATCCGACTGCTTTCATTGTGGGTAATATATATAACAATGGGATGTCCGAAGCGGCCTCCGCTACTACTACCAAAAAAAAAAAAACTTCATTTTGACTCTTGAATTTTCATGCGATTTGACAAATCTTCAAATTTTAAAATATCTTATTTTGAACTCTTGATCTTTGAATTACTTTCAATTAGAATCATTTCGTTAATTTTAACCGTTAAAAATATAAAGAAAGACCAAAATATTTTCGATTTTTGTTTTTTAAAAGGGAGCGTCGGTTGAACAGTAAAAACCGACACCCAAATAAATCGTCTCCGCAGTCCGCAGGAAAAATTCATTTCCCGCTTCAGCTCTCACTCCCCCAAATCCTCCCTCCCCCAACCAACCGCCGCCCACCAGCTGCCCACAAGCGCCATCGACAACTAGCTACCACGCAGGCCACCACGTTCGTCCATCTCCGGCCACAAGGTACTCCGACGACCATCACCACCTCACCACCGCTGACAAGCCGAGACCCATCACAAGGTAAGATTGTATCTGTTTTTTCTTGTATTTTCGATTTGATTTCTTCTCCTCTGGTAGTGTCACACAGATGAAATTTCCTGTCTNACAATGGGATATCCGAAGCGGCCTCTACTACTACTACCAAACAAAAAAAAAAATCATTTTGGCTCTTGAATTTTCATGCGATTTGACAAATCTCTAAATTTTAAAATATCTTATTTTGAACTCTTGATCTTTGAATTGCTTTCCATTAGAATCATTTCGTTAATTTTAACGTTAAAATTACAAAAAAAAGATCAAAATATTTTCGATTTTTGTTTTTTAAAAAGGGAGTGTCGGTTGAACAGTAAATCGTCTCCGCAGTCCGCAGGAAAAATTCATTTCCCGCTTCAGCTCTCTCCCCCAAATCCTCCCTCCCCCAACCAACCGCCGCCCACCAGCTGCCCACAAGCGCCATCGACAACTAGCTACCACGCAGGCCACCAGGTTCGTCCATCTCCGGCCACAAGGTACTCCGACGACCATCACCACCTCACCACCGCTGACAAGCCGAGAATCATCACCACCTGTGACAAGCCGAGACCCATCACAAGGTAAGATTGTATCTGTTTTTTCTTGTATTTTCGTTTTGATTTCTTCTCCTCTGGTAGTGTCACACAGATGAAATTTCCTGTCTCATTTGTTTTCTAGTCAGTTTTGTTAACTTTGGATTCTGATACTTGTAGTCAAAGTTATGCGCAATTTGCTGCCTATTATGCAATATTGCCTCAATTATGTAATGAACTACTAATTAATTTTTCTGATTGTATTTTGGATAATTTCTGTTGTAATGGGATTGTAAATGGATGTGATGAACTGATGGTAATTATGGAATTGATGAATGAATTTGGTTAAAGTATTGACTTAATTTGAGGTAGCCGCCTCCAAGAAAATAGAAAGACGAAGATTGATTTTTTGTTTTAGAATACCATGGGAGTTTAAAAACAATCAAGCGCTCTTGTAATTTCATTCAGTAATGGACCAAGGAGGCATTTTAATGCCAATGAAGTTCAAAAGCCATTGGAAGTAGGAGAATTGTAAAACAAGGCAGAAAACTCAACCTATGAGCCCATCCAATCCAATCCATGATGTAATGCGTGTATGTTGTTGTGAAAACCACATTACTCTTCTTAATTACTCTGTGTCCGCTGCCCACTTCATTAGGTGCCTCATAGCTTTCTTTGCCTGCAATTTCAAAGCACAGGAAACAAAACGAGCTGATCATTCTATATATATAGAAAGCAGAAGTAATTAATATTACAGGAATTTAGAGGGTTAGAGGGATTTTTTTTTTTACCTCTTTTTCCCAGTCACATCGTATGGAATGATGGCTAATATCAAGGTTTGAACTGCTGTCCCACCAAAAATCATTCCAGCCCAAATTCCCTAATTAAATTTATTATCATATATATGTTGTTAAATCTCAAATTATTTCAAAAGCTTAAGCTTAATTATAGGAAGACATGAAATATTTTAACTAAAATGGGATAAAACTGTGGTGGGAGTAAGAGTTTGAAATCACAACTTCTCTCTGTTAAACTAATACTACCTATTATAAAAGCTTAAAATGATAAGATGAGGTTGAAATTGATGTGGGCTTGGGACGTAGTGCAATGAGATCAACCATTGGGTAGCATAGAGTAGGATGTATATATATATAAGCCCAAAGTTTGATAATGAGCTTAATTTGTGTGACTTGAATTAATATATATGATAAAACAGTACGTACCATAACTCCTTAATGGAAGAAAACCACCCCATGAAAAATCCTAGAGGCACCCTAATGAGATAGTAGCAACCTAAGTTTATGTAGGCAACATATGATTGCCATCCCAATCCCACAGCCACGCCTGCTCAAAAATAAATAGGTAAAGGATATGTATATAAGCCCATATAGCTTCAAGAATATTAATGAAAAAACAATATATATATATGCATTAATTACCAGAGAGAACTGGCTGAACACTATTGAGAAAAATAGTGAAGGCTAGGAGCCTAGGAGGACTGAAAGCTTGTTGACTTCTTCGAGGATAGGTTTGCTTGAAGAGAAGATCAAGGCAAACTCATTGTGGAAAATCATAATCAATAACCAGAAGAAGAGACCAATTATAACTGATGTTGCCACTAACACTATCGTAGCAAATTTGGCTCCTTTTCCATTGCCAGCTCCAAGCTCATTTGCGACCCTCACTCTGTATTATTATATTATCTCAAAGCTTTAGTGCATGCAGCTGGAATTCTCCATCTCTCTATTCATCTAATCAAATTCATTCGTGTTCTCAAAAGAAGAAAAGAACTTGTAAATTTACGTTTGAATATTATAAACTACTATATATATATAGGTGTGTATTGGATTTTTTTTTTTTTTTAAATTTATTTTGCCTATTATGGTCACGAAGATTTGATATTAACTATTGGAGTGCTTAATCTGCATTTTGTTGGGTGAACCAAGACAATGAGTTATTATAATTTAGCTTATCCATAGCTATGTATTATTTTAGGTGGATTGAGAAAATTCTAATACTTCAGTTCCTCTAGCTGTACCATAACCTGTGTAGTGCATGGTCCATGCATGCATGTACACTTATTTGTGTAAAAGGTGCTTTCATGAGAAGAAGGCCTGCCATATTTGTGTCCCACGTGGATCCAAAGGTTTGCTATTTTGAACACTAGATGATAGAAATTAGCTAGCTAAATTTTATTGATAATTTATTGTTGAATAACTATGAACATTACATGTTTATATAATAGGAAACTTATATAAGAGCCAAAACTTATATATGCTTTGAGAAGTTGAGGAATAGGTGTAAAACAATTTGAGCATGAAATAGTCATACATTGTGTATTCTTCATGGGTGGCAGATTAAACCTTTTTCTTTCCTTGTTCTTTTTTATTTTTTAAATTAGATATTTTACTAGCTATAAGTTGTTGCATGAATATGAAACGTTGCGTTTAGCACTGCATATACACATAATTTACATGGTGCCAAGATGAAGTTAATCCTTGTAGTCAATTTTTTTATTTATTTTTATTTTTTTAACTTACATTCGTATTTATAATGTAGTCACACTATGGACAAGAGTTGGATGACAAAATCTAGATCTTCGAGGGAGTATATGGAAGGAGTGAAGTCATTTGTGAGTTTTGCAGTTCACAACTCTGGAGAATATGAGACAATTGTGTGCCCTTGTAAGAAGTGTCGATTCAACAAGAGACTACGACCACAACAAGTGTATGACCATTTGACTGGTGGAACTGGAATTCTGCCTGGTTACACTGAATGGGCGTTGCATGGTGAAAAGGTTGATGTTCCTGCTGTTCAAGGATCCAGTTCGACTCGGCTGGCCGTAGATATAACCCCCATTCAGGACGAGTCTGCAACTATGCATGCCATGTCGCATGATCAGGACCACCACAACGATGACGATGAGACACAACCGCCGGACGTGCCGATTGATACGCCTCACACCACACAAGAGCAAGTTGGATGGGCATTAGATAGTACTGTGGTCCAAACGATTGGTACGTATATTGCTTAATTAGTTCAAATACATAATTTGTTTACATTGAACAAAACCACTTACGCCATATTAATTTTATGTGTTCAACAATAATACAGATGCAGAAGGTAATTTTCATGTGAGGGACGCGGGTGGTGTGAATGATATATGGGGAATTCCTAGGGGAGAAAAGGTTATTCTTGAGTTGAATTTGTCGGGGCAACCCATAGGCACAAGTGGTAAAAAGTGGCGAAGACTTGGTGGGAAGTGTGTGCGGTCTGGAAAATTTGTTGGTTTAGCTGCTCCGCATTGGAAGAGGGTAGAGATGGATAGAAAGGAACAAATTTGGAGTTGTTTGATGGTATGAATCTGGTGCAACTTATTACCTTGTCGGCTTTACATTTTAGTTATAAATGTTTGGATCCAGTATGGTACATCCTTATTTAAGGTCAATATATATATATATAAAATTTGTTACTTCATTGTGTGTAGATGAAATTTTATATCCCGCCTGATCACTCGATTGAGAATATCAAACATCTATCGTTCCAAGATTTTGGTAAAAAAAGAAAAGATTACAAGTATCGGGTCAAGAAATCCCTTAAAATTCAGGCGAATGATACCCTACAGAGCATTTTGGCATCGACATCGAACATCGATATGTTTGATGCAGAGGATTATGAAATCACTATCCAGGGATGGATGACGCCGGAGGATAAAGTATGTCCCCTCTAAGACACATTTTATATGCTACAAAATACTGTGTCTACATAGTTACATATTGTTAATGTAACTTATACAGGAGAGGGCAAGGAAGAACGCGGAACGAAGAAAGTTGCACTTACATCCACACGCCTGTGGGTCGAAGAGCTACGCTAGAATTGCCAAGGAGCTGGTATGTCCTAAGCATACCTTATATGTTCATGAATGCAAAGGTTGTAATATTCGTGATTAACTTTTTTTATTTGTTACATGTATTTGTTGTAGGAGATGGCCAATGGGGAAAAACCGACACGTGCCATCCTTTTCGATGTAACCCATACAAGAAAGGATGGCACCGCCGTCAATACAGATACCCAAGAGAAAATTGTATATGCATTAACTAACTCTTTTCAAATGTTGTGCTAATCATATTGAAATATGTTTAGTCTTCAATGAGGCTCATAGTATACATGTGCTTAACCCAATGTACTCATCTTGTGTAGGATAAGATGAGGGAATTGATGACAAATGACAGTGCATCAACATCCAGTTCGACAGAAGGATCAATACGATGGTCAGAGGATGACGCGTATGCGATTGCAATGGGGAAGCCGGAACACTCCGGCCGTGTACGAGGGGTACCTGGGCAATTACCACGCAGGTCTACTAGTCACTCCTTCACAAGGTCATCGTCAGAACAATCACAGGTTCCTGCTCTACTAGGTGAGATTGGTATGTTGAAGGGATTACTAATGGCACAGCAGGAACGGTTCCAGGCACATGTAGAACAATACGAGTCACAACAGCAACTCATCCAGAAACAACAAAATGATATCCAGAAACAGCAGAATGATATGGTGCAGATGCAGAAGATGCTTGAAGTTATTATGGCCAACACAGGGACTAGCAGTCAATTTCCAGTGCCAGACACAGAGTCACCCGGCCGTGTGAACTCGAGATCATCAATGGCCAGTCGTCCAGGTAACAGTCTTAATTTCATTATTATGAGATAGATGAATAGTAGTACAAGGTAACGTATACACTAGTTAATTAATGGTGCAAATAATACTAGGTAGTATTTTGTGTACGTATATACACATTATCTAGTAAGTCCATGATGCAAATAATACAATGACGTATTTATTATGCATGTGCTTGAACTTAATGGGCTGAAGATGAAACCTATTTCTCATCTTCCTAAAAAATTGGTTGCATTTTTTCAATAGTTGTTACTTGAGAGCTCAAGTAATATATGCAGGTGATGGAGCTGCAACTACAGCGGATGGAGTAGGCGTTGTGATGAACGGAGCTACGCGCAATTCTTGTGGTTCATCATAAAGTACGTATATATCCCGATCTCGATGGAATATATCCGTCTTATTCACATGTATGAAATTAGATGCATTTTCCATAGTTCATTAGCTAAACTATTATGAAGTTAAAGATTTTTTTTTTTTCTTTTCTTTTTCAATGTATTGCATATAATTGTTAACTCTAGGAGTCAGCTAGCAAGTTGGAAGGACGAAGATTTGGTGATTGTATTACTTTTAATACTTTGTTTGGGGTATTTTAATCCCTTAATTAAACTTGAGTATTGCTTTGGATAAATATTATGAGTTGAACTTTTACTATGTTGTTTTGGATATTATTTATGGGTTTAGCTTGAATGTTGTATTGAGTTGGATATTATTTATGAGTTTGAACTTGAGTATTGAGTTGTGATGTGATGTTGTGTTGAATTGAACCCATATGTTGAGTTGTGACAATTAGCTAGAAGGAAGCATGTATTTGTTACATGTGTAGTTGAGTTGAGTTGTGACAATTGAACCCATGTGTTGAGTTGTGACAGTATATATTTTATCATTGTTTTGTGCAAGAAGCTACTTGTTTTGTGCAATAAGCTTTTTCTTGTTTTGTGCAATAAGCTGGAAGGAATTTCTTTCACAATGCTGTTAAGGAATTCCTGCCAGCCATGGCACAAAACAAGAAGCTACTCTAAAAAGGTAGCTCAATGTTCTGAGAGATCATATGGTAAAGAAGAGATAATTCCCAACTCCTCTCACTTCACTACATCGTGTGTGTCCCTTGAAACTCCTACAAAATGTGTAAGCTAGTGTTACATTTTTCTCATCCTTTTTTGTTTTAAAGATAACAATAATATTGAATTGCATAGTCTATCTCTAAAATACCATGCAATAGAATGATGAAAATGTCTATAAATGTTTCCTTCATCTTCTTCTTTTCTTCTCTAAATCTTTTATGTGTCTTTTGCAGATAAAGGAGAAACTACAAGAAAAGACCAAAGGCATCAAGGGTACCATGGTTGAGGACAATAAGTTCTGCATCTCTGTATACTTCCGATGTGTACGTAGATGAGGAGTTAAAACTTCCATTTCCTTTTTTTTTTTTTTTTTTCTCTCTCTAGAAAAAACAAATTCCTATATAACTACGTATATGATGTGCACAAAAACAGAGAAGTATTAATTCTCAAAGATTCTTGAATGCTAAGATTACATCTTTTTACTGTAGAATGTTGAGAATGTTAAGGAGATATTAGACTTTCTCATCAAATCTTGTTTAGGCTTTTGCATAAGAAGGGGTAAAAAGGTATATTATATACATAATTTTATTCGTAGGATTTATCCTTCTTTTCTAAATAATTAATTATCTTTTCCAATTCATCACTCATTTTATTTGTGAAGTTTTGTTGAACAGGTTATGGAAGTACGCCCAAATATTGAGTGGAATAGAGGTCGTGGAACAGAGGTCCTGCTTTGGGCTATTTACTAAAACCTTTTCCATTTGGTGCCCAAAATGTCCTCCTATTATATAGAGGAGATGACACAACAGATGAGGATGCCTTTAAGGTAATACGAGACGTGTTATAGGACTATCATACAACTGCAATGATGTAACAATGAAAATTAGCTTTAATAATTGATAGTCGTATAATAATCTACTAAATGACATTACACCTTGTGGATGTCATATGATTGATGCATGCAAGTGGGCACATGCATGGTAATGTGATAATTGTATGTGAATCGTTGCAGTTTATAAAGAAAGTTGGAAGGGAGTTTCCCATCGTGGTCTTCCACACCAAAAAGGATGGACGCCTCATTCTCTTTATGTGATACAATGAAGGTCATGAATTTCTTGACAAAGCTTATGGGGTGGAGAAGAAGCTCTTCTTTTGACTAATATGTTTCAATGATCTTCATGCAGTGTTTATCTCCATATCCACTACAAAAGTGTCATACATTCATATATATATATATATATATATTTAATATGTGATCTTATAGATTCAATGGTAAATTTGTCCATCTCTTTTACAGAGATGGACAAGAGATGAACGAAAGATGGAAACCAAACATTTCAATATCCATTATATATAGCCAATTCTACAATGCCACTATTGAACTAGTTAAATAGAAAACTTGTATATATAGTTAGTCTTAAGTATCGGTCATATCGGTCCAGTTAATAGGGTTACTGATTAACCAACCGATAACCTATTGGTTAACCGATTATTAACCTTTAACCGACTGATAAGTCGTTATACCGAAAGTTATCGGTCATATCGGTAATCGGTTAAACCGGTTTTCTTGGGCTTTTTCACTTTTGGGCCTCTTTTTGGGCTTTTTATTTGAGGTTTAAGCTGGAAACAACTGAGTTGTTGTGTTTTTTTTTTTTGTTTTTTGGGCTTTTTCACTTTTGGGCTTTTTTTTGGGCTTTTTATTTTAGGTTTAAACTGGAAACAACTGAGTTGTTGTTGTGTTTTTTTGTTTTGTTTTGTTTTTTTTTTTTCATTTGCATGTTCTTTAATTGCAATTTGCAAAGTCATCACACAGGCCCATTTGGTTCATGTTTGTGCATAGGATGCCTTAAAGCCCAGAAGATTCCTAACAGCCACGGATTTCACAAAACCTTCCACAAAAAAAAAAAAAAAATGTTTAATTGTTTATACAATAAATGATAATAATAACAGGAAAAAGAATCATTTTATCTTACAAATTTACAAATTCGAATGCTCTGTTTGGTTGGTAAGAAATCACAGGAAAATATTAGAAAACAGAAACTATTAAATCTAAAAAAAAAATCACCATTCTCTTCGGATAAAAAGAGCCCATCACTTTAAATTGAAAAAATCAGCATAAAAACATGAATATCAATTTTTCCTTTTCTTTTTCCTATTTCTCTATACTTTTCCCAGCAAACAAACGAGGCTAAGTTATAACCCAACAACCAAACCAAAAAACAAAAAAGAAAAGTTACCCACCAAATTACAGCTGAATCTTCAGCAGAGATTTTCAATATCAGAAACCCTAAGAGAGAGAGGAAGTTGAACACAAGGAGAAAGTGGGAGCTTTAAAAGGGAGGGACACTGGACAGAGAGTTTGCAAATGGTGCTTCGTAGAGAGAGAGTTCTGGGGCTGTAAGGAGGGAGGGAGAGGGAGTTTTAGGTTTTAGTTTTAGGGTTAGGAGAATGAGAGATTTATATAGTAAAAACGAAACAATGTAGTTTTGGTTTCAACCAAAACGATGTCATTTTGCTTTCAACAAAATTATATATAATTATAAAAATTAAAAAATTAAAAATTAAAAATATTTATCGGTCATAACGATTAACCGATAATAAATTATTGACTGACTAATAAGCTTATCGGTATAAATTTTTTAACCAACGGACCGATAACTATCGATTACGGTTAATATCGGTAGTCGGTAACCGGTTAATCTGCCCACTCCTATATATAGTGGGTTGCTAGTCTTTTTATTTTTATTTTAAATTCAATTTTTGACTTTGTAATGGATAGTTTCATGTTTTGTATCAAAAATACTATCAAGGAAAAATTAAAATACTTATGTTGTAGTCCTCAAGGGGTAACTCAACTGGCTGTGGACCACGCCAAATGAAATGAAGGTCATTAGTTCGAATTTTCTTTTTCCTTCTTTTGTGTGGACATATAAAAAACAAACAAACAAACTTTTGCTGAATATTTGTTAGGAAAGTTACTTAGATGTTTGTCATAGTAGATGATCTTGGCTTTACATCATGGTATTCTATGTAAGAACACTTTTGATGATGTGTTACGAGTGAGTGCACATTTTTTTTTTTAATAAGGGGGTATCCAAGAACATTCATCACAACCACAACATCACCTTAGCTAGGGCTGGCTCAATGTTTTATGGGGTCTTAGGCAAAATTTTTAAATGGGGTCTTTGTTTTTTTTTAATCAAAACCCCCAAAAATATTGACATAAATAAACATTAAAAAATGAATCCTTACCTCATTGATACACCTATTTCAAACAATACCCACAAAAAAAATTGTCAAAAAACCATAAAAACTAGGGGTAAAATTTAAAACCGCCTAACCGCAACCGCAACCGCATCCGCTAACCACTAACCGCATTAACCGCTAACCGCTTTGAAAGCGGTTAGTAAAAACCGCTAACTAGGCAGTTAGCGGTTAGTGAATTTTGAAAAACCGCCTAGCCGCTAACCGTTAACCGTTAACCGCATTTTAAAAAAATATAATATATATATTTAATATAATAAATAACAATAAGTTATTGTAGCTTAGTGATTATTGTACGCCTCTTTTACTTAGGAGTCCCGATTTCGATTCCCCTCACCTTTGACTTTTGTTTGGGTTTTATCTTTTTATTATTTATATAATATTACGTCGTTTTGCACTTCTATATATTCATTACTTCCTAACCCAAAACGATAATTTTGTTGTAATTTTATTCGTATGTTATATGTTGTNCAAATGAAATGAAGGTCATTAGTTCGAATTTTCTTTCCCCTTCTTTTGTGTGGACATATAAAAAACAAACAAACAAACTTTTGCTGAATATTTGTTAGGAAAGTTACTTAGATGTTTGTCATAGTAGATGATCTTGGCTTTACATCATGGTATTCTATGTTTTTGATGATGTGTTACGAGTGAGTGCACACTTTTTCTTTTTTTTTAATAAGGGGGTATCCAAGAACATTCATCACAACCACAACATCACCTTAGCTAGGGCTGGCTCAATGTTTTATGGGGCCTTAGGCAAAATTTTTAAATGGGGTTTTTTTTTTAATCAAAACCCACCAAAAATATTGACATAAATAAACATTAAAAAATGAATCCTTACCTCATTGATACACCTATTTCAAACAATACCCATAAAAAAAATTGTCAAAAAAACCATAAAAACTAGGAGTAAAATTTAAAACCGTCTAACCACATCCGCTAACCGCTAACCGCTATCTGCATTAACCGCTAACCGCTTTGAAAGCGGTTAGTAAAAACCGCTAACTACCTAGTTAGCGGTTAGTGAATTTTGAAAAACCGCCTAGCCGCTAATCGTTAACCGCTAACCGCTATCTGCATTAACCGCTAACCGCTTTGAAAGCGGTTAGTAAAAACCGCTAACTACCTAGTTAGCGGTTAGTGAATTTTGAAAAACCGCATAGCCGCTAATCGTTAACCGTTAACCGCCTTTTTTAAAAATATAATATATATATTTAATATAATAAATAACAATAAGTTATTGTAGCTTAGTGATTATTGTACGCCTCTTTTACTTAGGAATCCCGATTTCGATTCCCCCCACCTTTGACTTTTGTTTGGGTTTTATCTTTTTATTATTTATATAATATTACGTCGTTTTGCACTTCTATATATTCATTACTTTCTAACTCAAAACGATAATTTTGTTGTAATTTTATTCGTATGTTATATGTTGTAGAAGGTGACCAACAAGATTTTGGTATAATGGTCCACAATATAATGCTCACTTTAAACTAACAATTTTTGATGCGAAAATGGCCATGAAAGAGGAAAAAAATGTTTAAAGTGAGCAAAACAAGGGTTTAAAGTGAGCCAAAAACCGGCAAAAAAAAAAACCCAATAAAAAGCGGTTAGTAGAAAAGCGGTTAACCGGAACCGCATCCGGTTAACCGCTAACCGGGCTGTTAACCACCTAGGCGGTTAACCGCTAGCGGTTAGAGGAGGCGGTTAGTAGGTGGTTAGCGGTTTTAGCTACTAACCACTAACCGCAACTGCTATTTCACCCCTAATAAAAACCCACAAGAAAAAACCCATACACCTTTTTAAGTATAATAATATTTACTTTTATGAGTTATTTTGTCTTATTTTACCATATGCTTATTATATTGGGGCTTATTAATTAAATTGAGACATTTTTTAAATTACTTACTTATCATAATTAGAGGCCTTAAGTTTTTATTAAAAAAAATTTGGGGCCTTACTAAAAAAAATGGACCATAAATTTTTTTTAAAAAATATTAAAAAAAAAAAATTGGGCAAATTGTTTTTTTTGGGCCTTATTAATCCGAGGGCCCTAGGCGAGCGCGCCTCACTCGCCTAGTAGTCTAGCTGGCCCTGATCTTAGCTCTTCCACATGCCCTTTTTTAAAAAAAAATATTTTTTTATGATATAATTAAAATTTTACGTGGCTTATGATAGAAATAGATGAAAGATTTATTTAAAAGACTAATAAAATGTTGGAGTCAATTGCAAAAGAGTGCGAAGATGAAAAACCGATAAAGCAATTTTATAGATGGTGGGCCTTATCAAATTTGGCAATGAAGGCCCATTAGTGAGGAAGTCATATCATCCTCACCAGGTAGCATTTCTCTGGATAGTCGTCCCTCATAAGTCATACCTCTTATTTCTCTCTTTCTCTCTCGTGTATGTACCGTATACATTTTGTGGTGTTTCCCATCGTGGAGAGAATATCATTTCACAATGTAAGTACCCAAGCTTGAGTTGGTCTGCTTCTGAGAATTTTTGGGTTGATAATCACCCATTCAGTTTGAGTATGTTTTATGTGCTATTGTTTGCCTTTTCCTTCCCTCGTTAAAAGATAGATAATTTTCGATAACATTTTTTTTTCCCATTATTCTATCTGAAAATCGAAACCCATAACCGCCAAACGTAGTCTAAGTTTACTCATGACCCATAAACATAGGTTCGTGGCGTCTTTCCTGAGTTTATCTTGTTGAGTTAGCTGGAACGCAATGTGTTTGTGGGAATGCCTAACTTAGAACTTCAGTTGACTTCATTTACCTATTGTCGATGTTATCATCGGTTTGACATTTTTGGAAGCATTTATCCACTTCCTGACACTAACAATCTTTTTACTACCAAGCTAGTATTTACCCACTTCATTTTAAATATGCCAGGCATTTCCTTTGACAGTTTTTAATGGTTGGCTAACATGTATAAGTTCAACTCTTATTTGTTCACAACAAATTCAGTTTCTAATCTAAGCACTTTCTTATTTTACTTGCATATCGTATTGTGTACTATAATGTCAATGAAGACATGAAGACATTCTGGTTGGTGCTCACATTCTATTTTTGTTTTTGTTTTTCTTTGTCAAGTCAAGTCAACAGCTCTTTCTGGCCTTAGTTGCTCACCCTGCTAAAAATTCTGTCCATTATTTCTGGGTTTGATGGAACTCTTTGCTGCCCTCGTTGAGATGGATTGGATAACTATGTTATGCATTTTAATTATCCAGCAAGAGGAAAAGCTTAGTAGTTAAAACTATAAAGGAAAAATAAAGAAAGAAAATAAGTGCAACATGTTATTCATTTCTTAATTATACTACTTCTGAGATTCTACAATCTCTCTTTTTGTTAAGGAAGATTTTTATTCCCTCAGGTTATGATTCTTTTCTACACTACTAAATTTTGCCACTAATGTTTGGTTTTTCTGTTTTTTATGTACTCTCTCCTAACTGGCACTTTCTACCAAGAGCACTGGAATTCTTCCTATCTTTGTGACTTTGTGTCATTGTATTTGTGTTGTTGTTGTTGTTGTTTTTTTCATTAAATTATTATTATTTTAGGTTCAATTTGTATCTTAGGATTCATTTTGCTAGAGAAAAAAAGCCATGTTAAAAGTATTCCAATGTTTTTATATCTTGTACCATGCACTTTAATTTTGCAGTGTTTGGCCATCTTTCGTTTTTTTTTTTCTTTGAATTTTGAGTATTACTTTTGGGTCAAATTGTTACTTTGAATTCGTTATGTTTTTCTCACAATTCTTCTTTTTTCTTTTTCTCCTTGTCAGAATTATTCTAATGTATGTGTGCATGAATGTTTGTTACTTTAGGCTCAAATTGTAACTTTGAATTCATTATGCTGTTCAGAAAAGAAAGAAAGCATGTTCTTCATGTCAAAAGTAGTCTAATGTTTCTATATTTTGTCCCATGCACTTTAATTTTGTCTGAACTATTTCAGTGGTCTTGCAGAATTTGGTTGCTCCTTTTCCCTTGCTGAGTTTCCTGACTCATCCAATACAATCATAGAGCCATGTTGGTACTGGTCCCCAACCATTCTTATATCCAGAATTTGACACTATGCCCAAATTCCTTTGAATAATTATCTGAAAGCCTTATAAAGTTTTCGACCCCATAGAATTTCCTGTAGCGATATCATAACTAAATGTCACTTATATTCCCCTCATCTTCTGTAGTTCCCTCCGCTTGTTTAAACCAATTGAGGGTTTATAGTTTGAAATCCAAGGGAAGTGCTTCTCTAAATCCATGCTTTCCCCTTGTTCAATACAAACTTCCATGGAGTATAACCCAAGATAAACATCCAGTTTCCAAAAGCAAACCCCATAGTATCTTAACGTCTACTGCAAGAGATTGCATACGAACTAATAATCAGTCCACTGAAGAGAAGGATGTATCTTTTGATGGGGGAGATCAAGTACAAGAAGCGATTGAAGACACAGGGTCACCATGGGAAGGGGCTGTTATTTACAAGAGAAACCCTTCGGTTTCACATGTGGAGTACTGCACAACCTTAGAGAGGCTTGGGTTGGGAGAGCATTCAACTGAGATCTCCAAGTCTAGTGCTTCAGTAATGGGTTTACGGGTCACAAAAGCTGTCAAGGACTATCCGCTTGGAACACCTGTGCAAATCTCCATTGACGTAACAAGGAAGAAGCAAAAGTTGAGGCTCGATGGCATCATCAGAACTGTCATCTCTCTTTGCTGCAATAGGTATTCTAATCTATTAATTGAATTCAATTGCTAATCTCAGTCGCGTTTGGTATCAATTTCTAGATCTTTTGCGTTCATATTCCACTATTATGCACTCCCTTAGAATAAATATTTTTGTTTAATCTACATGTTTTTAATGGTCACATTCTGAAAATCATTTTTTTTTTTAAAAAAAAAAGCATTTTCTTCATGTGTTGAAAATAAAAAAACATGGTTGATAGTCTTTAGGGTTGTTGGCACTCTTGTATACTTAAGGAATGAAAAAAATGCTGTGAGGAACAAACGGAATGATAGCATCATAGACTCATAGTTCTGGTAAAATGCTATCATTAAATTTTATTTTATTATTATTATTTTTTTTTCATATAATTTCATTCATTGTTAAATTCTTGTCGAAGGTGTGGCGAGCCTGCTGCTGAGAGTGTATTCTCCAACTTCACGCTTTTACTATCTGAAGAACCCATTGAAGAGCCAGAGGTTATCAGCATGGGAGCCATGTTTGGGGATGGGAAAGTCAAAATTTTTTCTGGAATTAGTGAGGAAGAAGAGGAAGATGATGAAGCTTCAATTGATTTGGATGACCGGCTGTATTTTCCTCCTGAGGAAAAAGCGATTGATATTTCAAAGAACATAAGAGACATGGTGCATGTGGAAATTACCATCAATGCAATCTGTGATCCGAGTTGCAAAGGTTTGTGTCTGAACTGTGGTACAAATTTAAATACAAGTAGTTGTAGCTGTAGGAAAGAGGAAGTGAAGGAGAAGGGTAATGGGCCTCTTGGAAATTTGAAAAAGCAAATGCAGAGAAAATGAGGTGAGGTGAAGTGATATGGAGTCCCATTAGAAGTAGCTTTTTGTTGTTCAATATACCGTCCTTTTCTTTTCTTATGTTATTGTGATGTAAAGAATTGACTGGCATTTTAGAGAAAGATAAAAGATTAAATAGATATTTTTCATGGACTCTTAACTAGCAGCTTTGATGCATGAAAATATTTCCTAAATAGTTGGGACATGGGATTTGTCTTCCTAGGCGGCAGGCAGGTCAAGACACGCCATAACCTTAGGAAATGGAGAGTGTAAATCTAGATCGGGAAATATTATATTCTACAATTTTATCTCATTTTATTGATGCGACATTGTAAATGTATACCATTTACAGTAATAATAATAATAAAAAATCTCAAGCATGATTGGCAGTGCCATATTAACAAAATAGGATAAAAGTGTAATGTATACCATTACTCATTAGCAGTTATGTCGCACTAGACCGTGTTTTGGACATTTGTAAATTGCGGTAACATTAGTGTTTCTTTTATCAAATAGAGAACATAAATGACATAAAAATATGATTATGTCCTTCAAATTAAAAAACAAAAAAATAAAAAACAAAAAAGCGAGAAAAAAAAAGGTGGCTGGGCTGGGTAGCTAGGTCTCTCTCTCTTAACTTCGGTCATGCTTGGGCACGAACCAGCAACCGTGGCTGCGAACATCCCAACCACGGCTGGGCTAGATGACAGCACCACAACCACTTTTTTTTTTTTTTTAATTGCTTTTTTTGAGTGTTTTGATTTGATGTACATAATTGTATTTTCACGTCATTTTATTGAAAACTAGAACAAACGTTAAAAAGCGCAAAAGTGGGGGGTTGTGAAATAATTTCACCGTCTTTTTTTAATCCTTGCAACATTTCATGGTCCTTAAAGAACGAGAGAGAGAGAGAGAGAAGAACTAAAAATTATATGGTAACTTGTTTATATTCAATCATTGANGTCCTCATAGGCGGCAGGCAGGTCAAGACACGCCATAACCTTAGGAAATGGAGAGTGTAAATCTGGATCGGGAAATATTATATTCTACAATTTTATCTCACTTTATTGATGTGACATTGTAAATGTATACCATTTACAGTAATAATAATAATAAAAAATCTCAAGCATGATTGGTAGTGCCATATTAACAAAATAGGATAAAAGTGTAATGTATACCATTACTCATTAGCAGTTATGTCGCACTAGACTGTGTTTTGGACATTTGTAAATTGTGGTAACATTAGTGTTTCTTTTATCAAATAGAGAACATAAATGACATAAAAATATGATTATGTCCTTCAAATTAAAAAACAAAAAAGCGAGAAAAAAAAAGGTGGCTGGGCTGGGTAGCTAGGTCTCTCTCTTAACTTCGGTCATGCTTGGGCACGAACCAGCAACCGTGGCTGCGAACATCCCAACCACGGCTGGGCTAGATGACAGCACCACAACCACTTTTTTTTTTTTTTTTAATTGCTTTTTTTTAGTGTTTTGATTTGATGTACATAATTGTATTTTCACGTCATTTTATTGAAAACTAGAACAAACGTTAAAAAGCGCAAAAGTGGGGGGTTGTGAAATAATTTCACCGTCTTTTTTTAATCCTTGCAACATTTCATGGTCCTTAAAGAACGAGAGAGAGAGAGAGAGAAGAACTAAAAATTATATGGTAACTTGTTTATATTCAATCATTGAAGCCATTATGTATAGAATAAATCAATTATTCACACCTACTTCACATCGACTAACATGACATGAGTTGAATGACCACTTAAAAATACAAAACTTTATACATTCAACGTGTCACGCTGACGTGCTATGTTAGCAATGTAAAGTGTAGCATTAATCCTCTGCATATGATGGATATGAAACATAACTCTTAGGCAAGCTTTACACTCTGAAAAGTGAAAACCATTTCCATAGATAGTAAGCATTCTTCTTTCCTACATCTTTCAAATATATCAGCTAACTTGTTGAGAAAGAAGGACAAGAAGCCCTTGCCGGCCCACTAATATTTCATTAAGAAAACTGATCAATCCGAACCAGACCACAGGAGTTACATCAACTCCACCAAGGGGTGGAATCAACTTACGTGCTGGGATGAGAAGGGGCTCGGTGGGAGCATAAGCTATGACAAATGGGAACTTCCCAACAGGCAGCTTTGGGTACCAGGACATTACTATTCTCACAATAAACAGAAAACCAAATATGGAGAGAAAGGGTCCAAGAAATGCAATCGCAATCTTTGCAGAAGCCGGGTCCAAATCAGCTACTACTAATCTCTGCACAAAATCTAAAACAGCATGTGATGATGTACCTGGTGGATCGATCTTGAGAACTTCTACTACTGTGTGTGCATCAAATGGCTCTACTGAAAGAGATGCATCTATTTTTGGCAGTTCATTGCTAGGGAAAGCCATGATTTCCCTAAAATACGAGCTACATCGAGCAAGTTGGGAACCCCGGTTCGACTTTCTTTTCATTGGACACCTAAGGTTTTCCTGCCACAAGGTGAAAAGTTATAGTCAGTCGAGGCACATATGGATTGGACTACAATATCAACAAGCATGAAGAGGAAAGAGATCTTCATTTTAAATGTTTTAGGCTATTTACTATCGAAGTCCCACCAGTGTCTTGGCCTTGTGGTTAGTAAAAAGAAACGCTGGATGAGTAGATTCCCCATAGACTTAATTAATCCATTTTAAAAGCATTTGCAGGCAATTAATTATTTCTTACAATGGAGTCATTCAAGATAGACTTCACACAGTAGTAGAAAGGAACTGTCAGAAAAGCAAAGCCCTCTTCTTTCTTTCCTTTTTTTTTGTTCTGACATTTTTTATTCAAGTAGACAGATTTGGCTGTAAACATAACCAAGCCAATTCAAGGTGCATGAATTTTTAACATTTTGTTTTATAAGTAATCGAAATACCATTAAAAGCATAAGGCACTCCCAAATTCACTGGAAGTAATCTACCAAAGCCAAGGAGCACAGAGGATTCAAAAAGCCCACAACCAGAGAGATTAAAATTTTTGTATTGAGGGAAAACTAGTGCTTATGATTCTGCAGTTTCTTTATGACATGAAGGTACACTAAGGGCACTTTAAAAATTAAAAATAAAAAAATAAAAAAATTCCAGCATTTCTGTATCTTATATAAGATTGCAGTAACCAGAAGGCCACAAAACAATGGCGAATAAACTGAGATAACGACATATTATGAAACCAATAGTTTTCAAAATAATAAAAGCCGTTTAGATTATAACTAATGGCAGGCTCCATTTGCCAAATTTAGAAACAGAAAAGAAATTCTGCAAAATATCTCTATCTTATTAGCTATTTTCAGCTCACCCATTTCAAGAGAAGTTTCAATAAATTTATACCGAGTATCAAGCGATTACAGAGAAGATTTGGGTACTCACTGAAACATGGAAATGGCCTCGATTGGATGAGAGAGCCGGCCTTCCTTGAAAAATTTGAAAACACAACCCAAAAATATGCGTAAGATGAAATATAACAGGAAATTCCTTATAATTCCCAAAAAGCGGAGGAGAAAAAGACACTACTACATCATTCTTAAATACCTTTGATTTGAAAGCAGTCGAGTAGTTGAGAACAAGTCGCCATATTAGTGTCCAGGAAGAGTTTGAGAGTGTGTGTGAGTGGGACGTGGACGAAACGTTATCGTTCTTACGACTCTCTAAAACGATCACTCTAGTAGCAAACAGAGTAATGGATCGGGTTGGGCGGGTTGGGTTTTGGACAATTAAGAGTAAAAGACCCGTTACGTAGCCTCTGAGCCTCTTACCTTTTGAGTCAAAATAAAGGATATTTTAAAGTTATTATTTTTAGGGATAAGTACAAAATTGGTTATCGTAATTGGCTTAAATTACAAATTACTTTTTATAGTATAAAAAATAATTTATAGGTCCCTAGGGTAGCTAGGCCAAAATAATAGTTTACTCCCTAAAATCAATTTTGTTAAATAACTTAACAGAATCCATTATTTTATCACGTCATATTGCAACAATAAATTAATCAAATCTCTTTTATCCTCAAATTTTACTCCGTGTGTAACATTTCCTCATTGTTATGTACGGATTAAAATTTTGAGAAAATAAGAGATTATTTTAATTTACTGTAGCAATACGTGGAGTGAGAGCTGATGTGTAATATTCTTAGTTGGCAAAGTAGCAAATTTTGTTAAGTTCCTTATTAACATAAATTGATTTCAAGGAGTAAAATATTATTTTCACATATCTTGAGGACCTATAAATGATTTTTTATACCATAAGGAGTAATTTTTTTAATTTAGGCCAACTACAGGGACCTATAAATTATTTTTTATACCACATTGAGTGATTTGTAATTTAGGCTAACTACAAGGACCAATTTTGCATTTATCCTTTATTTTTATGAATTCTTATTTATAAGAATTAAAAATATTTGTTTAAACTAAGATTTTTTTTTTTTTTTTGGGTTAATAATTAGGAATCCTTGTTCATAAGGGTTGAGAGTCCTTATTTAATTCCATTACGGATTTCGTACTAATACTAGAATTATTGATTATGTACAAAATAAAACTTCGCCTTATAAGTAATTGTAAGAAACTCCAATTATAAGTATGATCAGTCCCTTTGATATGATACGAGTGGCCAGCACTTCATTTGATCGCAACAATTCTGTTAGTAAATACAAATGTTTATTATTAATGTATTAATTTTGGTTAAATACTCAAATGAAAAGGAAAAATGTATTCTTGCAATTTTGGATTATCCATAGTAATTTCTAACATCCACTTTATCATAATTTAAACTATGATTTTTTTCTTTTCAAAAAAAAAAAAAAAAAAACACCATTCGAAAGTTTGGTAAAAATTCCAGACAAACAAATTCTCTTCAGTGTTTACCACCAAATATATGTAGTGTATCTTTACATATAATCAGTACCCTTCTCAAAAAAGTACCCTTATTGTAAATCAATCTACAATGACTAGTGCCTTGGGCATTTTTCCTTGTATCTATCGTAGTCATCGATTAAGCAATCTTACTCTCAGATACCAAACTAGAGAAGTAAATGAATGCAACATAGATACGGTTTAAAACACTAATCAAACTTACCCAAAATTTGCAAAGAGCAATGCTATTCTTTACACTCATTTCACACTAAGAAAACTACTTAAAACACGCAATGTCAGCTAATGTAAAATGAGTGTGAAGAGTAACATTACTCAATTGCAAAACAATAACCTTTTCGAGAATGGCAGATTTTCTTGGAAGTTGCAGCCAAGTGAACCAAGACTGAGACTTTCTTTTAGCAGTAACAATGTCTACAGTCTCACATTTACAATTATCGTGCACAAAAACTAAATCAATGGAACATCACATTACACGTATCAAATGGTATGCTAAGGCACAGCTCTTCTCTCTATTCATACCTCAGTGGTTTTCTGCTGCTTTAAAGTTCCTGCTTGAGTTACCCAAAAGCTCTATATTTGAAATGATAATCCAGCTGCTAAATAGTTAACTTCATGGCCAATCTAAATTTCCCATAGCATCATCGCTTACACCCCAAGCTCCTTCAGCAATCTCATCAAACAGCTGCTCCCAACCCCAACTGGAGTAGCCCAAGAAAAACCAGAAGTCAGCAATGGATCGGTTGTCTGTCTTGAACTCTTCAATTTGGCGAATTGTGGCTACTTGATCAACAAAGTAAACACCTGGTAGGACTTCAGGATACCGATATTTAGTCGCTCTTCGAGTTAAGGCGACAAGCGGATTTCTGTGTTCTATAAGTGGCCCCCCAAAGGACAGAGGTGCCTCTTTTAGTATTTCTAACCCTTCTTCCAGTTCACGCAGAGAGTCCCATCTGATATGCTTGTTGATAATTAGACCTTGAAATCCAGTAATTTGATCGGCCTTCACAATGAGAACTAGTGACTTATCAAATGGTTGTATGCTGAGAAGTTTTTCAGTAGCAATTAGGACAGAACCAGCCACCACATGAGGAGCCGTTTCATGCAATTTTTTTGACGTGTCAGATTTGATTTGATTGTACTTGAAGACTTCTTTTGGTGTCCTGTCTTTTAATAGGACTTCAAGGAATTTGTCCTCAGCATCTGAAAATTCATCATGAATTTCAGTTGGCGATGCATCCTTAAATAGATTCTGACTCCTCTCTCCTTTTTCAGCAACACTCCATAGAATTCCTACCAAAACCAGCAGAGTTCTATGAGGGAGGGGGTGAAAAATTACAGAACGACTGACTAGTAAGTGCAATAAACAGAGACTTCAAAAAAAATGTAGTCAAAAGAAACAAACAATGAATCAACGGAATTTCAAAATGGATTTCCCCAAGCATAAATTCAATATGCTCTCCTGCCATGTATTTATGAATTTTAAATCCAGCAAGTTCATCAAGAAACTTCTGTGAACTATTTTTTTTTTTTAATAAGTAACTTCTGTAAACTATTTTGTTGGTTTGGGTAAAATGTAAGATCATTAGCCATATTACAAGTTTGTTTTATTACATAAAAGTGCTTTCAATCTCAAGGACCAACACGCATGGCCAATCAGCACTAGATTAAAATATGCAGATAAAAAAATATTTTTGTCCCACAAATTGATGCATCAAGTATTCAATTAATCTCCACATTGTAATAACAAAACTCTTTCTACACCCATGCTGCATTTTGCAAGGTGTGTCATACAGGTATCAGCATCAGCATCTAGTATGGGTTTACCTTTCTCAATGTGCAAGGCATACTCCACCCCAGTGGTATATTATTGTGAAAAAAAAAAAAAGAAAAGAAAGAAAGGAAGCTCATAACAGCAAGGCTTTAAGATAATGTACCAATTAAAAAGCATAATGACAGATTTACACGAGAAGATGGAGATATTTCTTTTGACAACACAATAACAAAAAAACATGACTTCAGAGAAGATCAAGGGAGGAAGCTGGGAAGGGTTATGGAGCAGAAACATGAACAACACCCCAATATAGGCAACATCTAAGTTATCAAAGTTAACCAATTTCCTTTGCATGGTCTGTAAGTCTCAATAGTTTGTCATATAATTGTAACCCTAAGAAAGATTACCCATATCACTGATAAGATGATGAGAATTGCTTCCATGATTAGATATGAACTTGATAACATCAGCTACTGCCATATCTCCATCATAGAGGACAGCATTCTTCTTTTCTGCTGGAAATAACATCAGAGCAGGATAAACTTCTCTCTGCACAATTGCAAGACATCAAAAGAACGCAAATAAAAAGATATTTTAATCTTCAAAGAATGATTCTGATTGTATATCGTTCAATAGTTTAGGCACAACAACAATAACTGGCAAGCACGTACAGAAATCCTAATCATCTACTCATTATGTGTACAAATATTACACCACATTTAAAACGACTAAGGACAAGAAATAAATTACTAAACAATATATTTGAGTAAAAACATGAAATTTTAAAGAAAATTTTAAGCAACTGCTCTGTCACATATGAAAGGCCCCAGCTTAAATAAAATGCAATTTTTTCTACTTCAGAAGCTTAGTAAAATCCATCATCTTCCAAATATTCCACCAATATTGGCAGGAACCTCAACAAAATATATGTCAAGCACTTCCAATAGGTTTCAGCAAGGTTTTGAGACTGGATAGAACCAGGCAGTTGGACCATTTGAACTGTCAACTGACCTCAGTTCCAATTTACTTTACCCCTTAACTCGCATTTGGTCAGAGCCCGCTTTGTTTTATTTGACCAATTGGTCAAACCAGAGCACTGGTGAACTGAACCGGTCATTGACCTGGCTGGTGGAAGTGTGAGAAGTTAAATCCTTGACATATCACTAGTTGTTCTAAGTCTTTACATTTGGCAATGTTATTTGTGTACGGTCGGTCATATATGGAATTATGTACATGTTTCTTTAGTTATCTAGCATGGCAAACTTTGGTTTATAAAAAATAGAGGGCACATAAACCATTACTTCCATAAAATACTGAAGATACAAGAAAAATATATAGAAATAAAACGCGGATCCCACAAACAGACCTGATCCATAGATTTTAATATCAAACTGCAATCATTCAATGTGCAGTCCATCAAATAGATCAGCGGAAGCTTCACCAAAGCATCCTTCGGGTTGTCTGCTACATGAATAGACAATCGACCAAACATGAGATTTACAGGAAGTTAAGTTGTTCTACCATTTCATAATTTTAAGGGAAAATGTTAATGAGAAAATATATGCAAAGAATCCACAACATACCATATGTATGTATATACCCCGAGGGGCTTCAGGGGTGGTGCAACCAGCCCCAGTGTTAGGTTAGGGTGGCCAGCCACCCCACCCATAGAATTCATTCACATTTTTTTTTTTTTTTTTTGGGTTGAAAAAAAAAATTTAATGTGGGATTTTTTTTTTGGAAAACACGGTCTATTCCTCTAAGAATAGTTATTCCTTTAAGAAGAGCTAATATAGAAAATGTGGTTTATGAAGGTTGAGAGAAAAATATTTATTTAGTCTAAAAGGAACAATTTAAGAGGGAAAAAGAAAAAGAAAAAAACACCAAATAGTTTACAGAATGGTTTGAAGCTAAACTGCCCATATGAAGCAATAAAAGATGCATTTACTTTTTGAGAAACATGAAGAAAAAAAAAATAATAATAATAATAGTGCCAATTTTAATTAACACTTTATGGCTCTTACCACCACTAAACAATTTTGCCCCATTCCTTGATCCACCCCTTAAAGCGATCATGTTTCCCTTCACAGCCCGATATACTTCACGAACAACCAGTTCCATTCTTTGGCAAAACCCACACCAATTATTGCTAAAGAGGACCAAAACATCCTTATTCCATATATGGGCCACATTTTTGGTGCCAGATTGATTAAAACCAAGAACCAGCTCAGAGAATGTATGAGTTGTAACTCGAGGAATAGAATCCACCTCATGAAAATCCACATTAACAAATGGAGGGGGAGTGGCCTCCCTAGGGCTTTGAAGAACAGGTTCTGACCTTTGATATGGAAGAAGACTTCCATTCAGAAACCCATTGAGAAAATCAGCAAGTGCAGAGTAGCTGAAATTTGACTCCTGGGGTAATACATAATGTTGCTGCGAATGGGGATCAATTATTACCAAGGACGGAATCTTCGATCCACCAGTCAGAGCTCTAAGTAACCGGTAGTTGCCATCAGAAAAGAAGAAAGAACCCTCAAAACCTTGAAAGTCAAGTTGTTGCTCCACCAAGTTGTCCATCTGTGAAGAAATCTTTTGTGGAGCCGCCACATCTTCAGATCTTATCTCTTCCACCACAACATCCTCAGAGCTTTTTTCTTCCACCACCAAACCTTCGGCAGTAGCGACTTCTTCAAGAGCTGTAACAGATTTGTGGGGTTCTATTGATATTAACTGCTTACTTGTATCAATATAAGCTGCCTTCTCTTCATTATATTGAGAAGGGGGCTCACCATTAGTTATTATAGAATTTTCCTCCTGCATATGAGCAGATAAACTTTCACTTTGTGGTAACTGGTCTCTGTCCAGGGCAACAATATTTGAGACAAGGCCTTCCTTAAGCACTGCTGGTGAAACTTGACTAGACTGAACTGTCTGCGATGGCGACTTGATGTCAATGTCATCAGATAAAAGTTGGAAACCTAACTCCTTTGCAAGGGAGTGTAATGAACCTTCTTCATTTTGCCGTAAAAGGTGTGCCAAGATCTTCTGCAAGGAACTGCCTTCTAGATTTGAAGCTACTTTATCCAAAGTGACATGTTTATCATCATTTATAATCATGATAGTAGACAACTTTTCCTTCAATTTAATCTTTCGAGCTGTAGGAGATAGTTTCAATCTAGGATGTTTAAATTTACCATCCGATGCTTGATAATCTTGGGCCAAGGATTTCTCAGGTTTGTTCTTCTTCTGCTTGCCTATCTGATTTGACACTTGATACTGCAATGCCAGTTCTCTAAAAGAATCAAGAGCTTCCTTACCATTTCCTCCAGTTTCTGAAAACTCAGATGATCTATCCACAAATAGAAGCACAGACGGCTTATTTGCAGGTAAAGCAGGTCCAATATCACGCTTATCACCGTCCAGCTACATGATCAAAAGAGATATATATAAAAATGAAAAATGCTAACATAGAACTTACTAGGAAACAACCAAATTATGGGAAAATAAAAGCCCAAATTAAGAGAGAGAGAGAGAGGAACAAACATGTAGAAAGATGGATAATAGCATTACAGGTTGTTGAAAAATCACTCAGCATGCAAGGAAGTCAAATTTGGCATTGTACATAACTATATCAAAGCTTGTTAAAAATGAGTAATAGAAAAGTTCCCGACAAATCATGGCCCATAAACAGACAGATCTTGGCTGTAATGATATTACCCATAAAGAAACCATGGGGTGCAATTTACCAAGCAGAGGTTACGATACAAAAACTACCAATATAAGATATGTTGAATCAGATAAATCAAAAGGCAATATGATAAGAGAGAGAGAGAGTAAAATCAAATAAGTGATTTCAATCATATTATTTGTGTTATCCAGTAAAAGCCACATTCACAAAGAACAAGAATGAAAGTAGTTTATCACTCACTGTATGCAAAAGCATTTCCTTCTCTCTGGAATTAATGGCTAGATTTTGCCATCTACTCAGTTACACAGTTTTGGCAATATTATATTCTGGTCCACTATGGAAGGGCCAGGCCAGCTCCTACTGATCACAATTTGCATTGAATCAGCAAAGCCATACATCTAAAAGGGTTAGGGTTTTAGCCACATGATTTTTGGCACAAGATATTGTGATGCAAAGAAACCTTGTAGAGATCAACTGACAAGTGAAGAGCAAACTGGGTAAAATTACCTCCATAACAACAGAATAATCCATCTGTAAAACATTCTTGAGGTCATCCTCCTTTCCAAGAATCTTTGAACAACTGGGACATCCAGCAATGTAAAGCATTGCCAACCATGAACCAGGATCATCAAGACCAAGAGATGAAAGCATTGATCTCTCAAGGACCAAACCAAATCTATGCCTTTCAGTGGGCAGAAAGAACTCTCTTGCAATGGTCATGAACTTTGAGAAGAACGAATCAAACTGCTGAAATTCTTGTAAGGTACAGGATGATACGACATTAGAGCTCACATTCTCAATCTCCTCGAAAGTAGCACTTCCATTCACTGAGCCAAATTCCCCAAGCCAAGGAACTCCACTGAACCCATTTTCAACACCACACTTCCATTTTTCAGCCCCTGTTTATTAAAAAGGAGAAGAGGTGACAAATTTATTGCTAATAGTTTTCTTTTATTTCTACTTCAAAATCAGTCTCGTAATGATATGCAATTAGAAACTACCAGCCACCTTCTGGTTATTCTTCCCTTTAAGTGTCGGTGATCTATTTGTCTCTCCGTTAAAGCTCATTCCACGAAGATCCTCTGAAAAGAAAAAAATTTGTCAGTATCATTACGTGACAAAATAAGTTAAATAACCCTGTAAAACCAAATAGTAGCAAATAGGGACATTTTATATCTTACCGAAACTTCTGTTTCTGATAATACATAGACAAAATCATTGCTAAAGTTTATGATAAAAATAAATAAATAAAAAATCATACAAAAAAGAAAAAAGGAAAAAAGAAGCAGATTAGAAAAATAAAGGATATTGTTGCTTATTGAAGTAAAATTAAAGAAAACGAACATCAAATGGGACTCTGGACACAAACTCACACAGAGCAGCTAAATTGACTTCGCTGTTTTTGCCAAAAACAAAAAAAAACAGAAAAAAAGAAAAAGAAAAAGAAAAGGAAATATTGAATTTCTTTTAAATAATATATCCAGCCACATGATCATACTATATGGTAAAACACCTTTCTTCAATTAAAAGCTGCAATCCCTTAGCCCAAGCCTACAACATTAAAAGGAGGAAAAAGAAAGAAGGTAAAGTAGTGACTCACAGTCCCAAAATATATATAAAACTTCAAAAACACATACATAATCAATTTTGAATGAGAATTAAACTTGAGTCTTTCTCAGTCTGGTGTTAATTAAATCTGAGAAATCATGGTTAGATTTATTTATTTATTTTAAAAAAAATAAAAGACAAAAATCAGTACAAAATTCATAGAAACAAGCAAGGATTTCGTCTGCAACGTCAATTCAATTCGAAAACTAACTTACATCACTTCTTAGATAGATATTTAATCAAGGCAAGCATGATTAGATAGTTTCAAGAAAATATACGAAAGTTATCCAAGGTTGCAAAATCTCACGCACCAATATCATTTTCAGATCCATTGTTCTTCTCATAGGCCAGCAATTTAGGAGTCCATCCACAAAATTCAAAAAGAAGTAAAGACTTGTCAGTTGAACTAAGAAATGCCTTCAAGTCCTCTGGACTATTCAGGGTTTTGAGGGGAAGTTCTTCAGGCAATAGCGACATATAGGGATAGACTGATGATAATATACTTTGTGCCCGGTATCTCCCTCGATATTTGTAAGATATAGAATGATGGTAATATAAAATTGTTATTTCCTCCATAGTAGCACCAATAGCATCTGCCAGCATCTTCTCCATATTTCTATACATAAACATCAACTTTAATGAACTAAACTCCTCTTGTCTATCAGAAACCAGATGTGTTACTTCTCTCATCAGAGATCGAAACTCACCAGACCCTGCGCATAAAAATGACTGGGTTTAAGCTCATAATGATGATGATTATACTTAACAACAACAGCAATCATAAACGTCACCAAGGAGTTTTGCTTGGTGAGCATGCCTACTCTCTTCATAAGGCTTCATTCATAAAGCATCATCATAAAGCAATATTATCCCACTTAACATGCAGTACATTTCAACTACATGGGCATTATCATTTTTCATAGATGAGTTAAGTTGAACAAAATTTGATTACCAAAAACGAAGAAACGGTTATTAGTGGTTTAGACTTTCCAGTTACGGCTAAGATTGTAAACATCAATTCTTAAGGAATTCACTTCTGATCTAAAGACTTCATTTGTTTTGATCGAAATAATGCCTTTAGAATTTGTTTTTCTGCATTGATAATTGGCCATGAATGTTTCTTCACACCATAAATTCAACATTTTCCGAGAAAATATGTTTTATTTCCTTCTCCACTCTCAATGCACAAAATAATTCTTCATTTTATCTCTTTCAAACAAACAGAACCTATAGAAAATAGAAAGAGAAATCCCATGACTATTTTAACTCGAAACAAACAGAGCCCTAGCATTATAATCATTAACTAAAAGGTCAAGATTCCATTCTACACGACCAAATCAAATATGCATATCTACATGTAGAGAGAGAGAGAGGAGTAAATACAGGGAACAGTAACGAAGAGGAGGATATGAGGGTGGAGTCGGGTCTGAGAAGAAAAGTTTTGCTTGGTGAGCATCTGCCATTCACCAACGCCGTCCGATGCACAGTCACCGGGAAATATTAAGAAAGCTACAAGGACGATAAACGGAGCCACCACCGGCGGCAATTTCCACTCCTTCATGCTCCCTACTGGTAGAACACAGACTCTACCACCTCACTGAAGCTGGCACCGCAATAAGAGAAGGTCTGGCAACGAGACTTGGGCTGGTGGTCGGGTCGACTCCGCCCGTAACCAACCCAACTTCACCCCGTGGACCACGATTGGTATTAGTAATAGCAATGGGTCAGGTTTGGGCCCAAGATTTTCCAAATCCCAACCGTTATAAAATCTAAACCCAAATCTGTCTCAAACTAATGTTTGGTTTAGTAAGCATTTTCTGCAAAAATGTGTTTTTGTGTTTCAGCAAGAGAAAACACTATTTGGGATGGTTAAAACCGGCATGGCCTCAAACTGTGCCTATAAAGGTAATCATTTTTTTCGGTGTTTATTTTTTGCTTAATTTTCACAATTTTTTTGAAAACTTGTCAAGATTTAAGTTTTTAAGGGTTTTCTTACTTCAGTTGGTTTTATCCATCATAGAGCATTGCGGCTTTAATCAGCTGCATTCGCTAGTGCCCTTTCCTTTTCTGATCTTTTTCCATATCACTAATGTACTAGGGATCTGTCTGGATTGAGTTTTTCATATTGTATTTGTACGTGTTCTCTATTGTAATCTCTTTTTTATTGAATGGATGTACTTAAAAAAAACAAACAAAAAAAACAAAACAAAAACAAAACAAAACAAAAAACATTAGATTGTGTCTTCCATTAATAGATATGCCAGGGGTGATCAACAAGTTGCTTTTTATCCGGATTTGAAGAAGAAAAATGTTACACAAATTCTCATATATTTTTAAGGTGACTTTTAAAGTTACTATTTTATCAAAATTCATTAGTAATTTATTCCAAATCAATAATGATTTTAAAAATCACATTATAAAGTATGATAGTGAGAGTAGAAAGTAATAAAATTGAGTAATACTATTATATACACTCAATTATCACACCAATTTCACGCTGGCTAACGTGACGTGTTTAAAAGTGATTTTCTACGTCAGTCACTTAAAAACACATTACATCATTTTACTACGTCATTGATCTATTGAAATAATGCTACTTATTGCAAGGGCTGTAAATGAGCTGATACACTCAACAGCTCGCTCGATACTTGCTCGGCTAAGCTCGACCCGAACTCGAGCTTGACACTGTACAAGCTCGCTCGTTACTGTTGAAACTCACTCGATTAAGCTCAACGGGGGCTCACGAGTTTGACTCGTTTAAGTCGAGCTCGTTTGGCTTGCCTAACTCGTTAGTTCGTTCATAAATCTTATATATATATATTACAAAAAAGAGTTATATTAGTAATTAAGTAATATATGTTATATAGGTTATTTAATATTTATATGTGTATGTATTAATTAACATACTAACTAGTTAGTTAGCTCGTTCGTATATCTTGTATATATATTACTAAAATTAGTTATATTAATTTATACTATAAATAAATATCTGAAAATTGTTTTAAAATTTGGGCTTGAACTTTACTCAGATCATACATTAAAGAATTTAATAGCTTAGTTTGAGCTTGAGTTGAGCCCGGCTCGGCTTGAATAACATTTTCAACGAACTCAAGCTTGAGCTCGAGCTCGCCCAGATTTTAAACGAGCCGAGCTTAAACACGCATTTTATAGCTCGGCTCAAACTCGAGCTCAGCTCAAATAAGCATCTTCATAAACGAGCTAATCTTAAAATCCTAATGCTCGACGTACTCGGCTTTGCTCGATTACAACCCTACTTATTGCACACCCATTTTACTTAAGCGGTTTGTTTTTTGTTTTTAAAATAAAGATTGATCCAATAGATCAGCCCAAGTAAAATAGGGTGTAGCATAACATTACTCATATGTGTATATATATAGAATAATAATGTTTGTAAAAATGTAACACTGGCCTTCAATTCTAATACTAATACGCACGTCCCCCCTTCTCTTTGCTAGGGTTTCTTCTTTAGCAGAGAGCGCCTTCTACCCCTACGGCCCTCCTCCCTCTCCTTCTTCTGCCTCCCCGCGAGCTAACCTATTTACTTGATGCCCCTAACTCCAGCATTTTTCCCTTGGCAACCTTCCTCCCTAACGTGGTTTCCGTTTTGGGTTTCTTGTTTAATTCTTTGCTTTTCTTGTTAGAGTTTGTGTTTGTTTGTTTCTGTTTTTGCTTTTGTTGTTTCTTTTGCTTGTTTAGGTACACTTTGTGGGTGATGATCTTGGGGTTTCACTCAAACTTCCTCCTCCATTTGAGTGTGCCGCCAATCTCCTCCACGTGTTCCGCCACCCACTGTCCTCTACTGGGCCTTTTCTCGTGCCCCCACCACGATGAGCTTTCAACGCCCCCTTCCGATTTCGGTTTCCGGAGAGCGCGTGATCGGCTCTTCTTTCCGACTGCTATCATTCGCTTAGTATACTTTGTTGTTGTTTATTTCCCTGTAATTTAGGCTAGCTTTTCCTTTTGGTGTAATTTTTGTTTTGTTTTTGTTTTTGCTTGTAATAATTCTCGGTCCTCTCTCGTTCGATCTACCCGCCTAATGCCCTTCAGGTTTTTGCTTTGGTCTAGACCTTTGGGTTGTGGATGTGAACGTTATCATAGCTTTTAGGTCGAGGAGGATGAGTTTTGGCTTGGGGTGTTCTGCCCTCAATGCCAAGAAATAAGAGTTACTTATGCATTGGTTTGAATTTGTTTGGCGTAGATCTGTTATTTAAATTCAAAATCAGTCATAGGTTAGCGGATTTTGTATGAGTTTGGAATGTAATACATCATTTTTTAGGCTTGTAACCTCGTAACTTCAGTTATGGTTGTTTTAGAGCTTTATGCTCGTTTATCAACAATGAGGTTGAATTGTTTCCTTTCAAAAAAAAATAATAATAATAGAGTTTGTGAAAATGACAGGTCATTTTGTAAATCTAGCAAAATCTGGTGTCTTTAGAGTAGTACTGTTTACTCAGTGTTTAAGAACATGATGATGAATGATTAAAGAGAAGAGAAAGAGAAAGCAGCGAGTTGGAGGCCCCCACGGAATGGGACCTGGAGACTGAGTTAGAGGAATCGTCGGCGCATAACGCGGCGTACAGACCGCGGAAGGGAATCAGGAACTCATCGGAAACTAACAAAACAAAAGAGAGAGTCCCCACGTAACAGCTCTCCCTCTACTCGCCACGTGTGCTCCGGATCCCCCCCATTATACCCTACCAACCAACCAACCAACAACAACCCGCTCTATTCTCTCTCTCTCTAGCTAGAAGCTACCGGCTTTCATGCATCTTTATGGAAACTATAATTTTATAATTCGCCTGAATTTCTTTTCCATTTTCATGCTCATCGATCATCAATCCTGACATATATATATAATCCTGACATATATGTTTATATATATATATTCCTGATTTCTTTCTTTACTTACAGTACTTGTTTTTAGGCTTTTGGAGAGAGAGAGAGAGAGAGAGAGAGAGAGAGCTTGAAGAAGAAGAAGAAAGAAGAAGAAGAAGAAGAAGAAGAAGAAGAGGGAAGAATATAGAAGGTCGTAGCATGCTTTTCCACGGCTTTCTTGAACTGGGTACTTAGTTCTTGCTGCTGCTTTCGTACCCTACGTCCTATACATATATATATATTTTGGTCAATGAAGCCAAATCCTAAGTACTAAGCTCAAGAAAGCCGTGGGAAAACATGAACGGATTTTGCTGCACGGAATCTCACCAAATCATGGCCGGCCCCCACAAAAGCGCGCAACAAAGGTAAATGCACAGTACTTCTCCCCGAACCCTATGTTTGGCTGGCGAGAAAAAGTACCATCTGATTGAATGATTTTTTTTATTTTTTATTTTTTTTCTTTGGCGGGATTACCGTTCGTATAACGAAAATATATAGGATCGACGGGTTTTAAACTTGATAGTAGATCGAGGATCGGAGGATGTTGAGAAGTAGAACATATATATATATATATAGCAATATCGTGAAATTTGTAAAAACATCGATCTCTTTAATTGATTTGATTGAATTAATATACACATGCCCCCCAAAAAGTAGAATTATCAGCAATTAGATTTCCATCTCCTTGCTTCTCGTTTTGGATGGCCGTCATCAATGGGACAGGTCGGCCGGAGAATAACTTTTATCAGGCTTTGGTGTAAATTACTAAATTCAGAGGAGATCGAGGTGGGGACGTACGGTAGTGGTGATAAGATGGAGGCTAAGAGGATAGGTGGGGACGTTGGGTTGTTCGAAGAGAAAATGCTAGAATTCAAAGCTTCAGAATTTTCTCTTCCACGCTCCCAAGAATTTACCAGCAACCAAACAAATCGTAGAGAAAGAGGTTTCATTGCGGTTGGAGGAAAGGACATAGTAAGAAGAAATTACGGTGTAGCGTTATCCTGTATTTTCATGTTTATTCTATTTGGTGGTGTTATACGCTGACTTTTAAAACTATTATTAGATGCCGTAAAAGAATGAGTTTACACCAATTTGAATGGTAAGACTCTTCTCGGAGAGCATTCATATTGGATGGCCGTCATGTGGGATAGTCTAATGGTTCGTGCGATTAGTGGAATATCATCAAGTTGATGGATGAGATCACATAAACAGAAGTATGGACTGCGTTTATAAGATGTCTACGAGTATCATTTGTAATACTTTTGCAAACCAAGGTGACCATTTGATTATGAGGCAAAGTCCATATAAAGTAAAAGAGTATTTAATCCAATTAATTTTCGATCTCGAGGTCATATTTGAAAAAATTGTTGCATGTGAGAGGTCATAAAATAAAATTCGTTTGCAAAGCTTTAAGGTGTTTATGAAGACAAAAGAAAACTAAGAAATGGTTTAAAAAATAAAAAAAGCGACCTCAGATAATTTTCACGGTAGAGTGGCCACTTGACGGCAACCATTGGAGCGGTGATCTGTTTGCCACCACATAGAATTCCATGGTTTGCTCATTTGAACACCTTTTTTTTTTTTTTTTTTGTGTTCTTGTTTTTGCTTTTTATGCCCTTATGGAACAAATTTGCACATAAAGAAGAACCCATAATTGGAACAAGGATTATACATTCTCATAATGAGAACGATACGCACACAACCAAAAGTCTTCAATCTAATAACAAAATCGGGTAGGATATTCTATTATTCTCAAACCAAATTAAGGATTATCCTGTTCCTGCAACCAAACAAATAGTGTATATATATATACATCCAAATAGCTTCCAATTTAATAACCAAGTAGGGTTAGAATATCCTCAAACCCGAATAATGCTATAGCTAGCTTATTTGGGCAACCAAACACCCTATTAATTTCTTCCCGAAAACACATAGATGTGAACCTAAAAAAGGAAAATCAGCTATGTTTTTTATTTCACAAAACAAAACCTCGTGAAAGTTAAGATCCGCGGCTTAGTTATGAAAAAATTTTAGAACTTTTTACTATAATTTTTTTTATAAATTAATGTGACAGTCCATATAACACTTATCACTTCAGTCACCAAACAATTAAATGCACCTATCCAATTTTGACAGAAATCAATGACAATTAAATGGAAAGAAGGGAGAAAAATGGGACCACAGGGAGTATTGATAAGGAGAAATAGTAGGTGTGCTATGTTGATGTTGATCATTGATAAAGAAAACTTGTGCATCTCACATTTATTAAAAAGATGGACACATATATGTCACATTTATAGATTAAATTGAAAGAAATTCATTTTACCCAATTTGAAGAAAAACTTTGTCCAAATTTATCATGTGTCATTTTACCATCGAATATCTCTCGCTAAGCTAGCAAACTTATCTTGCTTGTAAAATTGTCTAACCTACGTGGACCGTTCGAAGAGGAGCATCCATAGGCATGTGATGGTGGACCGTGGGGTAGCCTTTTTATATAACTTGTTTTTCTTTGGTAACAGATATATGAATCCATATTATTCAATGCCACAACGTGGTTCACAACTCATGGGAGCTGTAGATAGCCATGCCGAGCCGTTTTACCACCTTTCAACCGGAATCAGCATCGGCCTGGCTGGGTCTAAATGCCCCCTATTGGACCCCAATTCCCACACCTTAAAAAAAAAGAAAAAAAAGAAGCATATATAATTAGTTTGTGTGTTGAGAGGAAGAAGATGGTAGACAAATTGCAACGATTCATCCAAAGAAAAAAAGGTCGGAAATATCTAAAACTCGGGCAGACAATGATAGAGGGGGAGTGTAAGATTTGGCTGTTCCGAACGGGTATACCTCGCACTTCAGACCGCTTGGGACATCTAGGCCCCAACTCCTATCTCTTATTTTTTGCTCAAATTCCATTTTAGGGATTGAAATGTTGATGGCTAATAGGCTAAGGCTTGGCTTATAGCAATTAGCTGAGGTGGGATTAGTTGGGGTGGCCATACATTCCTTGTGTTGAACAACTTAATAGTATTTAGCAAGAATGTAGCTCTTAATTTATTTAAATATGCATTACATGTGAATAAGAATGCTTTGGATTAAAATAAGGGTGTGGAAAGTGTTTCTAGGCTGGCAAATTTTGTTGGTATTAGGCTAACACCCCCCACAATCAACAACAAAATACGTAATAAGCAATGATGTTGCTATAAGCATGACAAAAATGATCCAATAAGAGGATCCTAATTCGCATTCGAATTGAAAGAGAGTGGTTAGCTCAAAAGAGTGGAAATCAAATATATAATTATGGCTCCACTTGCATATAATTACAAGGAGAAGAACATAATTGAAAGTGAGAGGCAGAAGAAAAGAAATTCTTTAAACAAAGGTCATCAAATCATCATCTCCATTTTCATCTGCCCCTTCAATCATTAACTAGAAATGAGACCATGTGAAGTGCCTCAAGTTTTGAAAAATATGAAAGGCTATCTATGTAACCACCTACGCAACTTTTTGATTAATTATAAGTCCAAAACAACTCCCAATTATCAGTAATTAACAATTTCAATTTCCATGAATTGGACTTTTGGGGGATCAATACATTATTAATCATGGCTTCAAATTGCATTATTATGTTGATGTGTACATAACATATAGAGAAATGTTAGGGGTCAATATATTCTTCATATTTGATCCAAATTTTCCTACAGTCAACTATTAGATTGTAGATTTATGTGTACCATGTATAAGTCAATGGTGGACAGTGAACCCCACAAATCTAATGATTGATTGTAGGAGAATATGTGAAATATATTGATTCATAACATTTTTCTAAATCTAAAATATGAGTTGGGGGTGTTAACGCATCCTCAATTACTAATGTGACACATCTCCAATCGTGTCCTGTGTGAACACAATATTGGACGCTGTTAAGATTTGTAGGAGGAGGAAAGATAAAGAGATTTTGTAGGAGGGAGAAAGAGATGGAGGCTGCTACCTCTTCATATTATTCAAGCTTATTAAAACCTAATACACATCACAATATATAGAGTAAACCCTAATAACCTAGAGACCAAACTACCCTTGAAACCCTAATGACTCAAACCCTAATATATCTTCTAACAGACGCAAACCCGACCCATTAATTATATAGAGAGAAAAAAAAAAAAAAAAACAATCATATTTAGTCCCTTGTGTTTTCTTGCAAGTTTCAATTTCAATTTAATTCCTTTGTATTTTTTTCTGATTTCAAATTAGATGGGTACAAGCAAATTTTGAGCAGCATGCGGCATGGCATCATACCGCATGGAGCGAGGTGCACCGTGGTCCTGTGCTATGAGGCCAATGATTGATGATCAAAGTTATGGAAGTTGGAAGAGACTAGAGAGGGAGACGAAGCATAAGAGGATGTGCCCAAAATTTGGTCCCAGAATTACAAAATACTGGTAGTCCTAATCCCAAGTCACCAAGGACAATATCGGACGTCGTGGTCTGCGTTCTGCAAAGAAGAAGGGCAGGGCAGGAGAAAGGAAAACGAGAGGTGGTGCGAAGGAGGAGGAGGCCAAAGGACCACTAGTTAACTGCCGGTCTCTTGATGTCAGCTTCTCTTTGTTTCTTTGAAAAAGTAGGATGAGCAAAAGGCAATCCCCACAATAGGAAAATCCACGGTGCTCATGCATGTCAGCTGGTCCACCCTTAGAATTAATTGGGAGTACTGTACATGATTAGAAATCAAACCCAACACATTACACATGTTAAAATATTGTATATTTGTATGCATGTATGTATCATGTATCATGTATGTATGTATGTATGTATGTATGTATCTCTTTCTGTTTTTTTAATGAAGTTTCGACCATGATAGTGCTCTAGCACTGCCTTCAAAGGGTTTAAATTTTGGGACTGTGAGAGGCCACAATTGGGTAAAAATTTAGAGAAGAAAGATCGAACATCAAGTGAGAACAATAGAACATCATGTCAGAACATTGTCAATGGAAGAACTAAATGACACTTTTATCTAAAATGGCTCCTTAAATTTGTAAAATGCCTCCTGAGAAGCAAAAAAAAAGATAAAATAGATATTTTATTGAATGAGTTAAAAAAAAAAGGCTACATGTTCAAAGAGATATTTTATTTTTTTATTGTTTTTCACCCTGTTTTATCATTTTCCAAAATTTTCTGTTATTATTTCTCTTCCACATCTCTTTTTTCCCAAAAGTTGAAAAATAGGATATTTAGGAAAAATACAATCCTTATACAAAATAAAAAAATAATAATAATTAAATGATATAAATAAAAATATAACTAATGCATTTAAAAATTCATTAGGTAAAATAGATAAAGTGAGTTTTGATGAGTCATTTTGAATAAATATTTAGCTCTTCCATTAGAAATGCTCTCAGCTGTTTCAGACCTTTCTTGACGCCAACGATGTGATGGGTCCTTATGGGCCCAATAGTTTGTAAAGTTAACAAACCTTGGGCCTCGGACCTCTTGGAAGTATTCAGGTGTCTCGGCGGTTGCATTGGGCTCCAAATGAGTTTGCACCACCAACTTGGATTAGGCCCAATTCAGAAAGATAAAATTATGTGAGAGCAAATATTGATTTCGGCCCCAGTTCGATAAACAATCAAATATGCCCATCAAATTTTGTTGCTTTATGTGAATATTGAAGCACTTAATTTCTTCCAAGCAAAGAGCCCACATAGTCATTGTCTAGTGTTTCTATTTAGCCCATACAAATTTTCTCGAGGAGGCCGGTCATCATACAAATCTCCGGTCACTGACAATTTAGCCATGGAGTGAGTATCAATGCAATTTCAATTCAATGAATTTGAACCCCAATGTTTCAATTTTTGCAATACACTTCTCAAAGTTTAATTTTTTTACAATTCGACTTATCCGTCGGTTAAAGCTGTTTTTAGTCTTTTGACTGACAGAAAAGTGTCAAGGCATGTAACACTAATTGCAACTAGATTCATTGATCGAAAAAGCAAATACCGAGAAAGACTTTTTTTGAACAATTGAGACTTATTGTACATTACGAACTTACTCCTAAAAAATAACTTTAATAATTGATTGATTTGAGGAATTTTCTCTAACTCGGTCTATTAAATTGCCATGTGTTTCTTAAGTATGTGAGAAATACATGATTTTTTTAATAGTTCTATTATGAAACCATGTGATTCTTACATGCAAATTTAAAAAATCAAGATTCTCACATGTTAAAAGACGTATAATACTTTTATATATTGAATTTCTTCAAACCTAATTTAAAAGAAATTTATGTTGATATATATATAGGAATATTCAAGAGGTTGCGATTAGTGGTTATTACTTCTAACCGCAACTGCCTTAGGCAGTTAACTAATTGTTGTAACGGCAACCCCCTGCTTTAGTTGGTTAGCGGTTATTGAAACCCATAACCACGCCACATAACTGTCTTTTAGAAATGGGCATTTTGGATATTTTTTTGGTGTTTTGGGCCTTCTTTAGCATCATTTTAAGTCATAATTTAGACATTTTTGGACCTATTTTAATAAGTAATGAGGCTTCAAACTGTAACAAAGCTTAAGAATATTATTATTATTTTTTGAGGAATAATTATATCAACCATTAGATTTGTGATTTTATATGGATTCCACACAAATTCAATGGTGAATTCATAAATTTACTATGAAAATGGTTAAAAATTAAATGAATTCTAACATTTCTCTTTTTTATGATTAAAGATAAATTCCATTAAACTCAAACAAAAATTTTATATTAAAAGCACCAAAACGTCGTCATTTTATATATTATTATTATTTTATATACACTATATATAATATATAATATTTATAAAAGTATATGGTTAGCCGTTATTAAACGCCTCCACCTAACACTAAAACTACTAACCATCCTGCTTTAAGCTAATAATATATATATATATATATTTCTAACTGTCTAAGAAACGCGTATTAATGATTAAAGATTATTAAGCGAGCGGTTAATAATATATAATAGGCCTCAATCTGAAGTTGGTCTCAAGTAATTAGTTTGTTGATTTAATTGTTACGAGTGATTTTTACTTTCTTTGTTTTTTTTTCAAGGAAAATACTGTCACCGTACCGGATGAAATGCTCATGAATCCTCGAGAATGGTAAAGTGCCGCCTGCTTCGCTAGATTCGATGATGGCCGGTACGTTACACACAAGGATCAAGGATGCATAATTAAGAGGTCTATTTTCAGTTCTTAACATACCATTTCCGAGAGAGTTGAGATCAGTTGAGGTACACGAAGATCACAAGTAAGATTAATTAATTAATACAAGAGAGAGAGAGGGAGAGAGATTAAGATACATAGGGTTGACTTGTTCCAATTAAAGAACAATATTAAATAGTCCTCGACCGATCGATCGATCTTAATTATGGAACTTGAGGCTAGTCACGATGTTGTTGTTGAGAGGGTCAGCCAAGTGATCCAGGAGGTTTTGGAGAGGGCCAACGCCTGTCACAGGAGCTTGTGCAAAGTAACCCAGTATGGCCAACATGGCCAACCTCCCATTCTTTATCTCCTTGACCTTCAAGTCCCTGAGCGACTTCTCGTCCTTTCCAAAGCCAAGAGGGTTAAACAAGGGTCCCCCAGGGTAGGCTGGGTCCCCAGACCCTCCCAAATACTTCTCAAGCCCCAAGAAGTACTGTTTCCCCATGGATCCTGGGTTGTACCAGTCTTGAAACCTCCTGTGCTCTGCAAATCCCACCAGTGCCATCTCGAACACAAAAAGAGTGTAATTGTCCGCCCAGTAAGTGTATGTCCCAGCCGGCGGAATTACGCCGGTTTGGAACCAAGGGAGGGCTGTTTCCGGGGGGATAAGGCCAAGCTTCCCAAGTATCTCCGGTGCTATTGCACCCACTGCACCAAACATAGCAGTACGTCCGTTGAAGACCTCGCCATAGGCCAACCACCTGGGCTCGATGAATCCTCCTGTACCTTCAGGATCCGAGAGGCCTAGAGGGTCGAATCCGTAGTCACCAGGGAGGCTGTAAATTTTATATTAATATTCAAACAAGTGAATCAAATACGAACAGTATATGACATTTATATCGAAGCATAAACCACAAGGAAACGGAAATTGCATGCATATATGCGTGAGTTACCTGCCGTCCAAGTAAGAAAGGCTCTGCTTGGATGCAAACCACAAGGGTCTATCTCCTTGCTAAAATCAAATTAATCAAGCACATAAACATAGATTAGATAGAATTAACGTACACTCTGGACATATATATATATCGATCTACTTACACTAACCAAATACTTTTCTTAATTAGTAGATATATAATACGAAGAAACAAACCTTAACAGGTGGAGTGGCTGCTGCCCTTACTGCAAAGGAAGCTTTTCTTGAGAAGCCAATTGGAGATTGGAGTGTTCTTGCTCCTAGTATCTGTCTGGTAACCTCCACCGACGAGGAAAGAGATGATGATGATACCAGCGCTTGCGTTGCCATTTCCTTCTCTTTTTCTCTCGCTCTCTACGTACACCGCTTTCTATGAGATCCAGTAGACAAACAAATATGTGCCAGCAACTTTCAGATTGGGTTAGGATTTTATTCTCCAACCAGCCGTGCACACGTGGCATTATCTTATCCTTAAATCTTATCCTTAAAGTTAAAAGCTATAAACAAGCTCATAAATTTACCATTTTGACCTTACTTATTACATTAATTGTCCACTTTAAAAAAAATTATGGCCGGGCATTAATGTCTTTTGAACATATTCAACGAATCAACAGTAATAGTTAGAATTTTTTTTTTTTTTTTTTAATTTTTAGACAGGAATAGGATTGCTTGAACACTTGGTTATCAGCTACCCAAAATTGCTGTTGAGGGTGGAGGTGGGGCACATGTTAGCTGACGTGGGTGGTGGCAGTAGATTTGGTCGTAGCAGTAGTGGCTATGGAGAATCATATCCTAACCTAATTTGAAAGTCGGGTCAGCTCACATAACAGCCAGAAAATCAGTGCCACCGTGCCCACAAACAGTGGCTTAGCTTGGCCTACATTTGTTTGTCGTTATAAGTACTGGATCTCATTCTTTAGATAATCAGTTTCTCGCAGCATGCCCATTTACTTTGATCATAAAAATCGGTGTAGAGAGTGAGAGAAAGAGAGAAGGAAATGGCAATGAAAGCGCTTTTATTGTTGGTGTTTTATACTAATTCACACAAGATTTTCTTGGGATTTATCTATTTACATAACTCTGTATATATATACATGTCCACACAAGAGAAGAGGGATAAATGATTCGAACTAATAATCTTCGCTTCTTGAGGCGTGGTCTAGAATTGATTGAGCTAGTCCTTGAGCACATAATTTTTATTTTTTTTTCAATTAACAAGAATTACTACCATACCTATAAAACATGGTCTTGATTGAGTTTCTGACATATGACTAAAACAATGGCAACATAACCCCATTCTGGTCTCTAGATCGAGTACCAAAGGGAGGCATAAAGGGGGATTTTAAATGATTGGTAAGAACTAGGAAACAATGGAATCAAGGGTCAAGGCGTGTGAATATTAATTGAAGCACTCAATGTCTTTCAAGCAAAGAGCCCACATTAGCCATTGTCTAGTGTTTCTATTTAGCCCATACAAATTTTCTCGAGGAGGTCATCATACATATCTCCGGTTACTGACAATTTAGCCACGGTGATCGATGGAGTGAGTATCAATGCAATTTCAACTACNCAAACTAATAATCTTCGCTTCTTGAGGCATAGTCCACAGTTGATTGAGCTATTTCTTGAGCACATAAATTTTTTTTTTTCGATTAACAAGAATTACTACCATACCTATAAAACATGGTCTTGATTGAGTTTCTGACATATGACTAAAACAATGGCACCATAACCCCATTCTAGTCTCTAGATCGAGTACCAAAGGGAGGCATAAAGGGGGATTTTAAATGATTGGTAAGAACTAGGAAACAATGGAATCAAGGGTCAAGGCGTGTGAATATTAATTGAAGCACTCAATGTCTTTCAAGCAAAGAGCCCACATTAGCCATTGTCTAGTGTTTCTATTTAGCCCATACAAATTTTCTCGAGGAGGTCATCATACATATCTCCGGTTACTGACAATTTAGCCACGGTGATCGATGGAGTGAGTATCAATGCAATTTCAACTACCAACACCAGAGAGCTAGCATATATAGCAACGACTAATTAATGTTGGTTGGGCTCTATCAAGCATATAGAATTTCTTTTTCTTTTTTTCCAGTACCATTATCAATATCAACATCCAACAATAAGTAAGTGATTGCATTGCCAACATTGGACCTTTGAGAATTTATGATGAGTCAAAGAAGAAGAAACAGTAGTTCGTCGTTGATATGATCTAGCAACAGAAAGCACATCAAACTCCAATTTCACAACACTAAGCCAGATGCACTCATTGACAAATTGGAGCAAATCCAGCTTCTAGGAATCATGCCAAGGTAACAACTCCGGGTCAGGCAATAGAAAGTTCACGATTTTTCGTCCAATCGAGGTGGGCAAAATTAAATGACAATATGCATCCGACTAACACTATGCATTCCTCTCTTGGAATGAGACTTCTACTTTCCATGTGAAGATGTCATCACAAACTTTGGAAATGCATTCGTATATATGCTCAGGGCCCAAATGAACAGGGATTCCTTCCTTAAACAAAGTATTTAACGTGTGAAGTTAGGATGCTCTTGCCCTCGGTGTTAGTCCTCAACTACCTGGAGCATTAGGCTTTAGTCTAGATATGCTTCGATTGCCCAAAGAAGCTTCAATATTTTATTTATTTATTTTTATGACAGGAAACCTCAACAAGGCATGGTTCTTCGGACCCATCCTTATAGAGTAAACCTCGGATTTGTGCACCACACTCACTGAAGTTTTTTTACACGGATCATGATAAGTCACTAATTATTCACCAAGGGGTGTGGCCCCAAGGTTATCACCTAATATTGGAACTTTTTGGCTATAAATTCTATGTTTTAACACTGAAAATTTTAATTGCTCCGCACAATTATTTTATAGTACTATTCCATTACCAGCCCAGATCACCAGCATAGTAGCTTCTACCTTCACATTTTTCATAGAAGCAATTCAGACATTATTGATGTTAATCCATATATGATTTTACCATGCCATTCCCGACACTCTCTTCAGCTATTGATTGACAAAGAATCCAATCACTGCGGAAGAAGCAAGCACAGACACAATTCCAGATCAAGTGAATAACCAAAGCACAAACATAATATGAAAATATGCAAAAAAATTCAAATGCTAGCGGTAAATTAGGGATCATCGATTTCTAGAAAGAAACAAAAGCTATTGCCACATTTAGCCTTGGTTACAACATAAACTCAACAGTCCAACCCTCACATTTTAGCTCAAGTTTTCACTAACCTTCCTTTCCTCAAGCTTATGCATCGCTATCATTGTCATTGTTGGCGAGATCATTAGCAATGTAAACCCCAAGCTGATTGTCCGCCTCCGAGTCCTTGACGGTAGAATGTTATCCAAATCGACCTCCACTAGTAGATTGTCTGATAAATCGCTTTCACTGCCTGATACATTGCTACCGTTATCGTTATCATCATCTTCTTCTTCTTCTGCTATTAATTTGCCTTTTCCCTTCACATCCTTCACAATCCCCTTTCCCTTTGGGTCCAGCTTCCCCGCTACCATTCTCACCATCTTCATCTTCGTCATCGTCTTCATCTTCATAGTCCTCATCCTCCTCCTCGGCTTCGGCGAGTGAATCAGCCTTGAATGTACCATCTTTCTCTTTGGCTACTGAAGGATTGTGTTCAAAAGCATCTAGACTTTGTTTCTTGTCTTGGGAAACCAAGGAATCGTTGTTGGCGTCATTGAGAGCTTCTAGTTTCCAAGCATTCTTAGGGTTGTCTTCATTGTCTTTGCGGCAGAGATCGGGTTTGCGCTTCGAGTGCAATGTGGTTTCTTCTTGGTGCTTGGTTTCCGCCTTCAGTTTGCGCCTCACAAGTTAGGAGGGATGGTGAAAAGGGTGCCCAAGGTCAAATGGGCTTTTTGGTGAGGTTCATGGAGGAGATTTTGGGGCTTACACCATCTTGAACATATGGTAAGGATTCGATTCACAGAGATGTCCTACACATATCAAACTACCATGAATATTTTGATCATTTCACAACTCCAATCAACATGCACACAGTAATACAACAAAGTTTTTGAATTAAGAGACCAATCGAACAAATTTATAGTTCAAAATGGAAGACCACAAATTCAGTGATAGCATTTGCTTTTTTTGTTTTTTTTTTTTTGGGTTGGGGTTAGGGGGATGAGAAGGGAGTAAAATTTACCAAAGAAAAAATTTATAAGATACTGCTCTCGTATAATGTATGATCCACAAACATAATACACGTAATGGGACACTCACTAATCACACTTGGTCAAAGATTTACATCACAATTCTAGGAACCGAATTGGAAAATAATTTGGGAGAGAGAGAGAGAGAGAGAGAGAGGTCTTAAACCTGAAAACTATTGGGGGGGAAGAAAAGAAGATAAAAAAGCGATCTAGGCAGCTCACTGAAGAAGAAAAAAAGACGGCCACCTTTTAGGAGTGTCCTGATACATCCCAGATAAGAGGGAGGGCACTCCCATGTCTAGTCCCCCCACATCATTGGAGGAAGGTGAAAAAAGCCAAACAGATATGAAAGAAACATACACACGGGGGAAAATTGAAGAACCTAAATTTACAAAACGGTGTTTATATGAAGTGCTTTTAGCAGTGAAGTAGCCATTTGCTTCACCAACACTTGGCCCCCAGAGCGTTGCCCATCTCTACGTTCCTCTATTAAATTCTGAAGCTTCTGAGGCAAATCATTCTCCACAATCAGTTGCTTCGGCCGCGGGTGGTGCTCATAAACAGCCTGCGATATGAAAATTTTGAGCATTAACCAAAGGAGGACGCATAATTCCAATACAAAACTTCCACTCAACTACTTTTTTATAATAAGTAATAACCAGTCTTAATAAAACTTCCACTCAACTACTAAATAGCAAAACCAAAAGAATTAAAAAGGAATAAAGAAGCTTCCTCATAATAAAATGAAAAATCCAGTGATAATAAATTGAAGTCAATTCAGCTTCTATCAACCACTACAGAGCACATAATAATAATAATAATATTGTAAAATGCATCAAAAATAAACTGAGGGGAGAGAAATAACTCTCACCTTTATCAGCTTAAGCAGATTAAGGCGTGCTATAGCATCTTGATGGTCCAACCTTGCAATGAGCAATGGTGTCAAACCAGTAACAGCCAACGTCGTATTGATTCGAGATGATTTCCTGCAATCCAGAAATGCAATGTTAAATTCATAACAACCCTTAGCATGCATCCTTCCCCTGCTATCCACTGAGAGAGAATAGTGGGCAGTGGAAGAAAGAGAGGGGGCCGAGGGAGTGCACAAATTTGTAAACCAAAAGAGTCTGCTCCCCTAATGCTAGACAAGGCATATAAATAATGTGTCGAAGTAGAGCGTTCACGGAGGACAACTCAAGTATTGATGAAATCAAAAGATAACAAACCAATACACAACCATGCTACACTATTTAAGATGAGAAATGCTAGGGGTACTAACTATTTTACTAACCTGATGTGTAACTCATTCATTGGAGAAAAACAAAACAATTAATTACGAGAAATGTAACAAGTATCAATGAATGAGCTACACATCAGGCTAGTAAGTCTCTGTTAGTAAAATAGTTACTACTCCTAGCATTTCTCATTTAATATTGGTTAGTAAAAACGGAGGTAATCTTAGAAGCCACCTTTCATCCCACTCCCCAAAAGAAGACAAGAAAAAAAAAAAAACCAAGAAAGAGAGAAGAAACCACATAGTATGCAATAATAATAATCTATAGGTTTTCAAATAGCCAGTGCCTTGTGCACCAATTTTTCAGTTAATATATCATCTTTACAGATTTTAATCCATCAAAAAGTTTCGCCTTGGAAAAAATCACTAAGAGAGCTATCCCAGAGTCATTGCTATGCATGTTTAATCACCATATCAACTGAATTTTAGGCCTCCAAGTTTATGCCAAACTATGCTTAACTCACTTCAACTCCTCAATTCGGGGACTCAACAATTGCGAGGATGCTAACACAAAGTCAATTTTGATAACATAGAAGTACAATCTTAATTCATAAAAAATAATATATATGAGAGATGCAAGATCACGCACGTGATAATTTTCAAGAATGGCTCCAATATGTGGACAAAATGTTGCTCTGGACAGCATTGGAAGAACTTGACCAATTTCTGGACTGCATCTTTTTTCAGCAATGCCTGCTCCACTTTCCGATTGTCATTGTCATGAGCTAAGCAAACGGCAATAGAATCCAATGCAGTCACGGACCAAAATTCATCCTCAAGAAGGCTCAAGTACACATCCAATCCACCATGAGCCCTCAATTGCTCCCTTGAGTTACGAGATGCATGAGCCATATCACACAGTAGAGGCAATGCATATTGTTTCAAGAGAGAATCCGACATGATAAATTGCATTAAATGTGGAATAATTCCATTTTCAGCTGCTTGCTCCTGTCTCCTCTTATTTATTTTGCATAGATTAAAAAGTGCATTGAGAACCTTCAGGGACAAAATAAATAGTTAAAATATAATTAGAAACTGGGTAACTGGAAAAAAGTACAATCACTGGGGAAAAACAAGAAAAAGTTGTACGGAAAATGAAAACGAGCTCAAGATTTCTAAAACATACATGAGTACATTAACAAGCCAACGAAGTGGTAATACATAAGATGTAATATTGAAGATCAAAACTCACATATATAAGGAAGAGGTTGCAAAAAGTACTAATTATAACTGGCTAGCTAAAGATTGCATTGCAGTATAGCTTCTTTCCTCTGCCATATTGATATTTCTACAGTTGAATCAGAGAAAGGCTACCTAATTCTCAATTCAATTACCTATCCCAGCAAGCAAGTGAAAGTAACATCTGAAATTTCAGAACCAGACAAAACAATGATATGATTAATGAGAAATGGGCATGAACAGGAGATATTCACGTTCCACATTTCACAAGAAGGGAATAGGGAACATGACCAGTAAAAGTCAGAATACAAACATTAAGGATTCTCTATCGATGCTCAAAAATTAAGAAAAAAAACTTCGCAATTACAAAATCAGCTTTATTAATGCTTCCAGTTCAAACTCTCAAAGATATACTTTAATAGAAATAACTTCCAAAGGGATGCTCTAAACGTTTACATGTCATGCAAATGATATTGTTTTCCCACATAGATTCTCTTCATCAGTAACACGTTCTCGAATTCCCCTATGCACATTATGAACCGAGAACCATATCATGTATCAAGATTCATGGCACTTCCACATTCCAATTCCATAGAATTAGCAATCCTCACATACTGTGTTCATCATTGTTGAATAAAGAAGGCATATTTGACTAAAAATTGTTGAAAAAATTACAATATGATGGGAAGCTAAAGGAAAAAAGATATTAAAGGAGGTCTGTAGAGCATATCAGATACAAAAGGCCATTTCTTTTCTTTTTGATGAAGAAAGATGTATTAATAAAAGCAGTCAAGAACATGAGTGTACAAAAGTTCCCAATAAGTACAGCATATCAAAGGCAAATACTCCCTCCTTTTTTTTTTTTTTTGGAATAAGTAATAGATTCATTAAGAAAAAGGAGAACACTAGAGTACATGGCAGGTGTGCAAAAGTTAAACCTATAAATTTGTCCCGTGTTTATGGGTGAAGCAGGAGGTTTTCTTGTGATTGTTGTGTTGTGTGCAGAGTTCTTTGGTAGTTTTTGTGGTCTAAGGTGTCATCTAAGGTGGTCAAAGACATCTAATAAACAAATCCAAGATGATTGCAGTGGTGACCAGAGTTATTGCTGTGGTGGTTTGTTGACACCGTTGCAGTCTTCCGTGGTGTTTGTTCATGTTCATGTGGTGGTGGTTGTTGAAGGTATGTAGCTGATATGATTTGATTCCTTTCCATATGTGTGTTCATTTATTGTAATTCCATCCTCGTGTGTGTTGTCTCTCTGTATAAACAACATTAGATGTATCATTAGAGTACTGAGAAATAATAAGAATTCTTTCTTATCTTTCATCAGTTGTAGGCTCGTCTAGTTGCCGTTGACGAATCTCCGACGTGTTTCAAAGACAAAACGGGGGTGCTTGGTTGCGAGCATATGTTATCCCTGTCCAGGATAAGGCAAATTTTCTTCACCTAGGTCAAGCCCATAAGAACACCAAACCACGTCTACCTGAAACTGATTCAACCCGATTGGTATTAAACTTTCCTCGTAGCGCTTCAACCGACATTGGGTTTTCCAGTGAATCTCACCAGCATTGGTGTTTTCTAGCAAGTATTTGACCAGTGTTGATGTTTCTGACGAGTTTTCAACCAGCAGTGTTTCCCAGAGAGTTTTTGACCAGCGTTGGTGTTTCCTGAAGAGTATTCGATCGGCATTGGTATTTTCTGCGTAATTCAGCCAGATTTATTGGTTTCGACAAGCTTTCCGTGGTTTCCAACAACGATTCAACCGGTTCGGAGTTTTCCGATGATGTTTTGGTCGTTACCGGCACTATTTTGACTGGCTGGCTGGTTCTGCTCCTTTTTGGCTGATGCAGGTATATTTTGGTCGGTTCAAATGTTTTTCGGCTAGTTTTGCAATGTTTTCAATTGGTTTTCGGCTAGTTGGGTGATATTTCGGCCAGTTCAATTTGTTTTTGACTAATTTGGTGGAGTTTTTGTGGGGTTTTGTTATTTATAAAAAAAAATAATATTGAAAGAAAAGGGCACAATAGAGCCAATCACCCTACAAGCTTCTACAATCTAGAATTTAAGGAAAAACACATTGGATTGGCAGTCCTCAAAAAGATGCTGATTCATTTATCTCCAAATGCTACCCATTAAGAAAGTAGGAACAACTTTCCAGATGGCCTCTTTGGACCAATTTGGTGGTTTTACAGCGGGTCTAGTGGTGTTTTCAACCAGTTCTTTATGTTTTTCACCAATTTGGAGATATTTTAGGTTGCAGATGAATGTTTACAAAGCCTTTGTGTGGATAAGAGTTCATTTGTTACAAGTTGAGCTTATATAATATATAAGCTCCAGCTTGAGGGGGAGTGATAAAGAGAGAAAGGGACAAGTGTCCCTATTCTAAAAGGTAGTGAAGTGTACCTATTCGGTGTTCGTATAAGGTGTCATAGTGTGAGTCTACATGAATCTTAACAGTATTGACATTCAAACTTCAAATGCAGAATAAATGCAGCTTGTAGCCTAGTCATGCTCCATTACTAGTCAGATGTAGGTCAAGAAGGTCTACCTCATGATGTATTTGAGAGACAAGAGACCCCTCTTTGAGTTCAAGATTTGGAATCAAATATTTAATGGCATCTGCCCGCTGAAGATTGTCTAAGCAGTTTGGATCCGTTGACAAATGATTGATACACTTCAGTATCTAAAGAATGATGGGCAGCAACATAAGAGAGTATAGTAAGATATTCTGCAACACTTGTGAGAAAAAAACAGAAAAAAGATTGCAGAAAAAGAAGAAACTGTTTTAAATACCTTTAAAAGAATAGGAGGCTCTACCCTATTGAACATCTGGAAAAGACGGCTTAGCAAACTTTGGCTACACATGTAAGACTTTACAGTTGTATCAGCTTGGGCGAACTTAAGCAGAAGATCCGCCACCTTTTCGAGGTACTCCCTGGCAACATCTGCATTCAATGTTGAAACCATGTGGGATAGTAACCCAGAGGATGTTGCACTCCCTGGTCTAGCATTTAGGACACCTGAACCAGACAGCACACCTGATGCTGTCTGAGATACAATCCCAGATGTTGAAGCAGCTCCCTCATTAGATGCTATTGGTCCAACCTTCTTATTTGTTTTATGTGAAACTCTAGCACTAGAGTCGAGATTTCCATTTTCTCTTCCACGTTGAGAAACATCTGTGAGACCAATAACAAATAATTCACCCCCTATAGAAATACAGAATATGCCCAAACCAAAAACTGAGAACTACTGCTACTATTGTATTTTATGTTGGTAGGTGAAGTGCACGAGGTGAGAGATGTTGAAAACAGCTTTTAAAGTTCATGTACAAACAGGACATTGGGGTGTGTTTAATACATTAATGAAGGTGTACATAGAAACCATTTTCTAGATAATGATGTTCACATTCTGGAGGATAACTTCTAGGTATATACTAATCCCAATGGATGATATGGTTTTGAGGATATAATACTACAATCCAAGTATCACATTCACTAATTTGAACAGAATGTGAAATTGGGTAAATAAATGCAACTAATTACCTGCAAATTCAGCCATCAGGAAATCTAGTTCGCCATTTGTTTTCTTTTCATTAGATACGTGTAATAGAGGAAGTACACTCTCATGTTTCTCCAACCCTGAGAGGTGCCGCACATACTCAAGCTGACCAGAAGAATGTCGGGAAGATTCCAACAAGCTAAGAAGAGGACGGACTTGCTCTTGCTGAGAGGCCACTGTTGTAGGAAACCCATTTGATGCACTTTCAATTAATTTCGAAGGCCGGTCTGTGGATGTCCTATTAGCAGAATTAGCAACACGCTGCTGTCTCAGGTCAACATCTGTTCGAGAAGGATCAATCTTCCACCGGTCCAAGTTGTCTCGCTCTTTATTAATTGATAGATTTGAAACTCTCTCTGAAGATGTTGAGTCTGGCAATTTAGAAGCAACTGAAGATTCCATGGCTGCATTGCTAGACTGAGGCCTTTCAGGATCTATTGGGAGGTATCGAACATCTGATTGATTGACATCTGATCTCTGTGAATGAGAAATTGAAGCACGTGAAGGTTCTTGCATTCCAGTTGACATGTGCTGATCTATTGTACCATGCTTAACCTTGGGGAGATCATGCTGATCTGTTGTGGAAATTGGTGCCTCACTCTGAATGAAAATTGGATGGCTAGTGTCCAATTGACCAGAACGTGGTCGTTGAGTGAAACCATCAACTGGAAATCCTCCCCCAACAGATGTAGAAGCTAGTCTAGTTGCCTCATTCAAGCTATAAAGGGTGTTGATAAGTCTAAGCAGTATCCCATTCTTTGCTGCTATGCGACAGAAATCATTTCTAGGGGTTGAACGCTGAAGCTTAAAGACCTGCCACATGCAGTCAATAGCTAGATGAACCATTTCCCTGGATATAAAGAGCTTTATCAGCAGCTTTGTAAAGAAATATGAAAGGAAAAGAAAAGTAGACAGGAGAAATAAGAGAGAGAGAGATGGAAAAAAAAAAAGAAAAAAAGAAAGAAAGAGGAGCAAGCATACATATGATCTACACAGAAATTGCAAATAGGTCAACCATGAGAAATGTCAAAAACAACATCCTAAAATATGATTAACAAAGCTGGAAATAAGCATCATATCAGAATCTACCACTACAATGTAAATGTAATATAAGACCCTCAGAAACAACATGCACACCAGGCAAAGTCAAAAGCCCTTGAACACTGAGATGGATTGAATATCATCATGGTCAAAGTTCAAAATACTATTTACTTTTAATTATGATTTGATATGAAAATGCTCAACCACCATTCTAAAGCTTCAATGCATTCCGTCTAATGTGACACATTTGAACCAAAACAACATGGTTTCAAAGAATAAGTTTCGACAATTTTTCATATAAATTTATTTTTCTATTTCAAAATTTTTATCAACACCTTAAATGTTGAAGATGGAAACTACCACTATGTCATGATTTTATTGTCCTTGTTTTTATTCTCTTATTTAATTCTATTATTCTGATTGTAATCTCCTAAAAATTCCTTCCCTCAATAGTTTGTATTGCTCTCCTATTTAAACCCGTAAACGTATGGAATAAAAGTACTGCTCTCCTATTTACATCATGGAATAAACAGTTTTCTTCCTACAAAATTTCTCCTCTTCTTCAACTTGGTATCATAGCAGTTTCTTGAATTTTCCTGGATTGTGATCCTTCTTGGCTGTGTGCATTGTCTCGCATGACTTCTGTCGTCAGGCCTACAGATGTAAGCATCAGCATAAACCCATGTCTTTATGGTTGTGAAATGTGCACCCGGCATGATTGGCAGTGTGTAGAAGGTGTTGCTCGGCAAAATCTGGGCCGCACCGCCAGTGAACAGTGGAGATTAGGTGCGACGATCGATCGGTGGGTGTTGTTGCAGTGTGGTTTTGATGAATCGATCATGAAGGGTTGTCTCCTTTGGTTATTTGGCGACTTTTGGGTGTGTTTTTTCTGGAGTTTTTAAGGACCACTGGTGCATTCCAGTGGCAGCAATTTGCTCTCCTCCAGCTGCACGTGCAAGCTGTATTTAGGAAGCAAAACGGCACGTCGATTTGGGATGATGGAAAACATGTCATACAGTGCTATTCTAGATGGTCTGTAGCTTAGACCTTGGAAAAACAACAAGCCGTTTGCTTCTACACTGGATATGGCAACAATTGATTGTTTCTTACTACGCTATGTTCCCACAAATATACAATATCACGACATGGACTGTCGATGCATAATCGATCCAGTCAATCTACATATGTATAGGCTTCTATTTCCACATCACCCGTCGGCCAATAACATTGCAAGTGACTGCATATTTTGACCAGAAATATAATTTACATTACGACAAAAAAATGTTCTAGAGATTTCAGGTCAAAAGGTTGGTCTACAATCTCTCCACAAGGACAACAACAGCAAGAGATGATCATTGACAAGCTCAATCTCAATGAGCCAGTGGATCAAGGCAAGAAAAGCGGGGGCTACTGGTATGGAGTATGGGAACTTGAGGATGGATCTGCTGAATTTGAAGGGTAATATAAGGATTTGAGCAAAAAAGCGAAGCCTTCAGTAACACCCTACCCCCAATGACACACAATATTGTCCACTTTTGGCTCCCCCGAACCAGACTTCCCAAGAGGTCTCCCATCCAGCTATTATTCTCACATAAGCTCGCTTAACTACAGAGTTCTGATGGAATCATGATCATCATGGCTTTAAAACGCGTTGTTGTCATAAAGGGTGCAAGTATACATATAAGCATATCTCCATCTCCATATACAGGCGATATGGGACGCCACACCTTCGATAATTTTAAAGGAAGGGAAGTTGGGTTGGAAAGGTGACAATGGAGGGTTTGGGTTTGAAGAAGGTAAGCGGAGAGGAGATGGAAGAGAAGTTCATGGTGGATTTTTAAGGTGAGAAAGAGGAAAGAGAGGTGATTGTTGAAGGGAGCATTCCATGTAGAGCACAAACTGGTTGGTGGCCGCAACGATGTTAGAGTAACCAATTCTGATCGAGGGCCAACTGCTTAGAAGCTGGCACTGTGAGTCATCCAAATTGGCAGAGGTGTCCCAATGTAATCAAGAGAGATAAGACCAAGAGAGAGTATAGAGTTTTTCTTTTTCTTTTTGCCAAGTAAGCGAGAAAGAGAGGTGCAAAAACTGGGTTCTGCTTTTGCATTTTTTTGACTAGTTTTTTTTTGGATAAGTAATGTTATATAGAAAACGAGCAGAGGGGCGCAACCCTAGTACATGCATTTGTTGACTAGTTAATCTAAAATCATTTCTTGGTGACCAATGTACTCCATCTGTGTTGGACACTCAAAAATGTGAAAAATATTTTCAAAAACAATTTACACCAAAACAAATACAGCTTAAATAACTTCAAATTGACAATAACATATATTCACCAACGCCATTTGAACCAAAGTGGTTCGTCCACCCATTAGAGGGACGGCCTCGAGGTAGGGAGGGTCACCACCATGATGTAACTACCTATCACCATTAAACTTAAGGAAGGACTAATTGATGCGCATCCAGTCACCCATTAGATAGTAGTATCTTCAAACGCAGTGAGATGCACAAGCTCCCACAAAACATTCAATTACTCAATACTTAGGCCTGCTCTTACAATTTTACTTATGCCATTTCAGTATAACTTCTTTCACTTCTAAACCAAAATGGTTAACTGAAATGTACTTCACTAAGTAAAGCTCCAGAACATATAATGTTCCATCCATGGGATAAACAACCACAAACCTGTACTTCGCATAATCAGCCTCTAGAAATCCCACCAAAACAGGTATTCCACGGCAAGCTATGAACATTTGCAATGTCAAGGAGCTGCAAAAAAAAGAAGCCTCCAAAGTGAATTCTAAACCCCGTTAAGAAGAGAGAGAGAGAGAGAGAGAAGAAAAAAAGCAATAATAACACAAGGAGACACTTCTGTACCTCGACTGACAAAGCTGCTGCAAGAAATAAGCTGCTTCCATGCGAACTTCCCGAGGACGATCAGGCAAGGCAAAGCCCATTACCAGAGGAATCTATAAAGTAATTATTCAATAACATAGGAAAATTTAAAGTAACCCGATATTCTAGTCTGTAAACACAAGAATCATGATGTTTAGACCCACCACAACAGTAATACCAATGCAGATAAAGAGGCTTTAGCCTCGAGAATTATTCCAGTCTTCCTCAATTTGAACATAATAGAGAGACCTAATCTTTGCTTTAAAATAAAAAAGAGTAAACTACCCAATTCTTCTGGAAGATTAAAATGCGGAATGTTATATAAAGAAATACAAATATTCAATGGAACTAACAATTGTTCAAGGAACCTTGAGTTGGAACCATCCCAAGGTAACTTTTCATAAATCTTAATAGTTGCTCAACAAGAGAACATAAAAACCAGAACATTTGTAGTACTCACCAATCCAACAAGGCAGGCATTTTCTTGGAAATCAGCGCTATCTTTAATTATCTGATTTATAATTTGAAGCACCGCACATATGACCTGCAATATTTGGAAGAATTCATACCCGTAAATTTAACTGTTATCTAAGTTAAAAGCTTATGTTAGAGAAGGGGAAAAAGAACTTTAGAAATCAACCCTGCAGGACAATAGATAACATACACGAGTTTTAGGAACTTCTAGCAAATCCATTAGAGGGAGCAAACCATGCTGGGTAACAAAAACAATTTTCTGTTCAGGGCGTTGGTTAAAGATACCAATAAGTTTCTGACAGGCAGACGCGATCACATCTTCTGATTCATCTGGTCTCAATGACCCAACTACTCTGCTAAACTCAACAGCCTAGCAAAGCAAGAATACAGTGAAGTTCATTAGTTATCCGTATTCAAAAGCATATACAGAGCTGTAAATAAAAAATGCATTCCAATCCAATATGCATGCAGGGCACACCACTCGATCTATATAGCATGGTTGAGTAAGTGTAACAGACCATGGATAGCACATTTAATCCATAGAAGATACATGATAGCAATCACAAAAAGCTGCTAAGATTTTTTATTAATTTTTTTAAAAAAAAAAAAAAATCTTTTGAAATAAATGTTACTCAGTCAAACATGAAGACACTTTAATCCTCAGTATAGAACTAAAACTTAAACAGTAGCCAACGACAAAACAGGGATCAGGGAATAGCAAAAAAAATTAAGGTTCAGAATGCCAAAAGTAATCATTCTCAAAAGCCTAGTTCAACTATCCAAAAGGAAATTCAAGATGCTATCCATAGAATTAAGCTAGGTGGAAAGAGTGTTTGGAGTATACATAATTGTAGAATGCATTCAATTTAAGAAAAAAAACAAAAACTGTCACAGGACCACTATAAGGCAAGCTATGCTTTAGGTATAAAATAGTAGACAAATATACAATAGAAAAGCATTTCCATGAATTGATATTAATTAAGATGAGGATTTTTTTAATATAAGTTAATTAAGACGAGGATGTAATGGTGGTTGTGCAGCAATAAAATAGTATAAGAAACCAATATGTCCAGTCCAAGTTGGTGTGGCATCATTGATGACAAGATATTAGTACGTCCCAAGAGAGGCATGGACATGCACAAGCAAGATCTCTATATCCGTCAATGCAAAAAAGAAAGGCTGTGTTTCTGGTAAGTAATAAGATTGTATTAAAACAAAAGGGCAAAGTTTAATACACAGGATATATACAAATGAGAAGACAGTAAAAATGGCATGGCTAAAAGTAGAAAAAAAAGATATTGACCATAAAAGATGTGAAAGACTGAGTGGCAAAATTGGATCCACATAGCTAAACCACAATTATTTGGGAAGGAAGACTAATGTAGTCAAGTGCTAAATAGGATGGGATAAACATATAGTAATATTGAGTTGAATTGCACAACTGAAAATGGACATGTATTACCTAAATAGTTATGTGCAACATAGTATCCAAATGTTCATTAGTACACGCAGAAAGAAAGTTCATTTCTATAAAAGCATTCAAAACTACAGTACAATTAGACAACCATGCAGCTTCGACACGCCAAATAAATTATCAATTTTAAAAACAAATGGATTGCCCGCAAATATTGAAGAGAGTCCCACAATAAAATAATTTACACCAGCGCCAGGGAGAGACCATAGGGAATTGCAAATCAATATTACCTTTGAACCATTTTCCAACAATCAAGAAATTTCACAGATTCACTATGACTTATTGTTCAAAAGAACAGTGTACCTGTAGGGGAAACAGATTTTCTCCTGCCAATTTGTCATCAAAAACCTGGTAAACAAAAATAGAAAAAGCAGAAAGCATCAGGCATAATGAATAACGACAAGAGGCATGTTTGGAAACATCAACCATGTGGACTTAACATACCAGACCATCAATATCAATAACATCATCCTTTAGAACACCCATCATTAGGCGCAAAAGACCACCACCACCATTTGCCTGCCCCATTTCATTCTCCATTTGTTTTTGAGCAATTGTAGCCCTCAACTTTGTAGCCAGGTCATTTTTCCCAGCATCAGTTACAGATGAATTGCCATGGGACATATATGATGTTGACGCCGATGTTGAAGCTTCAGCTGCCCGATCCTCCAGATGTTTATCCAATGGATGAAATAGATCATCCAAGGATGCATCTCCTGGAGTGTCACTAAATCTACTTAGCTCATTCTCCCCTGAAGTGACTGACATCTTCACCGCCTTCAAAAGTGGCAGTTACAAAATCCATAAGATTCAATTTACTAATCCATTTGCACATTCAAATATTCATAATACTGATAATGAGGGAGGAGAAAGAAGGCGGTGCTAGTTGCAAGCTCCATATGAAACTTGATCCAAAGTCCTTGATACAATCATAACTAGACTTTACTAAAATGCAAGAAGAAAATGTGAAAACCAACACTGAACTCAAATATCCCTGCCTATTCTCAAGATTATGTAGCATGAAACACAGAGAAGAAAAAGAAAAGGGAAAAAAATGAGAAGCTATGCAACCATAGCTACCAATGAGAAAATTATAGAAACGTATTTTTTAAGAAACCCAGACACAAAATGATGGTCAAACAAATCAACCACAATCAGATAACAGCCATCAAAATATGGATAAATCATCCTAAAAAATAATTGCCAGACATTTTCACTTGCAGCCGACTAGACAGTGGCCACAAACATTGATTAAACTAAGATACAGCTAAAAAGGGAAAGGGAAAAGCTATGAAATATGAGAACGCTTAAAAAGAGGAACCAAATGAATTCATAAGTGAAATTCAATGCAAAACTGGATCTTTATGCATGCCCTTTACAGGTATGCAGGATTTGTTGGTTCACTTATAACAATATCCACTCGATTGTGTATAACAATAACCAATCAAAAGCATAGTCAGTAATAAGAAGAATACGTCAGTAAGAAATGCAACTTTACCTTTTGAAAACTATTATCTTGACTTCTTTGTCCAAAACCAAACGATTTATTCCCGACATGGATAGAGCTTCCTTTTCCACCATGTTTTTCAGCTACACTTTTCCTTCTTGATTCAGGCGATCCCATGTTACCATTCATCAGCACTTCATTATGCTCGCTAGTATGTGGTACCTCATGAAGCTCAGTTGCCTCAGAGGTAGCCATTTCCTTGTTTGAAGATTGTCTGCCAGAACCAGTTGGAAGGGATGAATTATCATGGATGGCAAAGGTAGGAACTTGATCTAAATCTTCTAGATTGGCCACTCTTTCCTCAATTATATTAGCATCTGAAGTATGATCCCTGTCAGACGTGCTCATATCTGAAACCTCAGCTGATAACTCTCTTTTCCTGGAGTCCTGGAATTGAAATGATCCAGGTTGTTAACATAATGTAAATAAAATTCAATTTAAATTCCTTTTTTTTTTTTTTTTTTTTTACAGAAGCCTATAAAATAAAATAAAATAAGAAAAAAAAAAAAGAAGCCTATAATTTGCTTCCCGAGAAAGGTCCAGATCAAATGGTTCTTACAACTTTAATTTCAGGATCAGCTACTTCCACTTTATCGGCAGAAAGGCCTTCAGCAGAGCGGTGATTATCACCATTAGAGATCTCTGCATCCATTGAAACGTCTTCCTGTATATTTCTGAAAAAATAAAAAAGATGAAATCAACATAATAAAACTAATCCCATCAACAATGCTATCATCTTTTCCCTTCTCTTAGAAAATGCAAAAGCTATTAAGTTTGAATATCATATGAGGAAAACAGGCAAATAAGGAACACCATGCCACATAATAAGTTCCCCCACATATATCTTGGGCATACACCTGGAGCAAACCCCATAAACGTGAAGAGCAAAGGTTAGCTCAAGGATTGCTACTAGCATACACCACAATGCCATTGTCACACCCCCAACCCAGCCAAGCTTGGGAGGTGACAATCCCCTATCCTTAAATGCTCTACTCATCGTCAGATGATAATGCAACGAAAGTAATCAACTTCCAAAAAATACCAAAAATTTCAGTCTAATTTAACCACACACCATGGTTATGGGGAGGTGACGATAAAAGATTGTCGAATCTTTTTTCTGTCATTGAGAAGGAGAAGCGGGAGCTTGCTGCTCCTAAGGTGAAGGGGAAGAGGGAGCTTAAGAACTTGGATTGCTCCTTGAACTTTAAGGCTAGAGGTCGGAGGTCCTCTCAAGCGAAGTGCCAACGTAGGCAGGGTTTTTTCGGGTCTAAAAATACATTTTCTTTCCCCCCTGAGGTGCAGTAGGGGGCTTGGGTTGGTTTTGGGTTGTTTTTTTGGGTTTGTGTGGGTTGTCTTCCTGCTTGGTTTTTTGTTTCCTGGGTTTGTTTCTTGGGGGCTGCTTATGAGCTTGGTGCCCTATACCCATTTGTATTTGATGCGCCCTATTGGGTTTTTTTGATATATTCAACATTACGTATAAAAATAAATAAAAATTAACAACACACCATCACAAGCTTTTCACCTCTTTCCAATAATTCCTTGTTGTCAATCTCAGCCTTATCATATCATGCTTAAACAAGAAATAACTTAATGCTAAAGAAAAAATTTCAACTTATGTAAAAAGCTATGAAAATACTACTTATACTGGTCAAACATCCCACATCACTAGGACATACATACATTTCCAAAATACATCCTACAGAGTTTGTCATTACATCAAAGACCTTAAGGCTACATCTTAGTACTAGGGCTTTTATACAAAAACAAAATATGTGATACTAGGAACAGTACTATATTACTACTACTAATTACACCCCTGAATCAGCAACACAGTCAAAAACAGCATTAGGATCAAACTCCTTTCGGAGTGAGAGAGTGGGAATATATAAGGAGAGGGTGAGGAGCCTTTTCGAGTTTTATTAGATATGAGGTGGGAGTTGGGTCCAAGATAAGATTTTGGCATGATTTATGGTGGGGGAACAATCTCCTGAAGAAAGTTTTTTCAGAATTGTTTAGTATTGCTCGATGTAAGGAGGCATGAGTGGCGGATCATATGCAGTCCTTTAGTGGAATATATCTTTTACCAGACCAGTGCATGATTGGGAAGTGGATTTGGTCACTTCCCAATATAGCAGTGGATTGCTGTTGTACGTGTAAGAGAAGTGAGGAGTCCATAGTTATTTGAAGTAGATAGAGAATTATGGGTCTCAATTTTTCGTATTTTTTGTGTAGAATGGGGCATACCTATAAAGGTAATTGAGTTGTTAGCAAGTTGGAGATGTTAGATGGAATGCTGTAACATCTTAGAAGTTTTGAGAATACACATTGGGTAATTCAAGAGTGCAGTCACCTAGAAAGATGGTGCCTCTTTGCCTTATGTGGTGCATATGGAGGGATAGAAATGATAGGAATTTCAATAATCTTGAGAGGACTTTGGAGGAGCTCAAGTCCTATTTCTTTTCTTCCCTCTTCACTTGGACATCTGCTTATTTAGCTCCTTTAGTTATTAGCTATTCAGATTTCCTTGCTCTATTTTCTCTTTAGTCTTAGGCGTTCTCTTATATACTTCTTGTGTACTAGGGTGGCACCCTCTACACTTTTTAGTATATACAACATTACTTATAAAAAAAAAAAGAAGTTTTGAGAATAGCACCTTTGTTCTTAATGTAATGTATTTGGAAAGAACGGAATGTAAGGAGCTTTGAAGATAATGAGATTTTGGTGGTTGAGCTAAAGAACATTATGATTAAATCCTTTTATACATGGACAATGGCATACAAATAATCCACAGTTTTCTAGTTTTTCTGAATTTTTTTATTTTTGCTTTTCTTTTTCTCCATTTTAAAGGTTTTTCTTATATACTTCTTGTATACTTGGATTGCGCCCTTTTATGTTTTCTAAAGAGTTTTGATTACTTATCAATTTTTATTTTTATTTTTGATAAATTAAAAAATAAAATTAACTAAGCATCACTGGCCACACTAAATATAGTGCATCACACTTCAACCGAGATACTTTTTTTTTTTTTTTGACAAGTCATAAGGATGTTTATTAAAAGCGTAGGCGCCCCAAAAGTACATTGGGTATATACAAAAGGAACACCTAACTAGAAAAAGAAAAGCGGGAAAGAAAGTCCGAGATACTAACAATTTATGACCAATAACTATAGCGTAAAGCCTCATAGATTGATAAATGTTTGTGTACATGCTTGTGTAATCAACAGTTAAATTTCCAATAAAAAAAATGAATCAAGAATTATTTATTAGTTAAATGCTTACAACTTATGATAAAATTAAATCAGCAATCATAAGTGATAAAATTGATCATGTGACCAAGATACAAGGATTTGCTCCACAAAAGAAACCAAATAAAATAACATTATATGTCTACCTTAATGTTCCACTATGACGGAGAGGAGATTGCAAAGCACGCCTACAATTTTGTATCCAAGGGTGAGAAAGCAGTGTCTTTGCATCAGGCCTTTGCCTAGCATCCTGAAGTATGTAACTAAATGTCAGATAGAGAAATTATAAGGTTACCAATAAATCACACATCAGATAACGATTCAGATCTAATCAACTAATTGGATTCCACTCATGCATATCAACGTATAATTCATTATTCCATGGCCATCAATCAAAATTATAAGATTAGAAAGAAGAAGAGTTGAAGTTTCAAGAGTAAGTTTAGACAAGCCAAAGTAATTTAAGGCTGTGATGTTTTCAATTTGCACTTGGCAACAGATGCTCAGACGTTCCCCCCTTTTACCATTGATAAATGACTCCTGTGTACATATCCAAGAGAGGAATACTTACCTACTCTACTTTTTGCCATTCCAGTCTATGATGCCCAAAGATTGGGAAACAAACAAAAACTTCCCACGGAAAGGAAGCTTGTGACTCAGGAAAGACGGGGTTTAGAAATCAGACCCCTGGGTTTGCCTCGCAAAATATCAAGTTGTCATTCGCAAACAAAAGAATGGGAAATATGAAGCACACCAATGTTCCTAGATCCCACAGAAAAGCCTAAAAGAAATCCCCCATCTACAGTAGCAAATAGCATTTTACTTAGAGCCTTCATTGTAATGGAGTGGAGGTTTGTAAAGAGCTTTGTATTCTTTCTATATGCTATGTCTTGAGGACTCAAGTTTAAGGGCCCAAGAAAAAATACAAAGGGCCCTCAAGAACTTTGGCTGAAAAAGACAGAACTTTTGTATTCTTGTCTTCCTTTTTCAGCCAGAGGGCCCTCAACTTCTGTCTCCAACTCACCTCTTCCAAAGAGTAGCCCTCTCCAGGTCACTAGAAATCTCAACCTTTCTTGCCTTTTCCTCATCAGTTAAATATCTTTCTTCCCCAATAACATCAAGATCTCAAAGTTGATCGAAAAGAACCTTTTTCGGCTTTTCAAAATTGCCAAATACCTCCTCATTCCATTTTTTTAAAGACAAAACTAGGGGAGCCTTGAAAGCTGAGGAAAGGCAAAGTGCAAGGGCGGCAACACTGAGTCTCTTTATGGGTCTTGGGTTTCGGGTGAGAGGGCGTGTGTCTTAGGGCTTTTGGGTTTCTCTGGGTATTTGTTTTTGAAGGTTTTGGGTGGGTCTGTTGGGGTTCTCTGTGGGTGAGCTTAGAGTTCTTCTCTCTCTTTTTCCATTTCTAGTTAGGTGTCTTCACTTGTATACTTCCAGTATACGTAGGGGAGCCTTACGCTTTTAATAAAACTTGTTTATTACTGATAAAAAAAAAGAGACACCAGGAAACTCAGCTTCCCTATCAATTCTAGACCACGATAGAGGATCACGATTATTAAACCTTACCATTTGTTTTTTGATAAGTCGAAAGGATTTTACTAAAAAGCGTAGGCACCCCAAAAGTACATAGGATATATACAAGAGGAACTCCTAGCTAGAAAAAGAAAGGCGGGAAAGAAAATCCGCAAAACTAAGATACAAAGGGGGCAGGTAAGCCACAGTCCATGAGTACAAGGAATACAACAAAGAGGCTAGAATCTCTTTCATAGAGCTTTCCAAGTCCTCAAAACACCTATTGTTTCTCTCCCTCCAAATAGACCAAAAAATACAAATAGGCACCATCTTCCAAACCACGGAACGCCTAGTCCTGCCAGAAAGCACACAGATCTAAAACACTACTAGGCATGACCCAAGAAAGACCAAGTCAGCTAAAAATATTGCACCACAAAGCATGGCCCACCTCACAATGAAGAAGTACGCGATCCACCAATTCTCCATCTTTCTTGCACATGAAGCATCTATTAATGACAACCACTTGTCTCTTCCTTAGATTATCCAAAGTGAGAATCTTCCCGAGCGCTGCCGACCACACAAAGAACGCAGCCCTTGGGGGAGATTTGGTCCTCCACACACTCTTCCAAAGGAAACCACTTCCTACCCCCCTAGATAAAGCTCTGAAGAAGTCTTTAACCTTAAAAAGTTCCTTTTTTGGAAGAAATCCACCATAGTTTATCTTGACTCCCCCTTTGAATAGAGACAGATTTCAATTTCTGGAAAAAAGCAGCAACAACATCCACTTCCCAATCATGAACATCCCTGCTAAAGATAACATTCCACTGAGGAGTTCCACCTAAAAAATCCACATAGGCCGCCACTGAAGCATCCTTCTCACGAGCAATATTGTAGAGCACAGGGAATTTCTCTTTAAGCTTTGTATCTCCACACCACCAATCATGCCAGAAACGAATCGAGGACCCATCCCCAAGCACTAGTCTAGTGTGACTAGAAAAAGACTCCCACCCTAACCGAGTGTCGGGGGCAAGTTTATGTAAACCTTACCATTTACAAGAGGGAGATCCATAAGACCTTGTTCAAAAATTAACTCTAACTCCGGGATGAAAGGAAATTGCTAGATCTCTTGCTCGGCAAGCGGATGATGTTGAAATTACCCCCAATACACCACAGTATATTCCACCAACAAAACAACCCAGCCAATTCATCTCAAAACATCTTCTGCCACTATCAACATTAGGGTCATAAACACCCGCGTAAGCCCACTCAAAGTTGTCATTGACATTTCTAAAAGAACAAGCCACAAAATAAGCCCCCACACACTCATTTTTTTTCACCACCCTCCTATCCCACATTAACAGGATGTCTCCAGAAGTCCCTATCAAACCCAAATTACATCAGTCCGCATGAAGACAACCCCAAAAACTGCACACAACAGCCTAGACATGAACTCGTTTGGTTTCTTGTAAACAAACAATATCAGTCGTCCATTCCCTAAGAAGATTCCTTACCGTCAACATTTTATCCCTCATTTAACCCTTTCACATTCCATGTCAAATCTTAAGTTCATAAAGAGCTCGCTGGACCCATTTCCTTGCCCTCTACCTATGCTAGATTGAACTCCTTCTTTAAGGTCATAATTGACTGAACAAGCTAACCTCTTTAGCTAACGATGCCTTCAGTTCACTGACTTGGACTGAGGACTAGAAGGACTTGCTAGTCCATTATGATCTCTACCCCTTCAATGGTTATAGCCTATAGGAGAAGCTTGTATATCCCACCTCCTTTTACCTTGCTGGATTTTCTCATTTTGATTTTCTAATATTAAAATAAAAAAAGTGTATATTCTTCTTATCTGAACGTTTATCCAAAGTGAGAGCTTGTGCAAGATGTATAGTCCCTAGTTGGGCATGGAAGAGATTTAAAATGTTCATGTTCAAGGTATGTCCATCTTCAGCAACATACTGGAAACTCCTTCCATGCTATGATCATTTGAAAATCCTTGGTTCCATCTTTTTGGATAAGTATAAAAATTTGGACCATTTCTCGATTTATGCATGTCATCCTTGCGCAGGGGCCATGCTAATCTTCTTATCGGATGTCCCGAAGGACCTCCTTGGTTCCATCTAAAGTGTTTTCTCCTTTGGACCATGGTAGTGTACAATCATGGACCATAGAAAACCTCATTGCATAGAATAAGTAACAACTGTTTTTTACTGCAGAAATTTATCAGGAAGAGAACACCATTAATTCGTTCATTGGGCATTCACCTCCAAAGATTGATAATTCTTGAGGAGATTTCACATACTAATAATGCCTGTTTGAATGCTTGGGGATGGAAGAGCTTGAAAAGCATGATGATATGCAGAGCTATGGAAGGCCTAGGAAAGTCTCATTCTTCACTTCCCAAACCAGTGAAAAACAGAACAAAACAATCAGAACAGAAGTGAAGAATGGCAAATAAAAAAGGCTATATCACTTAGTTGCCTTTTGGTCAAAGTGTAATTGTCAGAGCTAAGAAGCCCGTAAGACCATTCTTTTAACCCCACATACATCTGACACAAGGACTTCTTTTGATTAAATAAGTATTGTAATCTAAACTACCCAGAGGGAGAGAGACAAATAAAAACTTCTTATGGATTAAGAGAGTATTTAATTCATAATCATAGTGAAAGAAAAAGACAGAGTAACAGACTAAGAACCAATTAGATAGAAAAATTCTAGTCATAGGCTTATACATAAAAAGTTTTTTTACCAAATAAGTATACTCCCACCTCACCTTCTTAAAGCATTGACGCAGAAAATCAGTAATGTCAGGAGATAGACTGTCAGGTATAGGAGGATGCTCATCCTGAAAGAAAGGTGAAGAGAAAAACTGTGACTATTGCTAGCCAGAGTGTAAAGCATATAATAAAATAGCTGCACATTTCACGAACACAAGACCACCAAGAAGGAAAATTGCAAAACAGAAAATGGTGCAATTTTGAGCACTTGGTGATAGAAATCAATAAAGTATGATGATATAACCGTTCCTTCTCCAAGCAAAAAGTAAACTGATGAGTAACTGAAGCTGTCTAAGCCAGATGTACAATGAAACCAAATTTGCAAAGAGAACTCCACGGGATCCACAAGAATTAATGCAGAATGCTCCCTCATCCTAATGAGTCAACGACAATAATCAATAAAGACATATGGGCACACCTGAACAATACGAAAGAGAGCTGGCATCGGCTGTAGGTCATAATAAGGAGGCACACATGTAAGAAGTTCAATCACAGTGCAACCAACGCTCCAAATGTCAGAAGCAGCACAGACCCCCGACATCTCAATCACCTGAAACAATCACAAGTTTCATCAAGAAGAAGTCCCCCTTTAGCGGATGAAGATCCTCTAAAATTCCTAGGGTATTCTACAATATAGATTTCTTCAAATCCTAACCACTAATTTCAAATTACAAGGTTGGAATGTAACCATATTAGCATTTATCATTTTTAAAATATAGAAGAATATGATAAAGCTTTACCCAACCCGTGTGGAGGGGGGCGCTTTGCACAGTGTCCCTGGGATCTAGTCGGCGCAAGGCCCCAAATATCCCGATTATCAGAAAAAGAATATGATAAATATTGAGGCGATAAGTGTTATTATATAAAAGGTGGCGGGAAAGACCTTATTTTGCAAAATCAGCACTATAATCAGAAGAACCAAATACATATTTGACCCAAGGCAATGTTAAACTCACTGTACAAAAAAACATCTCATTGAATAGCTGGAGAACTATCAAACATTTAAGCAGGAGTATCAATATTTCCAAAGCAATAATTGGAACTAGAGTATATGGCAGCACTAAGTATTAAACTAACTGAACATAACAAAATATATTATATAGGCAGATGAATACAAATGGAACAGTTATGTACCAAATCATGAAACCTAAAGAAGGTCTACAAGCATCTAAGAAATAAATATGTGCATGCATGGCATCTGCCGCATCATGCACACTATTTTTTTTTATAAGTTAAAAAAAAAAAAAAGGCATATATCTACATATGCACACTATTCATATGTATACATATATCTACATCAATACTAACATGTAAAAGCACGCATAGTAATGAAACATTCATTGGACAAAATATTCTATACCTTTTACCTAATTACAAAAGTATTCAAATGAATGTATCCCACCTAAAATATGATTTCTTAGTTTGATTGGCCCCATCCAGAGAAGCCTAAAAAAGAGGTTTTGCAAAATCTCAATTTTAGGACAAATAGAACAAAAGCCTCCAAAAACCAAAAATAAAAAAGAAAAGATAAATAAGACAAGAACTACCAATTGACCCAACCTCAATGCCAACAACAAGGAATCAGCCACATTAATATGGTATAATACACATTTTTTTCTCTTATATGAGTTACATGAATATGATATACATCCATCAGCTGACAAGGAACTATAAATTGACTGGCCCTAGCTAAGAAACATGTTCACTAACTTTTATTCTTCAACTATGGTTATCTATGAGAAAACTATAACAAAACAGAAAGTAAAGAGGGAAAAAAATATCCAAACATCGGTTCTTGCTAACATAATTAATGTGTACTACAATTTTATTTTATTTTTTTTTATAAGTATAATGTGCACTACAATTAACAAGTACAAACCTCAAAACAAGCAAAAATTCAACTACACTCAACTAAACCTTAATTCTGATTAAAAAAAATAGGGTCCATTATAAATCCCCATCGACTAACTGGGACCAGACAAAGTAACATTGATTCAACAATTTTCAATTGGGCCTATTGGCCCCAGCAGGGCTCAAACTGCATTATAGAGAACAAAATTACTGATTAAAATATAATACCTCGGGGGCCATCCAATAAGGTGTTCCAACAACTGAATGTGTATTAACATCAGCCTCTGTCAGCTTCGTTGCAACACCAAAATCAGCAAGTTTCACAAGACCCTGACAGCATAAGATTAGGTATGTAATTCACAAGAATTACTGAAAACTTCTCAGACCATGCTAATTAACTGATAATAGAATAATCAACCAGAGAGAGGAAAAACAAAGTTGAAAAAACAGAGAAGCATATGCGGATGACAATGGACAATAATCATAGCTGTATGAATAAATGCATGACATGAGACTGAAGCACCTCAGCAGATGTTGAGCATTAACATATGTACTAAATAATTATAGATCTCTTAATTTAGTTAACTGATAATGCTATATTGTTATCAGCTGTCAGATCAGCAAAAATCTTACATAACTTGATTCACTTGAATCCAACCACTATCGATCACGTCGTTCTGGATACCACAGGAGCATAATCTCCAAGACTTTCTAATTCAGCAGCACTGACATAGCATAAATTTAGAGCATGTTCGAATTCGTTGGAAGATAAAACTTTTAAAGCCAAAAAGAGCTTTTTAGAAAAAGCTTCATTTTTAAGCATTTTCCAAAAGTGCGTTTTGGCCTTTTTTAGAGTAAAAAAAGTAAAAATCGTACTTTTAGATTTTTATACTAAACAGGCCAGGTTTTTGTTTGGCGCAGCTTTTTGGGTACTAACAGTACTTTTTAAGCCCCCTAACACAATTCCAAAATAGGCCCCTAGTCTATGAAAGTTATGCCAGTCCAGAGAATGACTAAAACATCCAAATGTATTAAAAGTCACTACCGCAAGATTCATTTCTCTAAACCACATAATTAAAACATATACACATGAACACGGAAAAGGCTATGCATTCACAACAAAAAGTTCACAAAGAAAAAAACAATAATACAAACTATACTCCTAGTGCCTATTCCATATGCTTTTAAAATCAAATAGATGATGGTTAATCCTACAATCAGTCTTTAATAGCAAAGTATGACTGTATTTAGCAAGCACAAAAGAGTATCAAGATTTCTTTTTTAATCCCTATAATATAAAAAGATTATAATTGGTTTGTCTACAGAAACTGTTGTTTAGGAGACTACTATTGTAATAAATATACCATGTGGGGTATACTAGTCTATATTTTTTCTTTTTTTCTTTTTTGATAACGGGAAACCCCTTTTAAGGCAAGGCCACTTCATGTACCCACCCCCACCCCTTCATATAGCCTCTAACTTGTTTTCCATGAAAGAACTAGGCATATGCCACTTCATTCAAGATAAAATATCAAGTGGAGATATTTCTACACCATTTGTGAAGTCTAAGGGTCAGCTTGCAGAAATGTTTACAGAATCTATGAGTTATAATAGGTTGAAGTTTATTTGCTCCAAACCAAATTTATGTGACATATATGCTCCAATGTGAGAGGAAGTGTTAAGAGGTTTAGAAGAAGCTAATATTGTAATAAGCATACCATGTGGGGTACATTAGTCTTCTTGCTATTTCTAAATATATAAATCTATGCATATAGTGGGAAATATCTGTGTTTATGTATATAGTGAGAAGTAGGGATCATGAAAAATTATATTCTCATACACTTCTCTTACTCTTTTCTTAACCCCCATCATTAGCAACAAGAAACCAACATATTTTTTCTATGAACCTACAGTAACTAATTTATTCCACACAGGGCCCCCACCAAGTTGCATCTATCAGACCTAGAGTTAAACCAAAATCATAAAGAAAGCCAACATGTTACTCCTCAACTGAACTAGAAGATCAAAGTGAGCTTGGAAAAATTACTATGGCCAAACCAACAGCATGAGATGGGAACTTGAATGTGTTGGTCTAGTGGAGTTCTCTGAAAGCTACAGGTACCAACAAGAGACTAATAACAACAACCAGCAGGTATTTACCTCCTTAGTTGTCAATATGTTCGCACCCTTGATATCCCTATGGATCACACCTTGTTCATGTAGATAAACCAAGCCTTCCAAAACCTGTGTCTCGATGAATACTAATAAAACCTCAGCAAACCTTAACCCCGAAAAACCATAAATAAACTACGAGGACATTAGCAAACCTGAGCAATGTAAACAGCAACCAGTGACTCTGGAAAAGGTCCAAATTTATTTGGCTTGATAATGTTCGCAAGTGAGCCATTCTCCACATACCTATGTGAACAACAAACAACAGAAACCAAAGGGTTTTCAAGCAGAATACACAAATAAGGATGCGTAGAAATCTTTCCCACACAGAAAATTTGAGCTTACTCAAGGATTATGTGAAGGTGAGTCTTTGTCTTTAAAGATCCAAGATATTTCACAATGTTTTTGTGATTCAAGTTCTGCAAAAGAAGATTCATATTCCAAACACCATCAATAACATAGTGAGCATACACATTCTTCCAGAGGAACTCGGTATATCTAACTTTAGAAGCATAAATTATAAGGTGCTGCTTGAAATGTTGTCCACACAGAATATTAGAGCACACACACAGAGCAGCACACATAAAATGCATGATGCTCGAAGGAAGAAAGTAAAATTAAGAACCGGGTACCATTTCTTACAATGACATAGTTCCAGAAGAAAGTAAAAGGGAGAAGTGCCTTTGAGCTAAAACTCATTGGCAATTGATTGGTACAATGTACAGATCGTTAAAGCCATCTCATTGGTAATGTAACCATTTCAGTATATCTCAAGGGTTTTTCATTTAACCCAAAGCCTTCATGCACTACACATGCTTGCATGCAGTATACTTGGAAAGAAGTAAAGGAGGACACCTTTTTTTTTTTTTTTTGATAGGTAAGCAAAGGAGTACACCATTGAAACTATAAAACCAAACACTACAACAGAAAAGGTTAAAAAGAAGAAAAAAAATATACCTTCAATAAATCAATCTCTTGCTAAGGTGTTAAGCGTCCCACCGATGAGAGGATAATCAAAGGAAAGAGCACCCAGTGAGCCAAATCAACATAGTAGAGACAGGAAACAACAAATTATGGAAACATAACATAATAATCTTGAGATATACAATTATATAATGGGAAACAAAGAAAAAAGGAAAAGAAAAGAAAAGATATACAATTATATAAAGGGAATTTGGTCAAACCATAATAATGTTGAGATCCTCCTGGGCAATATTCTCCAATGAAACTTGTTTAATTGCAACAAAGTCTCCATTGTCCAAATCCAAGCCCTTGTAAACTCGACCATACGCTCCTTTCCCAATCTCATCTCCAAGCATCTGCATCATAAAGATTAACCCAAACGTTTAAAATCCAAATATTTCCAAACATGAACAAACTGAAATTTTTTCAACCCTCAATCATTTGCTAATAAAAATGCAACATAGGATTATCCCCCTTTGAGACAAAAGAAAACGAGACAGAAGAAAACAAAAGGCCACATCCAACTAAGTATAAGACCTGGATCAATTAAGTTGAATTGTTTTTAATTAAGAAAAAATAACAATAAAAAAACACAAACATATAATTGCATTCATTTTGCTCTTCTATTTCTCCTTACGTATCCTAAGCAACCAAACTGGGGATCCATCACTTGTAAACCCAAAATCCAATTTGCACGTTTGTTGGTTTGTTGGAGGATTGCTGGTAGTACTCGGATTGTTGCTTTGTGAAAAATGATGTCATTGTGCCTTTTGTGGTGTCTATGGAAAGAAATGAATGATAGAAGTTTTAAGGACCTCGAGAGAACTTTTGAGGAGGTTAAGTTTTTATTTTTTTGACACTTTGTATCTTTTGATAGCTATTTATTTTTCTCCTATGGTGATTAGTTACCATGATTTTCTTGTTCATTTTGCCTATACTAGTTAGGCGGCTTCTCTTCTATACTTACTGTGTACATGGGACACTTACACTTTTTTATGATATCTCGATTACTCACAAAAAAAAAAAGTAAACTCAAAATCTAGACATTGAGAACCAAAAAATCAAAGCCAGATAACATGTTCAAATTCTTAACATTCTTTTTGGTATCCAATAAAAGTTGAAAATTAAAAGAGAGTAGTTAGTGGCTATAACCGGCTAACCCAACACACTAATTAGCTCGGTCATTGCAGTGTGACCAAAGCAACAATACTACAAGAAACAAGAAAAGGAGAGAGACGGAAAAAAAATAAAGAAATAATATCAGAATCCAAACAAACAAGAATGCAATTAAACCGCAAAAACGAAACCCTAACCCGCCATTTACTAGCAACTAAATATAATAACTTTTTAAGAAAATAATGCCTTATATCACTTTAATTTCCAAATTCAATGGACATTTCCACTGCGTTTTTCTTTTCTCGGGGCCAGACGGTCAATAGCATGAAAATTCACATTTTCTCGATTAACAGAATACTAGTCTCAGAATCTTCACTTTCCTCCCTTCGACTACATTTTATCGGCAACCAAGAAGGCACTATTAACAGAAATAACGTTAAGACCCTATAAAATGACCGCCAAAGAGATGGAAATGCAGAAAGAAATAAACCCAAAAATTGCGAAATTAGACATTGATGTCCTCACGTATTTGTTGTCGAGAGTCTTGGATTTGTGGAAGGCCGACGACGTCATTTGCCGAGACATTGCTCCCGAATGGCGCCTACTACCTTTCAGAAACCCTAGAAGTTTCCATTGCAATTTGCAACGGAGTTTGAGAAAGAGAGAGAGTTAGGGTTTTGATCGGCCGAGGGAGCCCAGAGCTTTCCGATTGGTGGGATACTTGTGTCCGAAATGTAATAATTAACAAATAAGCCGACTTCGGAGCACTCCAACTCAGAGTACGATGGGAACCTTTGAGAACACTGCGATCAAAAGCTGGTCAAACAGAATGTTTGGGGCAGGGATGTGCTGTGTCTGGCTGTATCTTATGGACAATGGAATCTTAAAAACAGTAGTTACTCCTTTTTATTTACTTATTACTTATAAAAATAAAAAATAAAAATAAAAATTATACTCTTGTCTTCACTACTTGAAAAGCACCTTGAGGCTTGAGCAACATATCTCTCGATAAATATCTACCTGAAAATTTAATTAAATTATCACTTTTTATATTTTAGTTGTCAATTTTTACGTTTTCATTTAAAATATTATTTATTTATCTAGTTTTCTTATTTTCAACAAAAAAAAAAAAAGAGAATAATATTGGAATTTTTTTTTATTATTTATTATGAATTGTTGAGCTACAATACTAAGTACAGTGTTGTGAACACGTGTATACAGTAGTACAATTAGCAGTACAAGATTGGTGAGCCGAGCGAAGACGAGAGATAAAATAGCAAAAGATGTATTTCATATGATTTAAAAATAATTTGCTGGAGGTGAAAATGCCTCATATTAGCTAAATGTAGCTAATATGAGGCTCTAAACAGTAATATTAGAGCTACTCTAAAGAGATAACATGCTAGCAATCTATTTAATAGCTCGCCATTTTCTTTTAGTTTATGCTCACTCTCATTCAAACTTAGCAAATTTATATACTTAACTTATTGCCTGTTTGTATTAGCGATTTTAAAATGTGCGATTTGAAATAAATTAGATTTTAAAAAAATGCAGTTAATGAGAATGTAATTTTAAAAAGATGGTTATGTGTTTGATAAAATAATAATTTGACTTTTAAAATCACATATTTTAACAAATGCACCTCCTTGTATGTGGTTTGTGAAGTAGACTTTTCACATTTTCAAATTGTAATTTTTAATTTGTTTTAAATATACTTCAAAATAATCTGCAATATCTTTATAGGTCGAATAATATCACTCAAAACGACCAAAATTTGCATTATACTCATTTTGTTATGCAAAAGACAAAAATGTTTCTATAGATTTGAAGAGAAGACCGTGGGCCACTCCATTATTATTTTTAATTGTTTTAAATTTTTTTATTAAAAATATTTTTGTCATTTAAGTAACATTACAAACTTTTCCTAGGAGGAACTTTGGAAATTAAGGGCTTCATGTACTTTTTTCAACAAATTAAATTACTTTTTTTTTTTTGGTTCCGTAAAACAAAAAGTTATTTAAAAGGGTAAAATGGTAATTTAAGTATATGGGGTAGTTACTTTTTGCCCACATTAACTATAACGCCTTGACACTTTTTCTCAATGAACTACCAACTATGACATTTGACCCTATCAAACTACCATCTTATAATACTTTATCACATTCAGTAAGTTAAATGAGTTAAAATTAACAATCAATAATCATATGACTTGCATATACCATTTTTATTTTTTTTTCTTCCACTTTTGCCCTCACTTCTCATGTGTTGGATTAGGGTTTAAGAAGTATAAGAGTCATAGTTGGTAGGAAAAATAAATTAAAATGGCGCATGCAAGTCACATGACCGTTGACCGTTAATTTTAACCCCTTTGACTGATAAAATTGAAGAAAGTGTCATAAGATGAAAGTTTGACGGGGTTAAGTATCATAGTTAGTAGTTCGTGTGAGAAAAGTGTCAAGACGTTATAGTTCATAAGAGTAAAAGGTAATTACTTCTAAGTATTTTAATTAAAAAATGTACGCGTGAGAATAATTTTGTGTTCATTGGTAATGTAACAATTTCAGCATATCTCAAGGGTTTTTCATTTAACCCAAAGCCTTCATGCACACTACACATGCTTGCATGCAATATTAGTTGCAAAGGAGGACACCATTTTTTTTTTAGGGGGGGGAGGGGAATTAGCTTTTCCCCCATGAATTACAACTCTCTTTCCATTTGCCCTCATGAACTACCAATTTTACATTACACCCCCCATGACTTACTATTTCGTTACCAACGACCCCCTACCGTTAGTCAAGGACGTTAAACATAACGATCAACATGTCACGTGCGTGAATAGTATCGTGAACAGTGTTGTTGACTGACATAATAGTGTCGTGAACAATACAGTTGACCGTTCAATTTAACATCTTTGATTGACAATAAAGGGTCTTTAGTAACGAAATGATAGTTCATGGGAGGTATAATGTAAAATTGGTAGTTCATAGGGGCAGATGGAGAGAGAACGGTAGTTCATGGGAGGAAAAGCTAATTTCCCTTTTTTTTTTTCTTTTTTTTTTCTTTTTTTGTTGATAGGTAAGCGAAGGAGTACACCATTGAAACTATAAAACCAAACACTACAACAGAAAATGTTAAAAAGAAGAAAAAAAAAATATACCCTCAGTAAATCAATCTCTTAATCCCCCCTCCCCTACCCTTGCGTGGACATGTCAAAAAAAAAAAAAAAAAAAAAAAGTAAATCAATCTCTTGCTAAGGTGTTAAGCGTCCCACCAATGAGAGGATAATCAAAGGAAAGAGCACCCAATGAGCCAAATCAATGTAGTAGAGACAGCAAACAACAAATTATGGAAACATAGCATAATAATCTTGAGATATACAATTATATAAAGGGAAACAAAGAAAAAAGGAAAGGAAAAGATATACAATTATATAAAGGGAATTTGGTCAAACCATAATAATGTTGTGATCCTCCTGGGCAATATTCTCCAAAGAAACCCGTTTAAAATCCAAAATATTTCCAAACATGAACAAACTGAAATTTATCAACCCTCAATCATTTGCTGATAAAAATGCAACATAGGATTATCCTCCTTTGAGACAGAAGAAAACGAGATTAAAGAAAACAAATGGTCCCATCCAACTAAGTATAAGACCAGGATCAATTAAGTTAAATTGTTTTTAATTAATAAAAAAACACAAACATATAATTGCGTTCATTTTGCTCTTCTATTTCTCCTTACGTATCCTAAGCAACCAAACTGGGGATACGTCACTTGTAAACCCAAAATCCAATTTGCATGTTTGTTGGTTTGTTGGTGGATTGCCGGTAGCACTCAGATTGTTGCTTTGTGAAAAATGATGTCATCGTGCCTTTTGATGGGTCTATGGAAAAATGTTAAGGCGCTATAGTTCATAAAGGCAAAATGTAATTACTTATAAATTTTATTAAAAACTTATGTGCATCTTAAGGTCCGTTGTTAGTTCATATATATATATGAACTAACATATTTGACATCACCTCGTAGAGGAGGTGGTGTCAAATACCATTTGTCCTTTTTTAAATGTTTTTCTATGCAAATGAGTCCGAAGATTTTGATGGCGATTTGCGGAACAATTGTTGGAACAGCATCGCTGTTGGACCTAGGTGTCAAATACCTAGGTCCACCGCTGGCGGACACTGACAAGCGGATACTCGAGATCCACGAGTCGGTGGACCGCCAAGAACTCGAGATGCGGAGCCTCGAAGAGGAGATGAAACGACTACTGAAGGCGGTCAAAGCGATGGGTATGCTCATGTTCTATTTTCTGTTTGATTTTCCTTGTTTAAAAATAAAGTTTGGTAGAAAAAGCCTTTTCAGTTAAAGTAAATTGCAAGCGATGCAATCATAGTCCATAACAAGTGTGTTGTTTATAAAGATACTTTTGAGTATACATAAATATACATATATCTGTCGTATTAAATATTAATCATCCATGCTTTGATGTGTTTAATTAATATAATTGAAATTAATTTTTTTCTAGTGATTAAATGAGCAGGGAAAAGGAGCCAGTGATGGAACAAAAGAAGGATTGATTTTTTGCTGTGCAAACAGAGGATATTATCTGTGTTTATAAGAGTCCATATTTTATTATTAATTTTGCCCCATTTTGTTAATCTATATTATGTTTTTTAGAGTGTTTATATTTGTTTCTTATATATCGGTCATCGGATAACAAATAATTAACTGGACCTAGCCCCCGCATGAAGAGCTGGGGGCTTGGTCCTCATGTAAGTATGGTGTTTATGAAGGTGTTTGACAAGGGATTTAAGATTTTAATATTAGTATCTCAAGATCTCAGTATCTTGAGATTTCAAAATCTCATAGATGGTTATGACTAGAAAGCAACAAAAGTTAAATTACGCGTTCTGACACCAAATACTAATTATTTATATTTACTTTCAATTTATTTTTATTTTTATTATTCTTATATATATATAATATGTTAGTTCATATTATAATATATATAATATGTATATATATATAAAATATGTTAGTTCATATTATAATATATAATATGTATATACATATATATGAACTAACATATTTGACATCACCTCGTAGAGGAGGTGATGTCAAATACTATTTGTACTTTTTTTAATTTTTTTCTATGTAGATGAGTCCGAAGATTTTGATGGCAATTTACGAAACAATTGTTGGAACAACATCGTTGTTGGACCTAGGTGTCAAATACCTAGGTCCACTGCTGGCGAACACTGACAAGCGGATCCTTGAGATCCACAAGTCGGTGGGCCGCCAAGAACTCGAGATGCGGAGCCTCGGAGAGGAGATGAACCGACTGCTGAAGGTGGTCAAGGCGATGGGTATGCTCATGTTCTCTTTTTTGTTTGATTTTCCTTGTTTAAAAATAAAGTTTGGTAGAGAAAGTCTTTTCAATTAAAGTAAATTGCAAGTGATGCAATCATAGTTCACAACAAGTGTGTTGTTTATAAAGACTAGTGGGGATAGCACATGCAATGCACTTGCTTGGTTCCGATGTTATGAATTATTATAATTGTTAATTTTATAACTTTAATATCATATATATAAAATTTTCAAGTAAATAAAGCAAAACTATAATATTGAGTAAATATGATATACCAAACAAATAAATAAAATAGTTTATTTAGAAACATACAACTCACTTGATCAAACTAAACTTTTAGAAACTACAATATGTACAAGTTTCCCATTATGAGTTAAAATAACAGGAAAATGCATTTGATTGTCACCATTTTGCATGATTGTTTTATAAAAAAAAAAAGGTATTCCAAAATACATGAAGCAATTTATTTGGTGGAATTAGTTGATGAAGTTGTGAATTCTTGGGTTGTAGAATTTGATTGATCTTTGTTTGGTAGCACTTGAACATGAGTAATGTTGAATATTTGGTGTGGTCCTTTATGTCCATCAATCAATATTGCTCTTAGCCGAATAACAAATTCTTGTTTCGAAGAAAGTCTTGCAAGCCTTTCTATATTAGTAATGCCCTCCTATTTACAACAAAATAAATTTTCTGCGAAAGTCCAGTTCTGCTTTACACTCCTATTTGCACTGCAATGTCGGTGGCCCAAGATAGACGTTTAAAGAACGTCATGTTTGGATCTGGAGGCCCAGGGGTCCATGCCCATGAAATATTTTTGGATTAGTTGGAAAATGGACTTTTTGAGGCTTGTAGTTGTATGCAAGGAGGGGGGAAGCAAGACAGAGACCAATGGGCTCATGGCCCATAGACTTACTGAGATTATTAGTCAAGAATTAATGAGAGTCTTATATTTCTGTAATAAGAGGTACGTTACAACTTACAACACTTGGCTTCTTTAGAGCATAAATTCATGATCCAACTTTGATATAAGTTGAATATGAGTATTATTTAAGAATCACCAAGTAAACGAATGATCTTTTTTACAAAATTTATGCGAAAGTCAAGTTTTGCTTTATATATTTTTAGAAAAATATATATATATATATATATATATATATCAAAACGTGGGATTTTCATTAATCATCAAATAACCAAACCTGATCAGCAACACTCCCATTACAAATTTATGAACATGAGGAAGCCATACCCAACAACATGTCTATTTAATTTGTTTCTCAGCTTCTCCCTCTATCTTAGGATCTCACTCTCTGCGCTCGTCTCTATCATTATCTGTTAATCTCTCCTGAAAATCGATTTATGAGCAAAATATTTATTTCATCAAAACAATCATTTTTGGGTATCAATATAGCTCGATGTGTTTTGTATAAAAAAGTTAAAAATTTTGTTTTGTAGTGATTTTTTTAAATAATAATAAAAAGTGATTGATTTGATGTAAAAAGTATGAATATTGAAATTGATTTTGAAAGGAAAATTATAAGACAAGTTTTTAGATTTTGGGTCATAGGATCCGGCCTCTTGCCAAACAATCAAACATAGCCATAGAAAAATAAGAGTACAAGAAGAAAAATAAGAAAAATCAAAGTTTAATTATTTTATTTGTTTTAAACCTGTCATGTATAGTAATCAAAGCTAAATTTTTTTTAATAGTGATGCAATGACGTTTGTGCCCTCAATTTCTGCTACTTTTACTTGATGTCGATGGCTTTGGGAAGGCTTTTTCCGTCATTTAGACGTGTTTTTGACACTACATAAGAGTTGTTTAGGGATCGATTTAAATGCGAAAATTCATAGGATTTCATTTCGTTTTATTTAAAAAATCATTTCTTACTCTCCCATCTTCTTTCTTGTTATTTTTTATTTTTATTTTGACTTATTCTCTCTCTCCTAACCATCATTTTCCTCTTAACTTTTTGTCCGCAAGCCCACCGCCCAATTCCCTTTCTCTTCTTCTTTAACCTTCTTTGTCTTTTTCTTCTTTCCTATTCACCTTTTTATTATTTCTTCCTTTTTCCACGGCATTTGTTCCCCCTTGGCCCAAAAGATTAAGAGAAAAATGAGCCAAAAGCTCAATTGATGAATCCTTATCCGTGTGCGTGTGGGGTTTGAGGAATGCGAAGAAGAGAGAGAGAGAGGGGAGGGAGGGAGGGAGTGAGGCGTGTGGGAAAGGAGAAGAGAATGAAGAAAGAAAGAAAGAGAAAGATAAGAAATATAATAATCAAAATAGAAGGGTGAAATACCCAAAAGGCTTGTCAAACAGAATAAACTCTTTACAAACGCAAGGGGTAAAACAGTAATCATAAGGAAAAGACAACAATACCTATAAAATTTCTTAGTAAGACGAAAGGTAAACAGGGACAAAATAGGAATGTAAAATTGTTAAAGACATAAATAACCTTATGAAAGACATAAATACCCTTGTATTATTGAATTATGATGAGCAAACCTGAAGGCTAAAATAGTAATTTACTTGTCCAACAAAAATCATTGTTCCTCGAGAACTCACTCTTTTTATATAAAGGTTAGATACTTTTGAGTATACATAAATATACATATATCCGTCGTATTAAATATTAATCATCCATGCTTTGATGTGTTTAATTAATATAATTGAAATTTAACTTTTTTCTAGTGATTAAATGAGCAGGGAAAAGGAGCCAGTGATGGAACAAAAGAAGGATGGGTTTTTTGCTGTGCAAACAGGGGATATTGTCTGTGTTTATAAGAATCCATATTTTATTATTAATTTTGTCCCACTTGGTTAATCTATATTATGTTTTGAGAGTGTTTATATTTATTTCTTATATATCAGTCATCGGATAACAAACTATTAATTGGACCTAGCCCCTGCATGATGAGCTGGGGGCTTGGTCTTCACAGATATATATGTTCTATAATGACTCGTAGACAAATCCTACCTCTTACACGGCTGATCTAGACTCGGAACTAGGACTTTAGGGTGTTTATAGAATGTGTTTGGCAATGAATTTAGGATTCTAATATTAGTATCTCAAGATTTCAGTATCTTGAAATTTCAAGATCTCATAGATGGTTAGGATTGAAAGCAGCAAAGTTAAATTATGCGTTCTGATACCAAATACTAATTATTTATATTTACTTTCAATTTATTTTTATTTTTATTATTCTTATATATATACATATTATATATATATTTTTTGACATGTCCACACAAGGGAAGGAGGAGGGAGGATTCGAACTTGTGACATCCGTTTCATTAGGCGTGGTTCACAGCCGATTGAACTACCCCTTGAGGACTATATATATATTATAATATGAACTAACATATTTGACATCACCTCGTAAACTTCTCTCATTGACTTGATTTGATTACAAAGAAATACATGAGTTTATATACTCTGTTTCACAATTGTACTTAACAGAATATGAACTAACGTAACATCTTCAACTTACATAACTAATTAACTGATAAAACAGACTTAAACTAACTTATATACACGTGTGTAAAATAAGATAGAAGAATCTGTTTGATGAGCTGCTATTAGGTGAAGCGTATATTTTTTTTATATATATATATAACACATATCTATATACAACATATATGTATGTATATGTATATATATGTTGTCATATTAATAAAATGTAAACTATATGTTGTAAACAATACATATATATAACATATATATACATTAACTACTATAGTGAATAGTTACAAATAGTTATTCACTGTAGCACACCAGACTAAATATAATATTATTTTCAATATAATATAATATTATTTCTATTTTTTTTTTTGTTTTGAATATTCGATCTCCTATTTTTCCCTCAAACCATTTTCTTATTCCTTTGCATTTTTTTACTCTCTTCGTTTTTTCGAACAAGTTTCTCATGAGCATACCCCTGGATTTGTTGAGTTTATTCAAAGGCATTTGAGCATTAGAGACCATCAAGTTTATTCTCAGCCAAGGACGGAGCCAGAAAATTTTATGGGAGGGGGCCAGCCAAAAAAAATTTATGTTCCTTAGAAACTATTTATTAAAAAAAATTATTTTTGTTGTTTTTTAAACTAAAGACTACTTAAGGGCCAAAAAAGTGAGCATTTGAAAGTATGGGCCAAAAATAAAAATAAAAACTTAATGGATATAGCCCAAAAAAGTAAGAATAGGGCCAACAAAATTTATTGGATATGGCCATAAAATCTAAAAATAGGGCCAAAATTTTGTTGGGAGGGGGCCATATAACTAAAATTATAACCAAATTTTACATTTTTATTTTTATTTTTTTTACTTCTATTTTTTTTTCCTTATTTTGGGGGGGGACGATGGCCCACCCCGGTCCCTCCCTCCCTCCGTCATTGTTCTCAGCTGCAATCCAACCTGGTAGAACACATGTGGGAATTGCATGACCAAGTTTAATAATTATTAGTTATGTTGCATATATTTATTTGTAATATTAATTTTAAGAATTAGTACCAGCATGTAAGATGAATGTTCCTCATATGTGTTTATTTTATTTTTTATTAATGATTTATGTATAGGGGTGTTAAGAGAGCAAGCTGCTCGCGAGCAAGCTTGGACTTAGCTCGCATAAGCTCGGCTCATGCTCGACTCGAATATTAAATGAAGCATTTCGTGAGCATGAATCCTGGCTTGAATATTAAACGAAGCAATGTCGCCTCGACTCGGCTAAGCTCGTGAGCAAGTTCGTATAAGGCTCACCTTGTTTATTATGCTCGGCTTGTATATTTTTTAATAAGTAACAAATAACAATATATAGTAAACATTACTCAATAATAACAAATATATTATATACTTTTGTTATTTTGTTATTTATGCATATGTGTTTATATATATTATATAAACACATGTAATAAATAAAATATACATACATACATACATACATATATATATATAGTAAATAATAAATATTTGATATTATCATTAATCATTTTATTATATAATAAAATGATATAATCATACAAATTATTGTGTCATTTACTAAAAATATTATCACTAGATAGTTTATACTTTAGAAATTAGAATCATATATTACATAATCATTAATCATTATATAATTATATGGTATATCTGTATATGTTATTGTGTTATTTAATTAATGCATTATAATTAGATACTTTATTCTTAGAAAACGTAAATCACGTGATCTTAGATTTAAGATAGTATTAATATGAATTATGAGATAATATGATAATATAATTTAAGTATGAGTGTATTACTATTAGATTATGAGGAATTTATGACTTAGAGTTTCAGCATTACCGTTAAATTAAAATTAAATGATTAATAATTAAGTAACTAATGTGTTTTTTTTTTTTTTTATATATATAATTTATACATTATAATCACAATTTGCAGTAAGTAAAAACTTAACAATTTTTACCTCCCACAAATTGTTACTTAAACAATTCCTCATATTAGATTATGAAGAATTTATGACTTAGAGTTTGAGCATTACCATTAAATTAAAATTAAATGAATAATAATTAAGTAACTGATGCGTTTTTTATAATTTATACATTATAATCAAAGTTTGTAGTAAGTAAAAACTTAATAATTTGAATTTAAATCATATGTCATGAATCATGATCATGGGATCATAAAATATAAGTATATAACAATTAATATTGACCATATAATGATACAATCATATAAGTATATAAATGTTTACATATAAGATACAATATATATTAATATCGATATTATATACTTGACCCGTGTTAAGCATTAACATTTTAACATATTAACTAAATAATACAATATGTAATATGATAATAGTGATTAGTGTGTGTGACATAAAGCGTTTGACGTTGTGATTTTAAAAAAACTTAATCTAAAATAAGAAGAAAAAAAAAAAGATTGAAAAAAACACAATTTTTAAAATCGTAATTATTGAAATTGAAATAACAACTTTTAAAATCGTAATTATTTAAAAGTGTTTGACGTTGTGATTTTCATATTTTTATGGAAACGACAAAGAAAATTTGGTTTCGCATAAATAGATGGATTCATGAATGCCTATTTACTCCCTCACATGAGATAGACAGGATGGCATCACTTGCAGTGGAGGAGTTTGTACGATGTAATGAGACAAAGCTAAAAGATGATATCAACAGTGACACAGTACAAACGACATGGATGACACCTCCCCCCGGGTGGCTCAAAATTAACTGTGATGCTACTGTTGATGGAAAAAAGGTGTGATAGGAGGAGGATTGATCATCCGAGATAGCGCAGGGAAGCCTTTTGCATCTAGGAGTTTCACGAAAAGGGGCTGCTTAGATCCGACAACTACTGAGGCAATGGTGGTAGTTCAAGCAACTCATTTTTGCAAATATACGAGGGTGAACAACGTGATTGTTGAAGGCGACACATCTACAATTATAACAGTGCTACGAGAAACATATCCAAATGTAAGTAGATATGGACACCTTATTGAAGAGGCAAGGATGATTTTAATTCCCTACCAAACTAGCAACCCAATCATGTAAGACGATCTTTGAATGGGTTAGCCCACTGCCTAGCAAAACTGGCTACTAAGAGTGCCATAGATAACATAGAGGATTAATTTCAAGAGAATATATTCCAGGATTAATTCCGTAATGCGTGCGCTTTGTCAATTAATTCTCGGTCATCCAAATTTTTCGATGATCTAATAGCTGTTGGATGATATTAATGAATGATATTTATCAAACATTTTCTAAGAAGTATTTATATGATGTAACAGAGACACAGTAAGTTTACCTTGTTTGATCTAATATGACGAGTAATATTAAATGTTGAAAACGTATATATAATCAACGGGTCATATTGAACAAGTACACCAGATCTAAGTAGAAACAGCAGCATGAGATAAGCTTTTGGTAAAACAAATCAAACCGTTAATATTTAAAATTTAATTATTTTTCCAAATCCAACGGTTGAAAATTAGAGAACCCAAATTTAGCCTAAATCTATCATCTCTGATCTCTCTATTCTCTCGACTCTCCTCTCAGTCTCCACCATCCTCCTGGCCTCCTATCTCTGTTGCCGCTCCCACCACTCCCCCAGTGCCCCCAACAGCAACCACCACCACCGCAGCAACCACACACCTCGACGCCTGGCTGAAGCTGAACGGCTCGTGCCCGGTTTGCAGGAACTCGCAGCTGCCTACCCCTGTCCACGCCGCTCTCGGAGGTCATTCCGCTCTCGCAGTACGCCGCGGATCGGAGGCGGAGGAGGTGATAAGATTTGTGGGTTTTTCTTTTCTTTTGGGTTTTTTTTTTTCCTCCGTTTCTTCTTGGGTGGTGGGTGGTTTGGGGTTTTGCCGTTTGATGTGTTTGTTTGGTTGCCCAGAAAAATGTGTAAATATTTTTGTATAGATAGGTATCGGGGTTTCTGTTTTTTACTGAATTATGGGTGTTGGTCTTTCACATCATATTGAATTATAGGATTGAATAATTTTTGCCAAATGCATGTACATATACATCCCAAAATTAATCGAGCTTGAGCTCGAACAGGGTTCCAACCCTATCGAGCCGAGCTCGAGCTCAAGCCTGGCCTCAAAGTAAACGAGCCGAGCCCGGACAAGCCAAGCTCGCCGAAGCTCGGTTCATTTACACCCATATTTATATATATGTGATGAGTATAACTTCCGTTTGGTCATGGCGTAAATGACCCATATGTTGCCCACCAATCCCACACCGCCACATAAGCCAAAACAAAATAATTGCATAAAATTAGCCTACCATTAGAACCACCGATGAAAAAAAAAGGAAAGAAAGAAGAGAGAAAGGAAGAAAGAAGAAAAGAGAAAAAATGGCGTCTCCGGCGCCGTGAGTCACCATCTCCGGCGCCAACAGTCGTCTTCTCCGGTTTAGGGTGATAAAATCTCCCTTAGGGTTAACCTTTCACCTCTAGGTTTTAGTTTTAAAATCCAAAAACAAGTTTTGAGGTATTAGAAACGGATTTGTGGCGGGTCATGGCGGTTTGGATTTTGAAGCGGGTCGTCTTGGTTTTCAGGCGGGTTGGGGTCTGGCGAGACCCACGCCTGGCTCTCGTGTGGGTCTGGCGAGACCCACACCAGCGAGACCCAGGCAAAAATAGAGTAACCTTCCATACTGTATGGGTATGGAAGGTTGAAGATGACTTCAAGCAAGTACCTGCACCATTTTTCCAGCAGAAAGAAAGAAGAAATGGGTATGGAGCTGCTGCTGTACCATTTTTCCAGCATTGAACTGCTGGCAAAAATGGGTATGGAAGGTTGAGAGTGTGTGAGTGAGAAAGAAAGAAGAAATGGCCATGCCGGCCGGCGATGCTAGAAATGGCCGGCCGGCGATGCTGAGTTTGGGAGAAAGAAAAGAAGAAATGAGGGTTTGGTAATAATATGGTGTAGTTGTGTTTATTTTGTAAACTTAAGTTTAGTAAGATTGGGTTAGGTGGCAACTTCCTATTGGTGGCAAAACCCCCCCTGGTTTTTGCCACAACCGAACAGCAGCAGCTCTCATATGTGATTGTTTTTCCCTTTAATTAAGTGTTCACAATAATATAATAAAAAAGAGAGCTGCTTCTATGCGGTATTGGCAGAAAATATGAGTTTTCTGCCATCCATTCAAATGATGACACCTCACCTATTATATCCAAATAAAATAAGATCAAAACACTGGATAACAGAGAGCAGACAGAGAGGGACTCGAGAGAAAGAGAAAGAGAAAGAGAACGAGAGGGAGAGAGAGAGAGAGAGAGAGCAAGAGTGGCTGTGAGAAAGATTGAGGGAGCGTGGGAGAAAGAGATCGCTGCCATGGATAGTTGGGCCACCAGCGTCGTGTTTTGGGTAGCGGCTGAGTGGTGGATTCTGACGTCCTCAGCCTGTGAGCTTTTCGTAGCTTTTGGGGGTTCAACGGAAATCATCAGGGTAAGAACATTCAATGGGTATGAGTTTTAGAGTTTGATTTTGAGTGTTAATCTTTGTTGATTTTCTGGGTATTATTGGCCGAATAGGTATCGAAGATTGGGTTTGTTGTTGATTAAACTTTGGGCTTGATTTTCTGTTCTCTGCCATGGCTGAATTTTGGGTAGTTCTCAGTATGTCTCTGAATTGAGAGTATGTTGGGTTTTCTTGGAAAATTGGCTTATGGTGGTTAAACATTTGTGGGTCGTTTGGTTGGTTGGTTGTGTATTTGTTTGGATGAGTTTTGGTTTGGACTGCAGTGTTTGGATGAGTTTTGGTTTGACAAGATGGGAATGAATTCATGTTGGTGAAGCTCAAAATCCAGTGTTTTCCTTGTAGGCAATTTTTGTGCTTATGCTAACGTTTCTTTCTTTTATTGGTGGGCAGAAAATCTCTTGTTTATGCAACGACTGCATAGAAGTTATATTCAATAAAAAAAGAATGAGAAATAATATTTTAAAGCAAGTAGCTAATGGAATAGAGAATCTGTTAGAATTGACATTAAAAAATGGGTAGTTAAAATAAAGAATTGTACTTTTTGAATAGTTATAATACCTCTTACTGCTGGAGATGCTCTTACATGTTATTAAAAAAATTGACACATGTCATTTTTATAAACTAGATTGAAAGAAATTTCTCTGACCCAGTTTGGAAGAAGGAAATTCCTCCAACCCAGTTTTGATGGGAACTTTGTCTTCTTTTTTTTTCAGCAATTTTGTGCTCATTGTTGGCTTGTTGCTAACTATAAACAAAAGAATAGAGGAAGAGAGAGGGTTCTAGCGAGAGTAGAGCGGCGGTGAGAGCATAGAAGTGAAGGGAGAGAGAAACGAAGCTGAATCGCAAAGTGATAGGTCGAGACGTGGTGACGGCAAGAGTTTTTATATATTCGGCCTTGGCTCGCCTTTTTCTTTGTGCCAGGTGCTAAAGGAAAACAGAGAAAGCAATAGCTGAACCTCCGCCAACTGTGAAGAAAAAGAACAAACAAGAAGAGGGTGCAGGAATGGAGGATCACCTCAACACCCGGACTGTGCCTCCGCCGCTCGGGTAGGTTCAGCTATACTCTTATCTGCTATATCTGTAACATATATATTGTATTAGGATATTTATTTCTGTTCCATTCCTGTGAACAGGTCTAGAATATGTGTGAAGAATTTGCCAAAATATGTGGGGGAGGATCGCATTCGAGATTTATTTTCTCGGAAAGGAGAAGTGACAGATGCGAAGCTAATGCGAACCAAGTATTACTATACCCGTTTTTTTGTTTTTGTCTCTCTTTGCTTTTTGTTATTTTGTTTTTTCTGGTTTTAATAGGATTTGTTGCTATCATTTTCTAAGTTACGGGTTGTCCTTGAATATGTGATTATTTACTTAATTTGTGGGTTACTTTAGGGATGGTAAGAGTAGGCAGTTCGCTTTTATTGGGTTCCGCACAGAGCGTGAAGCTGAAGAAGCCATCAAATACTTCAACAGATCTTACGTTGATACTTGTAGGATTACTTGTGAGGTACACTTCACTGTTCTGCTATCTTGTACAATTTTTTTTTTTGTTCTTTTCTTAATAAAACTTTAATTGATACTCTATTTTAACAGCAGTTGTTACCATGAATTTGAAGTTGCAAATTTGCAGTTAAGTAGGAAGCCCCATCTGTCTCTATATTTGTTCTGGTTGTGCAATTCTGCCTAGTTCCTAAATCAAGCCCTTCTCCTTACATATATAAACCTTAAAACCTCACATACTTTCTTTGCCAAATAGCCACCAAAATAGCCTATAAAACCAACCCTAAATTCCTGAACACAGTCCTGTTTACTTAGAAAAAAATGCTCTTTTTTTTTTTTTTTTTTTCTTTTTCTTTTGGATAAATAAGCAATTTATTGAAAAGTGTAAAGGGGTGCAACCCTAGTACATATGATGTGTACAAAGAAAAGCCCCACTAAAGGCGAAAAGAAGAAAAAATAGCGCTCGTCCTTATTTCCACTTGTTTCAAAACCCTAGTTAATCTTGAAACCTAAACATTTCTTTTAAAATTCTGAACTTTAGATCCACAAATTCCCCCAACCCTAAGGCTACCATGTGCACACTTAGTCAGATTTTCTTATCTATACTCGACATTCTATTTACTTTTTGATACTCCAGAGCTAGAAAAACCACATAATGTACGGAGATAGAAGTTGATCTTTGCTTGATAGAGGAATAGTGAGCCCCTTTCGCTCACGTTTCCTATCTTTGTCAACTCAATATCCTAGTCAATTTTGAACCCAAATGCTTTCTTCTAAAATTCTGAACTCTATATCCACTCTCCTAAGGCCACCAAAAGCACTCTTAGTCCTTTTTTCCTATTGATGTCAACTCGATATCCTGTTACTTAAATCTAAAATAGTTTTGATATTCCAGAGCTCAAAAATACATAATGTACAGTGACACAGAACTTGATCTTTGCTTGATAGAGGAATAGAGAGCTCGTTTCACCTGCATTTACAATGAAAAGACACTGAAAATGATCATTGGACTGGTGCCCATTTTGCTAACATTCACAATACTTGTAATAGTAGTTGATGCCCGAGTGAAAACACAATTATAGTTATACACATAGATGCAGAGAAGGATAATTTTAGCTTTACGATTCAACTATAAATGAGTCCCATTTTCTTACTTTCAGATTGCTCATAAAGTTGGGGATCCAAATATGCCTCGTCCTTGGAGTCGATACTCTTTGAAGAAAGAAGGAATAGCGACTGAAGAGGGGAAGAAACTTGCTGGTGCTAAAAGTTCAAGCCTTGCAGAATCTAAAGGAGAGAAGAATATTAAAAAGGGTAGCGAGAATGATGATCCTAAGCTTCAGGAATTTCTTCAGGTCATGCAACCACGCACGAAGTCAAAATTGTGGGCAAATGATACACTAATAGCATCTACTGCCGACCAGAATGTCAATGTCAGTGAGAAGGAAACTCAAGACAAGGAGGAGCGCAAAGATAAATCAGTTCAACTGCACGTTGGGTTACATGAGCCTGAGACATCAGGTAACCATGAAGCTAAAAAATCATGTAATCTTGCTCATGATGAAGTCATTTCCGATATGGATTACTTCAAGAGCAGAGTAAAACAAGAATGGTCAGATTCAGAAAGTAACGAGGATGATAACCACGACAAAGATGACAACAGTAGATCTCTAAAAGAAAGCCTTGATGGCCAGGCTGTTCATAAAGTAGAGTCAAAGGGATCAAATACTGCCTCTAGAGAGGGTGTCCCCTGGAAAGAAGTTGAAGAGGAAGATCCTTCCCAGGACCCTGACAGTGAAATACCTAAACCAGGGCACCAATCATCAAGTTTGAAAGTTGAGAAAGAAGTTCTTGAGACTAGACGTCTTTTTGTTCGTAATCTGCCGTATACAGCAATGTACTCATCCTTCATTTTTCCATATTGTTTTGTGTGTGTTTCCTATTCCGTATGTGTTTCTTATTCTGTATAATCGATAAAATCTTTCATTTACGAAAAAAAGAGGAAGAAGAAAGATATGTTTTGTGTAGTATATGAAATCAATTCTTTCTTTTTCTTCTTATTTTGCCAACAACTATTTCTAGTTTTTGCTACGCTGCATTACTCTTTTATATGTTTTTATTATTATTATTTTTGTTTTGATGTGTTTTTTGTAACAGTGAGGAGGAATTAGAAGAGCATTTTAGTAAACTCGGTGATGTCTCACAGGTCCATATTATTATCGACAAAGAGACGAAACGGTCCAAAGGACTAGCATATATTCATTATGCAGTTGCAGAATCTGCAGTGAGGTGGATAGTCTCCCTTTTATTACTAAAAGCTGTTTTACTTCTTGTTATGATGAGTTTTATGTCACTAATGTTCAATTTGAAGCTGTATGATACTCTTAAGACTTCAATCTTGTGTTTCTCATGCCATTAACTATAACCTTTTGAACTTTTTGGTATTTTTGCATCTTAGGGTCATAAGGGGTTTGCCTTTTCTTTCTATTCCTTTAATTTCTTTTAGTAAATTCTTTTTAACCAATGGGTTCATGCCTCCTAATTGACAATGCTATTTAGACCTCTGGTGAATCATTTGCTGGCGTATAATTAATTTCTTTGTTCCGCTGATCTTTTACTTAAATCATGAACTATTTTAATTTTTTAACAGGGCATTAGAAGAATTAGACAATTCAATTTTCCAAGGCCGATTAATGCATGTTATGCCAGCAAAACAAAAAATATCTTCTGATCAGCAGGAGTAAGTGGTATTGAGCTGTTTGGGCTTTTCAGATTGCATCATTCAATGAAATAATGACTGACATTGCATGCTCTTTAGGACTGATGTTCCTGCCAGCCAAACTTCAAAAAGTTTTAAGCAAAAGAGGGAGGAAGAGAGGAAAGCATCTGAAGCTGGTGGGGATACTAGAGCGTGGAATAGCTTGTACATGCGCCCTGATACGGTATGTTTTAACCTGAAACATAGTGTGCTTAAATACGGTATATTTTTTATGCCGCCACCCCCCCCTCCCCGGGCGCTCGCTTCCTACTGTATTAAATATGAAGTTTAGTTGTTTAGTTTGTTCCATTTCTGCCTAATACTCATAGCGATAGCATTCCTAGTAATTGATAAAGTGCTTCTGAGTGTTTATTTTATCCTATGTGTTGTGGAAGGGCCTCATTCTAACTCTTCTCCTGAATGTTAATAGGTTGTCGAAAACATTGCTAGGAAATATGGTGTAAGTAAGGGTGATTTACTTGATCGGGAAGCTGACGATCTTGCCGTGCGTATAGCTTTGGGAGAAACTCAAGTAATTGCAGAGACTAAAAAGGCTCTTACAAATGCCGGAGTAAATGTAGCATCTTTAGAGGAATATGCTGCTGGGAAAGTTGATGGTGTGAAAAGAAGCAAGCATGTTCTGCTAGTGAAGAACTTGCCATTTGGTTCTTCTGAAAATGAATTGGTCAAGATGTTCGGCAAATTTGGGGGTTTGGACAAAATTATTCTTCCTCCGACAAAAACATTGGCCTTGGTATGCACATTCATGCTTTCCTCTCCCTTTCTGTTTTTTTTCCTCTTTTTTAATTTTCAATTATATTATTGAGTGTGCCTTTGCAACTGTTGTTGTTAAAAGAAGTTTCTATTTGGCATATCATCTTCTAGTTAGCTTTACACTGATTCTTTGTTCTTAATTTTTCTCAACTGGAATCATGTAGTGGTTGTAACCTGTCAGGCAGTTATACTAAAACAACCCGGGGTTTTGTCCTTTAGAGAGAGATAGAGAGAAGCTATGGATTGAAACTGCGAGACCACATAGGTGTCAAGGTTTCATTTATATTTATTTTATTGAAATTTATGTCATTCCTATCTGAGTTAGTAAATGTTCAACAAATCATTATCGAGGGGACTGTTCATATAATTGAGATAGAATAAACAAACATTAAAGTGATCCTAAAAATAAAAAAAAATTCACCACCTTAAAAGTGGACAAGGGGAGTTTTAGGCTTTTCTCCTCCTAGAAGATTGGAGTCGATGTTAATTTTTGTTGTTTGAGAGATGAAATTTAGACATTCATGTAGACTCAACAAATGACAGGGTGGTAGAGAAGAGGATCTGACTCAGGCCTCTGAGTCGTTGGGGTCTGGGTTGACTGGGCTGCAGTTTGCATTTAACCATCCTGAGTGCAATATATATAGAGCACCACTTTTTTAGTGTTCCAAGTATTTGGAAATTGTTTCTTTGTCATTTTCTGTCAAGGTTTTTTTTTCCCTCTGTTAGAAAGCTCTGTTAAGTTTGAAGATTCGATGTTCCTTTCTACCTTTCAAGTGGGAGAACATCACGATATTACTAACTTCTTCCATGATATTTCAGGCTGTTTTCATTGAACCAGCTGAAGCTCGTGCAGCTTTTAGAGGTTTAGCATACAAGCGTTACAAGTAAGTACATTTTTGTTTCTTTAAGACATTAATTGAAAATCTTGAAAAAACAAAGAAGATATATATTCTTTTGCAAACCTAGCTGCTGAACTTCTGAACATCTAGCATATCCACTAAATTTTAGTTGTGGATTTGGTTTGTGTCAGATAGGATTCTGCTCATCTCAGCAACTGTCCAACCTAGACTTATCCTAATGATCAATCTATTATTCTTTTTATTTTAATTACTATTGCTAAATTTCAAACAACTTTACCGTACTTAATAAAAAGGCAACTTTACCGTACTTAGTTTATATGGTACTTCCTTCCGCCATAAGAATGTGGTGGAGTTGAGTATTGGGTTTAAGACATACTGGATGCATGTTTAACTTTTTAATCAAAAGCCCAACCAAAAAAAAAAAAAAAAAACAGAATGAAAGAAAGAATAGAAAACCTTGGAGGAAATTTCAAATGCTTTGAAAAGATACTTCTCCATCCCCATTTTTTTTTTTTGGGTCCATCTTAGTAATTCCAACTATTTAAGCGAACATTCATGTATTGTTTCTTCACATGCAAATAAAAGGCAATTGTTCTCAAAAGCTACTCTTTTTAGAAAACATAAGTCCTATATATAAAGGTATTTATTATAGGACATCCGGAAAAAGAAAGACTGACAAGCAAAATGGGAATGAGTAATTGGAAGCGGTTGGTTCTGGGAGTCGTGATCAAATCTAGTTAGGCTGGATCGTTTCACATATGTTTGAGCTACATTACATGGATGTTTGGTGTGGTAGTGGAAGGTTGGGTTGTCTTTTGCATAATTCAACCATTTTAGCATTTCTGGTGGCCATACTTTTTATGTTCGCTGAATCATCTTGACGGATGTATGAGAAGGCAAAGCGTCCAAATAAGACAGGGTTATATTGGCCTGCTCTTGGTGTGAATTCAATTTGTTCAGCTGCAAGAACCTGATCTGAAGCACCCTGAGTAATATAAGATTGACCTGCAGCTCCCAACATAGTAAAGGGGAGCAAGTTGAGTCTCCTCGGATCTAACATCAGCAACTGCTCTCTCAATGTCTGGTGGAGGAAATCAATGTTGAATTGAGGATCTAACATTCTTGAGCTCAGGACTCAAGCCCATTGAAACTTAGAGAGCCCCTTTATACTCTATAAGGCTATTCTATGTTATATGAAATTCAATAGCTGCTCAAAAACAAGCTTAATGTTTGTTTGCTTCCTTGATTTGGAATTCAAGCCAAATTGTTTTTTTAAGTTTGAGTTTTACTCTTTCCATGGCTTCAATATTTTAAACTTTCAAACAACTTGGAGTTGCAGCCAACCCCTCTTATTTCCGGTACGAGCTCCCCAAACCAATGTTAGTTGCTGGCTTGGGTTGGGGTGTTCACCTTTTCACCTTTGTTCTGCCCCCTGGGCATTGGAATTTACGTGAAAGAAGATAGATTCTAGACTTACAAACATGGGTTTGCTGCCTCTGGTTGAAGCCAACCTTTTGCTTTGAACAAGCTGCAGCAAAACCCAAGCCTACACTTATATCGAGTATAAGCTGCCTGAACCAATGTGAGGGTGGCTTGGTTAGATTGATGAAATTATCTTTTTATTTTTATTTTCTCTTTGTAACTGGCAATAGAATATTGAAGATAGTTTGCAGTTTCCTGCTGTTATTTAGAATGTTCTCACTAGCATGACCAACAGTGTGAGTGAATACTTTTTCTGATAAATAATCAAATATCATTAAGGGCCCGTTTGGTTTGCGGAATAAACCCCTAGAATGGAATAGCTATTCTTATGGAATAGTCATTACTTTGTTTGGTAAGGGTTTATTCCTAGAAATAGTTATTCATGTAGGAATCACTAATCTCTTACGCACAAGAATAACTATTCCTCTAAAAAATGAGAGGAATAGCTATTCCTGAAGGAATTGACAACTTTTTCCAAAGAAACCAATTTTGTTCAAAAAGTTTATTTTAACCCTTAAATTTGTTTTTTATTAAAATAAAAAAAGAAAAAACCTTGAATTCCAATGGGGTTGCTGGTCACCCCTGCAAATCTATTTTTATTTTATTTTTATATGAAGGGTAGTGTTTTTGGTAATTTTGGTTCAACTCCAACTAGAATGCATATGTTGTTACCAAATTAAGGAATAAGAATAACTATTCCATTCCACTTTCCTCTATTCCTAGTAATATCTATTCCTTTTCCTAATGAAATACTCAATCCGCGAACCAAACGAGTCCTAAAAGTGTAAGGCATCCCCAAGTGCACCGGAAGTGTACAAGAGAAGCCACCTAAAAATTAGGGGCAAAAATCTCAAGAAAGACATGAAAACAAAATACTAAAGGAGAAACAAAAGTAACTGTCCAAAAATATAAAGTGCTGAAGAACAGAGAAATCAACTCCTCTAAAGTCGAGTCAATACCAGAGAACCAGAGGGTATGGTTTATCCCCCCAAGCACCTTGTATTCCCTGGCTTATCATTCAAATGTAATGGGAGAGATCTAATCTTGTGTCATAATGCATCAACGTAAGTTTTTCACCTCCAGCTTCTACTCCATGACCTGTAGGAGGCTCTTAGAACTAGGAGAATTGTGGAAGAGAAACTTAGTCCATGTGGACCTGAACTTAATGTTGCTTCTTATCTGTGAGGCTTTTTGGTCTATCATCTTCAATAACCACATATTTTCATCATCTTAATGTTTGCATTAGAATATTAGATTCTGTTATTTGTTTGTTTTCTCATTGTTCATGAGAATGCATTTACCTTTTGTTTTCCCTCTCTCTTGATATCTGCATCTAGTTTTTTGGTAGTCTAGGAGTTTCTAGCTCTTCACTGCTTTTTATTAATATAGGGATGGTCCACTATATTTGGAATGGGCTCCTGACAATATCCTTAGTCAAAGTTCAACATCCAAGACTGATGAAAAAGATAATGCCATTGGTGAACATGATGCCAAGAGGGTAATACTGGAGCAACAAGTGGAAGGATTAAATGATGTGGATATCGATCCTGATAGAATTGAGGTTTGATATGCATTTCTTACTTGCACATTTATTTCCTCTTCATTATAGGATTTTATTTCCGTCACATCTTTCTGAGCATACTCATAAAAAAAACATATTTCTTTGAGTATGCTGTATCTTTTGTGTATCTTGTCAATCCCATTGATTAGAAGCATTGACAATCTTCCGTGTCAAATATGGACTAATCTGTAGCAAGTTTTTGGGCCAAGATCTTTGGTTTTATTTTACGATTTTCTTTTCGGCTTTTCTTTTGTATGTGCACAGGTCGGTTTCAGCTTTGACATGTTCACATGTTGGTGGGAAACTAGCTGTGTTTAACTGTGGCTGGTTTCTAATAATCATGTTGCAATGTTCGGTTGTAAAGGCTTTTCCTCTGCTGTATATGCGTGTTTGTTAGTAGTCCTGCTTGTTATGAGCTTCTGGATACTTCTTGTTCCAGTGTGCATTTGGCTTGAGTTCTAGATTAAATATTGAGTTGGCAGGGCTTTTCCTCCGGTGCATATGAGGGCTAACTAGTAATACTGCTTATTGTTATCTTTTGGCTGGTTTTTTTTTTTTTTTTTTTTGACATGTCCACACAAGGGAAGGGGGAAGGGGGATTCAAACTAGTAATACTGCTTATTGTTATCTTTTGGCTGGTTAAGGTAGCATGATATTGTTTTTTAAATAATCGTACAGCTTTTCACTTTATATGCGTGCAGATGCTGTGGCTATTTCTGATTATCTATATTAATTACTGTACCTTTTTTTTTTGGTCTATTGTGCTTCAGTCACGATCTCTATTTGTCAAGAATCTGAATTTTAAGACTGCCGATGAGAGTTTGAAAGAGCATTTTAGTGATCACATGAAGGAGGGAAGAATTTTAAGTGTCAGGGTAATTTTCTTGGTCCTTGTAACTTTTAATTTTGATTTATATATGATAACTTCTTATCTTTTGTAGTACATCTGGTCACATGCAGGTGAAGAAGCACTTGAAAAATGGGAAGAATGTTTCGATGGGTTTTGGTTTCATCGAGTTTGATTCTGTTGAGACAGCCATCAATGTTTGTAGAGACTTACAGGTACTAACGGACTTGTATCAAAATTACTTGCATGCCATATGCAGTTTTGGAAACTTATCAACTCTCACACCCTTTTTCAGGGATCTGTTTTGGATGGGCATGCTCTTATCTTGCAACTTTGTCATGCTAAGAAGGATGAGCAAGCGGAGAAAAAGGTTGCGAAGGATAAGAGTTCAACCAAATTACTTGTAAGAAATGTAGCATTTGAGGCAACAAAGAAAGATCTGAGAGACCTATTTAGTCCATTTGGCCAGGTGATTACTTATACTGGTTTAATCATAGTACATTTTGTTAAATGCATATATAATTCTGGGAAATGTTCCTGTAAATTTAGAGAAGTTTGGAATCCTTATTTCCAGATTAGGGTTTTCAATCCTCACTTTGCGATTAATCTATTAAAATCAAGATGAAAGAACTAGAGAATGTCTAAGCGGGAAGAGCTGCAGCATTGTGTGGTCAAAACCTCTATGAAACTTTTTTAGGTTAATGTCTATTCGTGATCATTCAAACTTTAGACATCCAAATCATTCCTATATGTGCTTGCACTTGATCCTATGATGGAAAAAATCCTTACTTAACTGCCCTTTAAGCTGAGCTATGTTCACCTTTGTGATGTGATATCTTCTTCATAATAAAATGAGCAATTTGGAAAATATATCCCTGAGGATAAAAGGTCTGGAAGTGTCTTTAGTGAAAAGTTCATGGGCATGGCATCTGGTGACAATACTTGTGTTTTGTTTTACAAGATCCCAGATATTGCAAAAGATTACATGAAGTTCAAATTTACAAATAATATGATTGCTTGTCTGACTGATTTTGGTTGTTTCTATGTTGGATCCACACACGTCCCTTCTTCACTATGGGTTAATTGCTGTATTATGTGATATTTTCGATCTATCTCTTATTCATTCCATATTAACTCAAGCAATCTAGAATTTCATCTTTTGTAATTTAACTAAAAGTCATCTATTACAAACAAGTCAACTATGAATACCAGTGATTTTCCCCTTTCCTTTCCAGTAGTTATGCATACAAGCTTGTGTACAAGGTTGTTAAAATCAGAATCTTACTTTGTATCAGAAAGATTGAACCAAGATTTTTTATTTTTTGAAATTATTAGTAATCAAAATATCATTAAAAACGTAACCCAAGTATACATAAAGTATATAAGAGAAATACCAATCTAGAAGGAGAAAAACGAATAAGAAAATCATTAAAACTAAACACCAAAGAAGCTAAATACTCAGCTGTCCAAGTATAAAGAGAATAAAAGGACTTATGCTCTTCAACCCCAAGGGGTTGGCTCAAGTGGTAAGTCACCCGGATGCATTAGATCTAAAGTTCGACCCCCCTTGAGTGTAAACAATTCTTTGGGGTCACGACTGCAGGTGAAAGCCCGAGCTTTACTCAACCTGTGTGAAGGGGGCACTTTGCATGATGTTCCAGGAATCTAGTAGGAATTAAGATCCTCCATCGTGCTTTCCTAGTCCTTGAAGTTTCGATTGTTTCTTTCTCTCCTAACACACCACAAAAGGCAGAGAGCACCATCTTCCACACGAGAACACAATGAGAGCTACCATTTGTCCACCAACAAGCAAACAAATCGACCACCCGGCTAGGCATAACCTAAGCCAGCCTAAAGCAACTGAAGAAAGCATTCCATAAGGCACAAGCAACCTCACAAAATGGAGAAGAATATGGTTAACGGACTCCCCATTCCGCTTGCACATACAACACGTACCAACCACAATGACATGCCGCTTCTTAAGGTTGTATAGGGTAAATTGGTAATGATCTTCCTTAGGGCCGCTAACCAAACAAAGAAAGCCACCTTCAAGGGAACCTTGGTCCACCAAATACTCTTCCAAGGAAAATGACTACTATCATTACATAGGACCCTTTAAAAGGATCTAACATCGAACATCCCCTTGTTTGAAGGGTTCACCAAAGCTTATCTTTCTTTTCCCGTCTCACTTTAGGAATACAACAAATTGAAGAGCAAAGACAAGAGGTCCACCTCCCAATTGTGAGTTGCTCTAATAAAGCTTATATTCCACTAGAAATATCCAAATGAATTGCAACTGGAGCATCTTTTACACAAGCAATACTACTTAAATCCAAAAAAACTTCATCCCCTAACGCACATCATTCCAGAATTTGATTTTGGAGCCATCCCTACTCAAATCTGGTGTGACTATAAAACATCCCCCGGATCTTCCTAATATTCTTCTATGGCCCCACCCCATACGGCCTAGGGGGCTCAATAGAACACAATCCTCCCCATGAACTACCAAATTTAGAGTTCACAACGACTCTCTACCATGCCCCTCTCTCATGCACAATATGTTAATATTGAAATTCAAAATGTAGAATCAAGGAAAGAAAAGAGAAAACTCTATTAAATTAATCAAATTAGGCCCAATTTAGAATGCTTAAAATTGGTTGAATCTGATTTTATGTCATGGATGTCAATTTTGATTAGATCCTATGAACTTAGGGTTATTAACATGACCCTGATCGTGATTTTAATAACCACGCATGTGCATAACATCTGGAATGGTTATTAGCAACACCTTTTGGATTTTGTTTGTTTAGACCCCCAAACTGTTGTGAAAGATTATGTGAAGCTCAAACTTAATAGTTGTACACCTTGTTGACTGGTTTTTCCTCTCCCAGTGATTATTCTGGATTTTAACATTTGTGATTGAAATAGTTGTGAATCATACATTGTTTGTCATATAGTGCAAGTAACTAATGTTTTTCTAATTGACTTTGTTCTTGTTGTACAGATCAAGAGCCTAAGGTTGCCAAATAAGTTTGGAAATCATAGAGGGTTTGCATTTGTGGAGTATGTTACGAAGCAAGAGGCAGCGAACGCACTTCAAGCACTTTCGAGCACTCATCTCTATGGTCGGCATCTGGTAAGTATTCTAGTCGTGTAGGCCACTTTGTCCATTCACACAATTGAAAAATTGACATAACTGCTCGCATATATATATATTTTCAGGTTCTTGATAGAGCAAAGGAAGGTGAGAGCTTGGAAGAATTACGAGCTAGAACAGCTGCTCAATTTGCTGAACAACAGAATGGGTTTCAAAATTCAGCTAATTTATCCAAGAAGCGGAAGCACATGGCCATCCAGGGTGAAGGAACACTGAAGTTTCAAAGGATTGCTGATTAGTGAATAGTGAGTTCTTTCATGTCGTTTTCGTGTATTATAAATGGCAAGGCATAAATGGCTTTTCCTCTAGGTTATAATCTCTCTCTCTCTCCCTCTCCTTTTTTTTTTTCCTAAAAAAAAAAAAAAAATTAAATTAAATATAGGCCCCGTTTTTGCTTGTTAGGGGCCGGTTATCTTATGAGCCAACTGGAGAGGAGGAGGCGCCAAACTCCTTCCCCTTTGTGTAATATTGACTGCGCAATTTGGAATATTTAAGAACCTTATCATTTCTTAATCTCACATATAATTGTCATGATTTTTTCTAACGGTGGTAGGAAGAAGATAATGATAAAGAGGAGAAATATTATATTCGTATTTACGTATTACTTTCTTCATGCTTTATAGTAGTGCCATATGACTAAGGCCGAGTAGTTAAATAGAGCGACATGAAATGAGCTTGATAATACCTCAGGAGTCAGGCCCATGTTCCAAGTGTGGATTAAAAATTTGGGCTTGGCTCATCTGAGCTTAAGAGGTAGTCGAGTAATCATGATTAAGCGTATCCCATTGAGGATTGGAATGTTTCGGAGTAGGACTCGGGTTTTTTTTTTGTTTTTTGTTTTTTTGGATAAATTAAATATTTTATCCGTAGTAAAAACTGTCCAAATCTCATGAGCAAGAAAAAATCAACGAAGGCAACTTGGTTGAGAGGGAATCCCCTACTTAGCAGAACAAGAAAGAATGTTAGGGTTTTTTTTTTTTTTTTTAATTAATATTTATGAGCAAAAAGGATCGTTAGTTACTGGCTAAAAATCTCTTTTGAGATTCTCCATGACCTTTGGAGCCCCAATTTTCCTGAGATGGCTCAAGTACATGAAGAATATTGAGTCCAGCAGTATTCTAAATTACATTACAAGCAATGTTTGGGTTGTTGGTGGTGGGGTCTGGCATTTCTTTCTCTCCAAACAGAGTATAAGCTATCGACAAGGAATTTGTCCTGAAACCTCCAAGACAAGATCTATCTAGTGTTCTTCTCTTGCCAAAGGTCAAACATGGTGCCATATCTGTTCTGAGAAAGGGTATGAAAAGAAGAGAGAATCCAAGACTTCACGGGTAGCTATCCATAGGAGGAGTGCATGCTGCGAAGTTGCTTTAGAAAACCACACAATTTTGCGACACTGCATCTTCCAACTTTTGCTCCCTTCACGGTAGCACAGCTCTTTGGGGCAATATTTTATTTTTTTGTTGCATCTAGCCTAAAGTATAGCAAGCCTATTGTGATATTCTGTCGAAAAAAAAATAGTAAACACGAGTAATACTACTCTTCACATCTATTTATCACACTCGTGTCACGCTAGTTGACGTGACATGTTTTAAATGGTTTCTCTTATCAACCACTTAAAAAAAAAGGTAAGCCACTTAAAATATATCACATCAGTTAGTGTGGCATAAACATGATAAATAGGTGTGAAAAATAGCAGTAATCCAATAGACACTAATGCATTCCTCGGACTCGCATTTCATTCCTGACTGACATGCCTTTTGTGCCCTGGATAACCTTTGCTCCTAAATATCTAAAATGAACACAGATGATATGCCTTATTGCACACCGATTATATATATACAATTCAGAATCATGCGTCCAATCCAATACAAAGAAGATGACTATGTACCCTACCAATGAAGCCGAAAACTGGCAGCACGCATTAGCGGGTGTGCAAAGTATGCACCTAATGTCAATGTTGTGATTGCCAAATATGGTACTCGAATAAATTCCTTGTAGTATTCTTTTGGCAACTTTTGACGGCCGTCAAGAATCGCGGCAAATGGAATAACACTTGTTTGCCTTTTTACATCTTCGAAAGCCTCACCATATCGTACAGCTAACCGCCTATCTCCATTCCAAACACCAAATAGATGGTGTCCGATTAATCCAATGGAGGCTGCCACCGCCACAGAGTTCCCAATCCAAATAGTGTGAGCCAGGCACCAGATTACCTGCCCAACCATCTGAAAAAAAGAAAAAAAAAGAAAAGAAAAAAAGAACACAAACTTTAATGGCTAAGCAAATGTTTGTGTGGCTGCCTAGATGTATGTGTTTTTGTGTCTGTATGTTGTGTGTTGTAAGAGAGGGAGAGTCTGATAGGAGTAAATATTCTGGTTGATGAAAACATATTTATGCTTTCAGCAATAAGTGTCATTGATATTGTTATGTTGGCAATCCATTAGAGATGTAATGATTTCAGTCGTCTAAACACCCAATATGAAGGGGAAATAGTGTCTTCTACAATGAAACAGATGCAATTACTTTCGTCTAAACACCCCACAGCAACTTTTTTTTGGCAAAACACCAACCGAGGGATTTTGTGAAGCCATGGAAAACGTCAAATAAACTACTGACTATTGGAATAATATCACAGGTTGAAATTGATTCTATGCTGTCAAGATCACCAAAGATAAAAAGTAGCATTCATCCCAAGGCCCTATACATATCAAATTCATAGCAAACACAATTTTAAATATTGAAAGTGAGATGAAACGTCTCATACCTGTGGATGCCTGGTGATTCTTATGATCCCAGTTTCCCAAAGATGCATTTTGGGCTTGTCAACTGCTGCTACCTCTAACAGATTGAAGGTTGAAGGATAAAGGAAAATGAAGGAGATGAAAGAAGAGAGCCACACGAGTTGGTGTAACCCAGGAACACTCTGGAGCTGCCATAACTGCACTCCATCATATCTGTGGTTGATGAAATACACCTGCATCAAAACCCCTTGTAAATTTCAACAGGCCAGAACAAAACAGAAGAAACTGCAACAGTCATCAAATTAACTAGGAGGAAAAGGCTATTGTGCATCAAAACAGAGAACTCACAACAGTACTAACAGCCAAAGGCAGAGATGTCCCTGCAAACAGAACACGGAAAGCTCGTTCTCCAATGAGTTTCTCACCAACATCTCGGAGGCTAGCCAACCCACTGTGAACAACGGCAAAAATGAGAATGAGGGCCAACATCACAACCTGCAAAATATTTGTTTCAGGGCTCAGATTTTAAAACCAAGACCCAATTATGCCTTGCTCTTAACAGCATAACAGGTCACAAAAGATGAAATATATAGTTATATGGTCCACTAGGCATTTTATGAAAATTACATGACAACTGAATTCCACCTATGTGTCTCAAGATATCGTTTTTGTCAAGGGTTCTGCAAAACTAAAACTAAATTGAGTAAGAACAGCAGAATGAATTCCACGTGTTGAGAGCAAAGTTGTGACGAGCAATAAGCAATCTATAGATGTTAATCAAGCTTATGGGTGGTGCGCTGAGACCCTTGCATTTTTAGCTCTTTTATCGGCTGGGATTGAGAGAATTAGAATTGCAGGGGATCTCTATGGGTGGTACCTTGGGATTATTCCACCTATGTCTACCATGGCACAATGCAATTCTAATTATATATCGTCAAAGCTCTTTCAACTATCCTGATCAGCTGACTGTTACCCTTCCCCGCCTTTTTCTCAGCGAGCAAACAAATGATAAGCGAAAAAAGAAAAAAGAACAGAGAACCCACCTCGTGGCTGTCGGAAAGTTCCGAAACAGCCTGGATAAAGGCCTTGCCGAGGCCCGTGGAGTTATCGATCCAGACCAAGTCGAGCAAAAACAGAACCACCCCAAGAACAACAGAGAAATAGATCCACGAAGATATCTTCTGCTCACCCAATTCGAACGCGGCGGAGTCCTCGCCCACCGACCCCACCCCCAGAGGCCCCTCGTTGTCATGATCAACATGGGAGGACGAGCTCTCTGTGTCAAGGGAAGTGCGGGGGACCGGCCGAAACTTCCGGAGGGAGCTGAAACAGGAAGGAAATGGAGAATTGTGGAGGGAGGGTTTGAGGGTGGAGGTGGGCCGTGTATGGAGGTGGGTCCGCTGATTTCCGTGACGAGGGCGGTGAGATAAGGGAGAGAAGGCGTTGGAGAGCAGGAGCGTGGTACCCATTTTCCACAAGAGAGTCAAAGCCGCAAAGGAAAAGGGTATCTGGAGAGACTTTATGCCTTTGGGTGAGGCTTTGGGATCTTCCGGCCGCCGGCCTTTTGTTGCTTTCGTTGGTTTTTGTTGGCGGAGGAGGAGTAGGAGCAAGGTGAGTGTTATCACCACTTTGCATACGCACGGCCTCCCACTGGTGTTTGTCTGTTCCCCAACTGTTGACACGTGTCTTCCCCTATCATTCCTAGCTATCTATTCGTTTTGATATTATAATTTTTATTAAATTATTAAATCCATATTTGAGGGATTAAAAAATAAAAAAATATTAAATTATTATTATTATTTTTAAATGTTTTTTCTTCCCTTTCTCAAAACAAAAATATTATACCAATTAAGCTCCTTCCTCGTTGCTTGTGGGATAGGATAAAGGATGGTCTTCTAATGGCTAAAAGGGAGAAAGGTTCTATGTGCACAAGTGTAACAACTTGAGAAAGGAGCTATTGATGGAGTGTCATTTACGATTAAAATACAAAAATATTCTTCAAATATGAAAATAAATTCTCAGCTCTATGCCAAATCATGACAATTTTTTTTTTCTTTTAAATTAAAAAAATGATTTGAATACGTAACAATTAGGGCAGTTATTGTAAGAGAGTCCATGTAAAACTCAACTATCTACAGACAATTCAAAATTTATTTGAAAAGTTTAATCCTGTATAAACTCTCTCACAATAACTATCAACTAACTGATCATGTGGATCCTGATGTGGTCGTTTGTGTACAAAAATATATCAATAATAATATACCACTCGCACTAGAACGAATTTTTGTAAGCTAAAGCTATGTTGAGGGTGTCGAACTTTAAGGACTGTAAAGATGTTGTTACCAAGTTTATCAAAATCAAAAGTAACTTAATTAAGAAAAGAGTTTTTGATTTGTTTGTAACTGAAGTGCATAAAATAACGCAAAGAAAATTTAGCATATGCGAGTTAAGATGCTTGAATGTTGCATAAGATCCTCATCCACAAAAATGTACCTCAAAACACGTTTAAAAAGAGCGACAGTTATCACATGTACTTTTAATAAAGAAATACTATTACAGATTTTCACTCGATCTCACGCTTCCAAGTGAAACATGACGGTGAAGATCACAATTAGATTTTGAATCGAATATTAATCATCACAGCCACGTGTATAGTATGAACAAGATTAACAAAAGATTTAAATCTCCTAAACTTTTGACTTTTGATCCAACCGAGGGATGCTATTACCAAATGCACAACTCTTGGAGTATGGAGATGGATTTGCCAATAGAAGATGCGTATTCCCATTGATATGCCAATGGCGCAACCTTTCGATCTGTTTTTGTCGGACGAGATGCTTATTCGCATAATAATAACACTTGGCTGCGATTATATGAAGCATGTGGTAATTTTCTTACAAATTATGCACGGCCGGAAGAGACATCCCCCCACTTCTCAATGTCCAACAAAATAATTTTGAAAATAAATAAATTCAAAAAATGAGGTACGTAAGTACATTGTTTTTTTTTTTTTTCATAAAAAAAATTAATTTAAAAAATGATGTCACATAAACTTTAAAAAATAAAAGAATAACGATCGAGTGACGTATATATATGATTTCTCTTTTTGATATTCATGCGGTTGCAAATACGATAACTTTGAGCTCAAGGAAGAATATTTTGGCCTGAATTTCCCCTATCCAAATCTAATTTGATGTCATGTCATGACGTTTTTGGCATGGGTATCAATGTTAAGAGAAATGTTAGGGGTCAATAAGTTTTTCATATTTTCTTACAAATTCAGTAGATCGACCATTAAATTTATGGAGTCCGTCATTGACTTATGTAGAGTTCACATAAGTTCACAAATTTAACGATCGATTCATAAGATAAAATGAGCCAAATATAAAAAAAATATTGACCCTAACATTTCTCGTCGTTAATGTCTGTGTCACTGTGTGACCTCACCTCAGCATCAGCATGGTTCCTTAGCCATCACCTTCCTCGAAGGATACCCAAATCCAAAGAATAATATGACACATCCTGAACCGGGGAATATCATTAAAAAGAAATTCGTATAAGTGAATCCCTTCTTTCTGCCTACCAGCCATTATCCCAATGGAACTATACTCCTTTGGAAAATACTTGAGCAACTATAATATTTATTGTAATTAAACTCGCGTGACAATATTTTAATAATAATAAAAAATTAAACAATATAGTTTGCCGGATAAATTCCGGTGATGTGGTAGTGGGAGACTCTTTTGCCGTCATTAGACTCTTTTGATGTGGTAGTGGGATTCCTCTCGCAATATCATTGTGGCTGCTACTCAGAAGCTGCTTGTTACAAATGCCCTTCAATTCTTAGTGAAGCTTCGGCAATTCTTGCTTCTCGGCTGGCCAGGCCATCTCCTAGTGAATTTGGCTATCAACAATCCCTAGCTCACTCTTCTCTTCTTGGAACTTTTTTAATAATATTGTTTATGGTATTAGTTTAGGCTCTTCTTCCTCTCAAAGTGTCTTGTAGTGCCAATTATCGTACGCATGTTCTTACTAAGTAGGTTGCTTCCTATTTTATTTTTGAAAATATTCTCATAGCCTCGTAGGATTTCTCATTGAGAAATATTTTTCTTTATAACCCTTGTTTTCTTATTCAGTTAGAAAATATATATATTATTGTTCAGTGGCTAACGTAATAAATAGTACATGTATTATCACATCAATTTGTAAGGGTTGTAATTGGACAAAAATTTCTTTCAAATCAATCTAAAGAAAATATCCTTTCAACTTATTTAAAATAGTACAAAGTGTCTATAAAAATTTAAAATGCACATTAAATACTTAAGGTCATTAATTAATTGCAGTTTACTAACTTAAACTAACGTTTTAAATGTTTATAAACACTTGACACTATTTTAAATAAGTTGGAGTCTCCAAGAGGTAGTTCAATCGGTTGGGACCATGCCTCATGAAGCGGATGTCACTAGTTCGAATCCTCTATCCCCCTCTTGTGTGGACATGTCAAAATAAATAAATAAATAAGTTTGAGGATATCTTCAGACTAATTTGGAGGAAATTTCTGTCCGTTTTATAATTAGTGTTTTTATTTTTTATTTTTACTAAGAGGGTTATTATTAGTTAGAAATGCATATGCATGGGAGTCGGGTTGATTATTTCATGCTCATGGGCTGCTAACTTTAGTGTAGAATAATGGATTGTTCTCAATTTGGCAACTCCCACACAAATTTCCTGTAACCTATAGAATCCACAGTTGCTGAGACCACTCTCTATCTCTCTCATCGAAGCATATCTTACAATTAGAATATTAGATTCTCACAAATGGAAATTAGTTGTACGTGCACTGATATCTGTCTTAAACTACATCTTTAGCTAGATTCGTTAATCTTGCATTGGGGGAGATTGATTTTCCCCCTCAGTTTATAAATATATCCCACTCTCTATGCCTTCATTGCCAAGTTCCTTCCATTCTATCAGTACTCCAAATCTCTTGGAACTTTGAAGATCGAGTAATATGTGGGAGAAGATATCAAAGTCCATTGGAGATCTCTTGCTCTCTCTTCAGCCGAATCGAGTTCGGGAGACAGTGCATGGTGCCAACTTGGATGTGCAGTGGGGGAGTTGCCATGTCTGTTTGGAGGGAAGTAGGCTATGCGTGTGCGACCACAGCATTAAGCGCTCTAAGGTTGTCGAAAATGGCACAGGCATTGAGCACCATGTGGAGGCCAATGGCTCTTTTGCTCATGCCGTTCTCAACATGATTGGGATGCTAATAGGTGAAGTACTACTCTTCGATCCATCAACTTTATTAGCTCTATTCGTTTCTTTTGCGGCAATTATATGCCTGAATATTGCTAGTAATTTATTTGAGCAGGTAATATAAGAGGCTTTATATGATGTCTACCTCCACAAATAAATTTTCAAGCCATTGTTGCTTAGATAAATTCATGTGCTTACATAAATAGTGTCTCGCATGCAGGTTTGGGGCAGTTATCGACTCCATACGCACTGGAAAACGGAGGTTGGGCATCTGCTTTTCTGCTTATAGGGCTAGGGATCATATGTGCATACACTTCTCATCTACTTGGAAAATGTCTTGACAAGGATCCCAAGTCAAGAAGTTACGCTGATATTGGGCAGCATGCTTTTGGAACAAAGGGAAAAGTGTTGGCCATAACCTTCATCTACATGGAGATTTTCATGGCACTCGTGTCTTACACAATCTCATTACACGACAACCTTTCTACTGTTCTTTCTGGGCTGCAGATTAAGGTGCCATGGGCTAAGCTGTCTACCTCTCAGCTCCTAACCATAATGGCTGTCTTGGTAGCTTTGCCTAGTCTTTGGCTCAGAAATCTGTCTTCCATTTCTTTCCTCTCATCAGGTGGTATTGTCATGTCGCTTCTCATTTTTGTATCAGTGGCCTGCACTGCCATTTTTGGAGGTGTGAAACCCAATCACAGGATCCCAGCCCTCCACCTCCACAAAATTCCTACAATATCTGGGCTCTATATCTTCGGCTTTGCAGGGCATATTGTCTTCCCCGATTTATATACGGCCATGAAAGATCCATCCAAGTATACCAAGGTAGCTATTTTTGCCTCCTTCCAGTATTCCCATCCGGCTCAATAAATTTATTTTTTATTTAACTATTCATTTTCAAGGATTTCTTTATTATTTCTTCTGTTGGTCCGTGCTTCCTGGTCCTTATTGGCCTTGTCAGTAGCTCGCGATCGCTGCCGTAGGAATGCTGAAGTAAACCCTTAATTAAATTTATTTTGGGAATTAATTTCAGGTATCTGTCGTGAGCTTCACACTAGTGACTGCACTTTATACAGCATTAGCATTCATGGGTGCCACATTTTTTGGAGCTGAAGTAAACCCTCAAATCACTCTCAGCATGCCCAAACATCTCATTGTGACAAAGATTGCATTATGGGCCACTGTGCTGACACCCATGACAAAATATGCTCTAGAATTTGCACCATTTGCCATTCAGCTTGAGCACAAGCTTCCAGATTCAATGAGTTCCAGAGCAAAGATGATCACAAGGGGCAGCGTGGGCTCATGTCTTCTTCTGCTGATACTAGTCCTGGCTCTTTCTGTGCCATATTTTGAGTACGTTCTCAGCCTCACTGGCTCCCTTGTTAGCGTGGGGATCTGCATAACTTTTCCTTGTGTATTCTACATCAAGATTTGCTGGGGTCAGATTTCAAAACCTGCCATGGTGCTCAACTTGTCCCTCATTGCATTTGGCTCTCTTCTTGGGGTTTTTGGTACCATTTCCTCTTCCAAGTTACTTGTACAAAGCCTACGAAGAGCTCACTCCGCCTAAGATTGACATAAATTTCTTACAAACTGAGTTCCTCTAACTTAGTTTCTAAAAGTGTCGTATGAATTGAAAGAACATATGTTTCTTACATGCTCAAAAGACACATAGTACTTTTAGATACTGGGTTAGAAGAATATTTCTTACGACCCAGTTTATAAGAAATTTATATCAGCTTAAGAATATGAGGAGCATGCATGCAGATCCTTGTTTGTTGGATTTGCATTTTCTCTATACTAAATACGATCATATTACCTAAATCTTATACTCCCCGACGAGTTTTATTGTCATTTACCTTATTATGACCGGACAGAAATAAGACAAACCAATTTAATAAAGTGACATGTGTTCTTAAAGCATGTGAGGTTAACTTCTTGTTGAATCCAATGAATCAGTTCTGTTTTTTATGTACCATTTTGGCATGTTCAACTAAAATATTCGGTTAGAATGGTGACTTCTTAATAAATCCAAGGAATTTAATTCTGCTATTATATTCCAATTATCAACGGAAATTTTCATTTCGGATCCTGCATGTGCCAAGAACAAAAGGAAGAAAAGATCCCATGCATGCATGGCAAACAAATTAAAGCTATATATATATATATATCCAAAGGTATATAATCAATGAAAAAGGTTTAGAAGAAGTGTGTCTTGGGAATTTTAAAGAATCCATCGAGGAAATGAAACTAGGCAAAGATGCACACAATCCAACTGAAGAAATTAAGCATCTAATACCCAATACCATGAGAATGTCCAAATAGTAGCCTTTTGTTTTGTTTTGGGTAATTAAGTAAGTATATATATTTTAATAAAGAAAAGGGGTAATTTCTTCAAAACCAAGTAACACTTTGATTTGTTTGAATTTGATTTGTCGAAATCCCTTGTGATTTACTCTAATAAGACAAATCCAAAGTCAGTCAAAGTCCTGCAGGGTAGGCTAGGAAATTGAGATTAATTAAGAAAACAAAATTAGAAAGAAGATTAGGAAATTGATGGCTTGATATAGAAGAGAGGCAAGAGAAAGTAACCCCCACCACAAGAATCATCAGGAGAAACCAAGTTAGGTCTAGTATCCCACAAACTGGCCGGGCTTCTATTTTCAGCAAAAGTTGGTTGAGTTGCACGGTTTAACCAACTAACAACTCTTAACACCCACTCCATAATTAATCATATACATTCTCTTGTACCAAACTTTGGGGGGGCTGATGATCATGCAATTCAACACATAAAATCATTCTATCTTCCTCGTAAAGCCAACAGGATTTAGTATAACATATCCATTTCCTTCTCCCCTGTTTTCCATGCCTATATATCCTCCTTCCTCTTCTCACTGTTTTCTCGCTACTCTATGAAGGGATGAAAGATCGTGCGGAAATATTCGCTGTTCTTCCTTTCTCAAACGGCTGCGCTTCAGAATCCAGCGTTGCTCTTGCCTCTGCTGATCCCAAGAAACGAAACCCTCCTGTAACGAGTATACATACTCTCTCTCTCTCTCTGTCTGTCTCTGTCTCTGTCTCTGTCTCCGTCTCCGTTTCTTTCGGTTCGTTTATTACTTGTTTTCTTTGATTTTTATAAGGAAAACAAGGAGAAGAAAGACCATCATCTAGAGCGAAAATGAAGAAATCTTTTGGTTTTCTGGCTCTGCCAAAGCCAACCATAGCTGGTGGCATACAGCGGATGATCAGGAGCATCAAAAGTTTTTCTCAACTTTTTGGTTAGTGGGTGATTACTAATTAGCTTTGTTCATCACTAATTAGCTTGAAAAAACATGTTTAATTCCCATATCTTTTTATGAAATTTTTAGTTTACAAAGAAGAGGATGAAGAAATGGAGAGGGAAATGGAAATAGGACACCCAACAGATGTGAAGCACGTGACGCACATAGGATTGGATGGATCTACAACTACAAACCCTGTAAAGGGTTGGGAAAATCTCAAAGCTCCTGAAATTCTTTCTTTCCCTTCGATTTCTTTAAGGCAGTTCGAGCTCGCCATGGCAGCACAGGCTCAGGAGCCTCTCGTTGTTGATCCCTCAAAGTTTAGTTAATGATAATGTTAAGATTTATTATCATTAACTAAACTTGATGATGCATGATTTGATTAATTAGGTGGGTGTTGACGACACAGATTCTTGATCATTGAAAATTTACTTGTACACAGTTTCTGAAAAATCACACGGAAAGATCTCCCGCTTCTTTCCAAGAGCTAGGCGATGATGGTGATGATGATGAGATTGCAGCCGCAGAGATTTTGCAACCTGATTAATTTTTTTTTTTTTTTTTTTTTTTTTACGGATTGTTATGGATTGACATTTTTTTTTATTTTTTTTTCTGAGCAAGTGTTGTGAATTTACGTACTTCATATATTTTTTTCCCCTCCACAGTTGTTGGAGGATCTTCATAATCTTCCCCTGCAATCTTTATTAAGTTAAGTATATATTACTCATTTACTTGCTTATTAGATGGCCATTAGTTTAGATATGAAAATTTTAAATTATGATAAAAGAGAATAAAAAGAAACAAGGTTTACCTGAAGGGGTTCAATAGTCAAACCACCTTTATAGTTGGGTGGTTCAGCCCCTCTCTTAGTTTACTGGTTAGATGTGGGCTGAACCACCCCAATTTATCATTCAGGCATAGGAATAGTTGGGCACTTTGGCCATATTGAGGCGGTCGAACTTCAGCAACTCTTCAATAAAAAAAAAAAACACACCCTTTTGCACTCTCGACACAAAGTCAATAAATTTTGGCAGTCAAAACAGATCGTCTCAAAGGAGAACAGCTAGTTTCCGATTTATTTGAACAGGATAATATTTTATAATAAATTGATATTTTTATTTATTCACTTTTTTAGTAGAATAAAATACGCTTCCATTGTAACTAACTCCCTTATAACTGACCGGAAATTATTCGATTAACTTGATCTAGAATCCTAATTACCCGGGATGGTGTTGCTGAGCTTTCAAAGAGTCCAACTAATACCCATCAACAATGAGAGTGATTTTTGATTTGTATTGTTGTCAATTGTTGTTGTTATGGTACTATCCTTCCAAGAGTTGACAACACACTATTTGAGAAGATATTTGAAGCAACCATATTCAAGCTGGCTGTGCATATTTCGATGTAGATGAAAAATTGTAGAAAAAACATGTTTACCCACCGGCCACCACCCAGGATCCAGAAAATATATATATATATATTCTCCGAAAATTGAAAAAGATGGGGAAAAAATAGATATAGTGAGTGGATGAAGGAATTCAATGGCAGAAAATGCTAAGAAATAGGCTGCATAAAGAAAACCCAGAAGCGATAACAATCCACGAGAAACAATAACTTAGAAATTGAAAAACTGTGGAGATAAAGTGTAGGCACCATAGCGAGCCGAGAGCTGACAGGGGTCCCTAAGGACTACAGCCATGGCTTTCTGAGATGCCCTTGTTTCTATCAGATCCTCTACCACAAGAGACACAGCTTTCCGAGGTCCACGCTCACGCATAAGCTCCTCGGCTGCTTCTGTCTTTGAGGACCTCTTTTTAGGGTTTCACTAGCTTTGCTATTGCAATTTATAGGGGGGAGGAACTACATCCCCAAGCCTCCACGTCCGCCAAAAAGAAACAATAAAAAAGAACAAAAGAAAACTTTAGGTTGCCCCCGAACTTTCAGCCGATTGTACAAACTCCTTCTGAACTTTTAAAACTCTCACTTAGACCTCTTAAACTTTGATTTGCTCTCACTTAGAACCTCTTTGTTAGTTTTCTACGTTGAAGTCAAACAGTTTGACTTTTTATGCCCATTATACTCTCACGTTAAAACTATACCGTTTTGGACCTTAAACTTCAGCACCCACTAAACCCAAAACAACAACGTTTTGAGCATTAAAATAATATTTTTTTTAAAAAAAAGGAAAAATATTAAACTTAATATTGAGATGCTCATAGACTTAAAATCAATGAAGGGGCTTTCCTTTATGCGGTTGGTAGTCAAAAAAACTTACAAAAAGAGAAACTAGATAAAATAAGAGAGTAAGTTACAATTTGCAACCCAAATTACCATTAAACTTTAAATCGCGGCAATTAATTCTCTTATTCGAAATTTCAATTTCAATTATCCTTTTTAGTCCAAATCAATCGATAAATTGGATGGAAAAAATGCGTGCAATTTGAGAATTGATAATCCATTATCGAATCAAGGTATTCATGGATTGAGATTCCTTACAATTCTCTTTAAATTTGAGATTCTCAAATTCATAAATCTCATATGTTCACTTCATCTAAGCGTATAAAATAAGCCATGTTTCAGCATTTAATAAGGAAGCTACCCTCAAAGGATTTGGAACAGGATCCTCTTCAGTCCAAAATGAACTAGAAAGTATCCAGTTAATGGCAAAGATCTCTCCAGATATATCATGGGGTCATTAATGGGACAAATGTCCCATTAATTAAAAAAAATTATACATATATTAAAAATAAAAATAAAAATAAAAAACAAAATAATAAAAAATTAAGGGCTGGCTGGGCTACCCCCAACCGAAGCCACCTTATGGCCCTTGGGGGTAGTCCAGCCACCCCAAGGGCCAAATCAAAAAATTAAATTAAAATTTATTTTTTATTTTAAAAATTTTAAATTAAGGTTTACGTGTCAATGAAAACCTGCAGTTGTATATTCTGTCTCATTCCCAAAACTTGAAAACTGCTAAATCTCTCTTCATTTGGTATAGGAAGATCCACTTCTAGAAACTTTGGACACGGTTATACCTTAGGTTTGTCATAGGATATCATCTTATGTCCTTTGGTCATGTTCTTGATTGGGACTATAACAAACTCCTTATGAACTTTTAAAATTCTCACTTAAACCTCCTGAACTTTGATTTGCTCTCACTTAAAACCTCTCTATTAGTTTTCAACATTAAACTCAAATAGTTTGACTTTTTATGCCCATTATATTCTTACATTAAAACTACAACGTTTTGGGCCCTAAACTTTAGCACCCACTAAACCCAAAACGACACCGTTTTGAACATTAAAATTATATATATTTAAAAAAAGAAAAGAAAAAATATTAAAAAAAAAAGAAGAAGTACAAAAATCAGTGGCCAAAATGGAGTGATTGGACCACCCCATTTTTGACCAAGGGGGTGGTTGGAGCCACCTCTACGACCAGTCTGGGGGTGGTCAAACCACCCCCTTGGCCATGGGGTGGTTCGACCACCCCCAGACCGACCGTAGGGGTGGCTCCAACCACAGCGATTTTTCTACTTTTTTTTAAAAAAAATATAAATATAAATATAAATATATATCCACTTGAAATTCCAAAAATGCCCAAAACTACAGCACCCACCCCCAGCCCATATATATGGATGCCCAAAAAAGTTTCGTTTTGGGCTAGGGGTGGGTGCTGTAGTTTTGGGCATTTCTGGAATTTCAAGTGGACTAGGTGAGGGTATAATGAGCATACAAATACAAACCGTTTGAGTTTAACAGTGAAAACTAACAAAAGGGTCTAAAGTGGGAGCAAATAAAAGTTCAGGGAGCCTAAGTAAGAGTTTTGAAAGTTCAAGGAGGGTTTGTTCAATCGGTTGGAAGTTCGGGGGGCAAATTGAAGTTTCCCAAAAAAAAAAAAAAATTTTAAATGAAAATAGGTATGTAATTGAGTCAAGGCGAGTTGATTTTAGGATTTAAAGACTGACTCATTAATGAAAATGCTTATTCAAGTCGAGCTATGAAATGTGTGTTTAAGACTGGTTTGTTAAAAGTTCGAACTTGTTGATAATTTGAGTTGAGTCGAGTTGGGTCGGGTCAGGCTCAACTTGAGCCCGAGCTAGGCTAGACAATGTATTAGTTTATGAACTAACTAGAAAGTATTTTAATTGATACACATATAAATATTAAGTAACCCACATAACATATATTGCTTAATTACTAATATGTATACTTAAATTTATATAACTAATTTTTAGTAATATATTAATACATATTTGTATATATATACAAGACATATATAAATGAGCTAACGAGTCGGGCAAACGAGTCAGTCAAGCTTTAAATGAACTGAGCTTACGAGTTTCTATCGAGTTTTCTATTATTTACTTATCGAGCAAGTTTTTACAGTATTAAGCTCAAGTTTGGATCGAGCAAAATCAGTGGGAATTGAGCTGGTTGTCAAATGAACTGGTTTATTTATGGCCCTAAACAACATTAGAGAAATTTATTTTATTTATTTATTTTAAAAAAAGATGGTTAAAGAGGTAGACGTAGTTTCCAATTCCTTTTCTGTTTGGGTCTGGCCCATTAAGAACCTTGCATATATACATTGCCAATTTGCCAAGCCCAATGATATACAACTTAATCAAAACGTACGTCGGTCCTGAATCTGAACTTCAACAACAGCTTAGGCTGCTAGGGTTTGTCTTCAATCAAGCTACTCGCTCCTTCTTTCATTCAGTAGGTTCCTCGGCAACCATCATCAATGGCTAACCCAACGGCAAGGTCGTTCCTCCAAGTGGCGGCAACGGAGGAGGTTGCTTCTCCTCTCCGTGTTGTTCAGATCGAGGGTCTGGTAATGGAATTTACGATCAATTTCTATAACTCACTAATTTATTTGTTTATTTATTTTTAATTTTCATTTATGGGGCTTATGTGATATTTGATTGAAAAATCAAACAGGCTATCTTGAAGATAATCAAACACTGCAAGGAGTTCTCACCGGCTCTTGTCACGGGCCAGCTCCTTGGGCTTGATGTGGGCAGCGTTCTTGAAGTTACCAACTGTTTCCCCTTTCCGGTACGGTACCATTAGCCCCTTTTCTCGCTTCATTCCTAATAATAATTCCCTTTTCTTGGTGCTAATGTCATGATATCCATTCTCTTTTCTTAATTAAATTTCAAGATTCGGGAAGAGGATGAGGAAAACGAAGCCGAAGGTGCTAATTACCAGCTCGATATGATGAAATGCTTGAGGGAGGTTAATGTTGATAATAACACTGTTGGATGGTAGGGTTTTTCTTCTTCTTCTTCTTCTTCTTCTTTTTTTTTTTTTGCTTTGTCTGTGCATACTAATTCTGTTCATATATATATGCCATGAATAGATAAAATGCTTGGAATGGAGATGATAGTTCGATTTATGCTCTTATATTCCTTATGTAGTGAATAACTTCTCTCCAATTTTACAGGTACCAATCAACATTGTTAGGTTCTTTTCAGACAGTGGAATTGATTGAGACCTTTATGAATTACCAGGTAATGGTTATATGTCACTCTTCTATGTTACATCAAGTGTGAATGAGATTGGTTGTAATTTGTAATTTAACAATATGGTAGTAATGCACTCATGGGAACTGGAAGTTGTAAAGGTACTTTCTGTGGATATATATAAAATTTATTTTTATTTTTTTACAAGTAATCAAATTTCAAAAAAACCAAAGAGCGCACTCAAGTATACATGACGTATGCCAAAAAAAAGATAAAAGATAAAAAAAGAAAGAAAGAACGGAAACTAAGTAATCAAGCTTCCTTAAGATATCCAAAGTGAGGATCTTACTTAAAGTTGTTGACTAAGCAAAGAAAGCGACTGTCAAAGTGGCCTTACTCAGCAAAATACACCTCCAAGGGAAAGGGGTGCTATCATGGGGGATTAAGATATTATAGAATGAGCTAACCTCAAAATGCCCTCTCTTGGAGGGGATTTAATAACACTTGTGTACATTTTGTCTCAATCTGATGATTACAGTTGATCGAAGAACGAACTAAAGAATCTCACTCTTAATCATTCACTATAACAAATTAATGTTCCACTGAGGACATCCATTGGAGAACTGAAGATGATCTTCCATGGAAACTTTGCAATGCTAAACAACTCTGAATATGCTCCCTTAAGGAGAAGCACCCCACAACCATACGTCATGCCAAAAACTAACCTTGGAGTTGTTCCCACCTCAAATCTAGTAAAACTAGAAAATTCCTCACAACCCCTCTTAATGAATTTCCTGAGCCTCATATTTAAGGTCTACTATCAATCTCTACATGGCCTCTTTCACTATAAACACTGGGTGGATGTGTTAAATGACCAAGCCAAAAACCAAAATTTGTTCATATTGATCAATGGTTATTTGCTTTGACAGTGTTGTTAAGTCTTAGCCCTTCTATTTTGGCTTTGAGTTTATTTTATTTCCATTTTCAGTCCGATTTCAACAGTAACTTGAATAAATAGTGTAAAATAATCAATGGATTGTAGTTTTTGGGGATGGAAAGTCTCAGATTTACAGTTTTTTTTTCTACGAATATGTTGTAGACCTTATTCTGTATGATCTTGGCTTTCTCTCTTTAAGTAATTATATTTGTCAACCTAAATGGTTCTTATTAAAAAGTTAAGTGCGTTTGCAGGAGAATATTAGACGCTGTGTGTGCATTATCTATGATCCGTCAAGGTCCACTCAAGGTGTCTTAGCGCTCAAGGCGTTGAAGCTTTCTGATTCATTCATGGATCTTTACCGCAATAACAATTTTACTGGAGAGAAGTATGGGATTCTTTTTTCTGCTATGAATAATTGAATGAAATTGAGTTTTAGATTGAATCCCATTTCTTACATCTTTTTGCACAATAGGTTGAGGGAGAAAAACTTATCGTGGGTGGACATATTCGAAGAAATTCCTGTAAGCTTCTTGAGGTTCACTCTTCTCTTTAGGAAGAATAATGTGTTTTTGTGTTTTGACTTCCATGTTAATATTCTTCAGATCTTTGTGCATAATAAGTAAAAATTCACGCAAAAGTCTTGATCTTATTGTCTTTCTTTTCTATTTTTCCGGTCGTCTTGATCTTATTGCTTGAAGATTATTCCAATTAGCTGTTCTGATAATAGCTGCATATTGTAATGACCTGAAGTTTTAAGATATTTAAACCATAGTTTAATTTATATTTTTAGGAACCCGGAGTATTTCCTTGTAGGCAGCTAAGAGTTCTTGTAGCTATGACTTTTGTGTCATTGTCAAGATTAGGTGCCTCGTTTAGGATGGACTTTTGTAGTCTAATGTTTTTGATGGAATAGTTGATGACTTGGGAGTTCTCTCTTTGTGGATAAATTATGTGAAGTAACTTATTTAGATAGGAACTTTGGTTTCCATTTCATCTTGATGCTTATGCTGCTTCTTGCCCTCCAGATCAAAGTTTCAAATTCTGCCCTTATCAGTGCCTTTATGACAGATCTTGAAGGTGATGCACCAGTAACTCAGGTAACGCATGACCTGTCTCGGGAAATTTTTTTGAGTGCTAGAAAAATTCTCTGTTCTAATTTTACTCCGGTTTCACTTTTAGTGTGATTATGATCGTCTACAACTATCTACCAACCCATTTATGGAGAGGAATATGGACTTTCTGATTGAATGCATGGATGATTTGTCAATGGAACAGCAAAAGGTCTGTGTTCTCTTTTCCCAAACATTCTCTAGTTATGGTTTTCTGTTTGATTATCATGACACGTGGTCTCTTCCAGTTCCAATTCTACTACCGGAGCTTGTCTCGTCAACAAGCCCAGCAACAAGCATGGCTTCAGAAGAGAAGGTACCATCTTTAGCATAAATTATACAGGATATGCTTATTCAACCACGATATTTCATTTGTCATGGTTTTGGGGCCCTTTCTGATTAGTACAAATGATGGTAGTTATTTTGTAATACTAAATTTTATTTAGACAAGCAGGTACAAGTATTTGTATGAAGTTTTAAATGTCAGTTAATTGATTTTATCTAATAAGGTTGTATGCATTTCTAGAGATGCCTTAGCCTATTTTTAACATTCTGCATTTAGTAAATTTGGAGAATGAGAGGCTGTGTGGTTAATCAGGATTCTGTTATGCATTTCGTAGTTATTCATCAAGTTTTTGAATTTTCAATGTCTTACTTTGTGTTGTAGACCCCAGACTGGGGGAAACTGCAAAACATATAGCAGAAACTGTATATATTTGATTCTGTTGTGTTTTACAGGGCTGAGAATGCATCACGCAAAGCCGCCGGAGAGGAGCCTTTACCTGAAGAGGATCCTTCGAATCCCGTCTTTAAGCCAGTCCCTGAGCCATCACGGTTGGATAGCTTTCTAATAACAAATCAAATTGCTAACTACTGCAATCAGATTAATGGGTATGTTACTAAATCTTATAGACAGACATAGATTTTTGTGTTTTGCCTAAACAAGAAAGCTTAACAATATTTTTATCAGGTTTCTGCTTTTTCATTCTAAATTTACATGCATAGAATCCAATAGTACTTTTTAGTTGTTAACCAAAAGAACTTCTTAGTTGTTATGTGTGACTGGGTGGGCATTTTTGAACTCGAGAACTCACGGCTTTTGAACTTTTGCTAGAGGCATTTGTGGTAACCCATGATGTGTTGAAATCCCTATGTCGTCTCTCTTTGTATGAACTTGGCTCCTCCCCCATCTGCCCCCTGTTTTGTCTAATTTTATTTACAAAAATATAGGTTGGAGGTTGTAAAACGATAATTTTATTTACTTGTGATTGATCATCTTGTTACTATGCCTACTTCAAAGTCCTCATGAACCTGAAGGGGAGTGGTTACTTTTACTTAAATGCAGTCAAGCCAGCCATATGATTTCATTCTATTTGGTTGATTATGTTTAAGGTTAAGTGCAATTTTCCTAGTAATTTTTGGCTTTTATCAATGTATAATATGAGGACTACAATTTTGCAGGGTTGCGGGGCAGAACTTCAGTAAATTGTATTTGATGAAGGCATTGCATGAGAATTGATGCGTTCTCTGTTGCTGGTGAAGTAAGCTCGCTGCCTTTGTGCACTTTTTGGAGAAAAATCTATGGTAGTTTGTGTCATTTGGAGATGAAATGGAAGTAGCATTGTATTTGTTTTATTCTAATTTCATTTCTGAGTAGTAATATTATGTAGAAACTTTCACCCTGGAACCGTTCCAAGACCTAGCTACTACAGGTTCAGCCGAAATGTTCTATATATTGATTTTTGGGCGCCTGCCCAAACCCCAAGTGTTTGTGGCTTTTTCCAACTCGAGAATTAATTCAACCCTATCGATGCTTGCTAATTTTCAAAGTGTTTACCGTGGGCCTGCCGTCACACATGAACAACTGAGTTTTTTCAAATTAAGTTTATATAAAAATATAGTTACTGGAATTTATATAAGATTATGTGAATCAAGTCGAGTTTATATGAATTTGTCTCGTGTAACAAATGAGTTTAAATTTATGTTCAAGCTTGATTATGAATTTATACGAGTTGGAACTCTCAATATCGTGTGATTAAATTTGTCAAATGTAATATAAAATAGAAATTGATTTGATCGAAATGTCCAAGACACAGAAAACAAACTAATAAAATTGAAAGTTTATGGAATAAACTGATACCAACTCGAGTATAAAAGTGACAGTTATATATATATTTTTCTTAAGAATAATAATAATATAAACGAAAAGAAAAGAAAGTGACTAGTTAACAGAAGAGTGACAATTTGTCCCCTTTGGTAGTACTTCATGTTCTGTGAGTCTTGGCGAAAGAGAGACTTCAATATAAATGGAGTCACGGATTGACTATTTGATTCTTCCAAGTTATTCTGTCGGCGACCATTTCCACCCTCCGATGGGGACACTCATCACGGATTGAGTTTTATTTTCAGTAAAAGCACGTGTAACTCTTCAATATTTTCTCTCCTTTTTTTTTTTTTTGTCTCTAATTATTATAGTCGAGCTTTTTGCCTTTTACTAAAACTAGAATAAATCACAAATTAATAAACAACTCCATATCTCCAAAAATAAAGACATATTGAGGTCATTTGGCAATTGACACGAGGTTTTCACGGCATTGTTCAACCAAACGACAGACACGGCCCAGTTGCAAAAGGTTTAAAAAAATGGGAGGTCCATATTCTTATTTTTCCACTTGTACCCACGGTGAAAAACTCCTCCTATCTTCCTCACACATGAGGGTTTTTTGATCTTTTGTGTTTTGTACATGAGGATTTTCTAGTCTTTTAACACAAAAGAAAGTTCTGGCGCACACGTTATGAAGGGCAGAGGTCTTAGAGTATTCTGATTGAGGAACAATATCGTGGGAGGTTGGGGAATGTGTTGTAGCTTGCCAAACATGGCCATTAACTCTTTATCTTTTAGGTTAAGAGAGTTTGAGGAAGTCCGAACCGTGTTAAGGTCGGTCAGGTCTATTATAGATTTTTTTAGTAATAATACTTTTTTTTTACATTCATTTTATATTTAATTGACGCGGGATGTGAAAAATGAGTAGAAAGAATATCACATTTCTTTGGTAAAAACCTTAACTTTTGTGACTTGCGAGAAAATACTCCTCAGAAACTGAAGTGAGCATTCGCAATTTTCGCATACAGTGCTTGGCATTGGCAATCATATGAACAATTATAGAAACAAATGATTGATAATTTAATTTGGAGGCGCAGAAGCTGGCAGCTGGCAGCGACAGAATTGTAGGGAAATGAATGGCAACAAGTAGCAGTAGAACATTCCCACCAATCAAAAGAAGATAAAATAATAAGAAAGACTTTTTCAAAACAATAATAAGCAAAGTCAAGAGCAGTCAGAAAATTACTGGAAGAGAATGCATGCATGTTATTAGTATAATCCCATTCTCTGTGGAACTGGGGTCTTGATGACCTGCAGAATTTGCACCACTTCTGACATTGACGGCCGGCTGGAAGGTATCTGAGAGGTGCAAACCAGAGCCAGCTTGAGCACCGGCAACACTTCATCCTCCGGGTACTCGCTCATGCTTGGATCAACACAATCCAACACATTCCCTTGCTCCAGAGAAACCCTCACGTGGTCGCTCAGTATCACAACATTGTCTTCTCCATATTCCACAGGCCTTCGACCCGTCACAAGCTCAAGAATCATCACCCCAAACCCATAAACATCACATTTTTCGTTCACCCTTAAGCTCTGGCATGCTAACTCTGGCGCCACATACCCAAGCGCGCTCTGAAATCTGTTGCTTATTATGTGCTTGTCCAGCTTTGTTAGAAGCCTTGCCAGCCCGAAATCTGAGATCTTTGGGTTGTGGTTCTCATCAAGCAAGATGTTGCTGGGTTTTATGTTGTAGTGGATGATGGGTGGACGGAGAGAATGGTGCAAGTGGGCAAGTCCCTTTGCTGTTCCAAGAAGGATTTTGAATCTGTTGGCCCAAGAAAGAGGTGGGACTGATGGAAGCCTTTCATGGAGTTTTGCTTGTAAGCTGCCATTGGCTGCATACTCTGTTACCAGAAGCTGTGTTTGAGGGGTCCAGTAGTATCCCTTCAGGGATATCAAATTTGGGTGCTTTGCTTTTCCTAAGATTCGAACTTCCCTATCAAAATCTTCAGGATATTGAATGATATTTGCTGTAACAAGCTTTTTAATTGCCACCATTCTTCCTTGTGTTCCCAGTGGAACCTTGTAAACTGTTCCAAACACTCCTTCACCAATCTCAGAGGCCTTGCTAAGTAAAGATTCAGGATTGCCAATATTGCAATCTGGGGATGACGTTGAATCAAACAGAATGAGCTTCCCTGTGGGCGGACTTCCTGATCGCGAAGAGCTTGAGCACATGCTTTCGAAGCCGTTGTCGACGAATGTGAGCCTCCGCCGAGCCGACACATTGAGTAGAGTGATGACAAGCACACCAAATGCAATTATTATTGATGCAGAAATAGCTACAATAGCAGAAACACTTAGGAAATTGTGGTGACGACCACCTTCTGTGGACTTGGAAGATCTGTCTCTTTGTTTATGATCACCCATTTGATTCTTGTAGGCATTGGGGTCAAGAACTAGAGGCTTGGGGACATTCATCGTACATGGTCCCTTCAACAAGGGTGAGCAAATGCCCAAGTTTCCCTGCAAGGAACTTGGATCCAGGCTTTCAAATATACCCCCAACAGGAAGCCTGCCTATCAGCCTGTTATAAGATACATTCACAGCAAGAAGATTTTCCAAACTTCCAAGCTCTTGGGGTATCTCCCCACTCAGCTCATTAAACTCCAGTTTTAGAATTTTCAGCTTCTTTAACTTAGAAATGGGCATGGGAATTGAACCACTCAAATTATTGTGGGAGAAGCTCCTGCATAAAAAAAATATTCACAGTTTAATTTATATTCATTTGTTTTTATCCGCTTTAACTTTTGAAATAAATGGCGATTTAAAGTGGTATTAAATTCGAATTCCATATTCGTTATACGTTATAAAGAAGAGCGTTAGAATATAAATTAAATAATTGAATCTATCCGTTCCTAACAATAATGATCAAAATTAACAATGCACAAACTAGACTTCATAAACTATGAAACTTACAGCAAGTAGAGAGATGTACAGTTCCCAATCTCTTCTGGAATGGAGCCCATCAATGCATTTCCATCTAACTGAAGAATTCCCAAACTTCCTGAATCACATATATCCCCGGGGATCGAACCATACAAAGAACTGGAACGAAGATCAAGGACTGTTAAGTTCTGAAAGAACCCGAGCTCCGGCGGCACCGCCGACTGGAGATTGTTCCATGACAGATTCAAGTATCTCAAGTTGGAGAAAAGACCCATTTCTGCAGGAATACTTCCTGTAAGATTGTTCATCGACAGATCCATTCTGCGGAGAGATTGGAAGAGCCGGCTTGAACCAAGCGGGATCGAGCCGATTAATCCGTTATATGAAAAGTCTACTTCCTCCAATCCCAAATCGAACAAACTCTCCGGTATGTTTCCACTGAATTTGTTGTTAGACAAACTCAAATAGTTGAGTGATTTCAGGTCACCGATTGACGACGGGAGGCTTCCCGTGAAACCATTGCCTGAGAAGTCTATGTATTCCAGACTGCTCATGTTACCAATCCAGGCAGGGAAATCACCGGTTAACATGTTATTTGATGCCCTGAAAAAGGTCAGAGAATTCAGCCGTTGCAGTGAATCCGGCAGCGCTCCGGCGAAATCATTATCGCCGAAATCCAACCTCCGCAAGTGCGGGCATAGTCCTGCATCAGCAGGTATGGTTCCTGAGAAGTGATTACCCTGTAACCGGAGCTCCTTCAAGTTATGTACGGCTGATATTCCAACCGGTACAGACCCAGAGAGTGCATTGTTGGAAAGATCCAAACCCCGGAGCCTTTTCAACGACCAAATCCCGGAAGCGAAATCCGGGTTACCGGAGAAACGGTTGTCGGAGAGATTAAGGTTGTTCAACAAGGAGCATCTTGACAGCGTGCTGGGGATTTGCCCTTCGAGCATATTCCTTGCTAACGACAGGTACCGGAACGAAAAACAGTCTTGAAACAGATTATCGGGCAATGTGCCGGAGAAAGAATTCTCCGAAAGATCAAGAAATCTACAAGACCTCATATTCACTAGAGAAATGGGAATGCTGCCTGAAAAACTGTTATGGCTAAGATTAAGCCTTTGGAGGCCAGAAGAGAGGGAAAGCAGGGGACTAATACTACCAGAAAAATTGTTACGCGACAGTGAGAGCACCTTCAACTGTTGCAACCTCTCCAGCCCTCTTCCAATTTTTCCCGTCAAGCCCAAACCGTCAAGCGAAACGTCGGAAACTCGGCCGGAGACGGGATTGCAGCGAACGTATTTCCAAGAGCAGGGGGAGTCGTCGTCATCATTCCATGAGGCGAGAGAGGACAGAGGGTCGTGAAGGTCTGATTTGAAGACAATGAGGCCTAAAACATCATCGTTCAGTTGGATAGGGACGCCATCGTCGACCCCCATGCAGCCACGAAAAGAAGCTACTGAAAGCAATACATATAATAAAACCCATTCAAGAAAACCCATCATCATCGTCCGTTTTCACACTCTCAGTTTCTCAGGCGCAGCTAGCAATGGCAGGAGAACATGCACAGTACTCTGAGTAACCGTACCTGAAAAAAAGAAGCTAATATCTGCAGTGGGTAAGCAAAAAGTATGGTCAGAAGAGAGGGAGAGAGGGAGAGAAGAGAAGGATGAAATTAACGAAAAAAGCGTAGAAGGCGGCCATTGTGGAGAGCCAAAAGTGGGAAAAGAGAGAGAGGAAGTGAAGTGAAGTGAAGTAAAGACTGAAGTGCATGAATGAACCTGTGACACGCCGAGACAAAGAAAGTAGTTGGTCCAACATCTTCCTCGCCAGCGCATTCCTGGCCTTTGCTTTGTCCCTTGCCTCGCCTCATCTTTCCTGCACTTTGAAATATCAACATCCATATTTTCACGCATTATTTTGGGACTAATGTAAAAGGGTAGATTTTTCAAATTTCATGATTAAGGCTGGTTTTGGCGGACGTTTGAGGGATTTAAAAGTACGTTTATATTCAAAAAATCTGTTCGAAGAAAAAACCAAAAGTACCCATTTAGTAAAAAATAAAATTAAAAAAATATATATTTTGCAAGATAATGGAAAAAAAACCCATCCATTATCCCTAGGGTATGCCGATACGAGCGGAACCGGCCGCTTCACTCTAAGAGTGTGTGTTAAGATTGCCTTAAAAAATAGAGTTTTGCACAACTTTTTAAGAATTAAAATTACTTTTTAAACTTCCTAATGTAATTTTAAACATGCTCCTACTCAAAATGTAGATCTATTGGGCAGCAACTATGGTGAATATAGGCATCTAAAGACTGGACCATCTTCAATCTCTTGTCTTTCTTTCTTCTCTCTCTCTCTCTCTCTCTCTCTCTCTCTCTATATATATATATATATATAAAATTACTCTTTCCACTCATTTTCTATATATCAGCCAATGGAATTAATATTATAAGATATATAATTGTAGCAAAGCAAACGGTGGTGATCACAAAGTGATAACATGGGCAGATAGAAGGCAACAAATAATTGGGTGAAGTGAAGGGATAAAATCTAACATAACGACACCGTCCATGCCAGAAACGAATTTGAATCGTGGGGGGCTCCGGGGCCCAACGCAACATGGCCTGCGTGTGAAGGATCACAACATCCAAATCTGCTTCACGGGACGCCCTTCTCAATTCTGTAGCGTTGCCCAGCCAAGTGGTGGCCATCTCATCCCACCCTTATTTATTTATTTATTTTTATTTTTTAATATTTTTATTTGGGTGTAGTTCAAACTATTATCCTAATGAGAATCTATCCCTTCAAACTATCAATTGCGACAATTTACCCCTTAAAATTCCAAAACAATGACAATGTACCTCCAATTTTAACAAAATAACAAAATTACCCTTACTAAAATAAAAACAAAAATACTAAAATTTAATTTTTTTTAAAAAAAATTTAAGGGTATTCTTGTCTCATTGAAAAATCTGTAAGGGTAATTTTGTCATTTTGCTACCATTGTGGGGGTACATTGTCATTGTTTTTGAACTTTTAGTAGTTTAAAACGTAAATTGTCGTAATTTATAGTTTGAGGGATAAATTATCGTTTAAGTGATAGTTTGAGGGGGATTAAGTGAATTTTACCTTTTATTTATTTATTTTTATTTCATATAATCCAGGTGTTAGTCTTGATATTACATATTTGAACTAAAATAAAAAAATAAAAAACTTGTAAATTTACTTGTCTTAACAAGTAAGCGGCTGGAATGTTCGAGATATTTGATTGAATACGTAAGTTCCATAAAAACTTTATTAAAGCCGCCACCTAATTTTAAATTTATTTTTATTTTTAAGAGCTCTTGCAGGTCACTTCAATTCCTTGAAATATAATGCCTAACCTATTTGGGTCCGTCCCGTGAAATTTTTCATAGGACCCACCTGGCCACCACCTACTTTAAATTAATATTTAGGAGGTCTAAGAGGACGTTACTTCGTTTCCTTAAAAGATACTGCCTAACCTATTTAGGTCCTGTGAGGCGACGCCAATCTCGCCATCATTCAACTGCTTTTCTTTAATATAATATAATATAATTAAAATTTATATTTATATTTATATTTTTACTTTTATTAATATTATTAATATTATTAAATAGCATGAAAAAAATGACTTTAATACGAATTACATGAAAACTTCAAGCCGCTGAGGCAGCAGCAGTCAAAACAATGTGAACATGACCATCTTGTATCGCTTGAGGAAGAAGGTGGTAATTAATCAAATCTTGAGGGAGGTTTATAAGTAGGGATTAATTATATGTAGAGATAATGTCCCCTAAATCCAATGAGAGCCGTCAACTACATCTAATTCCATTCCAAAACAACTGTATGTACATGATGACACCAATAAAACCTTAAAGATCACAAGGGTTTAGGGTTTAGGGAGAGAGAGATAAATCAGAAGGGCATTGCTTGCAAGTAAAGGAAAGGAGCGTCACTATACACACACTAACTCAACTTGTAGCCAGAAACAGCTTATTCTTCTGTCCATTTTGATTGTTCAGGATGACCTAGATGGAACAGAGAAATTTCTGGAGTAGGGTAAAATTTCAGTACCCTCTCTGTTTTTTTTTGGTTTCTTTTCATCCTCCAACAACTATGCAGTACCGTTGTTGATGGCCATCCATTTGATTAATGGATCACAACTCACAAGAAGGAATCAAGATAACCATATGTATGCCTTCTGTTATACTGTAGCAAGCTTGCATACGTCCGATCCCATATTCCTATATACAGAGATTCATCATCAGGGCTCAGAGATACCCCCGAGATCTCACCAAAGAAATCAATCTCTTGCCGCTTTTTGAAATCCGACTTTGTACTATACACATGAACAAAATCTGCAGGTTCAGCCACCACCACGAACTGACCGTCCGAGGAAAAGCGAATTGATCGTACAGCACCCAAATTACCCTTCAGAATAGCAGTTGGCGATGATAGCTTTCTTACGTCCCATACTCGGCAAGTCTTATCCTGATTCCCCGTGGCAAATGTTCGTCCATCAGGGTGCCATGCAGAAGCAAAAGAGTAATCCAGATGACCAACCACTGTGGCAACAGTCTGCAAACATCAAAAACAACAATTACATCTTGTCAGTGAAATTCTTCATTTCTTACTCTTAAGCACCTGCGATTTACTTCTTAAATGCAGGCTTCACCACTGTGACTACTCTGCTAGTAGAAAACATTCCAAAAAAATAGCGAACATATGCAGCAATCTTTCATGCACTGAACATTTTCAACCCTTGCACAAGGTGAAATAGATTAGCCCTCTACAAAAATATGATTCTGCAGGAAAGATAACAACTGAGAACTTGATCAAACCAATGATTTTCCCGCTTTTTTGTTGTTGAGAAAAATTGGAAAACAATGTAATGTGCCATTGGACAACAATGAGAAGATAATAAGTAAACTTCTGGAACTGTACAATTGAAATCACCCATTTCACACATCATCTCAGAAACAATGTTTATACTTTGAGAAATGCAAAAAGAAAATGCAATCAGTCATTACATCAGTAAGAATTCTTTACCTTTCCACTGTTTGAATCAACTAGCAATCCCTCTGTGTTATCTCCAACAACAGCAATAAGCCTACGGTCTGGACTCATTGATGTATGCTGCATCAAAATGAACCAGTTCATTCATAAGAAAATAATTCTTGGATCATACTGGCTATGCATGAGTCATAAGAAAAATGTTGTGATAGGGTCATAGTTATATCGATATCTTAAAAAATCCAAAGAAGCATGACACAGCCATGCTAGACAACATCCTATTCACAGGCTTGGTTAGGTGTCTACTGAGTTTTCCTTTTGCATTGACCTTTGTCCATAACACGTGCAACGTTCAACATGAATGAATGCATTAGGCAAAAATGGAAAGAAAAATAGGGTTCCTAGTTGACAGCTTGATGTCAAGATATCAGCTTGACATAACACTCAATGCCTCATAATCTCTGGTCACCTAGATTGTCACCCCATTTACAGAGGTAGCATAATTAATTGGACATGGGAAATGATATGACTAAAATTTATTGAGAAAATAGATTCAAGAAAATCAACAATTTCATGCTAAATGCTCAAGAGACTTACATTCACTGGCCAAGGGAAACGGAAGTGATTCAAAAGCTGAAATTTCTCCATGTCATATTCTCTTACACCACAATCATTATTGGAGGCCATGAAATGAATTCCACCCCTGCAAGAGTTTCTGTGTCATACTGTGTTCCATGAATAACACAATATCAGCTAAACTGTTCTATTTTTTGAAATTATTACGATACCTCAAGCTTTCATATATTTCGATAGCATTTGTGATGGCATTATCATCATAGGTGGTCCGGGTACAGAAACAAACTCCTTGTTTATCCAAACGCTGCAGCAATGGATAAAATACAATCTTCATAACATGAACATTAAAAGGCATAATAGTCAAAAAACATCTTATAATTCTTTATATACAAAAATGAACATGCTGTGAAATCAATTGTATATTAGTAATTAGGGGGTGTTTTTGCTCTCTCTAGTTAGGTGTTTCCTTTTGTGTACTTTCTATGTACTTAGGGGGCACCTTACGCTTTTTATAAATTTTATCAATTGCTTATCAAAGGAAAAAAAAAAAAAAATTGTGTATCAGGAATCCAGAGAAGACATCTAAACATGATATATAATCCAAACCATTTGGAAAAAAATCTTTTGAAGAAAATTTTTTAGAGGTTGAGGACTTCATTGGATAGTGATGGGAAAGACATTGTCTTTTGGATTCATAGTTGAGCTGCTAAATGGACTACATTTGGAAAGTAAATGTTCTTCCTAAGATAAAAAATATTTCTTTAGATGTTAATCAGGCAAAGGCTTCCAACACAAACTATTGATTACATATTTCGAGCTTCTGAGTTTAGCATTTTACTTATCAGTAGTATTTGGCTTTTTACTTATCAAAAGAGTTTAGCAGAAGTATTTGGCTCAAGGAAACTGACAATTGTCCCACCATGCTTGATACAGATGAGCATTATGTGGACTGGATGGAGGTGGCCAAAAAAGAACAATTAAAACAAGCACATGAATTTTGGGCCTGAGTAAAGACTTCTTTTAAATGTGTTAGGATGAAGGAATGTTAGTAACATAAATGACCTTAAACTAGCAAAATGTTTTGTATTAAATTTTTGCCCCTCCTTGTCCCACCATGCTTGATACAGATGAGCATTATGTGGACTGGATGGAGGTGGCCAAAAAAGAACAATTAAAACAAGCACATGAATTTTGGGCCTGAGTAAAGACTTCTTTTAAATGTGTTAAGATGAAGGAATGTTAGTAACATAAATGACCTTAAACTAGCAAAATGTTTTGTATTAAATTTTTGCCCCTCCTACATTACAAGCCTTTTCATCAAGCATCACCTACTACAAAATCCCTCCCAGTCATATAAATTAGAGCTGGCATTTTGATTTGTTCTCCAATTGACAATTTGACATCCATGGTCCATTCCTCATGCCTGCACTTCCATTGTCCAGCTATGCAAAGTGCAAAACACACCAATTATTGAGCTTAGGTGCTTCCCACTACCCCCCCCCCCCAAAAAAAAAAAAAACATCTAACTTGAATTTTCAAGAGTAATACTCCATCCATTTAAGATTGTCTTTCAAAACCCTAGCAATAAGGAGTCAATAATAATATATTCATAATTGATTATTTACACCTGCTTCTCCAATGTTGTTCAAATTGTCTATCTCTAAATTATAGGGATGAAAATGAATGATCCTTTATTCAATGGAAGGCTAGTTTTAAAAAATAATAATATGCCAAATTTTCGATTAGAACAAATTTTTTTGGCTAAATCGCAAATAGACAAGAATCTTAATGGGAATGAGGGAGTACTAACACAGAGTAATCTTTAATCAGTCACCATAATCAACATTTCACCTCCCACGCATCATTAGTTGATTCTCATCTCCTTATTTAAACTCATTACATAAATAATTGGTGATAATAAATATTAAACATGACTTCACAATAGGAAGTATAATTGTTGGATAATTCCGCGCCTACAGTCAGACACTAGTCACTACTATCACAATCCACCAAGACCTGACAAGATCAGTTACAATGGCGTACTTCACAACTACAATGGGTCTGTTTGATAAAACTTTTTAGAGGTTGCTGTTCCAGCTTTCTACATCATATGGCTCTAAAAAAAATGGAGAAAAAATAGGCCAAGATTAGAAATTCAAACATCACTGAAGCAAGAGACAGGAAACCGATGAAGAAAATAACCCATGAACCTATTAATGCAAACAAACAACTACAAGCAGGAAGCTTTCTTTAATATTCAAGGATATGCCTAAACCCAATCCAGCTTCAAATGCTCCTCAACTACTGTCAAAGCAGGTCTATAATTATATTCAAAAGCCCTTGAAAGCTCCTCTGCATTTTTTTTTTTTATAAGTTTCATGCCGGTAAGTCTTCCTCAGCCAGGTTGGACAGAATAGCAGAGCAAATTCTACTATTAGTTTTATTTTGTGAGGGAAATATTCCTCTTTTTGTACTCACTTCTTCCTTCTTAATTGAAAAGATTTTTTTTTTAAGAGTTTGGGGGGGGGGGGGGGACATTGCAAAAGTGATGGAAGTTCAAGGGGGTTAAGTGAAGTTTCCAAAAAAAAAAAGCTGAATAATTTGATAATCCATCCACAGAGCAATTTGACCTTAAAAGAATGAGGAAGATGTCAACAAACATACAGATGCTTCATATGCATGCAAGTGGGAAAGTCAGAGGAAGCCATTTATGGTCTGAAACCAACTATATGAACATTTCATCACCAGCATAGCACCCAAAAAAAAAAAAAACTACTGCCATCTACATGAATAGCAGCTAACACATGACTAACCTTACAAGTAAGCTCTCCTTGGAAACCACCTGCAACCAAGAAATTATCCCTGACCGCCAGTGTGCTAATTTGAGTCTCTGTAAAACCTTCCAATAAACTTCCTTTGTGTTTCTACATGACAACACAACATAACTTAGCAAAAAGAGATGTATAAAAGATTAAAAAGAAAAATTATATGCATACAGTAAGAAAGGATACAGTATAACGACTAGCATAAGGAGAACAAAAACTAAAACTTACATAAATGGATAATGCAATAAGAATTTGTAAAAACAACTTGCGATTTATCTCTTTTTCGAATGTTAATGTCCAATATGATAAAATTTACACATAAAAAACTGTAATACCTCAGAAGGTGCTACATGTCCTGAAAAATTGAGGATCTCGGACAAATTTCCACTTAATGATGACCAGTGCATAACTGAATAGTTGGACATTAGATAGACATCATGTTTCGAAGAAGCCCAAATCAGGTTCCTTAGCTGCATGCCAATTGCAAAAAAGTTTGTCAACTAGGCCACAAAAGTTCATCACATAGAATATGAAATTCAGATGCCATTGCAGTAACTTGAGAGAGAGAATGATGGTTTTAAATGCAGGCAAAGAGGCCTCATAATTCATCAAAAAAGAATATAACAACTTTGAAGAGCTTTCGTGTAGAGTCAAGAACTTCATATCTTCAGTGAGGGAAGGGATATATACTACTAGGGACACAAAAACCCTAATTAACACATTTGTTCAAAAAAAAAAAACTTCAAAGCAAACCAAGTGAAAGCAAGTCAGCACTTGGAAAGTCTTCAAACCTGAAAATGAAGGATTGTAGGCTTGACTGATCTTGTGTTGTGGAAAAATTGATAGTAGTTACCACCTTTCTCCACTGGCTTGCACTCCTAACACAATGAATACAATTATCATACTATTTCATTGCAATTTCGAATACCAAACTCCACTCCTTAAAAAAAGAAAAAAAAGAGAGAGAGAACTTTCGGACAAATAGCAAACCTTGTCCATGGTCTCCCCGGATAAAGGGACATTCTCATAATTCCTGTACTCTTCGAGCCTAGTCAGTCTGTATTTATCCCTCGTTATGCTCAGCCTGTCCCATGGAATACCTTGAATATCCTTTCCCTGCCTGGCTTGGGCTGCCGAGGTATCAGTCACCCTTGTAAGCTGCACACATTCAAAGATAAAAGAAATCAAAACTTGTCAATGCAAGGGAAAGACATACAAACCGAAACCCAATAAGCAATTATAGCTATTAAGAGGGAGAGAAGGGAAACCACCGTGTTATACTCATCAGGACCCAATTCTCCATCTCTAACATAGTTTTCGTCTGCAAACCCATTTCCAAAATCTTCCATTTCCTGCTCATCCGCCATGTAATCGACTCCGTCCACCGCCTGGTAGGACATGCTCTTTCTGCATTCATATGCACAATTATAATATTAACAATCAGGGAGGAAAAAAAAAAAAACCCTAATTTGAGAACTTAAATGAATATTAGCAACAAAGACAACCAATAGAATAAACCTGTGAAAAATAAATAAATAAATAAATAGGCGCATAAACAAACAAACAGATACCCAGAAGGAAAAAAATTCAACTTCGGAACAATAATAAAAAAATATATATAATAAACCTCATGTTTGGACCATTATGAATAGCAATAGAATTTCCAGCATCCAATAATTTGTTAGTTAAGGGCAGAAAAATATAGAATGTAATAATAAATAACATCAAATTAATCTCCCCCCCCCAAAAAAAAAAAAAACCCAGTATCCGTGCGCACAAACCAATTGGTAAGAGCTTCTCCAGAATCAAATTTTACAAAAAGAAAATTTTAAAAAACCCCCAATAAAATGTTTTTTTTTTCTTCTTTTATTTGCCGTGCATGAAGAGGGAATCATTGTTTGAGTAAAATGAAAGCTTAGTGGGGCATAGATAGTGCAGAAAAATATAATCAAAGAAAGGCACCCACCAACGCCTCAAAAGACAAAACTCCGGAAACAAGCCACGGCGTTCGCAAATCAATTTGGATAAACAGTTTGGCGTAGAAGAAACTCGGAACAGAAATGAAAAGAAAGAGAAAGAAGAATCGAATAAATGAGAGAGAAACTTGCCGTTTGGGTCTGCCGGAGAGAGGGGACCAGTGAGCACTGAGAAAATGAATCACACAACCTTCGGTTGCCGAGGCTGAAAGGGATGTGAAAGATATCTCTCTCTCTCTGCCCCCTTGGCTCGCTTAAGGCGAATGTATTTGTAATTTATCTTTTTTTCTTTTCTTTGTTGTGTGTGTGTAGATGCGTAATAATAATGGGATGTGGGGGGTTTTGATGGTGTTGTCGGCAAACCGACTCTACATGCGCATGGGGGATTGAAACCGATTTGATGGCAAAGACACACGCAACGCAACCTTAACTCAACTCAACCCACTTCTTTTTTTCCTTTCTTTTTTTTTCAAAATAAAAAATATTTACAAATAATTCAAAATTTATTATTTTTTATAATATTATTTTTAACATTGTAATAAGAACGATAGTCATCTTTTTAATATGGAAAAACTTTACTGAGAACCTCCGAACTTTTATCCATTTAGAAATATTCTCTAAATTTCAAAAACTCTCAATTTAGACTCTTAATCCATTCCGAACTTTTTAAAAAACATTCAAAACGTTTTTTTTTTTTTTTTTTAAAAATAAAAATTAGAGATATTTTGGTCTTTTTTGTATTTTAATGGCTAAAATTGACTTAGGGGTCTAAATTGATAGTAATTGAAAGTTCAAGAAACTAAATTAAGAGTTTTTTAAGTTTAGGAGGAATATTTTAAAACGAGTGAAAGTCTGGGAGTTTTCAGTGAAATTTCCCCTTTTGATATTAATGGGTCTTGATATGGGTATGGTTCTCATAAGTTGTAACATGTGCAATCCTTGTGTTTAGTCAACCTAATTAACATGCTAATTTAGGTCGACTCTAAATAACCTAAGTCCAATTATACAAATCTTAAATAGCTAATTTCGTATTGAGTATGCGGGTCGTTTAAAAAACTGTCAATCTTACTTTAGATAGGCCAATAAAGGTAGCTATTGAAGAAAATGTGAGTCAAAATTTAAATAAATAAATATGGGTTCAAACCAAAAAAAGTCTCTATCAAATTTGAATTAGGATCATCTTCGGTCCAAATGAATCGAAGAATATTCAATTAGTTATAGTTAGGGCTGACAATTTTGACACGAATACGACATGAAAAAACATGTAATGGGTTTAGATTTATCGGGTTCGGGTCTTAATAGGGTCTACCCGATTAAGACTAGGTAATTTTCGTGTCTGGCGGGTTGACCCGCCAGACACGGTTACTGTGTTGGGTCGGACGGGTACCCACCAGACCCAGTTATTGTTTGGGTCTAGCGAGTTAGACCCGGTTATTGTTCACCCTGTTTTTTTTTTTAAAAAAAAAAAAACTAAACTAAACTAACCCTAAGCCTAGTGTAAAATTGGTGAATTTGGTTGGCTTAAATTATAAATTCCATTATATAATTATTATTAGACAATCATATGATTTAATGATCAATTAATCATGTGATATAATCATATAAATTTCAATAACAATACATTAATAATTCAATTGTGGCTATAAGTAACACATTGTTGAATCCAATGTTAATTACTTAATTTGATATTATACAAATGACATTATCATTGTACATGAATACTATAATTAAGTATTTGAATTATCATTAAATCATATGATTAAGTATTAATCTTATACATTTGTATTATTCAATATATATGTATAATTATAATTTATAACGTATATAGACTTATAATATACACCGGAAGTGAGAACGAAGTTTCTAGTTAATTATTGTATAAGTATCAATTTGTATACTTATGTCATATTATATATGTATAATTTGTTATTAGATAATCATAAGATTTAATGATCATGTGATATAATCATATAAATTCCAATGACAATACATTAATACTTTAATTGTGGTTATAAGTAACACATTGTTGAATCAAATGTTAATTACTTAGTTTGATATTATATGAATGGCATTATCATTGTACACGAATACTATGATTAAGTATTGATCTTATATATTTATAATTATATTATTTAATATGCATATAATATAATGCTATTGAATTAAGTATAACCCATATAACATATACTATTTAATTACTATTATATGTATTTAAATATATATAACTATTTTTTGTAATATATTTTGTATATATATATACAAAATCTTTGAACGAGCTAATAATTTGTTAACAATTAAATTTACAATGTTATTGGTATTCTTATTACTACATTTAAAAAAATATATATATATAGTGTTTTAAGTTTTTTGAACGGGTTGGGTTGTGTCGGGTCGTGTCTACCTGATATGACCCGGTTATTTTTAACGGGTAAAATGGGTCGCGTAGGGTTACCCGACTATTTTTCGTGTTATAATTGTGTAAGACCCGATTACCCGTTTAGCTAAACGGGTTGTGTTCATGTATAGATTAAATGGTTAATCGTGTAACGGGTACCCGTGGGTCGTAATTGGGTCGTGTCAGGTACCCGTTTTGCCGACCCTAGTTATAATGAAGAGGTATTTTTGTTCTATTAAAAAGTGAAAAGATAAGAATAATCATCTACTATAACTAATTGGATATTCTTTAATTCAAATAAACCAAAGAGAATCTTGTTTCATCAAATTTGAAGTGCAATATTTTCAATATTCTTATTTTTTTAAAAACATTTTTAATTTTTCAATCCCTTAATTCGAAGTGGAAACAGTACTAAATGACATAAAAAGGTGACTAGTCATGAGTATGTGTATGGCTGAGCCTGGTTTTAAGTGGGAGAGTGGTTGGGTTCTTTGAGGATAGTGGAATAAATGATGCATTGAAGAAGAGGACATGAGGGAGATTTTGGAAGTTCTACAAAAAAGTCATATCCCTACAGCCAACAGGGCAGAGTAGTCCACAATTGGTGAGCTAATGCTCTGACCAACTACCATATTTAAATATGCCCTAGCTCTAGATGAGATGAACTCATTGTTCCCAAGGGCCAAGCCAGGCTCCTCCACGTGTCCCCAGTTAGGGTTCTTATGATATGATTACTCGAGAGAAATGATATCCCTCCATCTCCTACCATTATCCCCCAATCTCACCGTTGGATATGTAGGAGTAGGACCCATATGGATAGAGATGGATGAGAGAATGTTAAGAGATGGAGTGATATCATTTCTCCCAAACTTTAACCCTATGCTTCAATGTCCAAACCCGTGCTTTTGAAAACGAGTAATCTTATGCATCACTTTTCATATTTTTCAAAGTTTGTGTGTGTTATGAGAGGGGGTGTTGGAAGGTGTGAAAGAAGTCTTGCATGCTTGAGTCTTTTATTTAATATAGCTTGTTGTTATCTAAGTGTGACAGAACACCAGTAATCGAAACCTATCGCAAGTCTAAGAATTATTTAACCTTGGAGTTATCTCTTTATGTTTAGGCTTTGATTTATCTTGTTAGCTTTATCTTATATTTTTTGTTTTATTTTCACTGGATGGTATTTTCATGTGACAAGAGTCATTTCAATTTCAAATAGAGTCATTGTAGGAATTGAAGTCAATTTCAAGTCCGTTTGATCACTTTATTTAAGAAGGTGATGGTTATTAATAAAGGCATGCAAATTTTATCCTCAAACCTTGTGTTTAAAAAAGGTCTAGAATCCCTCAGAATCTAAGGTTTAAGTTCCATCAGAATCTAAATTCTATCAAAATTAGTAGAAAGAAAAAGCTAAAATTGACTTATCTTTCAATCGACATGCACGTTACACGATATGTTATGTATTCACGTAACAATGCGACATTTGCCAAGTTAATATACTTTTTATTGGTTAATTAGAAGGTCAAACTTGAGTGAAATTCAAATATACTTTTTACATGGGTAAAACTAACTTATTACTTAAAAAAATTTTAAAATTAGAAGAAGAAAACAACCGCGTGACCATCCATGGCTACTTAACCACTAAAACAGGTTAAGTGCGTTTGCATGACTATCACAAGCCATGAGTAGCTACGCGGCAACATATGTCATGCTTAGCATCCACAGCAGCCTCTTTAAATTTTACTCTTCAAAATAATAAAAAGTACATTTTTGGTTATTTTAACAGCCCACCTTTTTAGAGCACACTTTTCAGCCTCTCTACTTTAACAATTCACTTTCACTATTTTATTAAAATATTATTTTTTAAATATTTGTTTATTATTTATCTAACTTTTGAGTATTAAGAGAAATGAAAAGGAAAAAGGAGGAGAGAGAAAAGATAGTTGTTTAAAGAATGAAGAGAGAATAATAATTGTTAAGTTTGAAATTTTACTATTCATAATGTTAACTTTTTTGTTAAAATAAAGAGGCTGAAAAGTGAGGGTTTTAGTCTTTTTTGTTAAATTGGCTCTTCAAACTAACAAAAAAATGAATTTGAAGAGCGTGCAGTGAATGCTCAGTGACTACAAACCATCACAATAGACAAGAGGTGGTCCAACTAGTGTAGTGCAACCACCCCTCTCCCTCCATTGAGGGTGGCCATATATTCGCTCTACATTTTTTTCCCCCTCAAAACAAGCATGTTTAATACCTGTTTATTTGAAAACAAAATTAAACAATTTTCTTAAGTGGATCCCACAAAATATATTTTCTCAAATGTGAATCCACCAAAAAACACTTCACCCACAAAAAAAAACATTTCTCACATTTATATCACATTAAAACACCTTTTCAAACCAAAATAATAATAATAATAACAATAATAATAATAAAACACTTATCAAAAACATTATCAATCACATCCAAATTATTATTATTATTATTTTCCTTTTTCAATCAATGTGACCCCTTTGATAATTCGGTACATAATTGAGATGATATGACTGCATTTTATGGCATTAACGTCAGATCTGATCTTCCTATTCCCAGGCTTCCGTCTGAAATCAGGGAGCATCAAGATGAACTCTTTATCGATACATCTGCTTAATAACTGATCAAAAATACCAGAAAGTTCCTCAATTTTATCCACTATAACAGAAGATATGGCCATACCTGTGCTGAATAATTAAGGTAAAAGTCAGCACAATCGAGTTCCATGTCATCTAGCAATCCAAGACATGAGGATTTTTCATGGGAAACTGTCCACGTAATCATTGAATTGCTTCTGTGAACTTCATCCTTGTACTCAGTCTTGTCATATTTTTCTTCCACTCTTACAGCAAAGCAATATGACTTCTCATGCAGACGTTGGCAGAGGGCTCACCTTACAAAGCTCTGTATTAAACCCACAATCCATTAGAAAAAGTAGCCATGCTCGCTGCTGTTCAGACAGCTGATCCCTGGGGCCTTTCACTTCAACAAGCTTTGCTTCACCTCTGTACTCCCCATGAAAGCGCCATAGCAACAAATCTGGCATTCCACTGGACCAGCTCCGGTAATCTTGTGCAAGATGTCGGCACAGTGAGGCCAAACAAGGGCCACCAACACATGTAACAGCTGCCCGAAGTTCAGTTAGGGAATGCCGGTTCCAATTAACTCCCCTACAAGCTGTTCCCACATGGGATTCCCATGACATGATGAGGATCCCCTCAGCCATGCCAGTATGAATTTTTTGTAGGTGAGATTCTATACAGCTCTTTCTTGCCAGATAAAAGCTATCAGTCTCCAAATCCAAGGGTGCTGTCTGCAAAATGGAAATTCCTTTTAAACCCATTCACAGAAGCAAAAGGACAAGAAATTACTGGGAGCCTGTAATTTGGAAAACAAAAGAGTTACAAAACATGACTTTCACGCTAGAGGTATGTTTGAAAATAGCCTCAATGCCACTTTCATTTCTCTTATACCTAAGAAACCAAGACCATTGACATTAATGATTTTTGACCTATTAGCTAAGTGGGTGGCAAGTTTTAGCTTGATGCAGTTTGGAAGATGATACCGTCCTGCCTTGGTATCTTTGGAGGAAAAGAAACAATCAAAGCTTTGAGGACCATGAGAGGATATTGGCGGAATCAAAGGCTTTATACTCTTTATCATTGGGCCCCCGCCTTTGATTTTAATACTTCGAGCTTTCACTCTTTTTAGATTTTTTTTCTACTTCTAACTATGTGCTTCTTTTGTATACTTCCCGTGTACTAAAGTTGGGCATTTGCAAGTTTTAATGAATTTGCAATTACTTATAAAAAAAAGTATGAAGTTCTACACCAATACTTTGTTTGGTAAGTAAGCAAAACTTCATTAAAGCGCAAAAACATATTTCAGGTACACATGAAGAATACAAGAAAAACACCTAACTATAAAGAAAAAATAAAAATGAAAAGCAAGTACATTAAGAAAGTCTAAAGCAGCTGGAGGTAAAGAGTATTGAAGAAGAAGAAAGAATTTAGTTCAAAAAACATATTAGAAACAAAAAACACTTGTGACATAAACTCAAGAAAAGATGACAAATTAATAAACAAACGTATAAACATACCTGAAATCTGGTGCGGAAGACATTAGGTACATCAGAGAATATGATGTCCCACATAAGCAGCCCAAATATTGTCAACCAAATGCCACTCTCTGTATGAACACCCTGCCATCCGCCTCCTTCCCCAGCATAGTACTGTAGGGCAAGCTCCTCAACTCCACATTGCTCCCCATCTTCTCCATAAAACCTGTTTTTCATGCCCATTTCACAGTTCAAAGGTCTCCCTTGAACATGAACCTAAAATGTTCTCCAGCAACATCAGTCACAATTGGAGGAGGAGCAACTTTTAGGCGTCTACTACTTTCAAGTTTAGACGTTCTTAATGACTTCAACTTGAAGTTTTAACAAGCATATCAGAACATTAAAATTCTTAAAAGAACCAGGCAATTACCTCTGAGATTTTCCTCTTGATGGACGCAGAAAAACTAGGCGTTTTCCAGCGCCTCGGTGGTTTCCCTAAGCGAAGGATTCGCCTCTGCAGTGTCATCCTTGAACCAGCACGCACCCATGGATCCTGTAAACCATCTTCAGCAACTGCAAGGCTCTCATTGGGACACCCTATGTGCTCCAAATTAATTGACAACCGTAGCGTCCAATATCCTCTTCTTCCATCACAAGTAAAACAATTCAGCAAACGCTTGAGTAAATTTATTGCATCCTTATACCTGAGCAGAAGAAGTATGTTTTTTCAGCGGCTAAATAGAAAAACTAAATGCTGAAATGCAGAGACCAACAATTTTGTGTTACTATTAATACCTGTAATTGCATTTTCAGGTTTTGTAACCATTAATAACCCCTCATAAAAGCATATTGAGTCAACGGAAGCATAATGCCGAAAAATGTGAGTTTTAACTTTTAACACATTTCCAGCCTTCTTTAACATTTACTGTGGTATTTCCTTTTGATTTCTATATCGACTATCAACATACTAATTATAACTAAACCCTTTGCAATTCGCATAATTTACACTAAACATTATATATCATAAAAACAATCCACAAGTAAGACATGATTACTCAAGTGAATACAACTGGAGAAACATATTAATGGAAAAATGAAATCAGGCGCAGAGGTTAATGTTGTAGTTTGCAGTATAAGCACACAAAAAGAAACAACAATTTGTAAACATATTAATACCTGTGCTCCCGCTCGAGAAAGGAAACTCCCAATGAGACCACTTTTGAGTAGACCCACGATGCTGAAAAGCGTGGAAGAAATGTAGCCGCTGATTCAGAGGTCAAGGATTTAATTGCTTTCGTAGGAGAGCAGCATATACGGGAGTCAGCAATCTTTATGCATTTTAACACTAATTCAACAGCGTTTCCATCAAGAGCTTGATCCATTAGTTGTGCCACTTCGATGGCCTGTAATCCATGACCCTCACATATGGTAAAGGCAATTGAATGTCAATATTTTTTTACTAAATAGAAACAATGGTAACACCTCTTCATAAGCTAGCAGGTCATCTCGACCTGAGAAGATTTGTTCTGAAATTATGCAGTTGTAAGTTGGATACTTGACGATTCCCAAGTCAACTAGTAGAAATGCTGATAGATCTTGCTCGCTATTCAGGAAGAAAAGCCTCTGCAGAAACAGTGAAATTCATAAAGACCATTTTAGATGAAATTACAATTAAACCAAACTGCTGCCACATATAAATGACACACTAGAAGACACAAAAGCACCTCAGCACGCCAGATAAGAGATTCAGATTTTGAAGATATCCTAATACAGGCACCAGTTTTATCCAAAATCACACTTGGTAGGGATGGACTGCACATTAAGAGAGCAAGAACAAGATGAACTTAATATACACTTATTAACACACCTAACTGAAAATTCCAACAAGTCTCTTACAGATCATATTCATACCATAATCCATCTCCATATGAACAGAGAAGAGATTCAATAAGATTCTTCTTTCTTGTACCATGATTACAGTTTGAAACCTCAAAAGAATCCAAAAAAAAAAAAAATTGAACATAAAACCCATCAGATAACAATAAAAAAATGCACTTTAGCATACTTCAGATCTAAGAGAGATTAGAGTTAAGAGTTCATTACTACAAGTTGTTTCACTTGTTTAGGAAGAGCATAAGTTTTATCAGAGAATGATAACTTCTAAATCTAATTCATTGAGCGAATAGATTATTTCAACTGGAATGCTCTGTCTTGCTCATTGAGTTTGAAACTGGAAAGAGAATGCTACAACCTCAATTTGGTAGGACAAGCACTATTAAAATGCTGTTCCAGGCAGTAAGCATGTGAAGACAATGCCAGCAAAAGAATAACTATATGGATAGTCAGTAGCCTACATCTTGCACTCTTAATAACGGGACATATATCGTTTTCCACTTTTAGGAATTAATAGTACTAACAATGAGTGTTCGATATGAATTATACGTGTACTGTGTTCATGTAAAACAACATCTACATGCATATAGACAGACAACAGATAGGATATTTACACACAAACATACATACAAACAAACATAGTATGAATAAAATGTTTGACCCATATCTGTCCACACAGCATACGTGTACTGTGTTCATGTAAAGCAACATCTACATGCATATAGACTGACAACAGATGGGATATTTACACACAAACATACATACAAATATACATAGTATGAATAAAATGTTTGACCCGTATCTGTCCACACAGTAGCTCTCTTACTGTGTAGTCATCGAAAGCCAATTAATCAATTTTGGAGCGAAAACTATGGGTGCAACCAAATTTAGAAGGACCCACCCATAATGCTCCACCTATTAGTATAACATAAGAAATATGCTCAAAAACCAATCATGCCTTTGGTTTCTGCACCACAGAACCACATGTGGAATGCATTTAATGGTTACTAAACCTAATATGCCAAAACTCAATTTTAGAAACGTAATATGATATAAACTACAAAACTCAGATAAATTCAACCAAGCCCGTGACAGGTCTAAAGTGACAAGTAATTTTAAATTTAGGCACAAAAATCTGAAAGGATCTGGCTGATGGTTATATGCTGGCTACAGCCTTACATTAACATTCTTCATTCATACTTTAGACTAGCTATTCATCAGTTACAAGAATGTTCAGTACCAAGCCTCCATATGAACACTTAATATAGTTACTGATAAAAAAAAAAAATGAACACTTAATATAGTTTTAAGAAGTAAATTGTATATTGGAAATATGCAACATTCTTTGACTTTTACTAATTTTGTCCAAAATGAAATCTGAAGAATACAATGTATAATGGAGACAGATTTTCACAATACAATAAAATACATTATTAGCATAACAACACCATAGCAATTTTCCACTATAGGACGCATTAAAATATGCCTCAATTGAGTCAGAATGGGACCAAATTCTTATAGTAATGTCCATTATTGCAAACCTTAAGGTTGCCCAAAATATCACGTAGCTCAGAAACAGTGAGCAAATTCAACATTTCCTTAATGTCATTGTCATGAAGTCCATCTGTATCTTCAACTGAACATATATAACCTGTTGCTGCAGTATGATAAGTGATATCAAGAAAGGCCTTCGTTTAGAAATTTGCCACAAAAACATACAAGAAATATAACTACTATATTTTTACCAGAGAGACCCTTGACTGCTTCTTGAGGATCCAATACTTCTGAGTAGGAAACACGAGACATCCGGAACCATGGCCCTGAAGTATGCATTTCTATTTAGCATTTCACCTTTGAATATGCTATTTACTTATTGAGAATCTGGTAGATGATATATATGGTTTGAGGAGCTACAAGCTTAGCCATCAACTTTAAATTTTTTTACACGCCAATTACTTAATTTTGATGTCAAGTAATTGCTACATGAGTAAAATCATATTAGAGTGAACCTAAATCAATCCAAAGTTTCAATCTGTTTTAGCTGATTGCAAAGAAAAGTGACTAGATGTCAAACTTGCAAGCATCTTAAAATGAACAAAAATGATACATGATAGTAATAACTTAAAATCTTAAGAAACTTCTTTTTTGTAGTAAAAAAAATGAATACAGGTAATGCATATTGTAAGAAGAATGACAAGATAACTAGAGATGCACAGCTAAAACTAATATATGAGAAAAGATTATCTAATAAAAAGAAACCTTTTCGTAAATAAAGCCGAACGAAAAGCCTCTGACTATCATTTGAGAGTGAAGTAAATGATTCTGCATACATATAGCACAACATATAAGGCAGTCAGTCTGTCAGGGAAAAAAACAGAACTCAAAAGGGGGTAAGAAACAAAGACACAAAGAGTTAGATTTGATACCCATGAAATTTTTTTCATCATCCGTGAATAGGTGAGGATTACTTCTTAAAACCTCGTGTATCAATAGACAAAAGTTCTGCTGATATTTTGTCATGCTGGGTGGACAATCCTTTGCGGATTCAACTACACACTTAGCATTTTTCCACAAACATTTGAAATCCTCTACACCTTCATATTCATTTTCACCCTGTAATATGCTCTTGTGACACACTATCTGAATGGGAACATAATCAAAAGGATTCTTTGGAACAGAACTCACACATCCCTGAAAGGTCCCAAAGTTACCATAATGAGAACTAAAATCAAGTACTTTCACTATTCTTTATATATGTGTGCGTGTGTATAAATCATTAAAAATGCAAGGAGCGCAACCCAAGTACACATGAATTATACAAGAGAAAGACACTCAACAAGTCAAGAAAGAGAAAAGAGAGCACAAAATCTACAAAGCTAGAGCTATTGAGAAGGGGGTTAGCAAAGATCTACTCAAAGAGGGATTTAAGAAAATAGAGTTGTAGATTAGAACTTGTCTTCTCGCAATCATCAAAACTTCGAGCATTCCTTCTCTCCAAATGCACCATATTACAAAAAAGGGGATAACATTCCAAAGAATATTAATATCATTCCGATTGACCCCTTCCTTTACAACAAGCCAAAAGATCCACCACCGTCTAGGCATAACCCACTCTACTCCAAACATTCGAAATACCACATTCCACAAATCTCACATCATCACAATGAAGAAGGAGATGATCTGGAGTTTCCCCACTAGTTTTACAAATACAACACCGATCTATCGCATCACATATGATTATGCAAGAAGTAGCAAACCCAGTTTGATTGGCGTTAAGGCTTAGTTGAGTTCAATCAATTATGCAAGGTGTTTAAAAACAAGTGTGATGTTCAATAACAATAACATTTTATTGGTTATTATTCAAGGAGTATAGTTAATTGGATCATCACTCCAGATGGTTGTTGTCTTTCTTTGTTGCATTCTCTTTTTTTTTTTTTTAACTACACCATATCCTTATTTATGTTAAAAGAAAAGAACTGTGGGAGCAATCCCATCAATGAAACGACAAGCTCTATTGAGTTTGATGTGAATGGATGCCAAAGGTACATAGAAAACTTTATTCAAGAAAGAAATCCCCTAGTAGCCTTACTATTTATATAATATAGAAGACGCTACCAGACACTTGAAAAAGTGAAAAAGATGCACAGAAATTCAGGCATGATTCTTTCCAATTTAAGAAATATGTTACCTCAAAGCTTAGGCAGAACTTCTCAATTAAAGGAGACAAATATTGAGCTAATTCACGAGGTAGAAAGCCAAGCATTTTACCACATCCAGTATCTGCAGAAACAACCTGACTCAAAAGGACCATGCAATCCTTTATAATAAATAATTTAAAAGTTAAAACATAAGGCAAAAGCACAGAATAAAGGAGTAACCTTGATAGCATTGGAATCCTTATCATTATCAGGGTCTCGTAAAAGAGAAATGCTAGCCCCAAGATGTAACTCCTTTTCATCACTAAACCTACGGCCAACAATAAAAGTTTCAAGAGTAACCCCAGACATGTCATCTATAGTTAAATCCCTGTCACCTTTAAGAACCCCATTCTTCGGGGACAATAGTTGGGTGGTGTCCAGATTGTAGTTGATCCTGTCATCATTGATTGGGTTTTCAGACAGACCATCTTTGTAAGTTTGCACAACAGACTCTAACTTTAGGGATGATCCACACAGATTAATGTCATTTTCTTCAATAGCACTAAAGTTGGGCAATCCATGAACAGCACTGCGTACACAATGGTCATTGAGACCTGTATCACTCACACTGTTTTCTAACTGTTCTAACTCAAAGGAACTAGCTTGAATCTTAGATTGTGACCAGAAGTTTGACTGAAGAAGGGTCTGCTGGGTCAATTTTCGTTTGGTTCCTCGAGACAGGCATGCATCTGGGGGCCATTCATCAAAACCATAGAGTAAGCATCCAATAAGGTCACTCAAAAATTAGAGATATTAAAACATTAGATAAAAAAGGTCACAATATGAAATCATGATTCTTTTTATTTTTCTTTTTTCTTTTTGTAAAGTAAACAACATCAACAAAAAAGAGACCGGGCACCACCCAAGTACACTAGAAGTATACAAGAAGTGAGCTCCTCATACACACACACAAAAACATGTAAAGAATGCATGGTCCAAAAAGGGAAAGAAGACTAGACAAATGAGAACCAGTAATCCAAGCAATTAAAAAAGGCAAAAGAGGATGCCTCAATATCACTACTTGATTGGTCTGTCCCATAAAATGTTCAAATTCAGCTATTCCATACCATCCATAAGTGAAGCCATAAAAGAAATCTATACAAATTCAGCATGGTCCAAAAAGATAGGATTACTTTCCCTCTCACATGGCCACAATATGATAATGGTAGCAGACAAGAGGCTCTCCAAGTATGCCCGCTTTGTCAATCTTTCCGATCCATACACAGTTGTTAAAGTAGCTAAACTTTCTTGGACCACATATTCAAATTGCATGGCTTGCCTTCCACCATAGTCAGTAACCGAGATCCTACCTTTACCAGTTTATTTTGGAGGAACTTTTCATTTTATAAGGAACTCAGTTAGGTCTTAGTTCATCTTACCTCTGACAATCAGATGGACAATTAGAAATGGTCAATAAATGCCTCGACTATTACCTTTGCTGCTTCATTAGAGCAAGACCCAAATAATGGTGTAAATGGTTATCACTGGCAAAATGGTGGTATAACACCAACACTCACTCCACCAAACTAACCCCTTACGAAGTTGTACATGGTGTTCCCCCTTGTCTCATTTCCTACATTCCAAGCACTACAAGGGTGAAAGCTGTTGAAGAAGTGCTCAAGACTAGAGATGTCCCCCACTTCGATTTCCACCCTGTTAAGTCTTTTTGGTCTGGAGCAGGCCAGTAACGGACCTACTTACCTGTTGGAGCGGGTGTTGACAACAACATATAAGTCTTCCTCCACCGCTCTCCGCCCACTCAACCTCTGTGCAGCTCAATTCCTTGCCTGTTCTAACGTGTAAAAGCTTTTGCGCAGATCAATCCGTTGCTTGTTCTAACACGTGTATTAGTAGCGAGCAGTTCCTTCCTAGATTGAGAAGCTTGAGCAAGAAATTCACCTTTGTCATATATTCCATACATCACACTAGATAGATACTATATTCTAAAGGAGAATCTTTAGACAAGCCCACAATGGAATGAAAATGTTTGCTGACCTTTATTGAACAGAATGAAAATTTGAGGTGGGAGACTGAGTTTTCTTGCTTCTTCAACACACTGTTTCAACAAGGGTTTTCAGCCATTATCAGGCAATCCAACACATTGTTAAAGTAGCTTACAAGCAGGACCTTCCACCTGAAACCAGAATCCACCCAATGTTCCATGTATCCAGTCTTAAGAAGAAGTTGGTATCTAGGGCTACAGCCCAACCAACCCTGCCTCAGCACCAAAGAATAGATCTTGCATCCCAAAACACAGACTATTTTACCGAGAAGAATGATTAAATAGGGGGAAACCAAGCAACCTCTAAAGTTCTAGTTAAACGGTCTTGGTCTGTGATTGAAGATGCAACCCGGGAAGACTATGGCCAGCTGAAACAAAAATTCCCTAACCTTGAGGACAAGGTTAATTGAAGAGGCAGGCACACACGCCCGTGCCTTAGGTGTCTGCGAATAGATTCCTGTCAGTAGGCTATTAGGAAGAGATCTGTGGTGGCTGGTTTCTAAGGAAAAATGGGAAAATTTGAGCTGTTAGTGGATGAAGAGGAGGTGGTCTAAGGATCAGTTGTAATCATGTGCGAATTAGTGAGTTATGAGTCCAAGTCGGTTAAATGTTAATGTCCTTGTCAGTCTTTCATTTGTATTTAAGAAGCCTCCTAATTAATGAACGAGCAATGAGGATTTGTATCTTGATTGGACCAGAGGCTGGGAAACTTCTCTTTTTTTTTTTTTTTGATAAGTAATAAAAAAAACTTCTCTCTTTTCTTCATTTTCAGTCTCTCTTTTCTCTCTCTCGAAGGCTTCTCAAGTTTAAGAAGCCAACCACCATATAACATTAAGAGATAACAAATTCCTATGCAAACGTATTTTAAGAAGCCCATAGTGGCTTTATCACAAACACCAAAGATGCAAACCCATATGTTCCTAAAAGTACACATAAAAATCAATCAATATATATGATATGAAGAAGAAGAAAAATGCATACCCAGATGAGAGTTGATGGCATTGTGTTCCCCACTAACTTTGTGCCCACAAACAGGGCAAGTTACCAATTCTTCTGGGTGACAAGTCTCGTTCCCAAACTCTCTTTCTTCTTCGCATTCGTCTAATTTTTTACGAGCCTCTGCGTTCTCAACGGAGACGACTTTCCCATCATTACCGGTGCCGACAGGGGCGGAGAGAAGAGTTTCACGATTGGGAAGGAAGTGACGCCGTTTGCCCACCAATCGGATCAAGCTCTCTCTTCCGCGGAGCATTTTGGGCTACATATAAAAATAAAAATTATTTTCTCTTCTCTCCATCACAATCTAAAAGAGACTCTCTCCGAGTTTCGATTTGAATCGCTTTTGTTCTTGTTTTTCGTCTCTCTATAGCTTCTGCTTCTCATTGTGAGAGTATTAGGGCTTGTATTGAGCCCTTGCAGTGATTTGCCCCACCTATTACTTCTTCTCACTGCTTTGCCCCCAAATTCGAAATTTCCCAAACCCGTTGCAAACCTAATCAAGAGCGAGCTCGATTCCTGTGAAAGCTTTTGTAATCTCAAAAATAATAGTTTATATCTTGAAGGACCAGTTGATCGCGCCTACCCTCATAAAACAACGAGAGATCAAAAATGTCCCGCGTTTCATTTTTGAATATATATACGGAAAATGATAAATGCATAATTTAAGTTTAGTTTAACTTTTCTATTAAGTTTTTTTAAAGGAAAATGTTAAAGGCTCAATTTTTTTATCAAAATTTTATTTTTTTTTAGTTTTTTTAAAACATAGTAAAAAATTTAAAAAAAAATTGTCTGAAGTAATAATATATTTTTTTGTCCTTCTTTTTATTGGTGTTTTTTAAAAAATGAAAAGAAAAATGGCCATTTTTCATAAAAATTGACCATTTTTATGAAGAAAAATATAATTTTCATTTTTTAAAAAATACCAATAAAAAGAAGGACAAAAAAAGAAAATTATTGCTTCAGACACTTTTTTTATTTTTTACTTTGTTTTTAAAATAAAAAATAAAAAAGGAAAAAGTTGGGTAAAAAAGTTGAGTCTTTATCATCCATCTTTTTTAAAAAAACTGATGTGGAGGATAGAGAGAACCTTAAATTAAAAAGAGAAAGAAAAATTTGACTTAGAAGTTGGACTTAAGTTGTGTCTAAATTTATATATATATATTTAGAGTACTTTCATCATTTTTTACTCATAATGGAGATTTTTTTAAAAAAAAATTTTAAAAATAGGAAAACTTTACTTTAAACCTTAACAAAAATGCCTAAAAATGACCAAAATACCTTTTATTTTTCAATTTTGTTATTTATTTTTTTTTAAAGAAAAAACCTTGTGACAGGTTAGGCCAGACCCACGCCCATGACCCATAGTGGGTCTCTAAGCAAGACCCGCCAAGGTTAATTTTTTTTTATAATAATTTTATTATTATTAATTTATAATTTGAAATTAAGGGTACACTGGAATTATATAAAACATTCAGAGGTGTAAAGGTCATTTTATCACTTTTAACATTTAAAAAATGATGGAGGGGCTCAATTGGTATTTTGAGAGTCTTCTCAAAATACATAGTAATTCAAAGGTCTAAAGTAAAATTTTCGCTTAAAAATTAGTGTTATGTTGAATATGACATGTGGTTGTTCTCAGGATATGAATGAACAAGAGAGGATTGTAATTTCACAATTTTTTTTGACAACTCTACCATCCCATTTAAATGAATTGTAATTTAAAGGGAAAAATATAATTAACCCAAAAAAATTTGATATAAATTTCTTAAAAACTAGTTTATAGTTTGACTAAAAACATTTGTTTCTCACTTTCTCACCATCTCACTTACTAAATAACACTTTAGAGTGCACCTTTTATGTGTCATGGCACAAACTAAGGCTTTTGTGCCTACCATTAAAAGGTTGACACATCAGCTTGGAACAAGAAAAATATATGTAAGCAAAACATAGGATCTAACCTTCTTTCACTTTTAAAAAAACTCAGGCACCGCCCACACCAGACATCGCCACCCGGGCCAAGATCTCTCTCAACCCCTCTCTCTATCTCTCTCTCTCTCAACGTAGATCCATAGATCTAGAATCGTTTCGGCCATTGCCCACACCAGACATCACTTTGTACTAAGACCACATTAAAGTTTGTGCCAGAAAAATCGTTTTTTTTTTTTTTTGTTCTAAGTTGATGTGTCAATCTCTCAATGGAGAGCACAAAAGCCTTGTTTGTACTAAGACCACATTAAAGTTATTCTCAACACGTTATTGCATGAGCATCACCAACAAAACAAGCACCCAACCTGTAGGTTGACATATACCACAGTAGAATAGACCAATATGGCTCAAGAAGTATAAGATTGGTTCTAGTAAATATAAATGCAACATGCACAATTGTATGAATTTATGTTACAATTGCTACCTTTGCATCACGATATCATAACACTACAAAAATTTATTTCTTACTTTTACAATTTTTCCATAAGATATGTACGTTGGTTTCATCAACAATATTCATTATTACCAAGGTTCCATATTTGCTCCATCTACACCATTAAGAAGAGAAGCAGAATCTGCGGTCCAAAACGCCCCACTCTCCATGTGGCCTAATGACTCGCTGCTCTCGTCATCACCGACGATGACGACACAATCCAAATCTGAATCTTCATAATCGAACAAATCATCCAAACCATCATCATGATCATCATTATTGTGATCAACCTCGTAATCATCATCATCATCACCATCAGTACAGTCACCAGTGGCATAGCTATATATCATAGCCCTTCTTCTCTCTCTTCTCATCTTGTTCCCTTCCCTAACCAACGCCATCAACTGGTCTTTTATAACCAAAGTCTCGTCCTTCTCCAGTAGGACTCCTTTCTCATCATACCCCTCCAACAAAAAGACAGAGTCCCTCTGCCCTTTCAAACTCACGTAGAATAACTCTGGGTGCCTCACAAACATTCCCCTCAACTTGTTGGGTAGCCCAAACTCCTTCCTGAAATGAGTCAAATGGTCTATTAAAGTCCTCTTTTCAATCATCATCCACAGCACCTCTCTCACCACTGCACAAGCTCTTTTCTCTTCTTCGATGGACTCTTTTGCTAACACCCCCGCAGAAGTATTATAAGGGCATACAGCTGGCATTTCCCCAAACTTAATCAGAAAATCCTGGTGATGTCTCTTCAAGTTCAGTCCCTTTCGAAGTCTCAGCTGTTTAAATTTCAAAGGCCTGTCTACTATCATCTCATGTGAATGAACTTCAGGAGAGGGTAGAGGATTTGCCAAGTGCGGGTCCCAAGATACAAGCTCAAGTGCACGGCCATAGGAGGTATCCACAGTTTTAAATTTGTCAGGGTGGTCATTGCAGAGACGGGAACGGAAATTAGGGGGGAGACCAAGATCTGGAGCAAGGTGAACCAACTTTGACAGCAGAAGCCGACGGTGAGATGAAAGCATGAGAAGTTTCTGGAGTTTAGTTGCCAAGGTCATTGAGATTGCTGATTTGAGTTTTAATTCCTGGGAGGCAAGGGCTGCTGCTGCTGGGGTTAGACGGACGCAAAGTTGAGAATATGATTTTGTAGCATTGAATGGTAAGGGTGGTCTTGGGATTGAGAAGACTTCAAAAATTAAAGGATAACGATGAATCATAGAGAGGAGTGAGCGAGGCTTTGAAAGGGAAAGGTAGGATCGACATTTTGAAAGAATGTGGAGTAGCATATAGTGTTTTGGTTTAGAAAGGAGCAGTGTTTTCAGCTTTTGAACAAACCTAATCTTGTTTTGCTTCACAATATGCCTGTCTAGTGAAGGGCTTTGAACAATTTTGTGAGATGAACAAGAAATAGAAATGGACAGATTTCTGAAGCACTTACTGCTCTTGTAATGTTGGTTAATGTTACCATGTAACCAAGAAGGATTCCTAGGGAGGAAACTAGAATTGAAGAAAGAGACTGGCCGATCCATTTGGGATGAGAAAGGCAGGGACAGTGCCATTTTTCAAACTTGTAGTAATGACAAGCTTTAAAGCCCACAACTTGTTGAAGGAGGGTAACATTGCCAGGAGATTACATAATATAATACCATGAATCTCATTCTTTCCAACTGATGGTAACATAAAATAGTTCCTCAAAAGGGCTGCTGCTATTGAGCAGGCTGAAGCCAAATTCTCACAGATAAGCACAACTGATCAAGGAATATAGCTACATAGGTGATAATGATAGCTGCTTCATTTGCAACAGGCATATTGCATGAACAGGGTGCTGGATTTTCTTTCAGATTTTCCTTACCATCTGCAAAAAGACATTCACTGCCATACCTTAACAAAGTATTTATATGTTAAATAAAATGCGTAGTTCACACAGGATGGTTGCTGACATATGAATACACTATTTTCTATTCATATGGTGATTTTTACTGGAGGTTTGAGATTGATTAAAACCAGAACCATTTATATTCTATAGCAAAGCAACACAAAATTTAACTGGAGGGACTGACAGTTGTATTATTGTATAGGGTCATTAGAATTCGCAACATACACAAAAAATATACATACATAAAAGTATCATGCAGAACATTCACGTCCAGTTAAACAAAATTTAACCTTTTCAAATCACATTTTTAAACGGAAAAAAACCCCCTCCTAAAATACATTAACAAAACATAGCTTTCTCATTGGGTAATATTAAGAAAAAATCAACTAAAGTCAAGCGGCCAACAAGTATTTTTCTCTAAACAATTAATTTCGATATGACAATTCGTATGTATTTAGAGAGCAGGAGACATGGTTGATGGTTCCTTCTTTTGTTTGCCACTCCAAAACTCCAATTGCAATTGATATACATGCGAATCACATAGACATTATAACGAACATATGGAGAGCATGTTAGAAATGTCAACGTCCACTCGCTGTAAAGGTTGAAGAAGCGAAGGACTCCGAAAGAGGGTTTCAAAGAGAAGAACGGTGACGGACTGCCATTAAGGAGAAACAAAAAGAAAGCTGCAAGCCTGCATGCATGGGAGACAAAGATAACAGAGCAATTAACTCACCTGAGGATATTGAGCTATATGTCTCACTCGTGCAAGCTTTGGGTCTTGTCTTAGCCCTCCCTGAGAAAGGACAGGAAAGGTACTACTTTGACAAGCGAGAGACCCTAGGACTTAGGAGGAGATGCTTCTGCTGACTGCTGAGGTTAGGGACGTTGGTCGAGTGAGGGAGTTTTTAAAGTTTATCCTGCAACCTTTGGCGTATCCGTTTATACGGATAATATCCAATTACTTGTAATAAATTGGTATTTTTATTATTTCAAAAATTAAAAAAATAAAAATATTTATTCCCTATAATTAACTAAATATTTTCTAATTTAAATGAATTAAAGAAAATCCTGTTCTGTACGTATGTACAAATCTCATGTCTTTCGATTATGGTTCGAGTAAAACTCACCCATTTCTCAATTCATTTTATATGAATTATGGCTATTTTTTTTAAAGTGATTGACAAAAACTAAAAATACATCACGTTAGTCGATGTAAAATTAATATGATCAATGAGGGTGTGTTCGTTAAAGGATTTTGGTCCGATGTTGTAGCAAAATTTAAAAATTGATTGATGTAAAAAAAAAAAAAGAAAGATTTTTTTTTTTTTTTTTTAAATGTGAAAAAGAAAGAATGTTTGGTATAGAAAAATGAAAAAAAAAATTGTAGTTATTTTTTATTTGAATAGTAATTAAAAGTGATTGATGTGATGTAAAAAGTAAGAGAATATTGAAAAAAATGAAAAAAGTGAGATGAATAGTATTGAACCCAAAACGTTTAACAAACGCACCCTGAGTGTGAAGAGTATCACTATTTTTATTATCTAAAAACACACAATTTATCACAAAAATTGATACTTTAATTATCCAATAATGCTATTGTGCTACATACTACATTATCATTAAATTGGGCTTATGCTACATGATATATATATATATACACACACACACATTAGCATTACTCTTAACTATCTAAATTGTTTAATACTATTTATTGTTTATTCTTGATGTAATGTAATGGTGCAAACTATTTTTCGGTTGAATTCGTATTTAAAAACTGTCTTATGTTCTGAAAAATATTTTAAAAAAGTATTCTATATTAATAATTTTGAAAAAAAAATCTATGTTTTTGGTTTGAAGTAATACTAAAAACTACATTTTTATCTTATAACTATCTTATATAAATGTTGATATATTAGTATCAACCAACCATATAAATGCTGATGTATCAATATCAACCAACCATTGGATTAGTACTTTTAAAAAAAAAAAAAAAAAAAAAATTGATTGTGACTATTGTGGAATAATTGTGAAATAAAAATGCAAAGAAATCTAGTTGTGTTATGCATCAAACGTTTTTATTTATTTATTTTATTATTATTATTATTTTAAATTTAAACAGAAATTAACGACCTGTCATAATAGACAAGAAAACAAAATTAAGTGAAGTGAGTATGAGAATCTCACTATGAAATCAAATATAACAAAAGTTGCAGCATCTCATTTTAGTTGTGATATGAGGGAATAGAAGGGTCTATTTTAAATTTGATTGGCTATGGAATCCGGTTCTTCCACCATACTTGGTATTATTCAGAACACATGTTAGAAATCAATGGCTAAAGCTGCATTGGTTCTATCCATCCATCCCTTTTCCCGCTTTGTTCTTCATGCTTGGAGCTGCGGATAAGGTGAAATATTAGCAATCAAATGAATAGCAATCTCATAAACAAAACTATATATATATATATAGAGACCAGAAGATATGTACTACAGAAGACCAGAAGCCTGTAACTTTGTTTTGAAGGCATTCATGTATTTGATCATGTTTATCCATTCTTCACTGGCTTGCTCAAACAGAAAGTTCAGGAAAAATCATCAAATTTATTGTAAAAGCTGAAGATAAAGATTGATATGCTACAAACCCAACTGCAACAAAATTAGTTCTTCTCATGATATCTTGGTAAAAAAAAAACATTATGTTGAAGTGATATAACTGATGGCACACATTCTTGCCAGAACATCATGAGAGTGATTGTTTTCCCTTTCAAATTGTTGATTTTATTTTTGCAGATATATATTTCTTTCCCGGGAAAGGAAAATATGGGATAAATCATGATAATTAATCACCAAAGGGAAAATAAAAGCAGTTGTCCAAAGATATAGAGTATAGAAAAATAAAGCCTTAATCCCATCCAAAGTCCCCTTTTAGCCCTCAAAACTTTTGTCATTCATTTTCCTCCATAGACACCACAACTTAACAGACATGAAGGCACCATATTCCACAAGCAGCACTCCAAGTGCTACCAGCAATCGACCAGCATGCATATAAGTCAACTACTCGATCGTCTAGACATAACTCAAGACAGACTGAATCTACTGAAGAAAACATCCTATAAGGCTCTGATAATCTCACAGTTGAGAAGTTGGTCCATGGGCTCCCCACTCCTTCTACACATACAACACCTATTAATCACGATAACATGACGTTTGTTCAGATTGTTCGCGATAAGGATCTTACCTAGGGCCGCATACATGATATATTGTAAATTCTTCTTCTCCTTTTTTCTTCCGATCAAATTGTATGTGTATTATGACAGTTTGAACTTATGTGTTTGTGTGCAAAACTTAATTGACAGTTGCAATGATAGCACTTGAAAGACAATTGGCATACTTCTAGCTCCTGAAATGATGAAAGTTTGCATCCCAATACTTTAATGGCATTCCTGATAAAATAAAAATAAAACTGAAACCATTTCTGCAGAAAACTAAAGCAAACAATTCTCTGAGACACTCGGGAGGCTAGGACATTGGGAAAAGAAATTATATGCTGAACTTTTGATACCGAGAGGGAACAGGATACTGCAATAAACTCAAAAACAAGAAATTATATGATTGAAGATTCTAGTCACTAATGCTTATAATTTTACTTTTAAACTTAGCTCTTTTGTAGTGTTTATGCTTACTAGCTAGTTTAGAGCATTTGCATATAAATTCCACAAGTCGCATTAATAATTCCTTCAATCTTAAGAATCAAGCCATGTATATAGCAGAAACATTATAGACCCAAAAAATTGTACCTTGATATATAATGCCGAATTTTTATTTTATTATTTTGTATCTGTTTCATTATTTGGGTTTGCATCCACTGAACTTGAGCTTTAGTACCCATTGTTTTTTTCTCGACATATTTACATTTGCTGCTTCACAATCATGATCTCCTTGAAACTTCTTGTCCAAGCACTCATCTGTAAGCTCAGACTTGCAATTACTCTCAATATCGACCATTCCTCCATTTTGCTCACCCCCATGGTCAGGAGGTTTTGCAGAACCACAGCCCAACATTCTGTTAATTCTATGGAGATCCTCCAAATGACAATGCTTTGCTATGGCTAAAATATCCACCATTGACCGCTTCTTTCGTTTCCCCTTATACCTTTTTCGCTTATGCCTCAACCCCTTGGAGGAAATCTGTGATTTACTGTTCTTATCAACAGAAGGAATATCAGAAGTAAGGTGTTTTTTCTCTTCAAGCTTATAGCTATTGCTAGAAAGAGACAAATTGCAGTCCTGGCCTGAAACTTTCGATAATTCTTCATTAGAGTATGAATCACACTCATCTTTATTAAGTTTCTCCTGCTCAACAGAATCTGGTGCTTTATTGTTAAAGGAATCAGTCTTTTCAATATCTTGTTCAGAATACTTAAACCTTGCACATCCTCTAAGTGATTGAATAGCCGAATCACGGGGTTCAAGGGGCGGCAACACATTTCTGATACCATGCTTGAAACAGATTTGCAGATATTTCTCTGGAAATGGCCAGCTACAAAGGATATCCTTTTGACGAGAAGCAAGAACAAACTGTCTGCAATACAGGCAATTAGAAGTAAATTTGCACGGGAAAAGAGTCCAAACATTAAACAAGATGGCAATTCAAACTCATGCCGGAGTTGAGACATGAATGAATTAGAACAATTGAACAAGATTACAAAAAATCTGTAGGTAAAGGGTAATCACCCATTTACTGGAAACATTCACATGTGAAGCAGAATCTTTCAACAATCAGTCTCTCGAGATATATATTACGAAATATTAATCTAAACCCAAATATGTTCTTCGTATAAGGAACACAAATTCACAATGTCATTGAAGAAAGAACATTTGGTTAAACAAAAAGCAGTGCATGTGATCAAGTGCAACATCGAAGACCATGCAATACGGGTGCATAAAATACTAAGAAGAAGAAATTCAGAAAGAGTAGAAACAGCGAAAATTCAAAACCAATAATATACAAAATGAAATCACCTTAAGGAGAAGGACCCGATATCTGTTTGCATGCCATTGTTGTTGAGACCAATTTGTTGGTGCAGAGAATGCGAATTCTCAGGTGGGTTTTGCTGCTGAGACAGCATTGTAGGAACAGCACGCATTTCAATCAGTGGATGATGAAAAATCAAAAATAATGTAAGGAAGAAATCAACCCAGTTTAGATTACAAGTTACAACCGCTGGAAACCACGCAAACAAGAACGGGACCAAGAACACCATAAAATTACCAACCAGAAGCACCAATCCTAGACCCGGATAACCCAGAAAAAGAGATCAGAGAGATAGGAGAGCGCGAGATCAAAAAGCGGGTAAACGAAACGTCGAGACCCCATAAAGAAGAATAGCAAGAAATGAAAAGAAAACGGAACAGTTTGTGACTTGTCGGACGCACCAAGGGAGAGGAAGTTTGAAGGAGAAAAAGCTTGGAATTGCAGAGAAAGCTCAGAGGTGGCGGGAGAAAAGAAAGCTAGGGTCAGAGGGGTATGCTGACGATGGTGGTGAAGGAAATAACAGTGTCAGATAGGGTGAGTAATAGCAAGAGGAAGCTGTAGAGCCCTGCTGGTTGTTCTATAATTCTATTTATTTATTTCTCCTTTTGCCTTTTTTGTGTTTTTTTTGTTTTTTGTTTTTTTGTTTATTTGTTGTGGGAGGTCTTTGTGTATCCAAAAACAGGGCACAGAGTTCCCCCAGCGTTGTAAAATTACTAAAAATTAAATAAAGGGGATGGGTCGACATAATAATGTACTGTATTTAAAAAATAAAAACAAAAATAAAAATAAAAACAATATTATTTCTTGGGGTTTTTTTTTTTTTCTTCTCAAAACTGTCCCTTCTTCTTTACTTTGAAGCAAATCAACCAATAGCATTAGTGTTTGGTCAAATAGTTCACTGTCATTGAAGCAGAATTAACCCTGGCAAGTTTGCACATCTCTGGGTAAAAATGCTTAAAAGCATCCCCTATAACTAGAAATAAGGGATAGTCAGATCTTGCGAGTCGCATAAGGGGAGCTATAGATGAATATCTACTACTATCCAACAACAGTAAAACTCAACGGGAAGCTACCTTTCGTTGTCCCCCACAACGGTAATTAATTCTAAACAGCATTAGATTTGATAATGAACTTTATTGTATGTGGAGATTCTGTTCTCAAATCTGTGGTGCTTTCATTCTTCACAAAATTTCCACCACATTTTTGCAGCAAATGAAACAGCATGATCAATATTGGAGCAAAAGCTTCATTCAAAAACCATAAAACCAATTGTAGAATATGGATGGGGGGCTGGAATGGTTGAGGTTTTCCTTAGTAGTAGGGGTTTTCTGTTCTGGTACGAAGACTTTTCTGTTCTTGTTTTTGTTTTTAAGAAAAAAAAGAGCATTTTGGGCGTTTTAACAAAAAATTAGTGAAATTAAAAGGGCTGAAACATACACCAACGTTACAAATTTTTATTTCGAAGTTATGGTTGCAAAACGGATTATATTAAATGAAGTTTTTCCTATATGAGATTGTTATTCAGGCTGCATCATGGTCTCTTGATGGTTATCCCTTCATCTTAGGGCCATTGTCCCCAAATAAATGCTTTGACAATCGGTTTGTTGTTTCAGTTCAAGTTGATCACCTCCTTATTTTGCACCAAACATATACTCAGCTTACATTCTGATAGGGCATGTTTGCATTGCTCTCTAAATAAGTTTTGCCACTGGCACAGTTCAAGTGCTGCATGTCAAATATTGTCATATCTCTTAGACGTTGGAGGTTATTTTATATGATCAACTTTTGAAGGCACTGGGAATATCAGAAAACAAAACCTTCAGATGACAATGGGAGTAATGAATCTTTCATCTTCATAAAATTTGCTTCCATAAAATGCAGAAATATTGTGTGAAATAAGTAGTCATGCCAAACCAAAATGGTTTCAGCTTTTGAGCTAAAATTTGCTTTAGATGGTTTAATTTCAGCTTTGGTCATTCGGGTCAATACTGTTTTTGGCAGGTCTTTGACTGCCAAAGAGCTTAATACCCTGTTTAATTAGTCTTAACCCATGAGTTTTCTTCTCTTGTTTCTTTCTTTGGTTGCCTGAGTTCCTCAGGCTAGTTGGTGTATATTTTTTCGTTCTTTGGCTCGAAAATTTTAGAAAGTTTGCCTGCCATAATATTAGCCAAGAACGTTTTTATATTCTGCAGGGAATTAATCGAAGCACAAAAAGATACACCTTGGTTTGCTTGCACCATTACCATGAAGACAGACGTACAAGCTAATGGTCTGATTTGGTTCTTCATCAACAAAGAAGTGCGCTCCAAGCAGTTTTACCAACTTGAATTAATGCAGCAAAGGGTTTATATATATGTTCCAAATTTTGTACTTCACAAAATTTGCTCTAGACTTCCTGATACACAAATATTCTTATATTTTCTTCTTCTGTTACTATACTAAAGGTTAAGAGTTAAGGGTTTAAGCAAAACAGTGTTCAATAGTTTTAAGACTTTTGAATCAATAGTTTGACCCTTAACACTTGATATGGAGAGCACCGAATCACGGGTAGGCTGAATTAAAATATTTTGTATTATATATGAAATAGTGGTAATTAGTGAATATCCAACCATCCTATGACTTTTGGATCAATGGTTAGATCCTAAGTTCATGTTCTGTTACTATTTTTTTATGCTAAAATGGCAGGCAGAATGTTTATATTCTGGTAGGCTGGCAAAATTAGAGTTTACGGGAGTTTATCTATCTTTGTTTGCATTATGCAAACAGGAGGATTATACTTGTATATCCAAGAGATCATTGCTGTAAACTTGCATTGGTGCCATTCAAATACTAAACTAAAATTCGTTAAAGACAAATCTAGAAAGGGAAATATTCAAGCCATATTCTGTTTTCATCTTATAATTTCCCATCTTCAAGTGCACATCGACATCCAATATGCAGAAGAAAAGCCAAGTTCCACCATCTAGTTCCTCTTCTTTGCCTAGGTTAAATGAAGGAAAGAAAGAGAGAGAGAAAAGAAAAGAAAAGGAACAATACAAAAGAAAGCAAAAATGCTGAAGAAAGTCATGGACTTGGGGATGATTTCATTTGATTCATCTTATTATGGATTCTTAACAAATTCCAAATTGCAGACGATTCGAAACAAGTATAAAAGAGAAGGTTTCATATATATATCGTTGCACTATTATTGAGATCACCACTCTACCACAATGCTTTGCAGATAGATGCAACTTGCTTTGATTCCTATTTTTAAGAATCAACGCATTAGTTGAAATTATCAATGCTTTATTAAAAGGCTTATATATATATATATGAGAAATCAGTATATATGGTCAATGATGTGACTGAAACCCATAACAGTGTTTTCTCTAGTTCTCAGAAGAGTTCTTCACTTGTGGGTCAAAACTGAAATAAAAGTTGAGTTCCTTCTTTTTCCTAGGCTATACTGAACTGAAACAAAATCAATTCTGACTTTGTTTGATATAAGAGCGAGGTGCCTAGAATCCATATGACCACCACCAAGATTTTCAAAAGCTTAGCAAAAACTACATGAGCAGTGGTCTTAATCTACGTACGCATGATCAGCATCATCAGCTTGTGATTGGTTTACATTGACAGGAAATGACTAGAAAGATATTGGAATGAAATGGGTTAGTGTGTTTAGCTGACTGATATGCTGTGCAGATATTTTTGAAGTTATTTTCTACCCTGGACTTGGAAACTAGAGATGATTTCTTCTCATAGGCTGGCTGTTAGCAGACAAATTTGTTGAAAATTGAATACCTCACACACATGCACTAAGAGAAAGAACAAGAATTAATGGAAGAGAAAACAAAAAAAAAAAGAAGCCTAGTAGAGGGCTCTGATTCTTTTATTCAACTTGATCAAAATGACTTGTTTACATGGGTATTTTTATAGACTACAAAGGATCCTTCTAGCTTCTAACATTAATATCAATATTACTCAACAAAATTACAATTGGCTATATATGCTAAAACAAACTAGTCATTAATATACATCTCTGTGATTATTTGATTTTGATAAAGCAGCAGGAGAAATGGTTCCACCATTGAAGATGTTAGAATATTCTCTTATACGGAAAGCTGCAAGAGAATTAAGAGCTTTGCAAACTAGGGAGTGATCAAGGCTTTCTGAAAGGTCGTGATTAAAAGAAGAAAAATGAGAGGCAGTGCTGTTGAGAAAGGAGCCTGGCCTGCTGATGAAACCCACACAGAACTCCATTCAGAATGAGAAAATACCACAAATTTAACAACAAAATGGTCAAAATAGTCCTTAATTAAATAGAGTAAATTAAATTGGATACCAGTAAACAGGCCCCTTATGTAAAGCTCGCAGCATATACCCTCGCTTCTCTATTCTCATGCACGACAGCTACCTTAATTAGTCACGTTATTTAGAGCACATGCTTTAATTACTTCTTTAAGGTATCCTTGCTTCACCAAGACACCTAATCCACGTGCTGTAAGGTTTTCACACCAAGCCAGCGATCACTTCAACATCCTCCATCACACGTTCCCAGCTGGACTGTTTTGCTGTCATACACAATTAATTCTACGTGTGCTGATTTTCTATTGCCTTGTGTTGTTCTCTTTAGCCTGAAATAATAAATAATATGTCCAACTATATCAAAACTTTCCGCTCACACGAACGCCATATGCTTAAAAAAAATATATATATATGTTGGCATGCAACTCCTCCTATGGCCATTTTGTCAAAATATATCTTAATTATCATAATTTCAGCAACTCTCCATTGATAAATTTCACAATTAATCCACTTACTAAACCCATTTGATAAGAGGAATGGTATATTTACTTCCACTCTTTTACACAATTTTCTCACATCCATAAGTGGTTTTTAAAACCACCATTAAATCAAAGTCCAATAAAGATTCATCTCATATTAAATGGTGATCATTTTAAAAGCTCCATATAAGTGTGAAATAGGAGTAAGTATAGCATTATTCTTATATTTTTTCTCTTAAGAAAAAGACGAGGATAATATATCTTAGATGGTGACTTTAAAAGCTTGTTAGATGTTTGTAAATCAAACTCTTTACCATTATCGGGCCTTAAAAAGGTTTTCTTATGGAAGGCGCCTTAATTGGCTGCTACTAATCAATGAAACAATTTCTTAGATATTCTGCAAAATAGTTGGATTAATCTTTATTAAAAATAAATAAAATTCAATAAATAGCCGAGATTACTAAGTTAACATTGTGAAACAAGATAAAAATATAATGTCATTAATATTCTGCATGCTGCTACAGTAAAAGTACTGTACAAAGCAAGCTCCCCTGCTCTAAAATGTGCTCATAATTATCGGAGGAATTGATCCAGTTCTTCCTGGAGCATCGCTATGATTTTATCCTTCTCACCAATACTCTCCAAGAGCCTTCTATTCTCTTCCCGCAGTGCCTCGAACTGGCACACTATCCCTTCAATCTGTGCTTCAATGGCCTCGTCGCTCAGCTCGAAAGCGCTCTCCACAATCCGAACAACACGCCAAAAGCTCACCACAGCAAGCAGCCCGCCTCCCCTCCTGTCAAGTAGCGCTTCCAAAACCATCGCCCCCACAACAACTGTACCGTCAACCACATAACCCGGGCGCCGGAAGAAAGAGCTGCCTAGCCCCACGGCCAGAGCTAATGCCCTTCCGGCGAGCATGCTCAAGATGGCAATCCCAACATAATGGTACCAGGGTTTCTCTATCTTGTTCGCTTCTGCATGAGGGCATGAAAGTACAGAGGAGGAGAGTTCAAGGATGGTGAAGATAAGGTCGAGAAGAAGCAGCAGAATGACAATAACATGAACAGGTGTGGATTCTAGAAAATTGGCCAACTGGGTTCTCCACGGTGCTCTGTTCAGGTCTTGTGGGGTGGAATTGAAGAGATATAGCTGCCATTTTTGGCGTCTGTACCAGCTTTTTATGAGGTTTTGCACAGAGAATTCAAGGGGTTCTGTGGAAAATGAGTTGGTGGCGAGTTGGGGTGGTTGGATTTGATCAGGGGAACCATTGATGGATATAGGAAGCTTTTTCATTGATGTGAGTTGAGGAATAATAATGGAGCATGATGATTATGATTTGTGGCATCTGTAATATAAGAGATTGATGCTTACTTAATTTATTAATTAATTAGCATAGAGAGGCACGTGAAGTGCAAGTAAGCTTAATTTGAGGTTTTTTGCATGCTTTAGGGTCACGTTGAATGCCATGTTACCGTTGTATGATGCCGTCATTTCAGAACTTCTTGGGTAAGTAATCGCCATTGAAGACGCGTCAAGGATTGTCCAACTATTAAGGCCACGCTTGGGACTGAATTTACCAAAAGGGGACCCCATCAAGCAAGATAGAATAACAAATAGTGGATAAGCATTAAGGCTGGCCTCTCCCATTTGGGCACATGGAGGTACGGGCCGAACCACCCATGGCCATGAGGTGGCTTGGCTTAGCCACCTCCTTGAAAAATAAGGGTGGTCGAGCCACCCTCAAACTCTTTAGGATGGTTTTTGGACGGTAATACTGATTAACGGATGAATTAAGCAGTGGTATGATTGAAAGCTTAAAGATTACTTGGAGGTTGGAGAAAAGAGAAAAGAAGAAACTTGTGATGAATATGATGTATACCGTTTCTTTCACTGAATCTAACATGGAAAAGCAAGTGAAGTAGTATATATAAAGCTCTCAAACATTCATCTATAACGTACAGTAGCCTTAACTTTTGTCATTTTGGAGGAATATCTTTGGTTTATAGAGCAGCATTCAGTATCCTAATCAAACAAAATCTAATCCTTATTTAACAGAATTATACTCTCTGTTGGGAATTGTGCCTACTGCTTTCAAACCCCAAATCACGAAATAAAGTATTCGGCCCGCACAAGGTCGTTAGCTTTCATGATCACAAACGTCACTCACGAGTCTAGACCACAACCAAGGTTAGGTTAGGCGATCATTTATTTAACAAATTAGGACTCCCACTGATTTATCAATCTCTATCTCATTGATGGCAAGATCTCCGAAGAATCCGCTATTTAATGGATATATACCAATTCTCATTTGTTATTGTCAAGTGATAGAAACAGCGACTTGACAAGTTACAGTGCTCAAATAAGACTAACGTGACATCAATTATACCAACCAAGAATTACGAGATCTTTCTAGGCCGATGTTGACGCCTAACATTCGGGTTTGACAACACCACTCCCTAACCTAAGGGTCTACATAAAGCAAGCAATAATAACCGCATCTATAGCTCGACTAATATATAAACAACTCGAAGTCCAAATATGCAAACTTATCTCCAGGCCAGTTCCGTAACAGTCATCCCCACTTAACAGTTGACAGGACATTTGTCCCAAGGTGATGATTTCCGTCTTCCATATCTGGCCCGACAACTAATCAAACAACACCAACTTTATTTTTGTGGTAACTTCTCGAACTACAGTAGCCAATTTGTTCCAATATATATAATATCTGCGCTCCACGTGCAAGACCATTGTTGTCAAACACTACCGTCCCATTTTCTGTCTCATCAACCGTACGTCAATTTCAGTCTCATCTACCCACCATCATCCCCCTAAACCTATCTTTTCCCACGACATGATCCCAAAATATCACCCGAGACAACTTAGCTCCACCACCACCACCACACACACACACAGAGACATATATATATATATATAAAATTGATAGAAATTGATTTCATAGAACAAGCAGCCACAACCCAAAACACGAGCTTCATCATTGCTAATCACCACATCCACATGCAGCTACAGAAGAAAAGTTAGATCTAATTGCTGCATCAAAGTTTGCTTTTAGACAACCATGTGGATGGAGTTAGTTTGCTTAATTAAGGAGAGATTAATGTATATCCACATGATCAGAATTATGAAGCTAAGAATTTGTGTGGATCCAAAATGGCTTTGATCCACTTAGCCAAGTCGATTGCCTCCATATAATTGTAGCAACATCACAGCCAAGGAACACATGTTGGACAGTTCGCAGAAAAGACATGCCAAACCTCATCATTATGCGCATGTGTTGAATCTGGAAATTTTTGCTTTTGTAGGGAGAATATCCCAAGCATTTTTTCTTTTTCTTTTCAGAGAAAGTGCTTTGGTCTATATATGCTGCAACTATAGACTCCAGATTAAAACTTATAGCATATATCCTCCTCAAACTTATCTCTCAAAAAACCCTAACCGCCAAAGAAACATTATTGGAGGAGCGTTTCTTCCCTCCTTCCCCAACTCTTCATTTTTTATGAATAATATAGTGGTGAGTCTGTTGATGCTCAGGCTCTGCAACAGTTTTTGTTTGTCTTCTCTCTAGATATTCTTTAAGCACTGATCTACGGGATAAAGTTTTTTCTATTTTTTTGGGTTTCAATTTCCTTTAATTTAGTCATTTTTTAGGAGTTTGTTTACACGAAACCTTAAGAGTAACGATCTTAGATCTCCAATCTGTATGGTAGCAAATCAGTGACCGATGGCGAATGAATTATCAAGCATATATATGGAAGAATTGTAATTACTAGAAATACTAGAAAAGCTAGAAAATCACTGCCTAGTTGAAAAAGTTGTGATGGACTGGGCAACTGCCAGATATGTGACTTGCCGGAATATGCTGCTAATCTGAAAATTGATTGGGACAGTAACATTCGAAGAGTTAAACAAAGTATAGATCAAATTTGGATGAAAGAAGATTTTCATTGTATCTATGATACTGTTAATTTGTTATAACAACCTACTCAATTTTTATGAAATGAATAGAGAAGAGAAAAAAATAATAGTGATTTTAGAGTCAAGTGTTTCAATTTGATGTAATCATAATTTTAGTAGAGTCTAATAAGGAGTTTGATTTCGATTATTAGTAGAGTAGTCCTAGTGACTAGTGAGTTAATAGCTAGTTTTAGCCTTTACGGAGTAGTGGCCTTAAAAAACACAGTAAATTTTATAAAACAATAATTAACTCATACATTATTATCGATAGTTTCTACTTTAAAATGAAGATTAATATTGATAGGTTGAATATGACTCATAAACCAAATAAGTACCCGACGGACTAGGACTAGAACTGACTCTATTAACTCACTAGGACTCTAACTCTACTAATAATTGAAATCAAACTCTTTATTGGACTCTAGCTACCACAACTCAGACCAAAAAATTATGATTACATCACACTTCCTCTTTAATAAACCCAGTATCTATTCTTGCTTATAATAATAATAATAATAAGGGAAAAATATAAAAAAGCCCCCCAAACTACCAGCCGTTTACAATTTAGCCCCCTAATGTTCAAAAAGTAATAAAGTAGCCCCCCAAACTACCAAAATGCAACAAAAAGGCCACTTATTTCTTTATATTCTTATAATACCCCTATTCTTTTAACAAATAAAATATTAAACTAATTGTAAAAAAAACCTAACAAAAAAAAATAATGGGTGAATATTTATTTATTCTAAAAAACATTTTTTTTTTTTTATGTATTTACTAGCCATTGTTTTTTTGTATTTTTTAAAAATTGTTTTTTTTTTACAATTATTTTATTTGTTAAAAAAATAGGGGAATTATAGGAATATAAAAAAAATAAGTGGCCTGTTTGTTACATTTTGGTAGTTTGGGGAGCTATTTTATTACTTTTTAAACATCGGGGGGCTAAATTGTAAACAGCTGATAGTTTGGGGGGCTTTTTTTATATTTTTTCCTAATAATAACCCAATCTCCAAATCCATGTACAATAACATAACCCCTCACACAGATCATGTACAATAACCCACACATATATATATAATTCATATTCTACTCACGTACGGAAAGAACATATATTGATATGGATATAAAATCTTTAGAAATATTATGTATTAATTTATTCCTTAAGCACATTTTTTTTATTAATGCTAATAAAAAAAGTATGTGAGAAGCTAAAGGCGGAGCTATAAATTTTTGTTGGAATGAGCCAAAATATGAACGAAAAATCTATTAAGATTAAAGATTAATTTAATATATAAAAAAACAAATAATTATATCTTAATATAATATTTCAAGTTTCATTATAAACACCGTCATCATCACTATACACTATATTATAATTTTTTTTTTTTTTTTTTTTTTAAGTACATAAAACAGAACAACAAATTGATTACAACAGAGTACCGGACAATCCAAACAAAAAGCCCCTAAACCACCATAATAATACACATAAATAGAAAATAAAAGGCAATGGATCAAATGAATAATGCGGGCCTATGATTTCTTAGTACGAAGATCAATAAAATGGACTACCAAAAAATGCGGTTATATATGGTGTGCCAAAGAAGGCACAACCAAAAGGGCTAAAGAGGAGCACATAACTGTAAAAGTTCCACAAACCTCCCTAAACCCTAAAGAACATAGAAGAATCAACGGTAGCAGGGACTCAAATACATAGAGAAAAGAACAGCACACAAACAAAAACAACAAAAAGAATATACAAAACTCAGAACAGACTATGAGAAAACAACAAAAAGATTATAAGAAATACAAAAGACAACAACATCGAACGATGGAGGGGTGGAGGAAGGCCGCAAGGAGGCTGAAGCCTGAAGGTGGTAGAAGGTGGCCGAACAGCGGAGATAAGACGTAACACGTCGGCATGTGGGGCGCACGCGCTTGCAAGTAAGATCTACTCGCAAGCACATGTTGAACACGCTCTGGCATGTGGAGGCCAGTTGTGGATGGGGCTAGCGATAGACAGTGGGAGAGACACCTAGGAATGAGGTGGAGTGGCGCGTGTACGACAGAGGCTTCTCGAAATGCATAAATCTGATTTTGAAAAAAATCAAATCCAAAGATTTCAAGAAGGGAGCGAATTCAAGGATGGGAGCGGTTGGTGAAGGAGGTGAACGGACGATTTACAGTGAAGGAAGGGACGATGCAGTTATTAGATAAAGATAAAATGCCAATGACATTGAATAAAGCCTTCGGGAGCTGGCGGATATGACCTCCGAAACGGAGAGATCGAAGGGGAGAGAGAGGGGAAGGAGGAGGAGGAAGGAGCCGAAACTCCCTCCTCCCATGGCAGCTGTCGGTTGGCTAGAGGTTTCTTCATAGAGGTTTTTGCAGAGAGAAAAAGAAGGAGACACCCAGGAATGAGTTAACTATGCAGTGATAAATTTTTGTCGTTAGTTTCATCCCTTATTGCATTTACCGTTGGCAACTGTCAGGTAAAACATTGTAGTAAATTAAAAATACTGTAGGTATAGTTAAGTTGATGATGGCTCAATGCTTAATCAGTACTCCCTAATCTTTTTTTTTTTTTTTTTTTTTTTTTTAAAGATGAAAAAAGATACAAATCAGAAACAAAATATGACAAGGGAAATCCTTCATACTATCAAGAAAACAAATTTAAAAAAATAAAAGCAAAAATTCTATTAAAGCGATCATTTAATTAATTAGTTGTACGTGAGTGAAAAAATTAGTACAAATCAAATTAGTGATAAGGATATATATATATACACGGTAATGTTAGAAATTGATTGGAGGAATTTCACTCCCACCAGGCCCCTTGGTAAATTTCTGTCCTATTAATATTAGGCACTAGCTACTTCAGAAAAAAAAGAAAAAAGAAAAATATTAGATGCACGTAAATGGCGAATAATCCTCCTAACCTGCGCCAAGATGACCCCCACCACCCACAGGTTAAAGAAGACAGCTTCTCAGTTGAAGTACCTGACCCATTTTCCGCTACAGTGCGCTTCCAGGAGACTATGCCACGTCCTTATACGGCCAGAACCACCAAATCTGACGGCCCACCACCGACACCCGTACAATTTCCAGGAGGGTCGTCATCGGGTTCCGGTGGGAGTCGGACAAAGAAATATCGGGGTGTACGGAGCCGGAAAGGTAAATGGGTGTCCGAAATACGCGAGCCAAGTAAAACTACGCGCATTTGGCTCGGTACTTACCGGACTCCCGAGATGGCTGCCGCCGCCTACGACGTGGCGGCGCTGGCCTTGAAAGGCCCCGGAACGGTCCTCAACCTTCCCAATTCCATTCTCTCGTTCCCGATGCCGGCGTCGACATCGGCGACCGATATACAAGCTGCGGCGGCGAGCGCGGCGGAGGCTATGGGACGGAGGTGCTCGGAAAATGAGGTCTTGAGCTGTAGTAGCAGTTGGGTGGGCGAGGAGGAGTTCATCGACGAGGAAGCGCTTCTGAACATGCCGAATTTTCTGGCTGACATGGCGGAGGGAATGCTCGTGAGCCCGCCGAGGATGGAGTCGAAGTTGTTGGACGACTCAGATGGAGATGAGTTATGGAGTTATACATGAGATCGGAGTAGAGAGACATATGATTCTTGTGCTATAAACGGCCTCACGATGTATATATATATATATATGGAAAGGTTTGGGTGTTTTCCATTACATTGTACAGTGGTTATTGTGTGGCTTTCCTATTACGCCATGGATGAGCTCCTTCATGCATGCTAGGTTTTATGATGGTTTGGTGATTTTGCTGCTGTGTTTGGGGTTTGTGTTGTATGTATAAATTAATGTCCTCACGTACCGTACGTCTCTTCTATCATAGAAGTTCTATGTTTTGGTAATGGCTAAACTGGATTTTTTTTAAAATTTTTTTTTTATTGAGATATATTATTATTATTATTAAATTGGTTTCAACCAATAAAATATAATATTTAATTAAAGTAGATAAATATTTAGGAAACAAGATCCTCTCAATTTCAACTTAAATGGAAAATATCTATTTAGTGTAAAATGAAAGGTAATATTATCTTAATATTAAAGTGAAATGACTAAATTTACAATATTATCCATCATTTTACACTAAATGAAGATTCTTAATTTCATTTGAAATGGAGAGGATCCTATTCCAATATTTTTAGAGAGTTTGATGTTAATAATTTTTAAAAGTGACTAACTAAATCAATTAAAATATATTTTTAGGTATAGATTTAGAAAAAATTTGAAGAGCTAGCTCAATATAAATGCTAAGCTCTCTAAAATTCACTTTTAACCAAAATCTGGTTAAAATTTATAAAAAAAACACACTCCATCAAGCTCTTTATTTCCCTCTCCATTTTAGGGTTTGTCAGAGCTCTCCCTAAATTTAAAGAACAAAATCCTTTTTTAACTCTAATTTTTATGTTTTTATATTTCTATTTACATGCACTTTCTCTCTCCCTCATCTCTCCTTCATGCCATCCACGAACCTCAGTGTATTGGATAATGGAGGGGATTTAAGTGAAGCACTCATAGATGACCCTTTATTTATTTATTTATTTTTTGCTATATGTAGAAAGTAGAATTGTGGTGAGAATTTTCACTTTATTAGAAGGGTCCCAGCGTGACAGTACATATATAGGTGAATTTTTTTATTTTTTTTTTTCTATATCTAGAAAGTAGATTTGTTCCTTCATAACCCAAACTGAACAATGTCTTGAAAGCGACATTGTAACATATCTTTTTGAACTTATATCTTCATTGATATAACAATAGATAGAGAAAAATACTCTATATAATGCTAAAGATATATATAATTAGAAATCTTCACAACTTAAACATTATCTATGATATATACAATAGCTTCTCGAGTTTTTATAAGATAGTATCTATGAAAAGTTATTGTCTCAATCAGTTTCAGATCTATCTGTTGCTAGTACTTTATCAATCACAATCCGCTTCGCTGTCTTTACCATAGTGACAATTCTTCTTTATGCTTGATAACTCATTCGTCATCAGTATATAGTTTGTTTTCAGAAAATGAACCATAAAAAAACAAAAGACTAAGTGGAAACCAATTCCGTTATTCTTAAGGATTTGTAAAAACAAAATCTAATAAAACGAATAAAACTTCATCCTATAGATCGCTACTAAAAGCAAATCTAGAGGAATGCATTCTTATTTAAAAACAACAAAAATACAAGAACAAAAACCCAACACATGTACACTCTCACGCGTTCCACGTGCCACTGTCAGCTAGTCACACACCTCTAAAAAGTACTCCCAAGGACCATTGACATACGCGCACTTACTGATCTATGGTGGAGGTGGGAAAAGGGAGGAAGAAGGGGGAAAGAGAAAGGAGGCGGGGAGGGTGGAGACACTCTACTATTTTCTTTATGTGCTGCTCTCTTTCTAGGTTTGACACCTAGTTTCTTTTTACTGGATTGAACAGTGGGAAATGCTTGTTGTTCTTTTAGTGTTCTCTTGGTATTCTCCCAACTGTGATGTGACTTTTAAAATTACTAATAGATTAAAAGTCAATAATGATAATTTCAAATTGAACGGTGATTTTAAAAGCCACATCACAGTTGGGAGAACACTAGAAGAACATCTAGCATTTCCCATTGAACGGTGGTGGAGAATTTTGATTTGACATTGTAACATATCTTAGGAGTATTTATTTTTCGATTTTAAATTCTGAATTAAGCTACAAAATTATAATTGTTTCCAAACATAGTTCTGTTTATATATATAATAGATTTATAGGATGCGAAGATGAGACAATTTTATCACCATACAAAGAGAGAGAGAGAAAAGAAGAAGAAAGGAATTCCTTGGCTGACCTTTGATCGAACACAAAACACTATTAATAATGATGAAGAAATATAGCACTAATGGCGTGACTTTATAAAGAAATTGATTGTGCGTGTTAATGATCTTTTTTTATAAAAGAGGATGATTGTAATTGAAAATAATGGTAATAAAGTAGTAACTACGGACATCATAGACATTGAGGAATTATATTATATATACTTGAGATTTTTATTTTTATTTTTATTTTATATTTTAAAATTATTATTAAAAGTCATAGAATTAATAATTTAATTAAAGTAGGTATCGGTGAAATAGGTTAAAATTGTTGAGAATAATCCCAAATTACATGTGGACAAGACCTTGAGTATGTTTATAAGGAATGAACAATCCTCTCTTATTAAACCGGTTTTATGAAATGAGTTAGACCCACAATTTTTTTTTTTTTTCAAAAATAACATGAGAGAAACCCTAATTAAAAAACACAAGTGAGCGAAAAAGAAAGGAACAAAAAAGGAAATCTACAAAATCACTTTTTGAGTCTTGACGAACAAAAAAGGAAATCATATGTTTGGCAGCCTAGCTAGGAACACCCAATTGCTTTTTTTTTTTCTTAAAATATATATATATTTTTTCTTTATACAATAATATTGAAGTACTTTGTGAGAAAATATAAAGTACGAAAGCAAAAAAGAAATTAAAAATATATATATATAAAGAATTAAAAATGATTGAAGACAGAAAAGATATATATATAATTCGCTATGAAGATCTGCAGGAATATGCGTTTATGGAATATTAATTTGTAAACGGACGTATGCTTACCTTTCTTGGTTCTATGCCTTTAATGGCTTCTTCAACCAGCTGGGTTAATTAATTAATTTTCGCCATTAGAATGCTCAACACCTCAAACTCCTCCAAATCAATCTCTCTCTCTCCCTCTCTATCTCTCATGTCTTATTCTTTCTGGATTCTTAATAAGATGATCACCATTCTGCTGTTGTAGTTTTTGGCGCATGCAAAGAGATCAGAGAACATGGAGAAAATATTGTCCGTGGGAAACTGCCATAATCAACTCTGGTTTGTCTTGCTCATCTCCTTTCTCTTAAGCTTGATATTGCTCTTATTTGATCGTACGGCTTTGATTGGCGGCGATCAAAACGGTATCACTTTTCTAGTCAACAACTTCGTCAATCATCATCCCACCCAAACCCGCACACCCAAATCTTTTGATTACGTCGCAAGTACAAGTACAACAGAGGACAAGAAAGAGACAAAATCGTTCGGTTCGGATTTGTGTTCGGGTCGATACATTTACATGCATGATCTTCCCAGCCAATTCAACGACGAGTTGCTCAAGAATTGCCATTCGCTTATCACATGGAGCGACATGTGCCCGGCTCTATCAAACATGGGTCTTGGTCCTCGGGTTGAGAATAATCCGGGTTGGTTTGTGACGAACCAATTTACGTTGGAAGTCATATTCCACAACAGGATGAAGCACTACAAGTGCTTGACAAACGACTCGTCGTTGGCTTCGGCAGTTTATGTACCGTTTTATGCCGGCCTTGATGTGGGTCGGTTCCTTTGGGGTTTTAACATCTCAGTGAGAGATGCATCTTCTTACAGTCTGCTCAAGTGGCTTGCAGGAAAACCAGAGTGGGGAAGAATGTGGGGTAGAGATCATTTCTTGGTTGGAGGAAGGATTTCTTGGGATTTCAGGAGGCAGACAGATGATGATTCTGATTGGGGTTCCAAACTTATGTTTTTGCCCGAATCCAAGAACATGACATTGTTGTCAATCGAGTCAAGCTCGTGGAACAACGACTTTGCAATACCATATCCAACATACTTCCATCCTACAAAGATCAATCAGGTAATTGAATCAAGCTCTTGTTAGGGTTTATTTGGTATTGCAATTTAAAAAAGTGTTGTAGATTTTAAATGCAAGTTTTGAAAATATTTAGCCTTTAAAATTATGCGTTTTCAAAAAAATTGCGATTTGAAAACGCAATCTCAAAGAGATTCTAGCACGATCTTGATTCGAATCAAGCTTGTGTTACTAGGGTCAGTTTGTGATTGTGGTTTTAAAATGTGCGATTTGAAAACGTTTGGCAAAATCTTGATTTGGCCTTTAAAATCACAGTTTAGCATTTTAAAATTATGTATTTTTTAAAAAGCATTTCATTACCAGATTTTCTGTATTTTCAAGTCGCAAATTCTTAAAAACGCAATCCTAAACAATCAACTTTCTTTGATTTGATTTAAAATCGCACCTTTTGTTTATAAATTCATGATGTAAAACGAACCCTTAGGCCTTAATTATTAATCCAGAATTTGAAAGCCGATCTTTTTGGAATAACCTGTAATTTAACAGGTAATCCGGTGGCAGAAAAAAATGAGAAAAACAAAGCGGCGGTACCTGTTTGCTTTTGCTGGTGCCCCACGACCCAATGCAACAGATTCCATACGAAGTGAGCTGATTGATCAATGCAAGTCCTCACCCACATGCAATTTTCTTGGTTGTTTCGATGGAGCAAGCAAGTGTGACGACCCTGCAAATGTGATGAAGGCATTTCAAAGCTCTGTTTTTTGCCTGCAGCCTCCTGGTGATTCATACACGAGGCGGTCAACTTTTGACTCGATTCTGGCCGGCTGTATTCCGGTCTTCTTCCACGTGGGTTCTGCTTATGCGCAGTACTTGTGGCATTTACCGAAGACCTATACAGAGTATTCGGTGATGATACCACTGGACGATGTCAAGGAGAAAAGGGCTGCTGTCAATGAGAGGTTGCTTCGGATTCCGAAGAATAAAGTGTTGGCCATGAGAGAGGAGGTTATAAAGCTGATTCCGAGAATAGTTTATGCCGATTCGAGCAGTAGACGAGAGACCTTTGAAGATGCATTTGACATAGCGGTGAAAGGTGTTCTTGAGAGAGTAGAAAGAGTGAGGAGGGAGATTGAGGAGGGTGAGGATCCAAGCATTGGCTTTTCCGAACTAAATGGTACCAAGTTCTAATTGTTTCCCATATCGACTAAATCTGTGTTATTATGTGTATTGGTCGTTTTCTCTGCTTATTTATTGTAATTATAATTATGGCCTTTTGCACGACATCATCGAACATTGCAAACAACGCATGATTATTGAGAAAAATATGTGGTCTGATCTTCATGAGGACATATATATATAATTCTAAGGAGTCAAGATTAACTCAACACACAGATATTATAATATTGACAAAGTCTGCAGGGTTTCAAGCTATTGATCAGACACAACGAAAGGCTTCTTGTGCTTATGCAGCTTTCCACGAAGAAAGTGGCGGAGTTTCGGAAGTCTCCCAAGTCGCATAGTCGGTCATATATCTACCGCCCTTAACAACATCCTCTGAAGCAAATGATTCGAGTTCAGCCATTTCTTCTGGTGTGAGTTTCATAGACAGAGCTCCAATGTTCAGGTTGAAATTTTCAATCTTGGTGGTTCCTGGAATGGGACACACGTCATTCCCTTGGTGATGAACCCAAGCTAATGCTAGCTGCGATGGGGTGCAACCCTTCCTCGTTGCCATTTCGTTAACACGTTCAAATACGATTTTGTTATGCTTCATGTTTTCAGGTTGGAACCTAGGAACATTCTGCAAGTAGTATAAATACATATATACATCAGCAATATTGAGATTGGAATCACCAGCAATAAGACAAAAATCATTAAATAAATATAGGTTTAATTACTTTTTTTTTTTTTTTCTTTCTTTCTTCTTATCACCATTCATTTGTAAATTGCTCTTATAAAGTCCTCGAAATGTAACTTAATCAGCTAGGATCATGTCTAATGAAATGGAGATCACTAGTTCGAATCCTCATATCCCTCTTGTGTGGACATGTCAAAAAAAAAAAAATGCTCTTATAAACGAACACTTATCACACTCACTCAGTCAGCTGCATTGAATTATTATATTGTAATTAAAAAAAAAAAAAATCCTGTCTTCAGAAAATCTCATTTAATCATACTTTTTTAGACACTAAATATTGGTAAAGGATGAGAATACCCTCAGATAAAAAAAATAAATAAACTAAAAAAGATAAACTAAAAATTTAAATTTAAAATTAAGAAATAAATAAAAATATAAAAACTAAAAAAAAAAAAGAACAAGTTCCGAAATTCATAGGGTTTTTGGGGTAACTCGACCACCAACATGATTTAGTGTTTTTTTTTTTTTTTTTTTTTTTTCTTGGTAGCTTTTTTTTCCCCCTTTTAATTTTAAATTTTGAGATTATTTATGTAAAATAAGATTCTAAACTTAGGGTATTTTTGTTATTTTACGTTTTCAACGATGAAATTTTTGCAACAAAATATTAGTTCAATGGAACTGGGTGTAACAAGGGTAGGCAAACTTAAAATCCCCTGCTAATTCATTAGGATTAACACTTGAATATATTTGAAGGAGGTAGTAGGTAGTACTATAATATTGAAGGCAATAATTGTGAATGGGCTATACGAGAAGTTGAGGTGGGCTACACAATATTCACATTAATCAACTCTTGACATCTACACTAAACCATTTGAGATTAAAAAAGAAAAGGAAATCATTATTTATTTTAAAAAGTTTAATTAAACTAATAAAAAATTTACTGATTTAATTAATTCTTTAATAAAGTAACATGTGAACCAACAGTTACTTGTGAATCAAAATACTTAATTCTAAATGATTTGATATATGTACAAACCTTTCGGAAGTCGCCGTCGGAAAGATTTTCAGCAGACTTAAACCCCGAGGAAAAGAATCCCCGTCCAAGAGGACTGTATGCAACAATCCCAATGCCCAGTTCCCTGATCAATTATATATAGTTTGGATTTTAATTATTCTATAACCTCATAAAAAAAAAGGAATTAATTAATGTAATTGATAATGATGCCTCACCTGCAAGTAGGAATGATTTCTTGCTCGGCATCTCTGGACCACAAAGACCACTCCAGCTCCACGGCTGTGATTGGATGAACTGCATGAGCTCTTCTGATGGTGGAAGCAGAGGCCTCGGAGAGACCTACGTACTTTATTTTACCTTCTTCCACTAGCTTCTTCACTTCCCCAATCTAAAGAAGAAAACAATTGCATATATAATTCATGTAGCTTGTATTTTACAGAGGAGTGAAAGATGGGAGGATCGAACCGTGACTTCGATGGGAACGCGGGTGTCGATGCGGTGCTGGTAGTAGAGATCGATGCAATCCAAGTGGAGGCGCTTCAAGCTGGCCTCACAGCAAGCTCTCACATACGCCGGATCGCCACGTGTCTCCCTCTTCCCATCCACATAGGTAATTCCGAACTTGGTTGCCAGTTCCACCTTCTCTCTCACCCCTCCCTTCAAAGCCTGCATGCGCCATAACAAGCTAGCGAAAACTAAGAACAAACCAAGGAACAAACAAGAAAAGAAAATAAGAAGAAGGAAAAGAAAATTAAGGGACCTTTCCGAGAAGGACTTCGTTGGTGAAGGGGCCGTAGAAGTCGGAGGTGTCGAGTAAGGTGACGCCGGAGTGGACGGCGTGGTGAATGAGAGTGATCATGTCATGTTCGGGCTTGGGAGGGCCATAGTCGCCGGACATACCCATGCAGCCCAAGCCCTGTGCGGACACCTCCAGTCCCTGAGAACCCAGCTTTATCCTCCCCACTCTTCCGGCTGCCATTTCTTTCTTTCTTTCTTTCCGGCTGCTGAACCTGAAACCAAAGTCTGAGCGATATTTAAAAAGGGTCTAGCGTGCTGCGTGCGTAAGGACTTACGTCGGCCAATCTCTCACACTGTCTCTTTTAAGTTTTAACCAAAACAAAAGATAATGGTCCGTTTATTAATCTATATTTTATTATTTTATAATTTTATTAGATGGTGCGTGGAAAAAAGTAGGGGGCAAAAGACTATGAGCAATGCGGATAATAATTTAAAAAAGATTAAAAAATTACAAAATCAGTTGTAGTGATTATACAGATTCGCAAATAGCTTTTTATTGTAAAAAAATATTGGCTCGACCACCTGCCCCTGAAGTTGTATTTTTTTTTAAAAAAAATAACTATAATTATATTTTATGTTTTTTATTTACTTATTGTGGTGACACGTGTCTTTGTATGATTGCATCTAACATGGCACATTAACGGACACCATTAAGATTGCAATTGGAAGTTAAGAGTAAGGACTTATTTATTGAAGTTGCTTATCAGACTATTGGAGGGATGTCTTTGGCAAATTTTCCCAGTCAAATCTCTTTTAGGGTCTTTTTAACCAAAACAATAGATTATATAATAATATTCCGGATATCTTAACAGATCTTATTTTTTGTACCGATCATAATCAAATCTAATCTTCATAAAACCAGGCATGATAACATTCTAATAAAGATATATTATCCTGAGTAATCAAGAACTCAACACACTTTAATTATAATATTTACAAAGTCTATGAGGATTGAAGTTATTGAGACATAGGGAAAGGCCAGCGCTTATATAGCTTTCCATGAAGAAAGTTGTGGAGTTTCGGAAGTCTTCCAAGTCGCAATGTCATTCGAATATCTATCACCCTTAACAATATCCTCGGAAGCAAATGACTCAAGCTCTACCATTTCTTTTGATGTGAGTTTCACAGACAAAGCTCCAATATTCTGGTTGAAGTTTTCAATCTTGGTGGTTCCTGGAATGGGACACACGCCATCCCCTTGGTGATGAACCCAGGCCAATGCTAGTTGTGATGGAGTGCATCCCTTCCTCGTTGCCATTTCATTAAGACGCTCAAATATGATTTTGTTGTGCTCCAGATTTTCAGGTTGGAACCTGGGTAGAGACTGAAAGCAGTAAAGTAAATACATACATCAGCATTGAGACTGGAATCACAGATTAATGGACATCTACAGTACCAATGATAAGCATACCCTTTAGAACGCTTATAAGCACCAAGACTGAAATCATGAAGGCAATCATGTTTCTTATTTTTATTTTATGAATAAATTTCTATTAACACCAAATAATGAAGTACAACACACTAGCAGAAACCTGGTAAATCCCCGAGGCCATTAGGCCTTACAACAATCAGCAAAACCATCCCCAACAAAGTACCAAAAACAAAGCCTATCTCAGTGCAACAAAGAGCAGTAACCACTATACAAAGATACTACTCCAAACAATCAGCCCAAAACAGAGGAACAACTTATCCCTACTAAGCTTCCCCAATTCAGAGGAACAACTTTTCTGTACTAAGTTTCCTCCTTCAGCTACCCAGCAGCTATACTTGTGCAGCGTACGCTCAGATTGAACAGCAGCAGAGCCAACATTAAGCAGTGAAGCTGGGATATCCCAATTAGCACAAAGTGCCATATTCTTCTCATTACCATTAAATTGGCCCTTCCATATAATTCTAGTTCTAAGTTTCTAACCTCCCAACAAATCTTTTGAATCATTTTTTCCTCAGAGATTAAAGAGTTCCCAAATCTGTCATCATTTCTCTGCCTCCACTGATGTTATACCACCAAGCCCCAAGCCAATCTACAAATGATTGCTTTTAGGCTCTTTCCCTTCCATTCTTTCACCCCCTTAGAATATCTTCCCATTCAATAGGAATATTATCCCGATTACATTTCTTCATGACAGTTTGCCAAATTCTCTTGCTATATCCACAACCAAAAAACAATTGATCCTGGCATTCAATATAACCTCTAGGTCCTCTACAAAACATACACATAACTTCTCCTTTTGCTCCCTAATTCAGAATTCTTTCTCCTGTAGAAAGGCTGTCCTTGATTGGCACACACTTTAACATAATTCTGTAACATAGTTAGTCTGGCTTAATTTTCCCAACACTGAAAGATACTTGAGGACAGTAAAGATGCTCGCCTTCAACTAAGGCAAGTTCATAATGAATGAGTTTTAGCATCCCACACTTACTATGCGCCATTGAAGTACTTGCATATACTAAGTCACTAATGTGATTAAACCAGCATCTTTGTAGTAGTACAATCTCCAAAAAGGAAAAGTTTCCATCATGGATGACTTATGCAGAGTACAGTACAGTAAACAATAATCAATCTCTTAGGAGCAACAAAAAACTAATGGCAAAGAATCGGTCAAGAATCATTTAATAGAAGAGTAATGCTACTCTTCAATCTCATTTATCACATGGTGTGTTTAACTGGCTTCTCATGTTAGCTACTTAAAACAAACCACGTCTAGTGTGAAATGGGTATGATAAATGAGCGTGAAGAATAATATTAATCTAAATAAAAACCAGTTTTTTGCAAAATCAAAAGGAGCTAGCTAATAAAAAAAAATTTAGCAAACCATTGATCATCTAGAATGCTGATCTTTACAAGGTCAATCACCATGTGAACCAACATGCTATAGAACTGTTAGTCTAAATGACTGCCTATTTCATTTTGAAGCTCAACATATGCGGTAGACGTACAAACCTCGTTGGAACGATTTTCAACAGCCTTAAACCCTGACGAAAAGAATCCTCGTGCTAGAGGACTGTATGCAACAATTCCAATGCCCAGTTCCCTGAAAAATTAAAATTAAAATTTTTATTATCCAATAACCTAAAAAAAGCAATTGTAATCGATGCCTCACCTGCAAGTAGGAATTATTTCTTCCTCCACATCTCTTGACCACAAAGACCACTCAAGCTGCACAGCTGTTATTGGGTGAACAGAATGTGCTCTTCTGATGGTGGAAGCAGAGGCCTCGGAGAGACCTATGTACTTTATTTTACCTTCTTCCACTAGTTTCTTCACTTCCCCAATCTATATACACAAGAAAATAATTGCATAATTTGCATAATTTATCCTCTACTCTGACCTATTATGTAAAAGATACGAGGAACGAACCGTGACTTCGATGGGAAGGCGGGTGTCGACGCGGTGCTGGTAATAGAGATCGATGCAATCCAAGTCGAGGCGCCTCAAGCTGGCCTCACAGGCGGCTCTCACATACGCTGGATCGCCACGGATCTCCGTCTTCCCATCCTCTTCGCTAAATCCGAACTTTGTTGCCAATTGCACCCTCTCTCTCACCCCTCCCTTTAATGCCTGCGGCCCAAGAAACGAAATCTAAGAAAGAACAAACAAACAAGGGAAAGAAATATGATATGGGACCTTTCCGAGAAGGATTTCGTTGGTGAAGGGGCCGTAGATGTCGGAGGTGTCGAGAAAGGTGACGCCGGAGTGGACGGCGTGGTGGATGAGAGCGACCATGTCTTCTTCGGGCTTGGGAAGGCCACAGAAGGCGACGGACATGCCCAAGCAGCCGAGGCCCTGTGCCGACACCTCCAGCCCCTGTGAACCCAGCTTTATCCTTCCCACTCTTCCGGCTTCCATTTCTTTCTATTTTTCCTCGCAAGTACAACTACAGCCTGCTGCTATGCAGCAGAAACCTGGATTTATTTATTTTCTTTTTTATTAAAAAAAGGTCGGAGAGGAAAGCCAATTTTAACTATTTTATATGGCGTGATCATAATAGTACTAACTCGCGGAGCACCGCTCAAAAAGGACATAGACGGTGGAAACCGCAGGCACCCCTTCAAGACAGACCGAGTTATAGTTTAATACCCGCCCCACTAGGGCAATTGATGCTCAATGCGATGAACACTAATAAGTTAAAGGACTCCTATTATGGGAGTCGAACGTAGGCTTTAGTGCGTGTCCAATCTCATGGAGATTCTTTTGAGACCATTAAACTACTACCCTTAATGGTAAAAACCCGAATTAAATAGGCTATTCTATTGCAAAAGGTTTAAGAAACGAGGCCCTTAATAAAATAAAAATACTAAATTATTTAAAAATAAAAATAAAAACCATGGTGTGAAAATAAAAATTAAAAAAAAACATTTTTTATGAATTTATTGGAATATTTTTGTTTTACTAAAAAAAATTATGATAATTTTTATCTTTTACCGGCGTAAGAGATAAATTATTAATTTTTTGTAGTTTATTGGAGACATTATTATAGTTAAAAATTTAGAAATATATTGTCAGTTAGATACTAATTAATTTCATGGAAGTATATGGACTTTTCCTTGAAAAATTGTAGCAAGGGCAAATGAATATCCGAAACTTTTACTTTCATTGTATTTATAATTATGCACTTTATTATTATTATTATTATTTTTAAGAAGAAAAAAAAAACACTCTTAATTTTGTGTATCAAAGTTTAAAAAGTTTGTAATATTGTCCTATATTATGATTTTCTATTAAATCCTACTGGAGATTGTGAAAATTCTTAAGATGCTGAAGTTTGTTTTCTAGGCTAAGGTTGGGAACACTTATAAATATGATATTATTATTATTATTATTTTTTTAAAAAAAAAAAAAAACACTCTTAATTTTGTGTATCAAAGTTTAAAAAGTTTACAATATTGTCCCTATGTTAAGATTTTCTATTAAATCCTACCGGAAATCGTGAAAATTCTCAAAATGTTGAAGTTTGTTTTCTAGGTTGAGGTTGGGAACACTTATAAATATGATTCACATCGTTTTGAAAGTACTATATTTTGAAAATATTTGTAAGGGCAATTGGCCCCACGATTGTAGACAAAATATTGCATGCCCAATATATTTTTTCAAATGAAATCGTGAAGAGTATTTTATTTGAAAAATTGTAATTTTTAAAAATTACGTGCAAAACAGGAAAATAATTTATTTTTAAAAATGTATTAATTTAAAAGTCCAAACCGAATTTTTGGGCATTCTTTAAAAATCATGTGTTCATTAACTACATTCTAAATTATTATCTTTTCAAACTGCATGATTTGAAAGTGTTAAACTAAATCGATACTGTATAGGTAGGCCTTAGTTATTTTCTGAATGTATTTACTAAATTATATTATATCTTATTTTGATGATTATTTTTTCAGAACTTCTTTTCTGAGCTACATATGATTTCGAGAAGAAAAATGTGACATTTGAGACATATATATATATATATACCTTAACCTAAACTTTGGATTAAGTGATGTTACATTAATTAATAATTTAAATGGGAGATTTAATCACTGTACTTAATTAAAATAAAATAAAATTCTTGTCTTTTACAACCAATTTCCCCTCCAATTTTTATTAGTTATTTGTATTTGTATTTTCTTTTTAAAAGTTAATTAATATATTATGCCAATTTCCCCTCCAATTCGAATATATTATGCCAATCAAAATATAATATAATATATTCTTTTAATGAACAGAATATAACGCTCAAACATAATATATATAATAGAAAAAGCAAAATCTAAGTATATAATTAAGCCAATCAAAATTGGTCAAACATTGTTTCCCTTGCAACATATATAGGCGGCAGAATCCAAATTGGGGGAGGCAAACTCCTGTGGGCAGAAATTGGTTTGTAGTGTAATCCAGCGCTTCCATCTTCCAAATTGAAGGTATATATACCCACGTCATATGGCACATCTGGAATACGTTCATATGCAGAACCGCAGTTGTAGTCATCGGTAAAATATATGGAGTTGGACTCACATTCGGGAAAGTTAGAAGTTGAAATAGATACGGAGTAATTGCCTCCCACGAACAAGGCATTATCTCCTATGTTCTTCACCTCCACCCGCTCCACTCTTCCACTTTCATCATCTAGCACAAGTTTGTGCACCGTAAAATAACCGGGATAAGATTTGACGAACCTTCGTAGCAACAATAAATCCCCGTTAGATATTTCCACCAGATACGTCTGGTAAGCATGCTCCAAATCTTGGGGTGCAAGTATATTTGGTTGACCGGTATTAACATCAAGGGATACAAGCATACCTCTTTGATTAATGGCGAGAACGTGGCCTTTATAATATAAAACATCAAAGAACCAACATGCATCCCCAATATCCACGTAAGTCCAAGATTCATCACCTAATTTCATGAAAACCAAGTCGCTAAATGCACCAAATATTACCACGACAAGGCAGTCTGAGTTTTCAGCAGGGTCTGAGGACAATGTAAGTTTTCTGACCATATACTGCTTAGCATTCACGCGATCGATAATTTTTTCAAGCCGCGGAAGATAGATTTTCGTGTTTTTGAAGGGGTTGAAGAGGAGAATGAAAGAACTCTCAGTTACAAAGCTCAACCATCCTAAGGAAGAACCACAACACCGTCTGTTGTAAGGGATGGAGAGGTTAACGTCTGAGATTCTTTGGTCGGTGATGCTGTATAAACTCTGCACTTTGTCGTTATTGTCTTTGCCGGGAATCAGTAACATGGGAATTTGAGTACCTTGTTGTCGCTCTTTCACCGCCGTCCCCCATGGCTTGCATACGGCACCGAACCGGACCCTGTCAACGGCTGACGCCACCTTGTACAGAATCGACTCAAGGAGATCCTTTGGAAGCAATGCCCAATCCGATTCCAACGATGAAATTGCCATGCTTGTAAAATATTCAAGCAACAAAGTTCCACCAGTACTAATCGACGGCTGCTAAGGAGCCTCCACTGGCTTGGGTCTCAAGGCCTCAAGGGGACACTTTTATTTATATATATATATAGAACTAATAGAAGGAATTCACGTCAATCAAGAAAAGATCACCGACAAACCGGTGACAGCTGCCCCTAATTAATGAATAGATATATCAAAATTTTGTTAGATTATATATTTATGGAACAATTAACGCAATATATATAATTTCTCCCTTTGCTCAAAAGACTCAAAACCTTAATCAGTCGTTCTCAAGAAGTAATTTAATCAGTTGGGATCACACTTAATAAAATGAAAATTATTAGTTTGAATTCTCCTTTCTTTCTTGTGTGGACATATAAAAAATAAAAAAAAACCTTAATCAGTCGACTAATCTCCCACGTACTATCTCAATCCTTGAGAGAATAGGAATATATACAATTTTCTTTATTCAGATGATTCTTTCATAATTGCATGCAAATAAGTGAATAGCTAAGTTTTTTTTTTTTTTTTTTTACATGTCCACATAAGGTTAGGGAGATGAGAGATTCGAACTAGTGACCTCTACTTTGTAAGACATGGTTCATAACCGATTTAGCTACCTCTTGAAAACAACCAAGCTTATTTTAACTAAAAAATAGGATAAATGTAAAATTGGCCATTTTGATTGTCCTAAAGTATACAAAATAATTTATAGGTCTTAACGTAAATTACAAATAATTCCATATGTTATAAAAAATAATCATATCATATATTCATCATATCATACAATATATATCATATAAAAGTCGACTTTATGCTTAGAGAGTGTTTAGAATTGCATCACGTATTCTGAACCTATGTTTTTTTGTGAGTGAACCGGTCCTCTTAAAGAGTGCATAGAATTGTGACACGTGGTGTTTTAGAGAGTGAACAAGTTTTTGACATTTAAAGCGTATCATATATATATATATATATATATATATATAAGGCTGCGTTTTGGCTTAGAGAGTGCTTAAAATTAAGATAAGTGTCCTAAAACCTACGTTTTTTTGTGAGTGAACCGGTCCTTTTAAGGAGTGCCTAGAATTGTGACATGTAGTGTTTTAAAGAGTGAACAAATTTTAAAACGAGCAGTGACTCAGGACGACAAATGCCCGATCTACAAGGTGGAAACGGAAACAATTGGGCATAGCCTTTGGAGTTGTCCAGCAGCAAAAGATGTGTGGATGGTGTGCCCTCCAAGGATCCAGAAAAGTCCGAGCGATGTAGATGATTTTTCGACCATCTTTATGCGCCTTGTGGAGCGTTTGTCTGCTGAGGAATTACGGATGTTTGGTTTTGTAGCACAGCAGATTTGGTTTCGTCGAAATGATGCTATCTTTAATGATGAATTTAAGTCCCCGGAGAAAATTATCAAAGCTGCCCGAACTCAAATGGAACAATACGACCAAGCTTCGACAAATGGGATCAAGGAAGAACCTACATTGGGGAACACCTGCTATAGGACATACGTGAGATGGATGAAGCCACCAACCGGAGTTACAAAAATAAATTGGGATGCTGCTTTAGATGATAAAACAGGCACTGCAGGTTTTGGAATCATTGTTAGGGATCATGAGGGGCGGCCTCTAGCCATGCAATGCTCATCCTGTAAGCATATATACAATCCAACGACGGCTGAAACACTAGCTGCATGGAAAGCGGTGGCCCTGGGAGTCCAACTAGGACTCATCTACTTGGAGTTGGAAGGAGATGCAAAGGAGGTGGTCCAAGGAATCAACTGTGCCAGTGACTCTGCGGGACGGGACGGACCAGTGTTAAACGATGTGAAGACTCTTCTCCAGAATTTTAACACATGGAAGGCTACTCATATAAATAGGGGGGCTAATGGGGCTGCTCATACTTTAGCTAGGTTGGCCTTATCTGTAGGGGGGGATGTCTTGTGGTTTGAGAATTTTCCTTTGTCAGTGCAGGAAATTGTAAGTGTTGAATAAGCCCGAGTTACGAATTAATAATAGTTTGATTTTTCTTCAAAAAAAAAGAGTGAACAAATTTTGGGCATTTAAAACGTAGGGGGTATTATTTGTAACACATTTAATTGTTTTAATGAATAAAACAAAAAGTTTTCAAATTCTTTTTTTTTTATTTAATTTTTTGTTTTATCATTTTTAGTTTCTGGTTATAGGTTTTATTTTTAATATCAATGTGAGACAATTAAAACGTGGATAGAAATTTCCTCCAAATCGGTTTGGAGGAAATTTCATCCAACCCACATAAAATGGTGACAAGTGTCTAAACATTTAATATGCACATTAAATATTAGGTGGTCATTAATAGCATATTACTAACTAAGGATTAGTTAACCTTTATTTTTTTTTGGTTAAATGTTAGACTAATTTTTACCAAGGTTAAAACTAACCTTGAAAAGGGAATATCTAACGGCATATTTTATTTAAAACCCAAAAAAATCACATCTAAACATATTAAATCACATCTAAGCATATTTTATTATATTTTGGTATAGAACAAAGAAGAAGGAAGTCATTTATTTTTTTGACACTGTGACCCATGGAAATCAAGGCTCCACAACTGATCTTTTTTTACTATACATACATCATACTTGGTCTCCAAATCTGTATTAACACAAAAACACCAATTTTAAGAAAAAAAGAGAAAGAAAGAAAAAAGAACAAGCAGTGGCCTTTTTTTTTTTTTTTTGAAGTGAGTTATTTAGATGTAATTTTTTTTTTTGGGTTTGCTAGGGGTTCTCTCCATAGTGTTCTCTTGGGTTCTCCTAAACTTACATAAAACATGATTTAAGAAAAAATAAAATTGTAGTACCGTTTTTTTGTCAACAAATTAATTTTTATGAGTTAATATTTAGGTTCTAATGCTTTAAAACTTGTTTTTTTATTCAAAACTAAAACCTAAGGGTGGAAGGTTAACTCTTTAGGGATGGTGTCACCTAAAATACATTTGATCATCCTAAATTTAGTGCTAATGCCTCAAATTTGGTGCCAATGCTTAAAAAAACGGTGGTGGAGGCCACTACAATTTTTTTTTTTTTTTAAATCATGTTTTACGTAAGTCTGAGAGAACCCAAGAGAACACTGTGGGGAGAACCCCTAGCATTTTCCTTTAAATTTTTTTCCCCTTCTAATAAAATATGCTTAGATGTGATTTAAAATGTTTAGATGTGATTTTTTTTGGGTTTTTAATAAAATATGCCGTTAGATATTCCCTTTCTAAGGTTAGTTTTAACCTTGGTAAAAATTAGTCTAATATTTAACCAAAAGAAAAAAAAAAATTAACCTAACCTTAGTTAGTAATATGCTATTAATGACCATCTAATATTTAATGTGCATACTAAATGTTTAGACACTTGGCACCATTTTATGTGGGTTGAATGAAATTTCTTCCAAACTGGTTTGGAGGAAATTTTTGTCCTTAAAACGTAGATATTTTATTTGTAATCTATTTAATTGTCTTAATGAATAAAACAAAAAGGTTCCCAAATTTTATATTTCTCTCTCTATTTTTTTTTTTTATTTTGTATTTTCTCTTGCTTTCTATTTATATCTTCAATGTGTGACAATTAAAACATATGAGTTTTATTTGAAATACATTTAATTGATGTCTTAATGAAAAAAAAAAAAAAAGAGTAGGGTTTTATTTGTAATATATTTAGGACAACTTTTCCTCCAAACTGGGTTAGAAGAATTTCCTTCAACTTAGTCTATAAAAGTAACATATGTCCTATGAACATATGAGATGCACATATTTTTTTAATAATAGGGATAAAGTTGGAAGAAATTTTATTAAAAACTCATGTGCATCTCACATGTTATTAAAAAAATGGACACATGTCACTTTTATAGATTAGGTTGAAGGAAATTCCTCCAACCCAGTTTGGAGGAAAACTTTGTCCATATATTTAATTCTCTTAATGAATAAAACAAAAGGTTCCCATTTTTTTTTTTTTTGTCTCGATTTTTTTATGTCTTCTCTTTTTTGAAGAAAAGAAGATATAATATTGCTTAAAAAGAGCCTTGCTCAGTGTTTACAAGGTCCGCAATACCGCGTGGAAAGTTATTAATCCATAAACATTCTTCATTGACCTGGATTGCCATTTTTGCAATAGCATGCGCCACCTCGTTACAGTGACGAGGAACATGTCGGACATCCCACTCTGTGCAGCAGGAGTTAAGTTGCAGCTTGGCCTCGTGGATAATGTTGCCATATGTCCCCATCCATCTCTCTGTGCTCAGAAAGACGTTTACAACCTCTAAAGCATCCCCTTCCATTATGACTTTCTGCAGTCCAAGCCTCTGGCATACTTCAACTACTTTTTGAGTAGTGACAGCTTCTGCCACTGCCGGGTTAGTGATGAAGTTTTTCGTTGCACAAAGAGTCGCCCGTAGAGCTCCATCCTGGTCCCTTACAGCAATTCCCATTCTCATACGCTTCTGCTGTCCATCCACAGGCATCCCAATTTACTTTGAGGAAACCCTCCGGTGGCTTCGTCCATGCTTCAGGTATCGGAATTGGTTGTACCGTCGTCCCCAGACACCGGCCTGCTTCTCTTGCTTTATGTTTATTCAATATTTATGTCTTCTCTTGCTTTATGTTTATATCCTACAATTAAAACATAGAGGTTTAATTTAAAATGCATTTAATTGATGTCTTAGTTAAGAAAATAAATGGTTCCGAAATTCTCTGTCTATTTAATTTTCTTTTTTCTTCTATTGCTTTTTATTTATATTTCAATGTTATTTTGTAAATTTTACACTCAATTTAGGGGGGAAAAAAAGGAGAGAGTTTCCAATTATTATTTTTGAAAGAAAAAATATACTTCAGTTATTTTATTTTATTTTTGCTAGAATGGTTCTTTTCAATTATTTCTTTCTTTCTTTTTTTTTTTTTTTTTTTTTTCTAGAATGGCTCTTTTCAATTATATTAATATTTTCATTGTTTTATATTTATCACGTGGTTATTTTCTGCCATATTCGTTTTTGTTCCTTATATATAATACTAGTTAGGAGGCACGTGCCTTGGTTCCCGGTATGTAATGTTTAACACTAAAAAATCAATAGCATATGCAAAAAAATAGTTACCACATAAAATTAAGGAAAATGCTAGGGGTTCTCCCCGTAGGTTCTCCTAGTGTTCTCCCAGCCACACATAAAATATGATTTAAGAAAAAATAAAATTGTAGTGACCTCTACCACCGTTTTTTTAGGCATTAGCATCAAATTTGAGGCATTAGCACCAAATTTGTGAGGCATTAGCACCAAAATTGAGGCATTAGCATCAAATTTAGGATGATCAAATTCATTTTGGGTGATACCATCCCTAAAGGGTTAACCTTTCACCTTTAGGTTTTAATTTTGAATCCAAAAACAAGTTTTAAAGCATTAGAACTTAAATATTAACTAATAAAAATTAATATGTTAGCAAAATAACGGTATTACAATTTTATTTTTTCTTAAATCATGTTCTACGTAAGACTGGGAGAACGCCAGGAGAACACCATGGGGAGAACCACTAGCAAACCCCTAAAATTAATACGTGAATCCTTATACAAATACATTTCAATTGTTAATAATTCCATAGCATATTATTACAAAAGTAAATGGATAAGATAAACATCAAAGCATATAAAAGAAAATAAAACACTATTAAATATTTATACCAATTATAAAAACATAAAACAAAAAAAAATTAAAGTAAACAACAAAAAAATAAAAATTGCTTCAGATGGTGGGGGAGGAGGCAACAATTCTCTCAGTATTCTTATTTTAGCTTACCTTCATTCTTCAAAAAAAAAAAATTTTGTTTTTTTTTTTTTTTTTTTTT
>CM017323.1:20184711-20203979 GCA_006937295.1 Carpinus fangiana | reverse complement strand
TTTTTTTTTTTTTTTTTTCAAAAAGTAACATTCAACAAATATCTATACATTTCACTTCCCTATCATCAAGACAAATGATGCAAATAAAAATAATCATTAAACCGAGACAAAATAGAGAAAATTTACAGAAACCAATATGCGAACATGGCACTACACCACGAGACACAATTAAGGAACGTTGTAACAAAGGCAAGAAGAATCACCTATAGCTAAATTTCGGGAAGGAGAGAGAAAGAGCTAGAGAGATGAACCAAGGTATATGAAGAAGATGAAGAATCTACACTGATATAGAATCTATAAGTACTCAAAAAACTCAATCATATTCTCAATGTAAAGAAAGGAGTTAGATGATTGAAAACCCTAAAACCCTAAAAAAGAACTATAGAAAGAGAACCAAACAATTATTGTACCTGTAATAATCTTTGAACCAAATTTTTCGAGTTTAACCATTTTTTCTGGTGTGAGTTTTATAGACAGAGCTCTAATATTTTGGTTGAAGTTTTCAATCTTGGTAGTTCCTGAAATGGGACACACGTCATTTCCTTGGTGGTGAACTCATGCCAATGCTAGCTACGATAGGGTGCAACCCTTCCTCGTTGCTATTTCGTTAACACATTCAAATACGATTTTGTTATGCTCCATGTTTTCAGGTTGGAACCCAGGAAGAAACTGCAAGTATTATAATTAGAAATACATATATATACATCAGCAATATTGAGATTGGATCGAAATCACCAGCAATAAGACAAAAATCATTAAATATAGGCTTAATTACTTTTTTTTCTTTCTTCTTAGGACCATTCATTTATAAATTGCTCCACACTTATCACACTCAACTACATTGAATTATTATTTTGTAATTAATAAAAACCCGACTTTAGAAAATCTCATTTAATCATACTGAATATGCCTTTTTAGACACTAAATATCGGTAAATGATGAAAATACCCTCAAATAAAAAAAATAGATAAACTAAAAAACTAAAATTTGAAATTAAGAAATTATTAAAAATAGAAAAACTAAAAGAAAAAAAAAAGTTTCGAAATTCATAGGGGGTGGCTAGGCCACCTCCAAGTATTTTCAAGGTAGCTCGGCCACCAACATGATTTTTTTTTTTTTTTAATAACAATCTTTCTTCTTTTTAATTTTAAATTTTGAGTGTATTTATGTAAAATTAGATTCTAAACTTGGGGTATTTTTGTTATTTTACATTTTCAACGATGAAATTTATGTAACAAAATATTAGTTCAATGCAACTGAGTCTGAGTGTGACATTCTTCGAAAACAAAAAAAAGAGTCTGAGTGTGACAAGTGTTAGTTTATGAGGTAAAACTTAAAATCCCATGCTAATTCATTAGGAAAAATGTACTTAACACTTGAATATTTCAAGGAAGTAGCTAGTACTGTAATTGTAATTGGCTATAAGAGAAGTTGATCAGGTGGGCTACACTAGTACTGCACAATATTCACAATCAACTCTTGACATCTACACTAAAAGTTTTAGCAAATTAACCATTTGAGATTAGAAAAAGAAAAAGATGGTAAGGTCCGTTAAATTTTGCTAGTATTGTACCTTCTTCCACTAGCTAATGGTTATAATGCATACAATACCATTATTATTTTCTTAGAGAGAAATTGTCAATTATTTTTGATAGTTTAAGAAAGATATTGTCGCAATTGAAAATTTGAAAAATATTGCCAATTAGATAGTAATTCAAGAAAATATATAAATTTTTCCTTGAAAAATTGTAGCAGGGGCGCCGGCGGCAAATAAATATTCCTTTCGTAATCAAAGAAACTTTGCTTATAACTTTCGTTGTATTTATAATTATGCTCTTTAATTTTTATTTTATTTTTTAAAAAAAAAACTCTTACTTTTGTGTATCAAAGTTTAAAAAGTATGCAATTTTGTTCCTATGTTAAGATTTTCTATTAAATTCTAACGAAAATCGTTAAAATTTTCAAAATATTATTGGCTTTTTTAAAAAAAAAACAAAAACAAAAACCAACTTTCGAATGCTGAAGTTTGTTTTCTAGGCTGTGGTTGGGAACACTTATAAATATGATATATACCAAGCTAAAGCTCCCAACAGTAAGGTCCGTAAGGATGTACAGATTTTGTAATGCTGAGGTTTGCTCCCTCCCAAGGAGAGTACCAAGAATGGCAGGATGTGGTTTGATGGTTCTTCTTTACATAGAGGTGTTCATCCGGCCAGAATCATCTACTCCAACAATTTTGTACAGCTCTGTAAGAAAATTATTCACAAAGGGCGAGGGACTGATGTTTTCCAGCATCTATTGCATAGTTGGATAATTTAAGTTCTGTAGACTTTATAAAGCTTCCAACATATTCTGCTAATTTATTCAAAAAAAAAAAAAAAGACATGTTCTGCTAACATTGTAATACAACATAAATTATTCTGAGACCAGTCAAGAACTCAGCAGTACTCATCACACTTCCATTATAATTTGGACAATGTTTACGATGATTCAAGTTATTGGGACACATCAAAAGGCATGTGCTTATACAGTTTTCCATGAAGAAAGTGATGGGGTTTCAGAATCCTTCCAAGTTGGAATGTCATTCCTCCATCTATCACCCTTAACAACATCCTCTGAAGCAAACGATTCAAGTTCAGCCATATCTTCTGGTGTGAGTTTTACAGATAGAGCTCCAATGTTATCGTTGAAGTTTTCAATCCTGGTGGTTCCTGGAATGGGACACACGTCATTCCCTTGGTGATGAACCCAGGCCAGTGCTAGCTGCGATGGAGTGCATCCCTTCCTCGTTGCCATTTCATTAACACACTCAAATATGATTTTGTTGTGCTCCACATTTTCAGATTGGAACCTAGGTAGAGTCTGCAGGCAGAAAGTACATACATCAACATTAAGGGCTTGTTTGAGCGTGCATTTAAGAGGCCTAAAAATACATTTAATACTCAAAAAGTCCGTTTGAAGAAAAAAAAAAAATACACTTGAAAACGCTTTTAAGGGTTCAAAAAGCAAAAACAAAAAAAAGTTCAAAAATTATTTTTTGACTTGTTTTATTTCTCAAACACAATCCCAAATATGCCCTAAACTGGAATCACCAATTAATGGGCATCTAAAGTAACAATGATAAGTTTACCCACCCTTTAAAATACTTATAAGAGTGAAATCATTAAGCCTATGTTTGATACGCGTAATGGTTATTCTATGACGAATAAAAAAGTTAGCTTTTATTAAAAATGGAATAATTATTCTCATGAAAAAATGGTCATTTCAAGTGTTTGAGTTCTATTCTTATCATATAATTTAACGTCAAGGTTATTTTATTCCACATTTTTCTATTTTTAATAAAAACTATTCATTTTTTCTAATCAAATAGCCTTTCCTTGTTCCCCTAAATATATTTCAAGGAGGTAATGTAATTCATGAATGCAATGATGAGCACACACTTTAACATAATTTTGCCTTGATTTTTCTAACACTCAAAGTATACTGATCTTTGCAAGGTCAATCACTATATATGAGAGCCAACAGTTGCAATCATGATAAACAATTGGGAATAATCTTCTCTCTAGGCTCTAGCTAGATCTAATGGTTTAGATCATGCACCAACCTTTCGGATGTCATCGTCGGAAAGATTTTCTAGAGACTTTACCCCGGACGAAAAGAATCCTCGTGCTAGAGGACTGTATGCAACAATCCCAATGCCCAGTTCCCTGAAAAATTAAGATTATAATTTGGATTTTGATTATTCCATTATAACCTCATAAAAAAAGGAATTAATGTAATTGATAATGATGATGCCTCACCTGCAAGTAGGAATGATTTCTTGCTCGACATCTCTAGACCACAGAGACCACTCCAGCTGCACAGCAGTGATTGGATGAACTGCATGAGCTCTTCTGATGGTGGAAGCAGAGGCCTCGGAGAGACCTATGTACTTTATTTTACCTTCTTCCACTAGTTTCTTCAGTTCCCCAATCTACAGAAACGGAAGAAAAGAATTGCTTCGTTCTTCTTGAGGATTGCAGAGGATGAGCAGGTAATTAAAAGATGGGAGGAAGAGGAACAAACCGTGACTTCGATGGGAATGCGGGTGTCGACGCGGTGCTGGTAGTAGAGATCGATGCAATCCAAGTGGAGGCGCTTCAAGCTGGCCTCACAGGAGGCTCTCACATACGCCGGATCGCCACGGATATTCTCAATCTTCCCATTCGCATACCTAAGCCCGAACTTGGTTGCCAATTCTACCCTCTCTTTCACGCCTCCATTCTTCAAAGCCTGTCGCCCATGAAACGAAATCTAGCTAAGAATAAACGAACAAGCAAGCAATCAAAAGAAAAGAAAGAGAAAAAAAAAAAAAATGGGACCTTTCCGAGAAGGATTTCGTTGGTGAAGGGGCCGTACATGTCGGAGGTGTCGAGGAAGGTGACGCCGGAGTGGACGGCGTGGTGGATGAGAGCTATCATGTCTTGTTCGGGCTTGGGAGGGCCATAAAAGGCGGACATGCTCATGCAGCCGAGGCCCTGTGCGGAGACCTCCAGTCCCTGAGAACCCAGCTTTATCCTCCCCGCTACTCTTCCGGCCTCCATTTCTCTCCTTTCTACAGACTACAGCTGCTAGCCTGCCACTACAAAATGCAGAAGGGGAGGGGGCAAAGGGCTGGATCTATCGATATCGTAATAAAAGAAAAGTAAAATAAGGATTCTACTTTTAGCGTACGGAGCTGCGTTAGACAATTTTGTCGGGCTCCAATTGACAACTCTAAATGAGGTAGTTGTACTTGTACCCTCGCATAATAAATATATGGGGAAACTTCATATAACTCCCCTAAACTTTCACCGATTTACAGAAATGTTCTTCGAGACGAAAAAAATTCTCATTTATCCTCCCCAATCTTCCGGATTCTCTCACTTATGACCCTTTTGGTGGTAAGTTGTCCAAATTACCCATCACTTCAAAACTACGCCGTTTTGGGCTCGCCCAAAACGACGTCGTTTTGCCCTAAACGGCGTAGTTTTGGGTATTTTAGGTTTTAGTTTTTTTTTTTTTTTTNACCTCCAGTCCCTGAGAACCCAGCTTTATCCTCCCCGCTACTCTTCCGGCCTCCATTTCTCTCCTTTCTACAGACTACAGCTGCTAGCCTGCCACTACAAAATGCAGATTGCAGAAGGGGAGGGGGCAAAGGGCTGGATCTATCGATATCGTAATAAAAGAAAAGTAAAATAATGGATTCAACTTTTAGCGTACGGAGCTGCGTTAGACAATTTTGTCGGGCTCCAATTGACAACTCTAAATGAGGTTCTTGTACTTGTACCCTCACATAATAAATATATTTTCAATATAGAATATAAAATAATAATAATAATAATAGTATCAAAACACGTACAACCATATACATTAATATATTATAGTCTATTATCCACATAAAAATCGACAAAATTTCTCCTTTCCGTTCAAGAGAATCCATCCTTTGTTATTTTTCGTCTCTCAAAAACTCTATTGCTTTCTTCTTCTTCTTCTTCTTTTTCGAAAAAGTACACATATTTTTTTTTCAAATTATCATTTTATTCGCAATGATCTCCTTAAATTACCACAAAACAAATGATAATGTTCTCCGAAAATAGTAAAAAGATAAAAATTACTTAATAAGACAAAAATATTCTTATGAATTCAAAAAAAAAAAAAAAAAAAAAAGAAGACACATGGGGTTGTCTGAGAAGGAAATCAATTTTTTTTACTATTCATTTTCTGCTAAATCTTTGTAGTTTCTTTGAAGATTTGTAAAGATTTAAGTTTTTTGAGGTTTTATTACTCCATATGGTTTTATCCATGCTTGAGCATTGCAGTTTTAATTGACTGCATTCGCTAATGCTTTTCACTTTTCTAGTCTCGTATCAATTCACTGAGATACTAGGAGTTTATCTAGATTGAGCTTTTCAGATTAGCCTGAATTTAACTATTTGTTTCCTGTGTTGTAATTTTTTTTTAATTGAATGAATGTTCTTTTTTTTTTTTGAAGAAAAAGAAAGTCATTCTTATTCATAATCAAATCTGCAGGAAAACAAAACAGTTTCCTTGCAACAAAGCTCCAGAACAAAAGATCAAAAACAACCCACCTTCCCCTCTCTCCTTAGTGGAATACAGGCAGCAACAAGAGCCGACCACAAAGGCTACCCAAGTTGCTACCCCCCTAGGTTTTTTGAGAGTGGAGAAAAAATGGGCTGTAACACAATAAAAAAACATAACAATCAAACATCTAGAGCAGCTTGCTCTAGTATAACAATTTCCTTAATACACTCAAGCATCTCCTCCGTCCAAACTCGGTCTATAGCAGTCCTCACAGCCCACTTAGCTAGGAAATGGGCCGCACCGTTCTTGTCTCTTCTCACATATTCCATTTTCCATTGTGATACATCTCGAAGGAGAATTAAAATGTCTTCCACAAGAGGCCCCACTCCACTACAGTTTGTTGTTCCTCTCATCACAGCTTCAATGACCCCTTTTGCGTCTCCTTCTAAATGGATCCTTGGAAAACCCACTTCCTTGCATAACTTGACCGCCATGATTGTTGCACGAGCTTCAGCTGCTGCCGGGGATAGAAAACCCCGCTGGAAATAACTTTGAGCTGCCCTTACATGTCCATGTTGATCCCGTATAACTACCCCATATCCCATCCTACCTGATTTTGAATCCAAAGCTGCGTCCCAGTTCGCCTTCAACCATCCTGGGTCAGGGGCCGTCCACACCACAGTACCCGAAGCTGTAGACTCAGAGCTAGGAACATCAACATGTGCTTGGGCCTACTGGAATTCTTCTATAGCTTGTTTAACCAGCCGAATAATCACACTGGGCTGGGTAAAAAGCCCCCATGCATGACCTCGTTTCGTCTCATCCAAATACGACGGGCAATTCCAACAAAAATAACACAGTTCTCCTGCCCACACTTGCTGAAAATTCCTTCCACAACTTGTAAAAAATCAGGGCCAAGGTAAGAGCTTTTTTGGAGCACTCCACAAGCCATACTCCAGACATCCTTCGCTGAGGGGCAGTCCTAAAGGATGTGAAATCCCGTTTCTGCAGCAGCCCCACAAAAAAGACATGAGGGATCCGTGATGACCTTCCGCCGGTACAGATTCACACGAGTTAGGAGGAGATCATGGCATGCCCTCCACAGGAAGTTTTTCTCCACATTAGGAACAAGTAAAGCCCAAATGTTTTGCCATATGCCCAATTTTCCAGCCACAGAAGTGCTCACTGCCAGGGACATTGCTAAGAGTTCTTGCTGAATATAGTAGGCACTCTTAACTGAAAAAAGGCCATTTGCAGTACCCCTCCAGATAAGTATGTCCCTTTGATTGGTGCTGCTTAGAGGAATAGATTGAATCATTTGAACCGCCGTTTCAAATAAATTTTCCAATACCACAGGATCCCACCACATAGTATCTTCGTCAATAAGATTGTCAACAGTAGCTTCCTCATCTAATACCCGTGGTTTTGACTGAATTCGGAAGGTGATGGGTTTTGGAATCCAACGATCTTTCCAACTCCGAATATGCGACCCATTGCCCACACGCCACACCAAACCCTCCTTCAAAATATCACATGATCCTATGATACTTCTCCATGCAAAAGAAGGATGGGGTCCCACTCTTGCATCAAGAATAGAGCCGCCCAGAAAATATTTCGCTTCCATAATTTTTGCTACCAAACTCTCTAATTGTGCCCAAAGGCGCCAACATTGCTTAGCAAGGAGAGCTTTATTGAAAAATGTAAAATCACGAAATCCCAAACCCCCTTCCTTCTTAGAAAAACCCATCATCCGCCAACTCATCCAATGGATGCCGGACTCTTTTTTATAATGACTCCACCAAAATTTTTGCATTTGTGAGTTGATCTCCGAACATAGAGTTTTCGGAAGAAGAAAAACACTCATACAATAGGTGGGAATCGCTTGGATTACCGCCTTCAATAAAATTTCCTTTCCCGCTTGGGAAAGGAATTTTACCTTCCAATCATGGATCCTTTTCCACACCTGTTCAATAATATTTTTAAAAGCTGCTGTCCGGGATTTCCCCACTAGAGCCGGAAGGCCCAAGTGAGTGTCATACCTTTGTGTTGCCGGTATCCTTGAAACTTCCAATATCTCCTCTTTCTCGACGGTAGTTGTGTTCTTACTAAAGAAAATCGCCGTCTTATTATTATTTAGCCACTGTCCCGAAGCCACCTCATAAGTCTTCAAAATAGTTGTCAATCTATTCCATTGTTCAAGTGTAGCCCAGCAAAAAAGAAGGCTATCATCCGCAAAGAAGAGATGGCTAATTCGAGGTCCCCTCTTAGATGTCGGAACCCCCGTAACCAACCCCTCATCTGTAGCTTCCTTCAGTAAAGAGTTAAGGCCCTCTGCACAAATTAGGAACAAATACGGAGAGATAGGATCGCCTTGACGTAGACCCCTACTCAGACAAATAGAGCCACAAGGCTTGCCATTCACCAAAATTGAATATCTAACCGTGGTGACACACATCAACATAAGATTAATCCACCTCGAGGCAAACCCCAATCGCTTCATAACCTCTTCAAGGTACCGCCATTCCACCCGGTCGTACGCCTTGCTCATATCCAATTTGATGGCCATAAATCCCTTCTTCCCTTTGAATGAATGTTCTTATAATAATAATAATAATAATAATTCCTCCCATGTAATCTTCGTTGCAAAAAATTACCGATATCAGAATGCCCAAACCCCTTCGTTTTGAGATTCTTAAGACTCAAGCCCAATTTTTATTCATGAGATGAAAGCAAAATTAAGAAAATGACCATAGCCAAACACCGAAATAACACGAGTAGGCATCAGGCCTAAATATCTATTTGCACCTATCTAAAAAGAAAGAAAAACCAGCTACATTCAAACGACAAGGCAAGGCAACAGGCCATCTTTTACTTCATACTTCAGAACTACATTATGCTTCCAACATATGCATTACAACGGGCATTCCTTCACTTGATGTCAAGCTTTAAGCTTAATTACCTTGTCTACAAGCTTTCTACAATCATCGAACATCACAAACAAAGATCTGTGTTCTAATCTTCTGCATGAATCAAGCATCATAACATTGTAATAGAATATACATTATTCTGAGTGGTCAAAGAACTCAACACACTTCAATTATAATATTGACAGAAGTCTACGAGGATTCAAGTTATTGACTCACAGCAAAAATGCTTGTGCTTATGCAGCTTTCCATGACGAAAGTGGTGGGGTTTCAGAATTCTTCCAAGTCGGAATATCATGAGCACTTCTATCACCCTTAACAATGTCCTCAGAAGCAAACGATTCAAGTTCAGCCATTTCTCCTGGTGTTAGTTTTACAGATAGAGCTCCAATGTTCTGGTTGAAGTTTTCAATCTTGGTGGTTCCTGGTATGGGACACACATCATTCCCTTGGTGATGAACCCAGGCCAATGCCAGTTGTGATGGGGTGCATCCCTTCCTCTTTGCCATTTCATTAACACTCTCAAATATGGTTTTGTTATGCTCCATATTTTCAGGTTGGTACCTAGGTAGCAACTGCAAGTAGTAAATACATCCATTAGCATTGAGACTGGAATCACCAGCAATAAGACTGAAATCATTAAATATATTTCAAGGAGGTAGTGTAATCATGAAGGCAAAATTTTTTTCAAATTTCATCAATTCATGAAGGCAATAATGAGCACACACTCTTAACACAATTCTGTAACACAGCTATTCTGGCCCTGGCTTAATTTCTAGGCATCCACAGCTACTATGCCCTGCCTTAATTTTCCCAACACTGAAAGATATCATCAAGTGAGGTGAGGCGAGGCTCATAATGAGTGTAATTTTGGCATCCCATGCTTACCTTAATCCGGCGGGTCAAGCCTTTTTCTACAGTAAAGATTTTAGCAAACATATTGCCACTGATGATGTGATTAAACAGACATTTTTCTACTCTAAAAAGGAAAGTGTCCATCATGGATGACTAATGCAGAGTACAGTAAATAATAATCGAATCTCATAGGAGCAACAACAACAATAACAGCAAAAGAATTAGTCAAGAACCATTAAATAAAACTAGCTTGCAAAATCAAAAGGAGCTGATGGGAAAATCAAAATCTAAGGATTTCTTTTATTTCATGTATAATGAGTTAGGAGATGAATAACATCATAAAAAGGAATTAAACTTTCTGTTGGCTATGCGAGAAGTTGAGGTGGTCCACAGTATTACACATTGACAAATGACAATGAACGCTTGAGCTGATCTACAGTAAAGATTTTAGCAAACCATTGAGCACTGAATCCCATTCGTTTAGACGAATTATGACTATCATAACAATGGAGTCAAGATTTGAATCGATAAATAACTATTTATGTCAAAATTGAAGTAATAAATTATTTAATTAACACTTTAACGAGGCCAATCCCTGGGTGAGCTAACAGTTACTTGTGAGATAAAATCTCAGAATACTCAAAATGCAGCAATGATGCTATATTGCTATAGAACTCTTATTCTAATTAAATGACTGACTATTTCATTTTGAAGCTCAACATTTTCTACAGATGTACAAACCTTTCGGAAGTCATCGTGGGAAAGATTTTCGATAGACTTAAGCCCGGATGAAAAGAATCCTCGCGCTAGAGGACTGTATGCAACAATCCCAATGCCCAGTTCCCTGAAAAATTAAAATTTTGGTATTGATTATTCTATAACCCCAGCAATTGAAATTGTTGGCTCACCTGCAAGTAGGAATGATTTCTTGCTCGACATCTCTAGACCACAAAGACCACTCCAGCTGCACAGCTGTTATTGGATGAACTGCATGAGCTCTTCTGATGGTGGAAGCAGAGGCCTCGGATAGACCTATGTGCTTTATTTTACCTTCTTCAACTAGTTTCTTCAATTCCCCAATCTAAAGATCATACAGGAGAAAAAGAATTGCATAATTCAACCACGGTATACTTGTCAAAGATATGGCTCAACGCCCCCAACCAAGTTGATTGAGGGTAGTTTACGGAAGATGCGAAGAACGAACCGTGACTTCGATGGGAAGGCGGGTGTCGATGCGGTGCTGGTAATAGAGATCGATGCAATCCATGTGGAGGCGCGTCAAACTGGCCTCACAGGCGGCTCTCACATATGCTGGATCGCCACGGATCTCCCTCTTCCCATCCACAGAGCAGAATCCGAACTTGGTTGCCAATTCCACCCTCTCTCTCACCCCTCCCTCTAAAGCCTGCGGCCCAATTACAAATGGTATCTAAGAACAAACAAAAAACAAACAAGAAAAAAGAAAACGAAAAGAAAGATGCGGGACCTTTCCAAGAAGGATTTCGTTGGTGAAGGGGCCGTAGACGTCGGAGGTATCAAGGAAGGTGACGCCGGAGTTGAGGGCATGGTGGATGAGAGCGATCATGTCTTCTTCGGGCTTGGGAAGGCCATAGACGCCGGACATGCTCATGCAACCGAGGCCCTGTGCGGACACCTCCAGTCCCTGAGAACCCAGCTTTATCCTCCCCACTCGTCCGGCCTCCATTTCTTTTCTACAACAATGGCTGTTGCGACTATTATGTACACTGTAGCGCGGAAACCCAAGTTGAACGATCCTAAAAGAGGGAGGAAGAGAGAGCGGTTGGAGTCATAGTAAAAGACTATATGCCCATGCTAGGTAAAACAAATTACAAAATCAGTACAAGTAATTATACCGATTTACAAAATAGTTTTACTAATATAAATATTTTTGGTGAAAACATTCTTGTAGTAAACAACTTAATCAAATACATCCTATTACTCTCAACTTTTTATCTATTATCTTAACTTTTTTCGGTTAAGATTATATCTCACATCCAATCATATCATGACATGTCACACACAATAAAAATTATTAAAAATATAGAAGTATTAAAAAAAATTCAAGTTAGTCAAGCCGGTCAATGGGATCCATCATCTAAAGGTTGTAACGAGTGATTCGATCACTTTCAAATGAGTAAATGGGTGGATGCAAATTGTGAGTATGAACTTATATATATATTTGTAAAAATGTTGCAAAAATATTATAAATATGTATGGTTTTTTTCTTAATGAAAAATAAAATAAAACATTTGAATCTTAACAATTTTTTATAATAAAAAAAAATGGTATTTTGGAGAATTTGACAAGATTAATTAAAAGTTCCACATCCTTTATCTAGAGTTTCTAAATTTCATGGGTACGTGTAAAAATTTAAAGGACTTTTATGAAATTTTTCAAAAAATAAAAAATGTAAATTGTTACAATATTCAACGATTCGAGAATGTCTTGTCATTTCAATTCAAAGAAAACAAAAATCATACATTAATATTTATATTCTCCCTCTTCTTGGACAACTAGAAAAATTAATATAGGTGAAAACTTTGGATTTGGCTCCTCTCTTTGGACCGGAGGGGAGCTAGTTGATGGCTAGGATCTCCCTCCTTAGAGATTCTAAGGCCATTAACCTGACACATGGCCCACTTTAAAATAATAATTTACTTTTTGAAAATAAATATAAAATAAAATAATAAAAAAATATAATTTTTGTTTTTGTTTGATTTGGCCCTTGGGGCTAACTGGAACACCCCCAAGGGCCACCGTTTGGTTGTTCAGCCACCCCTAAGGGCCATAACAAAAATTTTTACTTTTTTTTTTGTTTTTTTATATGGCCTTTAGGGGTGGCTAGACCACCCCCAAAGGCAACTGTTTGGCTTAGGGGTGGCCAAACAACCACACCTTGGGGCCGGTTGGGGGTGGCTTCGGGCCCTTGGGGGTGGATCGGCCACCCTCAAGGGCCAAACCTATTTTTTTAAAAAAAAATAGGTTTGGCCCTTGAGGGTGGCCGATCCACCCTCAAGGGCCAGCCACCCCCAACCGGCCCATAGGGGTGGCAGGGCCAATTTGTTTTTTTAGAAAATAATATTCACTTAGGACTAGGAGAACATTTAGCATTTATCTATAAGTTTAGTAGATTAATAGTTTTAGATTATATAGATTAGTTGGTTGTGTTCCACTCCTATTCCTCCAAAATTGATATAGCTTTAAAATTATCATTAATAAATTATTTTTGAATTTTAATTCCATGATAATTTTAAAAGTTATATCAATTTAAGATGAACACAAGAAAGGCAAGAAAATAGCCTTCTAGTTATACCAAATTACATTTTTATTTCATAGTTTCGCTTATGAATCAATAGGTTGGAAATCATGAAAAAACATCGTGCCTCGGTATCTATTTGCGGAACATGATCCTCTTCATTTTAAATGAACTAGATAGTATCTTGTTAGAATTGATAGGTACTTTTGTCTTTTTACTTTTTTATGGGACAAAAATACCATTTCAATATAACTAACTAGATATTCTCCGGTTCTTTATTAGTGTACAAGCTCTCTACAATCATATCTTGTGTTTTGATCTTCATGACACAACATTCATTCTAATAGAACATATATTATTATGAGCTGTCAAGAACTCAACACACTTCAAATATAATAATGACAAAGTTCATGGGGATTCAAGTTATTGAGACACACAACAAAATTGCATGTACTTATTGATGCTGGACGAAATTAAGATTATTCTGACACCGTATAATAGCAACAGAAACTAAGAATTGAAGATTGAAATGGGAATTCAGAAATAGAGAAAATAACAAATAGGAAAGGGAAAATCTTTAATTGCCTAAAAAGCAAACATAGAAATAACTCTAAAAAAATCAAATTTAATTAATAATATAAATTGAATTCTTAAGATAACAAATACTAGATACCTTTATATGGGCTAGGCACTTTTAAATTAACAAGGAAAAGGAAAAGCAAACCTAATTGGAAAAAGGAAAACAAATCTTAATAGAAAAAGAAAAACCCAAACCTTATTAAAGAAAGAAAACTAAAACACACATGCATATATAATTAAAATAACAATTTTCTTAAATTTCTTCAGCATCACTTATGCAGCTTTCCATGAAGAAAGTGGCAGAGTTCCAGAAGTCTTCCAAGTCTAAATTTCATTCGGATATCTATCACCCTTAACAGCATCCTCTGAAGCAAATGACTCAAGTTCAACCATTAATATTTATTCTGGTGTGAGTTTCACAGACAGAGCTCCAATGTGTTGGCTGGATTTTCCAACAAGACACACTCCAAGGGCAGTAGATTAAATAAGGGAAGCACAAAAGAATAAGAAGAACAACTTGCTGCATAAATTCTGCAGAATATGAGTAAAAAAAAAAAAAAGAGGAAAAAACAAGGGAGACGAAGCCTTTTTCTGCAATGATTCTCGGGTCTTTTTTCTTTTCTTCTTCTTCTTTCTTACTTACATACTCATTTTTTTGCAGCTACACACATACAAAGACAAGAGAAACCTTTTACAAAAGTAAGTTCTAGAACCACACGTGGCTTCACAACAAACACACATTCACCTACTACAAACTAGAGTTTAATAAACACAACCAAAGGTAAAAATTGACAAGTCAAAGCACATTAGTTTGTAACATTCTCCCCCTTAATGTGCTCCTCTTGAACTCCTAGTGCTTCTCTAAATTGCTGAAATTTCTCTTTTGGCAGTGCTTTGGTGAAAATGTCTGCTACTTAGAGAAGCTCTAGGAGTTCAACTACATCACCTATTCAGCTTTCCATGAAGAAAGTGGCGGAGTTTCAGAAGTCTTCCAAGTCTGAATTTCATTCGGATATCTATCACCCTTAACAGCATCCTCCGAAGCAAATGACTCGAGTTCAACCATTTCTTCTGGTGTGAGTTTCACAGACAGAGCTCCAATGTTATCGTTGAAGTTTTTAATCTTGGTGGTTCCTGGAATGGGACACACGTCATCCCCTTGGTGATGAACCCAGGCTAGCGCTAGCTGTGATGGGGTGCATCCCTTATTTGTTGCCATTTCATTGACACGCTCAAATATGATTTTGTTATGCTCTAGATTTTCGGGTTGGAACCTAGGTTGAAACTGCAAGCAAGCAGTGAATACATACATCAGCATTATGCTACAAAGAGGATTAGAGAGGACATCGTATACTTCAGTTTGAAGTTCAACAGTTGCGGTAGATTTACAAACCTTTCGAAAGTCATCCTTGGAAAAATTTTCAACGAACTTATGCCCCGACGAAAAGAATCCTTGTCCTAGAGGACTGTATGTGTTGATACACAGTTTCCCGATTGGTGACGTGGCACGCTTGTTGACTTCCTGATGAATGATCCAAGTTTGACCTTTCCTGCACAATAGAGAAAAGAATAGGATCGAAGAGACCGGGGGTGAGCCGGCGGGGATACTCCGATGCCTAAGTCAGTGTATGCTTTTGAGATAATGAGGAAACAACGAAAGCTTTTAGAATGCTAGAGTTGCGTTACCAGAACATGTGGAGGTGGCTTGCATTATATAGGCATGGAATGATTGTTCCCTTGTCAATGACTGACTCTTCCCTGATTTTCTGCGAGGCAGTTTGTTACCAGGGATTTGGGTAGTTATCCGTATCAAGACCTGAGGGGATCGAGATAAGATTTGGTTGTTGTGGCACTTTAAATTTTGAATGCTTGTAGATAATATATCTGATCTTGCACTTTTGAGTACTTGGTATTTGAATGAAACGGATAAGATAGGATTTTTGAATCTAATCTCTTGATCCCTAGCTTTTCGGGCTTCGGAGACCTTAAGCTCAGAATATCGGTGATATATTGTGATCGAGGCCCGAAGCGGTTCTCGGGTGATCGAGGCCTGAGGCCTTCTCGCCTGTTCGAGGCGTTCTCGGGTGCTCGAGGCTTGCCTGGGCTCTCGAGGCTCGAGACGCTCTTGGGCTCTCGAGGCTCGAGATGCTCTTGGGCTTTGAGAACATGGGCCTTCCTTGGGCTTAGTACAGGCCGGATGGTTTTGTGGGCTTGATTCATGACCCAACAGTTACCCCCTAATTTCCTTGTCTGGAAGACTATGGAAATTCAAAGAGTTTCGAAAGGATGAATCAACCCAAGTAAATTTTTTTTTTTTTTGAATTTTCCCGCCAAAAATGCTCGAGACGCTTAGGCTCGAGGAGGCGCCGAGCATTAAATGCGACGATTCAAATTTTCGAGGTCGTGCCGCGTGTCGAGCTGTCAGTGGTTGCTCGAGCGGCTGGCAGTTGTCAGTCTTAAAAACCGAATCGTCGTCGAGGATACGAACTGTCTTTTCAGGGATTCGAGGTACGACTCTTCGTTGCTTCCTCTTAAACCGCGCCGACGTCTCGTCTTCTCTGTTCCATCTATAAATTCTCCATTCCTGAATTATTTTCCTTTACTTTCCCTCGTTGTGAGCTTCTGTTTTCTCTGAGGCATCTTCTTTTCTTCCTTTCATTCTCCTCTTCTTCGCATATTTCCTTCAGAAAATGACAAAGGGTGGTGAAGACTCTGACGGACTTGGTGAAACTCACCCAGCCACTTGGGTCAGCAAAGTATCTCAAGCTGACGAGCGCCGAATTAGGAGGGAGTGCTTCATTCCCCCCTATATTTCTCTGCGGTTTGAAGAGAAAATGGAGGGTGCCATCGCTCGTACGGATCGTCACGAGGTCTGCGTGTACGAGGCGATGTTTCAGGCAGGTTTTCGCCTTCCTTTTCTCCCCATGGTCCGAGAGCTACTCCATTATCTGGACTTGGCTCCCCACCAACTCGCTCCGAACGCTTGAAGGTACCTCTTCGGCTGCATGGTGTTATGGCCCCTAGCGTTGGGTAAGGGACATCAGTTAACGGTGAGGGAGTTTCTCTTCCTACACCGCGTTCATAAAAACCCAGGAGGTGGGGTTTACAACATCCAAACCCGTAAGGGTAAATTAATAGTTCTGGAGACTAAGTACTCCAGCAATAGAGGATGGAAGAATAAATTTTTCTTCGCCTCGGGGCAGTGGGAGTTTGCCCCTACAGAGAAGGCCGATGAATTCAAAGTTCCTCGGGACGTGAACTATCTGTCCGAGAAGGGTTCTCAAGAACCACACCTGACGCCAAAGGAGGTGGCTCTGGTTAATAATGTCCTTCAGTGGACTAGGAAGCACCCCTCCTGCCTCAACTACGCTGTGCTTGGCACAATGCCGAGGCTCATGGAGATGGTGTATGAGCCCGCTGGACACGTGGCGGTGGAGCTCAGAGAGCGGTACTTGAGAGGTCCTGCCAACCCTGATCCTCCAGCGGCGAATACCCGGGGTAATACTCCGCGGAGTTCGAGAAGGCCTAAGGGGCCGAGAAGGGCAGGAGTTCGAGGCCCGACAAGGGTAAGGGCATTCTAGTCGAGCCCGAGAAGCCCAAGAAGGCGACCTACCCCATTCAGACTGGGGGTAACTTCAAGATTAGGGAGCCGAGGCCTCCCGCTCCGCCAATCCTACCAGTCTCGCCTCCGCCCAAGGCTAAGGACCAGGGTGGCCAGAGTCTTAAAATTGGCCGACGAGGACGAGTCGGAGGGTGAGGAGCCAGTCAACGTGGGCCGGAAGCTCGTACCGGCCGTCGAGGAGGATTCGGACGTAGAGGTAGTCGAGGTGCCTCTTGTCCGGAAGAAGAGGCCTGCTGTAGGGGCCGAGCTAGCCGCACCAATGGTTGAGCCAGCAGCTCCCATTACTGAGGCAGCAGCTCCCGTGGTCGAGACTGCTGCCCCTGCCGCAAAGACAAGCACTGTGGCGGGTTTTCTGGCGGCTCGAATGAGTCGAGTACCTCATCCTTCGGTGCCTCGAGTAGAGGAGGTAGCCGCCTTCCTGGCGAACGAGCCGATCTCCGCTGTCCCAGTGAACATATTGGGACAGGCCGAGGAGCCTTTGCAGGTGCCCGAGGGGCCGATCCCTTCTGGGGTGATGGGCTCGAACATCTAGCACATCCTGGACGACATCTACGCAGAGTCGTCTGAGTCCGTCGGGATGGCTGACGACAATATGGGGCCTACGAACATGGTCGCTCTGAGGACCCCCTCACAGCCCTTGTCTCCAATTCCTGAGCGAAGGGCCTCTTCTCGGGCTCCGACTCCAAAGAGGTCAAGGTGTCCAAGCCTTGACCAGGCGGAGGAGGCCTCTGCTCCGAAGAGGCCTCGGGCTGATGACGCATCTGAGGCTTCTGGGTCCTCCGAGAGCACAATAGAGATTCAGCCAGAAGGGGCGAACTGGACCTTCGGAGGGAAGCTGGCGAAGCTCGGAGGAGACTTGAAGGGAAATCCCTTCAAAGCCGTGGTGGATCTGGTCGACCACGAGAAGCTCCAGCTGAAGGGGCGTGATACTTCGACCCGAGGCATGGCCGAGGCGATGCTGACCATGCAGTTCTTGGTAAGTTTTTTGCCATAACATTATCATTTTTGTCTCTCGTTTGGGTTCTAACATTGCTTTTGTTTCTCGTAGGCTTTCCTCAGGTCGACCATCCTGTACTACCACTTCAGAAAGGTCTCAACAGATGGGAGCGGTGGAGAGGACCTAAGTCAGAAGCTGGCGGAGGCTGAAGAAGAGAACGTCAAGCTCAAGGCAGTCGTTGCCAAGCACGAGGACGACTTTCGGGTGTTGGGGGAGCACTCGAAGGTCATGGAGTGCGAGGCTTCCGAGGCCTCCATGGCCAGGGACCGGGCTAGGACGGAACATGCTGCCCTGTCTGAGGAACTTGAGGGCCTGAGGGCCAGACATTCGGCTCTGCAAGAGAGCCATGCAGCTCTGCAGGCGGAGCATGCGGAGCTCCAGGAGGACCACTCCATTTTGAAGGAGGAGTTGGGGCAGCTCGAGGAGAAGCACGCCGAGGCCACCGAGCAGCTGCAGGAGAGCCGCTCCACGGTCGAGAGGGTCTCAAAGGGCAAGCTTGTCGTCGAGGAGAGATATAGGCACTTCTCGGACAAGCATAAGAAGCAGAGGCGCGAGCTGAAGGAAGCTCGAGCGAAGGCGGTGAACTACCTGCATCAGCTATCCTTTGCGTCAAGGATAAGGGATGCCGCCTGGGCCGACGGGATTTACCTGGGGTTCGAGACGTTCAGGACTTGGTGGAGGGACCCAGCTCAGAGAGTGGACCTAAACTCTGTGAATATCGAGAACATCCCTTGCACCACCGAGGCTATGGTTCGTCTTGTTTCCTTGGGGAGAGAGGAGATGCCCGACGCTGCTGGTATCAACGAATTTGACTACCAGCCGCCAGCCCTTGAGCCCGAGGCTGCCCATGAGGAAGAAGCTGGGGAGGCATCCGAGAATGCTGAGGCTTCTTCGACTGATCGAGACCCCCCTGTTGCTCCTCAAGGGGACTCATAGATAGTTTTTTTTTTT
>CM017323.1:20171955-20184206 GCA_006937295.1 Carpinus fangiana | reverse complement strand
TATATATATATATATATATATATATGCTAATTAACCTTAGTCGTCGGCGAAACTGCTGCTGAGGACGTTCACCAACAATCGGCTAACCACCTCACATGCCGTCAAGCTCCTTCGTGACTTAAGCATCATAACATTCTAATAGAAGTATAGAACGTATATTATTCTAAGCAATCAAAAACTCGACACACTTAAATTATAAACTTGTCTAAGTCTATGGGGATTCAAGTTATTGAGACACAACAAAAGGCATGAGCTTATGTAGCTCTCCATGAAGAAAGTGATGGAGTTTCAGAAGTCTCCCAAGTCGCAAAGTTGGCCATATATCTGTCGTCGTCCTCAACAACATCCTTTGAAACAAATAATTTGAGTTCAACCATTTTTTCGGGTGTGAGTTTCATAGACGGAGCTTCCAATGTTCTGGTTGAAGTTTTCAATCTTGGTAGTTCCTAGAATGAGACACACGTCGTTCCCTTGGTGATGAACCCAGGCCAGTGCTAGCAGCAATGGGGTACATGCCTTCCTCGTTGCCATTTCATTGACACGCTCAAATACGATTTTGTTACATTAGAGCACTCACTGCAGGCTCTTCAAACTTATTTTTTTGTTAGTTTGAAGAGCCAATTTAACAAAAATGGCTAAAAACCCCACTTTTCAGCCTCTTTATTTTAACAAAAAAATTAACATTATGAATAGTAAAACTTCAAACTTAACAATTACTATTCCCTCGTCATTCATTAAACAACTATATTTTCTCTCTCTTCCTTTTCATTTCTCTCTCCTTTTTTCTTCCCGCAGCCCTCCATTTTTTTTCTTTCCTTCTCAGCTTTCTTCCTTACCGCCAGAAAACGCCAGCTCCTTCATTGCACTTCTCGAGCTCCCGAAGACTCAGGCCATGGAGCTCCTCCACTTGCAGTTTGTCAACGAAGCTCCGGCGCCGCTCTCCGACGACCCCCTCCACCGAATCGACGACGATTGCAAACCCTTCCTTACCTCCGTCAACGGCAATCTTGCACTCTAACCACGATCTTGAACCAACCCGCCCTGAATCTGATCCGAAGATTCAGCTTTAGAGTAATACCGAAAATCCCATCGGACTTACTCAAATCGAAGTTGGAGACCTTGGTGGCGCCCAGCGGGAGTAATTGCTGCCCCTTGAAGACGGGGCTGAGAACGGTCATGTTCTTGTGCCCCTGGTGCCGAAGTCTCGATGTCGAATCGCTGGCCCTGGTAGTAAGCGTTGGCCTCAATGCTGTCGTAGTAGATGCCGATGCGCTTGTTGGGGTTCCTGACGGAGATGTTGAGGGCAAGGTTGTAGTGGTGCGTGTTGTCGGCGATGGAGAAGTTGAACTGGGTGAGCGAGGCGTCGGTGACGCGGAACTTCACCTCGTTGGGGTGGAAGAGGAGCCAGAAGACGAAGACAAACCAAGGCCACAATGATGAGGAGCATGAAGAGGATTTGGAAGATGAGGCTCAGAAGGCAACTGAAGAGGCAACCGAAAAATAATATTTTAATGAAAAATAAAGTAGGGAAAGAAAGTGAAAAATAATATTTTAATGAAATAGTGAAAATGAATTGTTAAAGTAGAGATGTTGAAATTGGTGTTCTAAAAAGTGAGTTGTCAAAATAATAAAAGGTGTACTTTTTGTTATTTTGAAGAGAAAAATTTGAAGAGTCTGCTAATGCTCTTAGCATTGAGACTCAAAATGCAGTAATGATTGCCTATTTCATTTTGAAGCTCAACAGATGTACAAACCTTTCGGTAGTCATTGTTGGAAGGATTTTCAGCAACCTTAGGCCCTGACGAAAAGAATCCTCGTCCAAGAGGACTGTATGCAACAATCCCAATGCCCAATTCCCTGACAAATTAAAATTTGGATTTTGATTATCCTATAACCTCAAAAAAGAAAAGGAATTGCAATTGACGCCTCACCTGCAAGTAGGAATTATTTCCTCCTCCACATCTCTTGACCACAAAGACCACACAACTTGCACTACTGTTACTGGACGAACCGCATGCATGTGCTCTTCTAATGGTAGAAGCAGAGACCTCGGAGAGACCTATGTACTTTATTTTACCTTCTTCCACTAGTTTCTTCACTTCCCCAATATTCTACAGATTGAAGAAAGCAATTGCTTCATTCTTCTTGTGGTTTACGGAGGATGAGCGAGTAAAAGATGGGAGGAACGACCGAACGAACCGTGACTTCGATGGGAATGCGGGTGTCGACGCGGTGCTGGTAGTAGAGATCGATGCAATCCAAGTGGATCTCCAAGCTGGCCTCACAGGCGGCTCTCACATATGCTGGATCGCCACGTGTCTCCCTCTTCCCATCTACATGGCTAATTCCGAACTTTCTCTCTCACCCCTCCCTTCAAAGCCTGCATGCATGCGCCCACGAAACGAAATCCAGGAACAAATGAACAACACAAACAACGAAAACAAAGAAAAATAGATGGGACCTTTTCGAGAACGGTTTCGTTGTTTAAGGGGTCGAAGACATCAGCGGTGTCGAGGAAGGTGACGCCGGAGTGGACAGCGTGGTGGATGAGAGCGATCATGTCTTCTTCGGGATTGGGATTGGGATAGGCATAGAAGACGGACATGTTGATGCAACCCAGGCCCTGCGCCGACACCTCCAGTCCCTGTGAGCCCAGCTTTATTCTCCCGACTCTTACTGCCGCCATTTCTTTATACAAACAATACCAGCGGCAGCTGAAACCCAAGTCGAGCGATTAATTAAAATGGCTCTTGAATATATAAATATAATATTCCAGATATCTTGTACGTTTAGGATTTTTTTTTTTTTTGGACAAGAAGCATGACTACAATATACCGGAGCATAAATCTAAGCGTCGAACGGACCTTAACGCAAGCATCCAATAAGTGGGCGGGGTTAAGACTTAAGAAGAGAGCTTTGGTTCTCAAAAACTTGAGGTGTTGAGGGGCCAATCTGAGTTCCTCTATATTGCCCCTGCAAAAGGCCAAGGGATAAAATGTGGCGGATGCTTCCGGCAGGGCCTTGGCCCTTGGCAAAAGACAAAAGAAAGGAGGTCAGGGGTGGCAAGGCGGAGAACCTGGAAACTTTGTTCTCGAAGGGAGGATGTCCCAAGGGAATGGGATGTCCACTTCATGGGCATATTTGACTCTGAAAATACAGAGGGGGAAGGGGTCCAAATTAGCTTGTCGTCAGGGCTAGGGATGGTGGGGAAATGGATTTCTAGGATTTTGGAGATGGTATGGTGGTCAATAGGGGCATTCAGTGTAGGTATGTTCCAGCAATTGTGTAAATGGGTTATTGATTGAAGTTTACTTTATAAACTTTGTAAGTAAAGTTTGAAGAGAATATTAAAATTTTGGTGGAAATTTGAAGGGATGAGTCTAATTTTATCTAAAATTAAAGTAAATCATCGAACTTCTAGAGTAAGGATCTACATCAGCCAATCTGTTAGGATCTTCTTAACCATAACAAAAGACAATTATAATACTCTTGATATCTTGATAGGATCTGTTTGGATAAGAAGCATTTTTTAATTTACTACGTGCATTCTTTTACTCCATGTCAAACTTTAAGCTCAACTTCTTTCTGTACAAGCTCTCAACAATAATCCAACATCACAAACAAAGATCTGNCGAAGGGAGGATGTCCACTTCATGGGCATATTTGACTCTGAAAATACCGAGGGGGAAGGGGTCCAAATTAGCTTGTCGTCAGGGCTAGGGATAGTGGGGAAATGGATTTCTAGGATTTTGGAGATGGTATGGGGGTCAATAGGGGCATTCAGTGTAGGTATGTTCCAGCAGTTGTGTAAATGAGTTATTGATTGAAGTTTACTTTATAAACTTTGTAAGTAAAGTTTGAAGAGAATATTAAAATTTTGGTGGAAATTTGAAGGGATGAGTCTAATTTTATCTAAAATTAAAGTAAATCATCGAACTTCTAGAGTAAGGATCTACATCAGCCAATCTGTTAGGATCTTCTTAACCATAACAAAAGACAATTATAATACTCTTGATATCTTGATAGGATCTGTTTGGATAAGAAGCATTTTTTAATTTACTACGTGCATTCTTTTACTCCATGTCAAACTTTAAGCTCAACTTCTTTCTGTACAAGCTCTCAACAATAATCCAACATCACAAACAAAGATCTGATTATTGAGCCAAATATATGTGTTTTACTCTTACATGAACAAGGCAGCGTAACATTCTAACCGAACATATATTATTGATTGCTATAACCGAACATATATTATTTTGAGCAATCAAGAACTCAACACACTTTAATTATAATATTGACAAAGTCTATGGGGGGATTCAAGTTATTGAGACACACAGCAAAGACATGTGCTTATGCAGCTTTCCATGAAGAAAGTGGTGGAGTTTCAGAATTCTTCCAAGTCGGAAAGCCGGACATATATCTATCACCCTTGACAACATCCTCTGAGGCAAATGATTCAAGTTCAACCATTTCTTCTGGGGTGAGTTTCACAGACAGACCTCCAATGTTCTGGTTAAAGTTTTCAATCTTGGTGGTTCCTGGAATGGGACACACGTCATTCCCTTGGTGATGAATCCAGGCCAGTGCTAGTTGTGATGGGGTGCATCCTTTCCTTGTTGCCATTTCGTTAACACGCTCAAATATGATTTTGTTATGCTCCAGATTTTCAGGTTGGAACCTAGGTAGAGACTGCGAGCCATGAATACATACATCAGCATTAAGACGGGAATCAAGGATTAATGGACATCTACGGTACCAATAATAAGCATACCCTTTAGAATACGAATAAGCACTAAGACTGAAATTATTAAATATACTTCAAGGAGGTTGTGTAATTCATGAAGGCAATATTTTATGAAATCTCATGAAGGCAATAATGAGCGCACACTTAAACATAATTCTGTAGAGAATATCTTCGGTTCGGTCGGTGCTTAAATAACCCCATTTACGCCCACCAATAGAAGTAAGACACCTCATTTAAAGCAAAAGAATTGCAAAAAACTAGTGTAGACCAAAAACACTAGATTTTGGCAGTTGGAAGAACGAAAAGAAGGAAGAACGAAAAGAACCAAGGGGGTGGCCAGCAGAGAAAGAAAAGAGAAAGAAGAGAATGAAGAACGGCCGCTGCCACCGCCCCCGTCCAGCCGGCTGAAACAGGCCGGCACCCACGCCCAGGCCGCTCCAGTGGGATTTTTTAGTATGACAAAATCCCCAAAAATGTTAACCTTCCCCTCTAGGTTTTAGTTTTTAATCCAAAATTAAATTTTGAGGCATTAAAAACGAGTTTTGTGGCATTAAAATCGATTTTTGAGGCATTAGAAACGATTTTTTTGGCTGATTTTGGTAGATATGTCGCCAGAGATGCCTCAAAACTTGCCGGAGATGTCTCAAAACTCACGGGAGATGATGACCCACGACTGGGTCACGGCCAGACCCAGCTGTGGGTCACGCGTGACCCAGCAGCTAGGTCTGTCGTGACCCAACCGAGACCCATCGCCGGTGATTCTCTTTCGCGTGACCCAGCAGCTAGGTCTGTCGTGACCCAGCCGAGACCCATCGCCGGTGATTCTCTTTCGCGTGACCCAGCAGCTAGGTCTGTCGTGACCCAGCCGAGACCCATCGCCGGTGATTCTCTTTCTCTCCGGTGGTTCACAAGTTTTCCACAAGGTTCTCTCTTTCTATCTCCGCTGGGCTGTTGATTGAGTGTTTTTGTTCTTATTTTCTTAAGTGCAATAGGTGAGGTGGCAGCATTTGAGTGGAAGGCAAAAAACCCATGGTACCAATAATAAGCATACCCTTTAGAATACGAATAAGCACTAACACTGAAATTATTAAATATACTTCAAGGAGGTTGTGTAATTCATGAAGGCAATATTTTATGAAATTTCATGAAGGCAATAATGAGCGCACACTTAAACATAATTCTGCAACATAACTATTGATCTGACCCTAAGCATCCAAGGCTGCTATGCCCTGCCTTAATTTTCCCAACACTGAAGGATTCAGGAGGACAATAAAGATACCATCAACTGAAGTAATTAGACAAGCATTATTCTACGAGTAGAGCCTCCAAAAAGGAAAACTGTTCAACATGGATGACTAATGCAGAGTACAGTAAATAATAATCGAATCTCTTAGGAGCAACAAAAAAAATAACAGCAAAAGAATTAGTCAAGAACCATTAAATAAAAACTAGCTTGCAAAAATCAAAAGCAGCTTATGGGAAAATCAACAACTAAGGATGTTTTTTATTTCATGTATAATGAGTTAGGCGGTAAATACCATCATAGAAATTAGAAAGGAACTAAAGATTCTGATTGGCTATGCGGGAAGTTGAGGTGGGCTACAGTCCTACACATTCACAATCAACACTTGACATCTACACTAAAGTTTAGTAAACCATTGAGCATCGAAAGTCATTTGTTTAGACAAATTATGACTAAATCGATATTGTAACTCTGATGAAAATTGTGAGCAGAAGTCAAATTTTATCTAGAAAGTTGACTACTCTATAAGGAAAGCATACTGATCTTTGTAAGGTCTGTTAATCATTATCTATTTCAAAAGCTTATTATGATAGAAAATGATGAATTTAATCATTTAGTTAATAATACTTGATCAACTCAAACACTTGGCCATCAGTTACTTGTGAGCCAGAATACTCATAAATGCAGCAATGATGCTATAGACATGTCATTCTAAGTGATTGTGTATCTCATTTTGAAGCCCAACAATTGCAGTAGATGTACAAACCTTTCGGAAGTCATCGTCGGAAAGATTTTCAACAGACTTAAGCCCTGACGAAAAGAATCCTCGTCCTAGAGGACTGTATGCAACAATCCCAATGCCCAATTCCCTGAAAAATTAAAATTTGGAATTTGATTATTCTATAACCTCGTAAAAAAAAAAGAAGGAATTAATTAATGTAATTGATGCCTCACCTGCAAGTAGGAATGATTTCTTGCTCGACATCTCTAGACCACAAAGACCACTCCAGCTGCACAGCTGTGATTGGATGAACTGCATGAGCTCTTCTGATGGTGGAAGCAGAGGCCTCGGAGAGACCTATGTACTTTATTTTACCTTCTTCAACTAGTTTCTTCAGTTCCCCAATCTATACAGCATACACAAGAAAAGTATTTTTAGAATGTTATTCTCTCATTAGACTGAATTGATTGAAGTAGAACAAAAAGGCGAATAATTTGTTCCCAGATTGGTTTGCATGTGCTCCTAAAGGTAACTGCAATTATATCATTATACGACAACAAAGTGGTACCTAGATCTTCATCCTCTACTCTAACCTACTATTATGGAAAACAATCACTCTGTTTGAACAGGGGGCAGTTTACGGAGGATGCAAGGAACAAACCGTGACTTCGATGGGAAGGCGGGTGTCAACGCGGTGCTGGTAGTAGAGATCGATGCAATCCAATTGGAGACGCTTCAAGCTGGCCTCACAGGCGGCTCTCACATACGCCGGATCGCCACGGATCTCCCACTTTCCATCCCCAATGCTACCTCCGAACTTGGTTGCCAATTCCACCTTCTCTCTCACCCCTCCCTTCAGAGCCTGAGTCCCAAGAAACGAAATCTAAGGACAGTCGAACAACACAAATAAATATAAAAAATATAATATAATATAAAAAAAAAAAAAGAAATGGGACCTTTCCGAGAAGGATTTCGTTGGTGAAGGGGCCGTAGACGTCGGAGGTGTCGAGGAAGGTGACGCCGGAGTGGACGGCGTGGTGTATGAGAGCGATCATGTCTTCTTCAGGCTTGGGAGTGTCATAGAAGACGGACATGCCCATGCAACCCAGGCCCTGCGCCGAGACCTCCAGTCCCTGAGAACCCAGCTTTATCCTCCCCACTCTTACAGCCGCCATTTCTTTCTTTTCTGCTTTCTACAAACAATACCAGAAGCAAGCAGCTGAAACCCAAGTTGAGCGATTAAAATGGCTCCTGCGAAGGGTTTAAGAGCGAGTGGTACTGGTAGGTGGAAGAGATGAAGGAAGAAGGATTGAAAAGTAATATTATTCCCAACTAACGCAAGCATTTGAAGGTAGGACAAATGAAGGGAGCTCCCCCAGCAAAGATATTTTAAAAATAAATAAAACAAATGAATATATAATATTTTATTTACATTAATGTATGCATATTAAAATGAGTGTTTTATGCTGTATTTGTAGTATCAAATCATTGAGTGTCTAGGCGGGCTGCGACCGTCAACAAATCCTTTTGTCCGTCACCGCCGGCCTATTCGTTGGATTTTTTTTCCTTTTTTAACATGTACGCACAAGAGATGGGAGAAAATTTGAACTAGTAATTGACATTTTTTTCAATTCAGTTTGGAGGAAAACTTTGTTCATTTTATTAAGAGTGCATGATCTCAGCCAAATGAGCTACTTCTTGGAGACAAGTCAAATATTCAAAATCGAACTATGTAATTGGTTTAAATTATTATTATTTTTTTATTTTTAAATGTGGTTACCAACCAACAACCACCTCTTGAAGAGGGGGTGGTCAGCCTATGGGGTAACTGGGTTTTTTAAGAATTACGCTAGTTAGTAATATCACAGTTACAGTATCAAAGATGACAACTGAAAGTATAGTAAGCATAGGTTAAGTATTAGCAGGTTGAGAAAGTAATGACATGATGGAGCTAGCAATATGCGAATGAGTTTAATAGATTTAAAACACTTATTTTGAACAATAATTAGCCTACTTGTTATGTTTTTTGTTTTGCACACAAGTTTCAACATAAATTAGTTGTTGTTGCCAAAAATATATCAAAATTGCCAACTTTGTTTTTAGCTTAGTTAATAGTGTTTTTAATATTGTTATTTGAGAATCATGTAGATGTTGTGACATGCTTCATGAAAAAAAAAAAAAAAAATTGAAATTGTTGAAGCACTACGAAATAATGAAATTTCTACTAATTGTTGCTTGAATTAATAAATGAATATAAAGAGACTTTAAGATACGAGTTGGAGTTCTTATTACGATGCAATTGTTAGTCTTATTCACTTTTTTTTTTTTCCTGTCATCAATGCGATTGAAGATATTGTGAAATGTAATTTATATTATGAATAGAAAGTATAAGCAATTTACTATCAATTTACAGCTGTCTTTGGGGATTACATATGAGTTATCTAAAGTATTACAACGAAAAAATTAATATATTCTAAATGCAATGAAATTAGTTGAACTTTCAAAGTAGCGTTTACAAGCTGTAACGCCCCGACTTTACTACAAGGAAGGTAAAAGTGAAAATTTCAAATTTTCACTAAGCACTACTATCTTTTCATCAATATCATTAGAGATTATAAATCTTGCAGCGGAATAACTATTTTTTTTATATATATATAAAATCCTCATAGAACACACCAGAGCTGAGAACCAGACTTATATATTAAACAGATCAGTACATTGTACTTTATACAATAATAAAACACATTAATCATAAGTGCCACAGACAGCACATAGGTGGATATACCTCAAAGGTACCTAGAACATGTCTAACTATAGATACATTCCAAAAGATAGACATCTTTAACACTAGAATACTAGAAAACCTTGTCCATAATAACCTAAACAGACATTTGGATCATTTTCACCTCCTCTGCACCTGCATCAATATCTATGTAAATGTGGTATAATCGTGGGGTTACAACATTGACATAGGCGGATTAATGAGTCCACGGTCTCAATAAGTATAAGAATTACTAACCTTTTTAATATGAACAATCTTTTTCAAAAGTATCTATAACATGATGATTATAATAACAGTTACGTTAAATTTTCTAAATAGAATTATTTTTTTGTATAATCCATAACTGATAAAATAAGCATCAAAGAATTATTTATGATAAAATCCATTTATCTTTCCTAAACAACTTTATATTTATACATATATGCATTTTACTTGCATCTCATAAAATGAATATGCATATAAATACAAAGAAGTAAAACAATTAAATCATAAATCACATTATTCAATGTATGCAATGCAATCTCTAGTCTCTCCGGCATTCTAAAGAACTTGAACCTTTTGTTTACGGCTATCAGGAGACACATTTGGCTCCTCTTCGGCTTTCTAAAGGACTTGAACCTTTCGTTTACGATTTTCAGGAGACACTTTCTGCTCCTCGATTAGTACCAGGCTTCTTATTTTAAGCTGTAAGGCTCATTCGGCTTACACCGTTAATATAAGAGCACCTTAACATTTTACATTCCACTTTAGGAAGACAAAAGGCTTCTTATTTAACCTGAGAGGCTCATTCGTCTCCCACCATTAACATAGAAAAACCTTTTTGCTTCATATTTAATTAATCTCTTATTCTCAATGTTCAACAGTATGCAATAGCATGTCCCTTAAAATCATTCTTTTGTTCTCATAATCACCACATTTCATTTCTCAACTCATTTCAATATATAAAAATAATTAAAAGCATATAATCATGTTATTCATAAAATATTCAAGCTCATATAATAATCACATTTCAAAAGCTTTATAAAATAGTATCAATCTCAGTACGCAGTTATACTCACTAAAATAATACCATGCTCAGTAAGTAATTATACTTACTTGTCACCGTATACCGTTATATTGGATTCCCTTTCTAATCCTTGATTCTAAATTCACTGCATTTAGTGCGCTCGCACACGATCATATATTAGTCTAAAATTATAATTAAAAGGCTAACATAACGACCTCTTAATTTCTCCCTATGCTCTATCCAAAATCGGGCAACATAACGACATCTATCTACAATATTATAATGTCACTTGGGCATCATAACAACTATGTAGCGTTACCACATATTTTTATATGAAAATTACTACGGCATTAATATAATATTTATCTAAAATGTCTAATATTACTTGGGCATTACAACGACGCTATTGTAAAATAACTAATAAAATTTAGGCAGCACAACGACGCATTTGTAATATTTAAAAGGATGATTGAATATAATATCCGTCCCGAAATATTCAATCACACTTTCCCGCGTAATTTAGGCATTATAACAACATAATTTAAATTCTAATAAATAAAATTGACATAATTTAACTTTTAACAACTAGAATTGACATAAACTAAGAATAAAAGAATTTATACCTAACACTCCCACTTGAAGTAGCTCCAAAGCTTATTACTAAAATATATATATATTTCTCCCTTTTTCTCTCTTCTTTTTTTTTTTTTTCTCACTATGTGAGAGGGAGAGAGCTTTTTATTACTTGTGTTTCAAAATAGTGCATGCTGGTCCTATTTATAGGAAAAAGCGTGGGACACAGCTGGAATTAAAATGGAAGAGTTCAAGCGGTGGAAATATTTTCGTACAAGCTGCCAACAAAGACATCTCACCATTTCCAAGTCTCCTGTAGGCTCTAGAGGGTTTAGGTGTAGAATAAAGAAAATTATAAAATGTTCATGCAAATCCACTAACCATATATATATATATTAAAATAATTAAAGGAAACTTTCTCATGAATTCTAGAATCCCCTTGACCGAATTTCTCTCCAATGCAACCAACTTCTATTACTCACTAGCTAGAAGTTCTAAGGCTTCTGCATGTCCGGACTGCCCCATGATGGTCCGATTGTGCAGAATTTATTTATTAAATAAAACTCTTGAAATTCCTATAGTTCCAAAATTCTTTTTTTACTAAAAATATGTATATAATAACAATTCAAACTTAATAATTAGAACTTGATTTAGGCAGAACAACGACGCATTTATAATATTTAAAATGATGATTGAATATAATATCCGTCCCGAAATATTCAATTACACTTTCTCGCGTAATTTAGGCATTATAACAACATAATTTAAATTCTAATAAATAAAATTGACATAATTTAACTTCTAACAACTAGAATTGACATAAACTAAGAATAAAAGAATTTATACCTAGCACTCCCACTTGAAGTAGCTCCAAAACTTATTACTAAAATATATATATATTTCTCCCTTTTTCTCTCTTCTTTTTTTTCTCACTGTGCGAGAGGGAGAGAGCTTTTTATTACTTGTGTTTCAAAATAGTGCAGGCTGGTCCTATTTATAGGAAAAAGCGTGTGACACAGCTGGAATTAAAATGGAAGAGTTCAAGCGGTGGAAATATTTTCGTACAAGCTGCCAACAAAGACACCTCACCATTTCCAAGTCTCCTGTAGGCTCTAGAGGGTTTAGGTGTAGAATAAAGAAAATTATAAAATGTTCATGCAAATCCACTAACCATATATATAT
>CM017323.1:20156441-20170778 GCA_006937295.1 Carpinus fangiana | reverse complement strand
GACTGTATGCAACAATCCCAATGCCCAATTCCCTGAAAAATTAAAATTTGGATTTTGATTATACTATTAATATAACCTCAAAAGTACTGTTATAGCTCGCTCTCTCTCCCCTGAGTTAGCTCCCCTTTGAAAGTAGTTTCCCTCTGAAGCTCTTCCACCCCTCTAGTCAGCTGGACTTCCAGCTCTTGCATTCCTTTCCCTCAACCAACCACCCTCAACCTCCTGCCTCTTGCCATTCTTCAACACTTCTTGTTTTTTACTGCTGTTTACCTGCTGTATTCTATCTTCAGCTCTTCCTCAGCAGTCTCAGTTCTTCTTCTGCTATGGATATTGAGCAGCTAATATCACAAACAGAGGCCCTATCTTGGGAGAATCCCTCATCTCAAATAGAAACCTCACCAATACAGTCCACCACTACAGAATATTTACCTCTCATAGGTCTCCTCATTTCCCAGAAAATCAACAACAACCAATCAGCTCAAGTAGCTCTCAACAAAGCCTGGGACTTTGCTGTTCCATTCTCTTTTGCTGCTATAGGTCCTAATAAGTTCCTATTTCGGTTTTCCAAACAAGAGCAGTTAGACAGAATCCTTAAAAACACTACCTAGAATGTTAAAACCTGGTCACCTTTGATTACCATGGGGGAAGTTTCCAACAATCAATCTCCCTTCTGGATCCAAGTCCATGGATTTCTACTGGCCAACTTAACCTTGAAAAATGCTATCACCATTGGCAAAGGCATGGGGTCCCTCCTTCAGGTGGATGACTGCAATGGAGCTAGCAAGACTTTCAAGAGCTACCTCAGAATCCTAGTCAACATCAATGTCTTAGAGCCATTGAAGCCAGGTTTCATGTTCAATCGTGAGGATGGTAAACCTCTATGGGTTTCCTTCATGTATGAAAGGCTTGATATTTATTGCACCAAATGTGGTAGAATTGGGCACAACAGTCAAAACTGCCTTGCCCCTCCAGAAGAAATCACCCCGGGAAAATATTGCATTTCTCTTAAAGTGAATATTTTCTCCAACTTACTACCTCCACAAGTGTCTCAGCCACCCTCCACCCTGTCTCAGCCCTCATTGTCCCATATCTCCACCATCCAGCCAAAAACAGGGCCATACACCCAAGAAGACCCTAAAACTAATCCCCACAATACCACTAGTCTCAACTCTACACCCCTGCAACCACCTCTCTCACCCCCCTCCCCCCCTCTATCTCAGCAGTCAACTATCTCACCTCCATCACCACACCTGCAGGCACCCCACTCAACACTCCCTCAGCAGCTAAAACACTCATCACCATATCAGATCCCACCTCTCTCATCACCCCCATACCAGAAAGAAAATTCAACTCCTTCTGCTCTCGAACCAACCAACCCCTCAAATCACCCCTCCATCACATTTAATGATCAAACCACCAAGCAAGCAACCTCCTCATCACAAGCACATGCTACTGAACACCTAACCCCACTCACCACCACCTTGGAAACTTGTTCCATGCCAACTCACCCTTCTAGTCTGTACCCTGGTTCAATCTCAATTGAACTTAACCAGTTCATAGCTGGGCCTTCATTTGCTTAAAATAACAAACCCCAAGGAAAGAAACCTGCCACAAGCCCATCTAAGATCAGTTTCTCTCCAACTGAATTAACCAACATATCAAAATTCACCTTTTCACCCACCAAAAACCATAACCCTTCTCCTAACTCCTCCCTCTCAGAACAACACATACAGCACCTTAAACCTCCAGAAACCAACCATGAAACCCCAATACTCCCCCCAAAGAACCTCAAAATTCAAACCAAAAAGAAAAGGCACTGAAACATAGGACCCCCTAACCCTCATAAAAAAGGCCATGCTGCCTCTTCCTTTGACCCTATGTTATCTGATGATATGGAAATATATGAACCTACTGAAACACCACCCCCCAACAAAAAACCTTCCATCTCAAAACCCCTCCCCACTACTACAAAGCAGTTAGAACCAGGAAAAAGACAGCTCATTCTTCTCAAAAGTCAGAGGGCATTATTTTGTCCCCCAACCCTCCATGAAGCTCATGTCATGGAATTGTAGAGGTCTCTCAAGACCCTCTGCAGTTCGCACTTTGAGGATGCTCATCAGGATCCACAGTCCTGACATTCTTTTTCTTTCTGAAACCAAATCTCTCCCCTCTCAAGTTTCCTCTATCCTTCACTCTCTTGGCTTTTTTCACATGTGCCAGTTTGCTCCTATAGGCACTAGTGGGTAGGGGTGGGTAGAACCCGCCCGATCCGACCAACCCGAGCCGGCCCGCCCCGAGCCGCCCCGATCCAGGCGGATTTTAGGCCTTTTTTCGCGGGTTCGGATTGAAAATCTCAAAATCCGAGCGGATCGGATTGGGTCTCAGGTTTAATAAATTTTTTTGGACGGATACCCGCCCCGCCCCGAATATACCCGCATATCTACTTATCTTGAAAAAAACCCTAGAACTTTCCTCACACGACTCACATTTTTGTTTGAACATTTCAAGCCGCAGAGACGCAGACCCTCAGTCCTCAGTCCCTCTCCCTCACGGCCTCACCCACCCTTCATTATCACCGGCTAGCATGCAGTTCGGAGCTGGGGCTGGAGGCCAAGGCCTTGTTCTCCGTCATCGGGATGCTCCGAGTTTCCAACTGGGTTCGAGGATAGGGTGAGCAAGTCTGTGAGAGGGAGAATAAAAGAAAAAGGAAAGGAGCACAACAAAGAAATTGGGAAATGGGAAGAGGAAGAGGACAAGCGTGAAGCTGAAGAGGGGACAAGCATGAAGCAGAGCAAGTCTACGAGAACACAAAAACAATACAAGAAAAGCTCACATAGTCTGACAGAGAAAGAAGAGACAGAGAAAGAGTGCTACGATTTTTATTTTTATTTTCAAAAAGGGAGTAGAGAGTGTTTTCGTAGGAAAATATAGAATGTAATGGTGGCTCATTTCAGCACGTGGGTTACAATGATTTGTAGGGCTGTCTTACATCGCTTAGCTCCTGTTTTCACCCACTCTCGCAATATATATTATTTTATATATATATTAAAAGTACGTATAATATAATATATCACGGTACATTTATGGAAAAAATGGAAAGGAGGAAAAGAAAGAAGAAAAGGTTTTTTCTGAGCTCTTTGCGTCTAATATTTGAGGACAATTTTCTGCCATTTCACGTGAAGCGCCGNAAAAAAAAAAAAAAAAAAAAAAAAAAAAAAGAAGGAGGGAAAAGGGAAGAGGGCAGGCGTGAAGCACAGAAGTCAGAAGACTAAAAACCAGAGGACAATTTTTTTCCATTTCACATGAACGATTCCACGACCCTTCACAAGGGTTCCTGAGCCGCGAAGAGGAAATCGAAGAGGTAGCTGCCGATCTCAAGGTTGCTGGAGTGCTCCGACGGCGGTAGCATCCGCGAGCTCCCTCGCCGTCTCCTGCATCCAGAAATCGATCAGGCACGAGGGTTCCTGTTGCCCTTTCTGCATCATCGCTTTCTCCTTTCATTTTTTGTTTTATTTTTAAAAATTTTGTTCTTGATCGTTGAAATGAAAATCACCTAAAAATATCCGATCTGCCCGATCAACCTGGCCAACCCGACCAAAAAAAATCTGCCCCGAACCGCCTGAATACCCGTCGGGTTTCCACCTTTTCCTTCATATCACGGGTTGAAAATTTATCAACCCGAGGGGCACAGGTCAAGTGGCTGAACGGGCCAAAACCCACCCGAACCGACCCGTGCCCACCCCTACCAGTGGGGGTCTTGCCCTTTCCTGGAGACCCGGGGTGGACTTGGACTGCTTTCTCTCTAACAAAAACCACATTGCAGCTAGATGTCTCTCTGACCCTGCTCATTCTCCTTGGATTCTCTCTTGTATATATGGACCTCCAGCTTTGAGAGAAAAACCAATATTTTGGGACTCCATCACTTCTGTTAGTGATAATTTTGATTGTCCATGGCTGTGCATTGGTGAGCTCAATTTTGTTCTTGACTAGACTGACAAGCAAGGAGGCAGGATGGTTGCTAGCTCATCCTCCTGCCCTTTCAAGAAGTTTATAGATCATGCAGGCTTGGTGGACCTCGGGTTTGCTGGAAATCCTTATACCTGGTGCAACAAAAGACAAGGCCTTGCTTCTATAAAAGAGATACTAGATAGAGGCCTAGCTTCTCTTAGTTGGATCCATCTTCACCCTGAGTATGCCATCACCCATATCCCTGCCACAAACTCAGACCACCATCCAATCTTACTCAATACAGACTACCAATCAGCCCTTTTGCCTAGACCCTTTAGATTTGAGGCTTTTTGGATCCAAGACCCTACCTGTGAATTGGTCATTCAAGATGCTTGGAGCAAGCCAGCTCAAGGGTCCCCAGCTCACTATTTGATAAGGAAACAATTCCATACTAAAACCTTTCTGATTAGATGGAACTCAGTGCATTTTGAGAGAATTCAGAAAAAGATTAAGACCACTCAGGCTTTGATTGACAAAGTTCAGCATCTCTCCCCCACCCCCAGCTCTTTTGCCACTGAATCCAACCTTAAGATTACCCTTGAAGAGCTCCTTCTTCAAGAAGAGACCATCTGGAAACAGAAATCTAGAGAAACCTGGCTTACCTGTTCTGACCTCAATACTAAATTTTTCCACACCTCAACTATCATAAGAAGAAGGTCCAATGCCATTAACTTTCTGCAAACCAGAGAAGGAGGTTAGTTTTCAGACAGAGCAGATATAGGAGGCTCTTTTGTTACTCATTTTGCCAATCTATTTGCCACCTCTTCTCCAGATATTGATGATGAGCTAGCTGAGCTCTTCCCTCCAATCATTTTTGTTTATGATAACCATTACCTGATCTCTATCCCTTCTGAAGATGAGGTGTTTAAAGTCCTCTCAAGCTTAGGCTCTTCCAAAGCTCCCAGTCTCAATGGTTTCACAGCTTTGTTCTACAAAACTTACTGGCATGTTGTCAAGAGTGATGTTTTGGAGTGTGTATGGGACTTCTTTCAGCACAAACACTTGGCAAAGAGCATAACCACACCTTTATCACCCTGATTCCCAAACAAAAAAAAGCCCATTCTGTGAACCAATTTAGACCAATCAGCCTTTGCAATAGGCTTAAGACCACCCTTCACAAAATCATCTCCCCCCCTCCAATCAGCTTTTGTGCCAAAGAGAAATATCCAAGACAATTCTATCATTGCCCATGAACTCCTTCACTCCTTCAATCTCAAGAGAGGGAAATGAGGATTCATGTTTCTAAAAATGGATATGGAGAAAGCTTTTGATAAGATGGAATGGAAATTGATTCTCTCCATCATGCAGCATTTGGGGTTTCATGACACCTGGCTACAATGGATTCAATCCTGCATTTCTTCTCATTCTTTCTCCATTCTCCTAACTGGCAGCTCATTTGGTCTTTTCTCTCCTTCAAGAGGATTGAGGCAAGGAGATCCTCTCTCTCCTTTCCTCTTCATTTTGGGATCTGAACTGCTCTCCAGATTGTTGCTCAAAGAGGAAAGACTAGGAAAGATCAAGGGGATGAAGATTGCTAGGAATTCTCCTGCTATAAACCATCTCTTGTTTGCTGATGACCTGCTGCTGTTTGGTAAGGCTTCCCTCATTGAAGCTGAAAGTTTAAAAGTTTGTCTTGACAAATACTGCTCATGGTCTGGCTAGTCCATCAACACAAGAAAATCTTCTATCAGACTCAGCAAGAACACTAACCCCTCCACCTCCTCTGCCATTCTTCAAAAGCTCCCTTTCAACCCCAACCCTAACACCTTCATTTACCTAGGCTTGCCTATTCTGATAGGAGGTTCTAAAAGGGCAGCTTTTCAGAACATTTTAGACTCCATCCAAGGCAAGATGGAAGGATGGAGAGCCAAAAACTCTTTCTCAGGCAGGGAGATTGGTTCTCATCAAAGCTGTTGCAGCTGTTGTTCCTTCCTATGCCATGAGCACCTTCTTACTTCCTAAGGGTTTCTGCAGAAGGCTCGATCAATTGTTTAAAAATTTCTGGTGGGGTTTTCCACCAGAGAAGCTCAGAAACCTCTCACTCAAATCCTGGATCTCTTTTTGCTCTCCTAAAGCATTGAGGGGGTCTAGGCTTAAGGAAAATGGAAGAAGTCAACCTAGCACTCATCTCTAAACTCGGCTGGAAGCTCCTCACTCAAGCAGACTCCCTATGGGTGGGCCAACTCCAAGGTAAGTATATCTCTTCTGGCTCTTTTCTCTCTCCNCTTGGCTATGGAAAGGCATCCTTTCTTCCTTGCCTGTCATTTCCCAAGGAGCCTGCCATAGAGTTCATCCTCTCTCTTCAATTCCCATTTGGAATTCCCCCTGGATTCCATCTATGCCTTTATTCTATCTAGTTCCTCTCATTCCAGGTTCCCCTAACTCCACCAATCGGGTCCTCTCAGGTCTGATCAATCCGAATCACACTTGGAATATTCCCCTCATAACATCATTGTTTGACAGCCATAGTGTTAGGGAAATCAAAAAAACTGTCATCAGCTCCCCCTCAAATTCATCATTCCTCTGGACCCCTTCCCCTAATGGCAAGTTCTCTGCCAGCTCAGCTTATAGGTTCATTAGCTCCCTAAGTGTCTCAGCTTATTCCACTCCTTTTGTTCCTACTCAGTGGAAGCAATTATGGAAATTAAAATTGAATGCCAGGCTCAAACACTTTCTCTGGAAAATAGCCTCGGATATCATTCCATCCAAGGCTCGGCTCAAAACAATTTTTCCAATTTCTTCTGATGATTCAATGTGTCGTCTGTGCAATTTGGAAGAAGACTCTCTCCTCCATTTATTTTTTAATTGCAGCTTAGCAAGGATTGCATGGAGATCCTCTTTCTGGCCCCTTGATTCCCAAGCTTGGAGTTCTCTTTCCCTGTCTAGCTGGGTTCAAGGCATCATCTCTCCTCATGCTGCTTTTGGCATTCCAAAAGATGATGTTCATCTCTTTCAGATCTTTTCATCTGTGCTTTGTGATAGGTTATGGTTTTGCAGGAACAAGGCCATACATGAAGGAACCATTCCTGACATCTCTAAATTTGCTCTTTCCATCAAGAAAACAACTTCTGCTCATGCTGCAGCCTGGGGTTCAGTAGCTGTCATAGAAGAGCAAGCTTGGAGTCCTCCATTGGAAGGTCACTACAAGCTTAACTTTGATTCAGCAATCAGAGACCACTTCTCAACCCAAGCTGCAGTTTGCAGAGATCACACATGAGCCATTGTAAAAGCTATTTCTCAGATTTCTCCTCCCTGCACCCCGGCCTATGGTGAAGCTCAAGGAGCCCTTCTAGGTGCCACTTTAGCTTCTCAATTGCACCTTAGTCATTTTGTAATAGAAGGAGACTCTCAAATTGTCATTTCTGCTCTATTTTTTCCTGCCATCATTTCTGATTGGCACATTGAACATCTCATCCTTGATACTTTAGCTCTTCTTTCTCCCACTTCTATGTGGGAAGCAAAGAAGATTAACAGAAGTGCAAACTTCTGCGCCCATCATATGGCAACTTGGGCCGCGGCAAGAGTTTACTCAGGCTGCATTCCCACCTTTCCCCCTCTCTCCTCCCCAGCTTCTTTCTGCAGTGGTTTAGAACCACCTGATGTATTTTTCCCTCCTTGAAGGGTTGTTTGTTCTCTTGTGTTTAATGCAATGTTTGTTACAAAAAAAAATATATAACCTCAAAAAAAAAAAAGGAATTAATTAATGTAATTGATAATGATGCATAGCTCACCTGCAAGTAGGAATGATTTCCAGTTTCCTCCTCGACATCTCTAGACCACAAAGACCATTCCAGCTGCACAGCAGTGATTGGATGAACTGCATGAGCTCTTCTGATGGTGGAAGCAGAGGCCTCGGAGAGACCTATGTACTTTATTTTACCTTCTTCCACTAGTTTCCTCACTTCCCCAATCTACAGATTGAAGAAAGCAATTGCTTTATTCTTCTTGTGATTTACGAAGGATGAGGGAGTAAAATATGGGAGGAACGAACCGTGACTTTGATGGGAATGCGGGTGTCGACACGGTGCTGATAATAGAGATCGATGCAATCCAAGTGGAGGTGCTTCAACCTGGCCTCACAGGCGGCTCTCACAGACGCCGGATCGCCACAGATCTCCTTCTTTCCATCCCCAAAGCTAATTCCGAACTTGGTTGCCAATTCCACCTTCTCTCTCACCCCTCCCTTCAAAGCCTGCATGCGCCCCACGAAGCAAAAACTAAGAACAAACGAACAACACAAACAACGAAAACAAAGAAAAATAGATGGGACCTTTTCGAGAACAGTTTCGTTGTTTAAGGGGTCGAAGACATCAGCGGTGTCGAGGAAGGTGACGCCGGAGTGGACAGCGTGGTGGATGAGAGCGATCATGTCTTCTTCGGGATTGGGATAGGCATAGAAAACGGACATGTTGATGCAACCCAGGCCCTGCGCGCGCCGACACCTCCAGTCCCTGTGAACCCAGCTTTATTCTCCCGACTCTTACTGCCGCCATTTCTTTAGACAAACAATATTACCAGCAGCAGCTGAAACCCAAGTCGAGCGATTAATTAAAAAGGCTCTTGAATATATAAATATAATATTCCAGATATCTTGTACGTTTAGGAGTTTTTTTTTGGACAAGAAACATGACTATAGTATACCGGAGCATAAATCTAAGCGTTCGAACGGACCTTAACGCAAGCATTCAATAAGTGGGCGGGGTTAAGACTTAAGAAGAGAGCTTTGGTTCTCAAAAACTTGAGGTGTTGAGGGGCCAATCTGAGTTCCTCTATATTGCCCATGCAAAAGGCCAAGGGAGAAAAATGTGGCGAATGCTTCCGGCAGGGCCTTGGCCCTTGGCAAAAGACAAAAAGAAAGGAGGTCAGGGGTGGCAAGGGCGGAGAACCTGAAAACTTTGTTCTCGAAGGGAGGATGTCCAAAGGGAATGGGATGTCCACTTCATGGGCATATTTGACTCTGAAAATACCGAGGGGGAAGGGGTCCAAATTAGCTTGTCGTCAGGGCTAGGGATAGTGGGGAAATGGATTTCTAGGATTTTGGAGATGGTATGGGGGTCAAAAGGGACATTCAGTGTAGTTATGTTCCAGCAATTGTGTAAATGAGTTACTGATTGAAGTTTACTTTATAAACTTTGTAAGTAAAGTTTGAAGAGAATATTAAAATTTTGGTGGAAATTTGAAGGGATGAGTCTAATTTTATCTAAAATTAAAGTAAATCATCGAACTTCTAGAGTACAAGGACCTACATTAGCCAATCTGTTAGGATCTTCTTAACCATAACAAAAGATAATTATAATACTCTTGATATCTTGATAGGATCTGTTTCGATAAGAAGCATTTTTTAATTAATTTACTACGTGCATTCTTTTACTCCATGTCAAACTTTAAGTTCAACTTCTTTCTGTAGAAGCTCTCAACAATAATCCAACCTCACAAACAAAGATCTGATTATGATTATAGATTCTGTTATTGTATCATGTCAGCACCAGCAAAATTATAAAATGATAACACATGTCACTCTTAATAAAAATATATATAAATATATAAAACTTTAAAAAAAATAATAAAAAAAAAAAGGTGGTTACCACTTACCAACCGACAGCCACCCCTTGGGAGAGGGGGTTGCTATGCTTTTTAAGCTGTAGTATTAAAGATGACAATTGAGAGTTTAGCAAGCATAGGTTAAGTATTAGCAGATTGAGAAAGTAATGACACGATGGAGCTAGCAATATACAAGTGAGTTTAATAAATTTAAAACACTTATTTTGAACAATAATTAGTCTACCTATAATTAATTTGTTTTGCACACCAGCTTCAACATACATTAGAGCATCTCCAGCAGTGTAGTTAAAATTGAGAAAATAGTTATATTTAACTATTTTGCCTTTTTTTTTTGCTCCGACAGAATAGCTTAGGAATAGCTATTATATCTTAACTGCTTGAATAGCAACAAATAGCTATTCACTGTAGCACACTAAATTGAATTTTAATATAATATAATATTACTTTTTTCCTTTAATTAAGTATTAGCAATAATATAATATAAAAAAAATGAGAAATAATATTTTAAAGCAAGTAGCTAATAGAATAGAGAATTTGATAGAGTTAGCATTAAAAAATGTGTAGCTAAAATAAAGAATTATACTTTTTGACTAGTTATAATAGTTATTACTGCTGGAGATACTCTAAGTTGTTGCCAAAAATCATATCAAAATTGCCGACTTTTTTTTAGCTTGGTTTATAGTGTTTGTGACACGCTTCATGAAAAAAAAATGTTGAAATTGTTGAAGCACTACAAAATAATGAAACTTATACTCATCGTGGCTTGAATCAATAAATGAATATAAAAAGACTTTAAGATTCATGTTGGAGTTCTCATTATGGTGCAATTGTTAGTCTTATTCACTTTTTTCTTTTTCTTTTTTTCTTTTTTTTGTTTTGTCATCAATGCGATTGAAGATATTGTGAAATATGATTATATTATGAACATAAAGCATAAGCAATACATTAATTTAGTCACTCCAGATTTTTAAATTTACTTTCAATTTACAGTTATCTTTTGGAGATTACATATGAGTTAACTTAAGCAGTACAATGAAAAAATTAATATAATCTAAATACAATGAAGTTAGTTAAACTTTCAAAGTAGCGTTTACAAGTTATGAGAGAAGATAGATTGAACTCATTTATTTGAAGAGGTTTATGTATTTTATGTCAAAAACAATATTATTGCGCCCGCCAATATTGATGATCTATATGAATTGTAGTCATGATGAAAAGATTAAAGCATGAAAAATTCACATCATTATTCAATGATTTGGTTTATTCAAGAGTTGGCTTGAAATGACAAGTTAATATTGTGAGATAGTTAAGTGATAAAAATGTAATTTCTCACCTTACTCTTTAATTAAGTTAATCATTTAATTTAGAGTCATATTATAAACTATATTTTTATCTCATAATTATCCCACAATGTTAATGTTTTAGTTCTTGTTACGGGCCAGCCAGATGTGGTCCATTGTGACTAGGGCACATATCTGAAAATTATGAGCAACCTTCTTAAGAATGCCAAGGTACTGTTTGGGGTTAAGAAGAGAGCTTAATTTGCTCGAGCGGCCAGTAGGTTGGTTCTCAACCACTCGAGGTGTTGAGGGGCCAAGCTAAGTTCCTCTAGATTGCCCTTCCAAAAGGGCAAGAGAGGAAAATGTGGTGGATGCTTTTGGCAGGGCCTTGGCAAAAGGCACAAGAAAGGAGGTCAGGGGTGGCAAGGGGGGAGAACCGGGAATTTTTTGTTCTCAAAGGGAGGATGTCCCAAGGGAATGGGATGTCCACGTCATGGGCAGATTTAACTGTGCAACTACCGACGGGAAAGTGGTCCAAATTAGCTTGTCAGGGCTTGGGATAATGGGTAGATGGATTTCTAGGATTTTGGAGATGGTGTGAGGATCAAAAAGGGTATTCAGTGTAGGTATGTTCCAGCAATTGTGTAAATGAGTTATTGATTGAAGTTCACTTTAAACTGTGTTAAGTAAAGTTCGAATAGAATCTTAACATTTTGGTGGAAATTTGAAGGGATGAGTCTAATTTTATCTAAAATAAAAATAAGATCATTATACTTCTAGAGTAAGGACTTTCATTAGCCAATCTGCTAGGTTCTTCTTAACCATAACAAAAGATAATTATAGTACTCTGGATATCTTGATAGGATCTTTTGGGATAAGAAGCATTTTTTAAAAATTTACTTCGTGCATTCTTTTATTTCATGTCAAACATTAAGCTTAACTTCTTTGTGTACAAGCTCTCAACAATAATCCAACATCACAAACAAAGATCTGATTATTGAGCCACATATATGTGTTTTACTCTTACATGAACAAGGCAGCGTAACATTCTAACCGAACATATATTATTGATTGCTCTAACCGAACATATATTATTTTGAGCAATCAAGAACTCAACACACTTTAATTATAATATTGACAAAGTCTATGGGGGGATTCAAGTTATTGAGACACACAGCAAAGACATGTGCTTATGCAGCTTTCCATGAAGAAAGTGGTGGAGTTTCAGAATTCTTCCAAGTCGCAAAGTCGGACATATATCTATCACCCTTGACAACATCCTCTGAAGCAAATGATTCAAGTTCAGCCATTTCTTCTGGGGTGAGTTTCACAGACAGAGCTCCAATATTCTGGTTGAAGTTTTCAATCTTGGTGGTTCCTGGAATGGGACACACGTCATTTCCTTGGTGTTGAACCCAAGCCAGTGCTAGTTGTGATGGGGTGCATCCCTTCCTCGTTGCCATTTCATTAACACGCTCAAATATGATTTTGTTATGCTCCAGATTTTCAGGTTGGAACCTAGGTAGAGACTACGAGCCATGAATACATACACCAGCATTAAGACTGGAATCACAGATTAATGGACATCTACGGTACCAATAATAAGCATACCCTTTAGAATACGAATAAGCACTAAGACTGAAATTGGTAAATATATTTCAAGGAGGTTGTGTAATTCATGAAGGCAATAATGAGCGACTTAAACATAATTCTGTAACATAGCTATTGATCTGGCCCTAAGCATCCACGGCTGCTATGCCCTGCCTTAATTTTCCCAACACTGAAGGATTCAGGAGGACAATAAAGATACCATCAACTGAAGTAATTAGACAAGCATTATTCTACGAGTATAGCCTCCAAAAAGGAAAAGTGTTCATCATGGATGACTAATGCAGAGTACAGTAAATAATAATCGAATCTCTTAGGAGCAACAAAAAAATAACAGCAAAAGAATTAGTAAAGAACCATTAAATAAAAACTAGTTTGCAAAAATCAAAAGGAGCTTATGGGAAAATCAACAACTAAGGATGTTTTTTATTTCATGTATAATGAGTTAGGAGGTAAATACCATCATAGAAATTAGAAAGGAACTACACATTCTGATTGGCTATGCGGGAAGTTGAGGTTGGCTACAGTCCTACACATTCACAATCAACACTTGATATCAACACTAAAGTTTTAGTAAACCATTGAACATCGAAAGTCATTTGTTTATAAAAATTATGACTACGTCGATATTGTAAACTCTGATGAAAATTGTGAGCACAAGTCAAATTTTATCTAGAAAGTTGACTACTCTATAAGGAAAGCATACTGATCTTTGTAAGGTCTGTTAATCATCATCTATTTCAAAAGCTTATTGTGATAGAAAATGATGAATTTAATCATTTAGTTAAAAATACTTTATCAAATCAAACACTTAGCCATCAGTTACTTGTGAGCCAGAATACTCATAAATGCAGCAATGATGCTATAGAAATGTCATTCTAATCGATTGTGTATCTCATTTTGAAGCCCAACAATTGCATTAGATGTACAAACCTTTCGGAAGTCATCGTTGGAAAGATTTTCAACAGACTTAAGCCCTGACGAAAAGAATCCTCGTCCTAGAGGACTGTATGCAACAATCCCAATGCCCAATTCCCTGACAAATTAAAATTTGGAATTTGATTATTCTATAACCTCGTAAAAAAAAAAGAAATTAATGTAATTGATACCTCACCTGCAAGTAGGAATGATTTCTTGCTCGACATCTCTAGACCACAAAGACCACTCCAGCTGCACAGCTGTGATTGGATGAACTGCATGAGCTCTTCTGATGGTGGAAGCAGAGGCCTCGGAGAGACCTATGTACTTTATTTTACCTTCTTCAACTAGTTTCTTCAGTTCCCCAATCTATACAGCATACACAAGAAAAGAATCAGGGGTACTCAATTGCAAAATGAAGCTAAATTTTTTAACATATTGATAGTTTTCAAAATATGCCGATCGAACACATTGGTGTTATTCTCTCATTAGATTGAATTGATTGATGTAGAACAAAAAGGCGAATAAGGTGTTCCCAGGTTGGTTTGCGTGTGCTCCTAAAAGTAATTGCAATTACATCATTATACGACAACAAAGTGGTACCTAGATCTTCATCCTCTACTCTAACCTATCATGGAAAACAGTCACTCTGCTTGACAGAGGGTAGTTTACAGAGGATGAGAGGAACAAACCGTGACTTCGATGGGAAGGCGGGTGTCAACGCGGTGCTGGTAGTAGAGATCGATGCAATCCAATTGGAGACGCTTCAAGCTGGCCTCACAGGCGGCTCTCACATAAGCCGGATCGCCACGGATCTCCCTCTTTCCATCCCCAAAGCTAATTCCGAACTTGGTTGCCAATTCCACCTTCTCCCTCACTCCTCCCTTCAGAGCCTGAGTCCCAAGAAACGAAATCTAAGGACAATCGAACAACACAAATAAATATAAAAAATAAAATAAAA
>CM017323.1:20026167-20155371 GCA_006937295.1 Carpinus fangiana | reverse complement strand
TGCCATCATTTCTGATTGGCACATTGAATATCTCATCCTTGATACTTTAGCTCTTCTTTCTCCCACTTCTATGTGGGAAGCAAAGAAGATTAACAGAAGTGCAAACTTCTGCGCCCATCATATGGCAACTTGGGCCGCGGCAAGAGTTTACTCGGGCTGCATTCCCACCTTTCCCCCTCTCTCCTCCCCATCTTCTTTCTGCAGTGGTTTAGAACCACCTGATGTATTTTTCCCTCCTTGAAGGGTTGTTTGTTCTCTTGTGTTTAATGCAATGTTTGTTACAAAAAAAAATATATAACCTAAAAAAAAAAAGGAATTAATTAATGTAATTGATAATGATGCATAGCTCACCTGCAAGTAGGAATGATTTCCAGTTTCCTCCTCGACATCTCTAGACCACAAAGACCACTCCAGCTGCACAGCAGTGATTGGATGAACTGCATGAGCTCTTCTGATGGTGGAAGCAGAGGCCTCGGAGAGACCTATGTACTTTATTTTACCTTCTTCCACTAGTTTCCTCACTTCCCCAATCTACAGATTGAAGAAAGCAATTGCTTCATTCTTCTTGTGGTTTACGGAGGATGAGGGAGTAAAATATGGGAGGAACGAACCGTGACTTCGATGGGAATGCGGGTGTCGACGCGGTGCTGGTAATAGAGATCGATGCAATCCAAGTGGAGGTGCTTCAACCTGGCCTCACAGGCGGCTCTCACAGACGCCGGATCGCCACGGATCTCCTTCTTTCCATCCCCAAAGCTAATTCCGAACTTGGTTGCCAATTCCACCTTCTCTCTCACCCCTCCCTTCAAAGCCTGCATGCGCCCCACGAAGCGAAAACTAAGAACAAACGAACAACACAAACAACGAAAACAAAGAAAAATAGATGGGACCTTTTCGAGAACGGTTTCGTTGTTTAAGGGGTCGAAGACATCAGCGGTGTCGAGGAAGGTGACGCCGGAGTGGACAGCGTGGTGGATGAGAGCGATCATGTCTTCTTCGGGATTGGGAGAGGCATAGAAGACGGACATGTTGATGCAACCCAGGCCCTGCGCGCGCCGACACCTCCAGTCCCTGTGAACCCAGCTTTATTCTCCCGACTCTTACTGCCGCCATTTCTTTATACAAACAATACCAGCCAGCAGCAGCTGAAACCCAAGTCGAGCGATTAATTAAAAAGGCTCTTGAATATATAAATATAATATTCCAGATATCTTGTTTAGGAGTTTTTTTTTGGACAAGAAGCATGACTATAATATACCGGAGCATAAATCTAAGCGTTCGAACGGACCTTAACGCAAGCATCCAATAAGTGGGCGGGGTTAAGACTTAAGAAGAGAGCTTTGGTTCTCAAAAACTTGATGTGTTGAGGGGCCAATCTGAGTTCCTCTATATTGCCCCTGCAAAAGGCCAAGGGAGAAAAATGTGGGGGATGCTTCCGGCAGGGCCTTGGCCCTTGGCAAAAGACAAAAGAAAGGAGGTTAGGGGTGGCAAGGGCGGAGAACCTGAAAACTTTTTGTTCTCGAAGGGAGGATGTCCCAAGGGAATGGGATGTCCACTTCATGGGCATATTTGACTCTGAAAATACCGAGGGGGAAGGGGTCCAAATTAGCTTGTCGTCAGGGCTAGGGATAGTGGGGAAATGGATTTCTAGGATTTTGGAGATGGTATGGTGGTCAATAGGGGCATTCAGTGTAGGTATGTTCCAGCAATTGTGTAAATGAGTTATTGATTGAAGTTTACTTTATAAACTTTGTAAGTAAAGTTTGAAGAGAATATTAAAATTTTGGTGGAAATTTGAAGGGATGAGTCTAATTTTATCTAAAATTAAAGTAAATCATCGAACTTCTGGAGTAAGGATCTACATCAGCCAATCTGTTAGGATCTTCTTAAACATAACAAAAGACAATTATAATACTCTTGATATCTTGATAGGATCTGTTTGGATAAGAAGCATTTTTTAATTTACTACGTGCATTCTTTTACTCCATGTCAAACTTTAAGCTCAACTTCTTTATGTACAAGCTCTCAACAATAATCCAACATCACAAACAAAGATCTGATTATTGAGCCAAATATATGTGTTTTACTCTTACATGAACAAGGCATCGTAACATTCTAACCGAACATATATTATTGATTGCCCTAAACGAACATATATTATTTTGAGCAATCAAGAACTCAACACGCTTTAATTATTATATTGACGAAGTCTATGGGGGGATTCAAGTTACTGAGACACACAGCAAAGACATGTGCTTATGCAGCTTTCCATGAAGAAAGTGGTGGAGTTTCAGAATTCTTCCAAGTCGCAAAGTCAGACATATATCTATCACCCTTGACAACATCCTCTGAAGCAAATGATTCAAGTTCAGCCATTTCTTCTGGGGTGAGTTTCACAGACAAAGCTCCAATGTTCTGGTTGAAGTTTTCAATCTTGGTGGTTCCTGGAATGGGACACACGTCATTCCCTTGGTGATGAACCCAAGCCAGTGCTAGTTGTGATGGGGTGCATCCCTTCTTCGTTGCCATTTCATTAACACGCTCAAATATGATTTTGTTATGCTCCAGATTTTCAGGTTGGAACCTAGGTAGAGACTGCGAGCCATGAATACATACATCAGCATTAAGACTGGAATAACAGATTAATGGACATCTAAGGTACCAATAATAAGAATACCCTTTAGAATACGAATAAGCACTAAGACCGAAATTGTTAAATATATTTCAAGGAGGTTGTGTAATTCATGAAGGCAATATTTTATGAAATTTCATGAAGACAATAATGAGCGACTTAAACATAATTCTGTAACATAGCTATTGATCTGGCCCTAAGCATCCACGGCTGCTATGCCCTGCCTTAATTTTCCCAACACTGAAGGATTCAGGAGTACAATAAAGATACCATCAACTGAAGTAATTAGACAAGCATTATTTTACGAGTATAGCCCCCCAAAAAGGAAAAGTGTTCATCATGGATGACTAATGCAGAGTACAGTAAATAATAATCGAATCTCATAGGAGCAACAAAAAAATAACAGCTAAAGAATTAGTCAAGAACCATTAAATAAAAACTAGTTGCAAAAATCAAAAGGAGCTTATGGGAAAATCAACAACTAAGGATTTTTTTTTTTTTTTGATAAGTAACAACTAAGGATGTTTTTTATTTCATGTATAATGAGTTAGGAGGTAAATCCCATCATAGAAATTAGAAAGGAACTAAACATTCTGATTGGCTATGCGGGAAGTTGAGGTGGGCTACAGTCCTACACATTCACAATCAACACTTGACATCTCCACTAAAGTTTTAGTAAACCATTGAGCATCGAAAGTCATTTGTTTAGACAATTTTTTTTTTTTTTTGATAACGTAGGAGAACTTTACTCAGATTAATTGCACGTCGCAGAGCATACTGTACAACAATCCTCACTGTTTAGACAAATTATGACTACATCGATATTGTAACTCTGATGAAAATTGTGAGCAAAAGTCAAATTTTATCTAGAAAGTTGACTACTCTATAAGGAAAGCATACTGATCTTTGTAAGGTCTGTTAATCATCATCTATTTCAAAAGCTTATTATGATAGAAAATGATGAATTTAATCATTTAGTTAATTATACTTTATCAACTCAAACACTTGGTCATCAGTTACTTGTGAGCCAGAATACTCATAAATGCAGCAATGATGCTATAGACATGTCATTCTAATTGATTGTATATCTCATTTTGAAGCCCAACAATTGCAGTAGATGCACAAACCTTTCGGAAGTCATCGTTGGAAAGATTTTCAACAAACTTAGGCCCTGACGAAAAGAATCCTCGTCCTAGAGGACTGTATGCAACAATCCCAATGCCCAATTCCCTGAAAAATTAAAATTTGGAATTTGATTATTCTATAACCTCGTAAAAAAAAAAAAAAAAAATTAATTTATGTAATTGATGCCTCACCTGCAAGTAGGAATGATTTCTTCCTCAACATCTCTTGTCCACAAAGACCACTCTAGCTGCACAGCTGTTATTGGATGAACTGCATGTGCTCTTCTGATGGTCGAAGCAGAGGCCTCAGAGAGACCTATGTACTTAATTTTACCTTCTTCAACTAGTTTCTTCAGTTCCTCAATCTATACAGCATACCCAAGAAAAGAATCAGGGGTACTCAATTGCAAAATGAAGCTAAATTTTTTTATATGAACATATTGATAGTCTTCAAAATATGCCGATCGAACACGTTGGTGTTATTCTCTCATTAGATTGAATTGATTGAAGTAGAACAAAAAGGCGAATAAGGTGTTCCCAAATTGGTTTGCGTGTGCTCCTAAAAGTAACTGCAATTATATCATTATACGACAACAAAGTGGTACCTAGATCTTCATCCTCTACTCTAACCTATTATGGAAAACAATCACTCTACTTGATAGGGGGCAGTTTACGGAGGATGCAAGGAACAAACCGTGACTTCGATGGGAAGGCGGGTGTCAACGCGGTGCTGGTAGTAGAGATCGATGCAATCCAATTGGAGACGCTTCAAGCTGGCCTCACAGGCGGCTCTCACATACGCCGGATCGCCACGGATCTCCCTCTTTCCATCCCCAAAGCTAATTCCGAACTTGGTTGCCAATTCCACCTTCTCCCTCACTCCTCCCTTCAGAGCCTGAGTCCCAAGAAACGAAATCTAAGGACAATCGAACAACACAAATAAATATAAAAAATAAAATAAAAAATAAAAAAAAGAAATGGGACCTTTCCGAGAAGGATTTCGTTGGTGAAGGGGCCGTAGATGTCGGAGGTGTCGAGGAAGGTGACGCCGGAGTGGACGGCGTGGTGGATGAGGGCGATCATGTCTTCTTCGGGCTTGGGAGTGCCATAGAAGGAGGACATGCCCATGCAACCCAGGCCCTGCGCCGAGACCTCCAGTCCCTGAGAACCCAGCTTTATCCTCCCCACTCTTACGGCCGCCATTTCTTTCTTTTCTCCTTTCTACAAACAATACCAGAAGCAAGCAGCTGAAACCCAAGTTGAGCAATTAAAATGGCTCCCGCGAAAGGTTTAAGAGTGAGCGGTAGGTGGAGAAGGAGAAGGACGAAGGATTGAAAAGTAATATCATTCCCAACTTTTGCGTACGTGCCTACGTCAGCCAATCTAAATATAATATTCCAGTTTAGGATTTTTTTTTTTTTTGATAAGAAGCTAGATTATATTATTATTTTTATGGAAAATGTTAGAAGTTCTATTCGTAAGTTCTCGTAGCGTTCTTCTAATTTTACGTAAAACATGATTTAAGAAAAAATAAAATTGTAGTGGCCTTTACCACTGGTTTTTTTAGGCATTAGCACCAAATTTGAGGCATTAGTACCAAATTTGTGAGACACTACCACTAAAATTGAGGCATTAGCATCAAATTTAGGATCATTAAATCCATTTTGGGTAGAAGTGTCAATGCGGTTATGGTTAGCGGTTATTGCCACTAACCGCTAACCGTAACCGCCTTAGCGGTTAGTAGATTTCACTAACCGCTAACCGCCTAGCGGTTAACGATTAGCGGTTAACCGCCGGTTAGTGGTTAGTGAAATAGGTAATCGCCCGCTAACCGTTTTTTCAAAATTGGGCTTTTATTATTATTGTAGCATTTTTTACACTAATTTGTTTTTTGTATTTTTAGTGTCTTTTTAGTCCCACTTGCTATAAACAGAGCTCATATTGAAAAATAAAAAATATTTGATCCCAAATTTATATTTACATGTACTTTAAAAAAAATCCTTAAATATTAAATCATAACCGATTAACTTTAAAAATAAAAAATAAAAAACACTACATATTAAAAAAATTTCAACACAACATATAACAGAAGTTCAAATAAAACATTAAATGATATAAATAAAACATTAAAACTTCATCAATCCTCTCATTTGGTCCTCTATCAAATCATTAATGGCAAAACGACACCGTATGATGCAGTTTTTTTTTAAAAAAAAAAAAGTTCAAACTTCAACAAATGGTTAAAAATTTGTTCAAAAAATAGTTCAATTTATTTTTTTAAAAAAAAATTTGTCAAAACATTGTTTAAAAAATACATTAATACTTCAATTATTGTTATAAGTATCACATTGTTGAATCTAATATCAATTACTTAATTTGATATTATATAGTCATATGATCTCATTAATTAAATTAGATAATATAATTAATGATTTAAATTATGATCATATTTACTTATAATCTTTTTTTTTTTAATTGAACTTATTATCTAATGGTAATACTCAAACTCCTAAATCCTAAATTCCTAATAATCTTATGGTCATACACTCATACTATGATACTAAGATTGGTAAGTTTATAAATAGTCTCACTTCTTATGAAATTATTGTCATATTTACTTATAAGCTTTTTTTAATTGAACTTATTATCCAATTGTAATGCTCAAACTCCTAAGTCCTAAATTCTTAATGATCTAATGGTCATACATTCATACTTAAATTATATGATCATGTTATCTCACAAATTATAATTCATATTAATATAATAAAATTATCTTAGATTTAAGAATTTAAGATAATGTGATATATATTTTATAAGTATAAAGTATCTAATAACGCTTTGATTCAATTGTGATTATAAGTAATACGTTGTATAATGAATCCAATATTAATTACTTAATTTAATATTATTCGAATCACATTATCAGTGTACATTAATAATATGATTAACTTGAATAAAATATTTGAATTGTCATTAAATCTTATAATAAGTATTGATCTTATACATTTATATTATTCAATATGCATAATTGCATATATGTATAATTACTTAATATATACTAAATTACAAAATATTAGAATAAGAATGTATGATATAAGTACTTGCAAAGCTAGTTAATATGTAACTATAAACTAATTAATAATTATGTTACTTATGTAGTTTATGTTATGCAGTTGATAATATACATTGGAACTAAGTCTCTAGATACTTAATTGTTCATTGTTATATTAGACTTATAACTTATGACTTATGAATATGTATGTATAATTTGTTATTATATAATCAAATGATTTTATGATTAATTGATCATATAATATAATCATATAAATTATAGTAATAATATATTAATACTCAAATTGTGATTTAATTGTCTAAAACAAAAATGTGATTTAATCATTAATGATCAATTAATTATGTTATATGTATAAATATTATTATAATTATAATTATAAAAATATAGTATATAAAAAGCGGTTAGCGGTTGCGGTTAGTAGACCCTATAACCGTTAACCGTTAACCGCTAGGCGGTTATAGCGGTTAGCGGTTATAACGGTTAGCGGTTATAGTGGTTAGGCGGTTGGTGGTTATAACGGTTAGCGGTTGGCAGGCAGTTAATAACCGCCCGCATTGACACCCCTAATTTTGTGATATCATCCCTAAAGGATTAACCTTCCACCCTTAAGTTTTAATTTTGAATCCAAAAACAAGTTTTAAAGTATTATAACCTAACTATTAACTCATAAAAATTAATATATTAGCAAAAAAATGGTATTACAATTTTATTTTTTCTTAAATCATGTTTTATGTAAAACTGGGAGAACACTACGGAGAGAACCCCTAACAAACCCCTATTTTTATATTAGCCTTGCTAAAAATAACTTTTTATATATAAATTAATTATATATATAACACGTGCCGATATTTGATTGGTGTTGCTATGGTATTCTATTAAATTTTAGACAAAATTTTAACAAAAGTATCATCTTAATCTTTATGAAAATTACATGTACCTTCCATAATAAAAATAAAACTCTAAAAAAAAAAAAAATGTTAAAACTCAGTGAGTAAAGAAATATATAACCCTTATTATCATGGAAAGTGCTCTTCTTCAGNAGATCAGGGAGATAAGTGAGAGTTTTTTTCGTTTATTGGTATTTTGTGTAAATCGTTGAAAGTTGGAGAACTTTCTGAAGTTTCTCTTAACTTTATATATATATATGACACGTGAATATTTTATTAATACTGACATGATATGATGTTCTGTTAAATTTTGAATTAAATTTTAATGGTGGTATCATCTTATTTTTTATAAAAATTACATATATCACTTGTGATAAAAATAAAATCCTAAATATATATATATATATATATTAAAACCTTAAGGGTAAAAGAATATATAACCCTTATTATCATTTGAGTGGATTTTAATTTGTAGGCATTTAATGAAAAGATAAATGATAAAATTTATTTTTTAAAATAAAAAAAAAAATTATTTTTACTATTTTAACTAGTAAATTTACTGATAAACGGCTCTGTCCAATCACATAAATCTAAGCGTTTGAACTGGCCTAAAACGCAAGCATTTTGAAGGTAGGACAAATGAAGGGAGCTCCCCCAGCAAAGATATTTTAAAAATAAATAAAACAAATGAATATATAATATTTATTCACATTAATGTATGCATATTTTTATGCTGTATTTGTAGTATGTGTATGCGTGCTTCCAAGGTTTGGATCCCAATTCAACCAGAGTACGGCCGCGACCGTCAACAGATCCTTTCTCGGTCGAGGCCGGCCTAACCTCTCAAATATTCGGTGGTTTTTTTTTATTTGTTGGAACAAGAGAGGATCGTGGAAAATTTAAATTAATAACTTTTATTTTATTAAGCGTGTATAATCTTAAATTCTTAATTGATTAAGTTATTTTTTGAGACAATTTAAATATTTAAAATAAATATATGTAGGTGACTTAAATTATTATTTTTTATATAAAAATAAATAAATAAATAAATCAGCCACCTCTTGAGAGAGGGGAGTGGTCATTGGTCAACTTATGGGGTGTCTGTGTTTTTTAATAATTACACAAGTTAGTAATATTACCACAGTTGAAGTATAAGTTAAGTATTAGCAAGGTAAGAAAGTACGGACATGATAGAACCTAGCAATATGCGAGTGAGCTTAAAACACTTATTTTGAACAATAATTAGTCTACCTGCTATGTTTTTTGTTTTGCACACTAATTTCAACATACATTAGTTGTTGCCAAAAATCATATCAAAATGGCCAAATTTTTTTTTTAGCTTGGTTAACAATATTTTTAATGTTGTTTGAGAATCATGCAGATGTTGTTGTGACACTTTTTTAGTCTTATTCACTTTAGCCCCTTTAATACGGTGTAATTGTTAGTCTTATTCACTTTTTTTTTTTTTTTTCCTTTCTTTCTTTTTCTGTCATCAATGCGATTGAAGATATTGTGAAATGTGATTTATATTATGAACAGAAAGCATAAGTAATATACTATCAATTTACGGTTGTCTTTTGGGGATTACATATGAGTTATCTAAAGCATTATAACGAAAAAAATTAATATATTCTAAATGCAATGAAATTAGTTGAACTTTCCAAGATATGAGAGAAGATAAATTAAACTCTTTTATTTGAAGATGTTTATGAATTTTATGTCAAAAACAATATTATTGTACTCAATATGGATAGTATGTTGTGACAAAAAGATTAAAGCATGAAAAATCCACAATCAAGATCATGTGGAGCTTTTAAAATTATACCATTATAGACATGCAATTCTAGAAACTTAATTAATGTTGTTTACTTTTAACAAGAATAAATTAATTTGCGTTGCTCAATTATATTCAAATGATTTTTTTAATAATTCAACTTATTACCTTGGATAACCAATTTGAAAGCTTGAAACATACATCATTGACATTCGTTCTAGGGAATAATTTATTATAAGCACAGTCAAGATCTCAATAGAAGTCCATAAGGATTTAAATTATTGAGACACACACAACAAAAAGCATATATGTGCTTAAGCAGCTTTCCATGAAGAAAGTGGCGGAGTTTCAGAATTCTTCCAAGTCGTAACATCTTTGGAATATCTATCACCCTTAACAACATCCTCAGAAGCAAATGATTCGAGCTCAACCATTTCTTCTGGTGTGAGTTTCATAGACAGAGCTCTAATGTTATCGTTGAAATTTTCAATTTTGGTGGTTCCTGGAATGGGACACACGTCATTCCCTTGGTGATGAACCCATGCCAGTGCCAGCTGTGATGGGATGCATCCCTTCCTCGTTGCCATCTCATTAACACGCTCGAATATGGTTTTATTGTGCTCTAGATTTTCAGGAAGGAACCTAGGTATCAACTGCAAGCAGAAAATAAATGCATCAGGTGAGGCATAGGTTCATGGCCAGTGTAATTTTGGTATTCCTTTCATTATTCGAGAACATCAGTATAATGTGTCATGAGAAATGCTATATATATTTTCATTCTCACACTTTTAAATGCATCTTCATCTTCAATGACGTGACACTACAAATTACTAACGATGATTTTAAGCACAACGTCAAAAAGTGTACATTTAAAGTTGTGAGTGGGATTGTGTAACATTCCTCACGTGTCATTGAGTTACTTGTGTATATTAATTACTCATTATTTTTTTAAAAAAATAAAATAAAATAAGTCAGTCATGAGCCATTAAATAAAAAACTAGTTTATTTGAAAAATCAAATGAAGCTATTGACCATCTATTATTTTGAGTCTTTGACTTGTACATGTACAAACCTTTAGCAACTCCTTGTTCGTAAACTTTTCGACAGCCTTAACCCCCGACGAAAAGAATCCTCGTCCAAGAGGACTGTATGCAACAATCCCAATGCCCAGTTCCCTGTTCAATTATTGATAGTTTGGGTTTTAATTATTCTATAACCTCATAAAAAAAGAAAAGAAAAAAGAAAGCAATTAATTAAGGTAATTGATAACGATGCCTCACCTGCAAGTAGGAATGATTTCTTGCTCGACATCTCTAGACCACAGAGACCACTCCAGCTGCACAGCAGTGATTGGATGAACTGCGTGAGCTCTTCTGATGGTGGAAGCAGAGGCCTCGGAGAGACCTATGTACTTTATTTTACCTTCTTCAACTAGTTTCTTCAGTTCCCCAATCTATACAGCATACACAAGAAAAGAATCAGGGGTACTCAATTGCAAAATGAAGCTAATTTTTTTTTTTTTTTTTATATGAACATATTGACAGTCTTCAAAAAATGCCGATCGAACTCATTGGTGTTATTCTCTCATTAGGTTGAATTGATTGAAGTAGAACAAAAAGGCGAATAAGGTGTTCCCAAATTGGTTTGCGTGTGCTCCTAAAAGTAACTGCAATTATATCATTATACGACAACAAAGTAGTACCTAGATCTTCATCCTCTACTCTAACCTATCATGGAAAACAGTCACTCTGCTTGACAGAGGGTAGTTTACAGAGGATGAGAGGAACAAACCGTGACTTCGATGGGAAAGCGGATGTCAACGCGGTGCTGGTAGTAGAGATCGATGCAATCCAATTGGAGACGCTTCAAGCTGGCCTCACAGGCGGCTCTCACATACGCCGGATCGCCACGGATCCCCTTCTTTCCATCCCTTCCGAACTTGGTTGCCAATTCCACCTTCTCCCTCACCCCTCCCTTCAGAGCCTGAGTCCCGAGAAACGAAATTTAAGAACAAACGAACAACACAAATAAATATATAAAAAAAATTAAATTTAAAAAAGAAAGAAAGAAAGAAATGGGACCTTTCCGAGAAGGATTTCGTTGGTGAAGTGGCCGTAGACGTCGGAGGTGTCGAGGAAGGTGACGCCGGAGTGGACGGCGTGGTGGATGAGAGCAATCATGTCTTGTTCGGGCTTGGGCTGTTCATGGAAGGGGGGGAACGGGGACATGCCCATACAGCCGAGGCCCTGTGCGGACACCTCCAGTCCCTGAGAACCCAGCTTTATCCTCCCCACTACTCTTCCTGTCTCCATTTCTTTCTTCTACAGCAGAACCCCAAGTTCAGTGATTAAAAAGGCTCTTTGTGAGAGATCAGTGGTTATTTTAGGAGCTGAGGGATATATATATATACTAGGAGTACTTGACGAAATTTAATACCGTTAAATACTTTGATACCATGTTAAATATATTATATAAAGTGAAATAAGGAGAGAGAGAAGAGAGAGAGCGGAAGTCAACAATGGACTATATTGTATCATATTGTGATGTATTATAATGGATACAATAGNTGTTGAGTGTGTCGACTCATTTACAACCCTAAGTGTGCATGGTTTCAACTGATTTAGCTATTTCTTGGGACAACTCAAATATTTAAAATCGATATATGTAGTTGGCTTAAATTATAATTTTTTTATTAAAAAAAAAATCAGCCACCCCTTGAGAGAGGAGGTGGTCATTGGTCAGCCTATGTAGTGTTGGGCATGAGTTGGTTCGGGCAAGTTTCAACCCGTTCAGCCACCCGACCTGTGCCCATCGGATTTGGACAATTTCAACTTGCAATAAATAGTAAAAACAACAAACCCTTCAGGTATTCAGGTAGGACGGGTCGGGGTTGCGTGGGCAGGTTGGTCAAGCGGGTCGGGTATTTTAGGTGATTTTTCATTTTCACTGTTTCAGCCTTTTAGAATTCAAATTTCTAATTTTCTAGTTTTTGTGTAATTTTTTTAAAAAAAATTAGATTTGGACTAAAAACCCATTAGGAATTACTTGTTTTATATTGTTTACAATTTCCAAAAATTATATGGTTGAATTTTTTTTGTGAATCAAATATGATTAAAATGCAAAAATTTTAAAAATGAAAAATTATCAAAATGCAAAATATCTAACTACAGGGCTGGGCACAATAAATCTAACTACAAAATAAATCTAAGTATTTAACTATCACGGGCACTAAACTACAACCACCAAAAAAAAAAAAAAAAACATATGTTTATCACTATCAGTTACATGTTTAACAATTGCACACATTACATAAATAAAATTTAAAGGCCAAGCACACATAAAACATTGTTACATCAAAAATAAAAGTTTCAAAATCCAGGTTATTGGCTAACAAATCACTAGACCATCAGGCCTAGGCTCATAGCAACAAAATCCAGCAGCCACCAAGCAGAATGCAACTTCAAGTCACTAATCATCTTCAAGGAGAATGCTAACGTTCTTCAAAGATATTTCTACAAGGAATGAATAATAAAAAAAAAATTACAATCTCAATTAAAACCGTTATATGAAATTTGTAAATAGCAAAATAAATTAAGAAGTAAACTAAAATGATCAAAAAGCTTACCTGATTCGAGCTTATAACTTTTAGCATCATCAACCATATTTGAGTCAGAACTTAGAGGTTTTACCCTTAACAAGTTTTGTGAACATATCAATGCTTCAACCATTAATGGGGCCAATGAACTTCGAAAATGATCCAACATACGTCCTCTAATGCTAAAAGTCAACTCTAAAGCAACTGTTGTAGTAGGAATGTCCAACACATCTCATGCTATTTTGGCAAGAATTGAGAATTTGGTTGAGTTCACTTTCCACCAATTTAAAATATCAAAATTTGCATTTGCCTTTTCAACATCCTCTATCAAATATCGATTGAACTCCGATTTGCTTTCAATATCACTTTTAGAAGATAGGTATTTATGAAACCTATTCATGAAGTAAAGGTTGGCACTCTCAGTTTCTTCTATTTTTATTGAAGAACTTTGAGACAATTCACTACCATGTTGAACTTGAGATAAACTTTGTCTAACGTTGTAGTGATCATATAATTTGTCAATACATGACCTCAATTTTGTCACCATCTCCTCACATTTATTGGTACCAAGCACATCTTTGAACCAATATTCCAATGACTCCAATTTGGTTCGTGGATCAAGTACAACCGCAACAAACATTATCAAGTTAACCTTATCATTGTTATCAAAATCACCCCAATATTTATTGTACTTCAACATCATCCTCTTCGCCATAGCACTTAATACCAAATCACCACTATCAATATATTCTTGTAAATGCATTTGAATGCCACAAAATTCTTGAAAGTACATATTAGATGTACAATACAAAGACCCCGAAAGTCGTATTGTGGCATCATAAAAAAGTTTAAGAAACTTGAGAAAAATTCTAATACGATTCCAATCAACAAATGTAAGAGGTCCCAAATCCTCGTTCTCATTCATTTCCCCGTTCAATGCAGTCTTAAAGTTTTTATTAACCGACTCTATAAGTTGAAAAGCATATTGACATTTTTCAGCACCTTCCAACATAAAAAATGTAGAGTTCCATTTAGTCGGAACATCAAGAAACAATAAACCCTTGAAAGTAAGTTGTTCTCTTTCAATACAACTCTTAAACTTCTCAAATCTTGCAGATTAAAACTTCACATACTTCACCGCACTTCTAACCTTCATAATGGAATCTTCAACTTCTTTCAAACCCTTAGCCACAATAAGATTTAGTATGTGTGCATAACACCTCATATGCATAAATTGACTCTCTAATATGGCAACTTATTACAAATTCTCATCTTCACATATTCCAAAGCGGCATCATTGCAAGTAGCATTGTCAACTTTGATAGTGAAAATGTTACGAATACCTCACTCAAGCATACATGACAAAATCTTCTCCCCAATGGTATCACCTTTGTGATTAGGAATTAAACAAAAGTTTAAAATTCTTTTGTGCAAGTTCCAATCACTATCAATAAAATGAGATGTGATTACCATGTAATTAAGTTTTTGTACTGAAGTTCACATGTCAATGGTAAGACAAACCCGAGCACCGGTCGTCATAAACATTGCCCTCAACTTTTCCTTCTCAAATATGAAGAGCTTAACACAATCCTTCATCACAGTACGTATAACAAGAAGGAATTTGAAACTTAGGCTCAATTGTCTTCATGAACTCCTGAAACCCTTCAGCTTTCACAAACCTAAATGGTAACTCATCCTTAATTATCATCTTAGCAATTGTCAGCCTTATTTTCGTAACATTGTACTTTGCAATCACTAAATTACCAACACATCATTCTCCCCCTGACATTTCCACCCGTCCCTGTGAACCCAGCTTTATTCTCCCGACTCTTACTGCCACCATTTCTTTATATAAACAATACCAGCAGCAGCTGAAACCCAAGTCGAGCGATTAATTAAAAAGACTCTGGAATATATAAATATAATATTCCAGATATCTTGTACGTTTAGGAGTTTTTTTTTTTTTTTGGACAAGAAACATGACTATAGTATACCGGAGCATAAATCTAAGCGTTCGAACTGACCTTAACGCAAGCATCGACCAATAAGTGGGTGGGATTAAGATTTAAGAAGAGAGCTTTGGTTCTCAAAAGCTTGAGGTGTTGAGGGGCCAATCTGAGTTCCTCTATATTGAGGTGTTGAGGGGCTAATCTGAGCTCCTCTAAAAACTTGAGGTCAGGGGTGGCGAGGGCGGAGAACCTGAAAACTTTGTTCTCGAAGGGAGGATGTCCCAAGGGAATGGGATGTCCACTTCATGGGCATATATATATTTGACTCTGAAAATACCGAGGGGGAAGGGGTCCAAATTAGCTTGTTAGTGCAAGGGATAGTGGGGAAATGGATTTCTAGGATTTTGGAGATGGTATGGGGGTCAAAAGGGGCATTCAGTGTAGGTATGTTCCAGCAATTGTGTAAATGAATTATTGATTGAAGTTTACTTTATAAACTTTGGAAGTAAAGTTTGAAGAGAATATTAAAATTTTGGTGGAAATTTGAAGAAATGGGTCTAATTTTATATAAAATAAAAGTAAAATCATCGAACTTCGAGGATAAGGACCTACATTAGTCAATCTTTTAGGATCTTCTTAACCATAAAAAAAGAAAATTATAATACTCTGGATATCTTAATAGGATCTGTTTGGATTAGAAGCCCTTTTTTTTTTCTTTTTTTTTTTTAATTTACTACGTGCATTCTTTTACTTCATGTCAAACTTTAAGCTTAACTTCTTTGTGTACAAGCTCCCAACAATAATCCAATATCACAAACAAAGATCTGATTACCGAGCCAAATATCTGTGTTTTGCTCCTTCATGAATCAGGCAGCATAACATTCTAACTGAACATATATTATTAGTCAGGAACTCAACACACTACCATTATAATATTGACGAAGTCCATGGGGGATTCAATTTATTGAGACACAGCAAAGACATGTGCTTATGCAGCTTTCCATGAAGAAAGTATTGGAGTTTCAGAATTCTTCCAATTCGGAAAGCCGGACATATATCTATCACCCTTGACAACATCCTCTGAGGCAAATGATTCAAGTTCAGCCATTTCTTCTGGGGTGAGTTTCACAGACAGAGCTCCAATGTTCTGGTTGAAGTTTTCAATCTTGGTGGTTCCTGGAATGGGACACACATCATCCCCTTGGTGATGAACCCAGGCCAGTGCTAGTTGTGATGGGGTGCATCCCTTCCTTGTTGCCATTTCGTTAACACGCTCAAATATGATTTTGTTATGCTCCAGATTTTCAGGTTGGAACCTAGGTAGAAACTGCGAGCCATGTATAAATACATCAGCATTATGACTGGAATCAAAGATTTAATGGACATCTACGGTACCAATAATAAGCATACCCTTTAGAATACGAATAAGCACTAAGACTGAAATTATTAAATATACTTTTAAGTAGGTTGTGTAATTCATGAAGGCAATATTTTATGAAATTTCATGAAGGCAAATAATGAGCGCACACTTAAAGATAATTGTGTAACATAGCTATTGATCTGGTCCTAAGCATCCAAGGGTGCTATGCCCTGCCCTAATTTTCCCAACACTGAAGGATTCAGGAGGACAAAAAAGATACCATCAACTGAAGTAATTAGACAAGCATTATTCCACGAGTATAGCCTCCACAAAGGAAAAGTGTTCATCATGGATGACTAATGCAGAGTACAGTAAATAATAATCGAATCTCTTAGGAGCAACAAAAAATAACAGCAAAAAAATTAGTCAAGAACCATTAAATAAAAACTAGTTTGCAAAAATCAAAAGGTGCTTATGGGAAAATCAACAACTAAGGATGTTTTTTTATTTCATGTATAATGAGTTAGGAGGTAAATACCATCATAGAAATTAGAAAGGAACTAAACATTCTGATTGGCCATGCGGGAAGTTGAGGTGGGCTACAGTCCTACACATTCACAATCAACACTTGACATCTCCACTAAAGTTTTAGTAAACCATTGAGCATCGAAAATCATTTGTTTAGACAAATTATGACTACATCGATGTTGTAACTCTGATGAAAATTGTGAGCACAAGTCAAATTTTATCTAGAAAGTTGACTACTCTATAAGGAAAGCATACTGATCTTTGTATGCTGTGTTAATCATCATCTATTTCAAAAGCTTATTATGATAGAAAATGATGAATTTAATCATTTAGTTAATAATACTTGATCAACTCGAACACTTGGCCATCAGTTACTTGTGAGCCAGAATACTCATAAATGCAGCAATGATGCTATAGACATGTCATTCTAATTGATTGTGTATCTCATTTTGAAGCCCAACAATCGCAGTACGTAGATGTACAAACCTTTCGGAAGTCATCGTCGGAAAGATTTTCGACAGCCTTAACCCCCGATGAAAAGAATCCTTTTCCAAGAGGACTGTATGCAACAATCCCAATGCCCAATTCCCTGAAAAATTAAAATTTGGATTTTGATTATACTATTAATATAACCTCATAAAAAAGGGATGAATTGATGCCTAGCTCACCTGCAAGTAGGAATGATTTCTTGCTCGACATCTCTAGACCACAGAGACCACTCCAGCTGCACAGCAGTGATTGGATGAACTGCATGAGCTCTTCTGATGGTGGAAGCAGAGGCCTCGGAGAGACCTATGTACTTTATTTTACCTTCTTCAACTAGTTTCTTCAGTTCCCCAATCTATACAGCATACAGAAGAAAAGAATTGCATAAATTCATATTGTATTTACAGATCAGGATGCATGAGCAGGTAAAAGATGGGAGGAACGAACCGTGACTTCGACGGGAAGACGGGTGTCGATGCGGTGCTGGTAGTAGAGATCGATGCAATCCAAGTGGAGGCGCTTCAAGCTGGCCTCACAGCAAGCTCTCACATATGCCGGATCGCCACGTGTCTCCATCTTCCCATCCGCATAGCTGACTCCGAACTTGGTTGCCAATTCCACCCTCTCTCTCACCCCTCCCTTCAAAGCCTGCATGCGCCCCAACAAGCGAAAACTAAGAACAAACCAAGGAACGAAACAGAAAAGAAACAAGTAGAAGAAATGGGACCTTTCCGAGAAGGATTTCGTTGGTGAAGGGGCCGTAGAGGTCGGAGGTGTCGAGGAAGGTGACGCCGGAGTGGACGGCGTGGTGGATGAGAGCTATCATGTCTTCTTCCGGCTTGGGAAGGGCGCCATAGAAGGCCGCGGACATGCCCATGCAGCCGAGGCCCTGTGCGGAAACCTCCAGTCCCTGAGAACCCAGCTTTATCCTCCCCACTACTCTTCCGGCCTCCATTTCTTTCTTCTACAGTAGAAACCCAATTAAGTTCAGTGATTAAAAAGGCTCTTTGTGAGAGAGTGGTTATTTTAGGAGCTGAGGGATATCTATATCTATATCTATATACATATATATATATATATAGGCCAAAAGAAAGTGAAATAATCAATCTTCCAGCGTATGGACTTACGTCTTGTTACAAATAAAATAAAAAATAAAAAAAGGCGTAAGAACTTACGTCAGCCTATCTGACAGGGTCCTTTTTCTTTGTTAGTAAAGCACCATCAAGTGTAGTGATGACTACATCTTAGAATTAACTTTAGTTCGACGGGACATTACAAATTTAGCGGTAATCGCTAAGGATAAGGATAATTCTCGAAATAATATTCAAGTTTAAATTTAGAAGAGTCTCTAAAAATAAAGCTTCTCAAGATAAAGATTATACAGTTACAATCGATAAGCATCAGAGTAGTTAAAGTTTAAATTCAAATGTAATTTGATATTTTTCTGAATTCAAATATTGTTATTTATTGTAACAACTTCAGTTATAAATATAAAGCCTATACTAATGTAAAGGTAAGGCAATACATTTCAAAACACTTTTGATTATCAATTTCTATATGGTATCAAAGCCAATTTTTTTCAAAACGCACGTTCAGCTATTGAAAGAAAACATCGACATATTGTCAAAACTGGATTAGCTCTTCTCTCTCATGCATCTGTTCCTCTTCGTTTTTGGGAAGATGCTTTTGTCACTGCATGTTATCTAATAAATCGAATGCCCACAAATATTCTACAAAACAAATCTCCATTCGAAATTCTTTTCAAAGTCCAATAATTTTTTAAAGGTTTTTGGTTCAGTTTGTTGGCCAAACTTACAACCATACAATGCTAATAAGTTGCAACCTCAGTCTGTTCAGTGTCTATTCCTTGGATATAGTCTTCTACACAAAGGTTTCAAATGTTTTCATATTCAAACCGGTAGAGTTTACTTCTCACGAGATGTGATTTTTCAAGAAGAAATTTTTCCTTGTTCCCAAGTTCAAAAATCGTCGTCCGTGTCTACATCAATTTTGGGTCCGGCTCCTTTTCACCTCTCTCTCATCCAGCCCGTGATAACTCCAGCAGCAACAAGTGTGCACCCAACTGCACATTCACGTCAATCTCCCTCACCCAACGTCACTCCTCACAGGCAAAACACCTCACCTACAGTCACTACCATACCTGCTGAAATCCCAACACCTACCCACCCATAGCTCACCCAATAATCACCCAAGCCGTGGACCAACTCCCTGCCATACCTGCTGAAATTCCAGCAACTACCCCACCCATAACTCACCCAATAGTCACCCAAGCCATGGAACAAGTCCCTGCCATACCTACTACAAATACAGCCCCTAGCCCACTGTTGTTACCGTGCACAATAATGATGAATAATATGGAATCAAAAAGAGAAAGAGATCAAGAGAGAGTTGAGACACAGATTTAACGTGGTTCGGTAATTTGCCTACGTCCACAGGAGAGTGCGGCTATATTTGTATATTCAATGATTTAGGGTTACAACATAACATATTTATAGGCAAACCCTAATTATAAGTATTTTGAAAAACCTCAAAATACTCTCCACAACTTATTTGTCTCCCATGCCCACATAAACTAATTACACCCAATGGGCCTTTAATATAATATGAGCCACTTGTTTCAACAATCTCCACCTTGGCGAGTATTCACCTTTTTGAAGATAATCAAGTATTGGGCCTCCACCTAGAACTGATAAGTTTGGGGCTGCCGCCTCCTCTCCTTTCCTCTCCTCTCCTTTCTAGCACCTAGATACATTTATCAAGTCCAAGCAATGCTTGAACTTATTTGCAGTAATAGGCTTCGTCAACATATCCACTGCATTTTCAGAAGTATGAATCTTCTCAAGTAACAATTCACCTATAGCAACCAATTTCCTGATCTTGTGAAACCTCACATCAATGTGCTCGGTTCTCACATGATACACCTGGTTCTTTGCCAAGTAAATGGCACTTTGACTGTCACAATACAACGGAACTCCAACTTGCTGAATACCCAGCTCCCTGACTAACCCTGTAAGCCACAAAGCTTCCTTTGCAGCCTCAGCCGCCGCCATGTACTCCGCCTCAATCGTGGACATTGCAACCGTGGACTGAATCATGGACTTCCAACATATGGGTCCTCCTGTAAGAGTGAACACATAACCCGTGGTTGATCTCCTGTCATCCAAGTCCCCTGCATAATCTGCATCCACATATCTCACAACTGACAAATCACTCTTTTGTCTGACAAAAGTGATGTCGTAGTCTATAGTACCTTTCAAGTATCTAAAAATCCACTTAACTGCATCACAGTGCTGTTTCCCCTGATTTGCCATGTACTTGCTCACCACGCTCACTGCATGAGCCAAATCTGACCTGGTACATACCATAACATACATCAGACACCCCACTGCACTAGCATATGGGACCTTTGACATGTCTCAGTTTCTTCAACTGTCTTTGGACATTGTGAGGTAGACAAGCGGAAGTGATTCGCCAAAGGTGTACTTACTGGTTTTGCATTCTCCATGTTAAACCTCTCCAACACCTTCTTCACATAACCGGCTTGAGACATCCACAATCTCTTGGCATCTCTGTCCCTACGAATCTCCATCCCAAGAATCTTCTTGGCTGCGCCCAAATCCTTCATGTCAAATTCTCTACTCAACAAAACCTTCAGTTTGTTGACTTCCACTATACTCTTTGCTGCAATAAGCATATCATCCACATACAGTAACAGAAAATAAATGAGCCATTATCAAGGCTCCTCACATACACACAACAGTCATACTCACATCTCCTGTAGTCAATTTTGATCATATAGGAGTCAAATTGCTTATACCACTGCCTTGGAGACTGCTTCAGCCCATAAAGTGACTTCTTCAATTTACAGACTAAGTGCTCATGTCCAGGTTGACTGAACCCTTCTGGCTGCTCCATGTAAATCTGCTCCTCCAAATCACCATGAAGAAAAGTTGTCTTCACATCCATTTGCTCCAAAGCCATGTCATAATGTGCTACCAACGCCAATACTGCTCTAATGGAAGTATGTCTGACCACCGGGGAAAATATTTCTTCATAATCAACCCCTTTCTGCTGTGAATAACCTTTTGCTACTAGGCGAGCCTTGAACTTTTCTCCCCCTTTTTCTGATACTGCTTCCTTTTTTTTGAACACCCATTTACACCCTATCTTCCTTTTCCTCTCTGGGAGCTCCACCAAATCCCATGTCTGGTTTTTATGCAAAGACTCCATTTCTTCTGCCATAGCGCCCATCCATTTGCTCTTCTCTTGGCTATTGACAGCATCTTGAAAAGTAGTAGGATCTCCGCTGCTAATAACAAGGGCATAAGAAATCATATCTTTAAAACCGTACCTGGTTGGTGGCCTGATAGTGTGTCTAGGTCTGTCTGTGGCTATATTGTGATGCTGCTCAATTTCTGAAGTAGAAGTCTCTGTACCCTAAGAAGTGTTCTCCTGCACAGAAGTCTCTAACTCTACCTGCACCACCTGCTTATCACTGCTACTGCTTTCTGGCACCTGCTGCTCTTTACCCTGAGTACTCTTCAACATGGAATTTTTGTCAAATACCACGTCTCTACTGATCACCGCCTTGTTTGCCGTTGGATCCCAAAACTTGTAACCTTTAACCCATTTCCTATATCCGAGAAAGACACACTATCTAGACTTTGGATCAAGTTTTGACCGTTCTTCACTAGGTATGTGCACATAGGCTGGACAACCAAATACTCTCAAACCAGAGTAATCTACCTCGTTACCTGTCCACACCTCCTCTGCAACTTTCCCATCTAGTGCTACCCTCGGTGACCTGTTTATCAAGTAGCATGCCATACTTACTGCGTCTGCCCAGAAAATCTTTGCAAGTCCAGCATTCAACCTGAGACATCGTGCTTTCTCTGCAGTCGACCTATTCATCCTTTCCGCCACACCATTTTGCTGTGGTGTCTTGCGAACTATGAAATGTCTCTTTATACCATACTGCTCACAAAAATCCCTGAACTCGTCGTTTGTGTACTCAGTGCCATTATCTGTCCTGAGGCACTTAACCTTCTTCCCAGTTTGGTTCTCCACTTCAGCTTTCCACAACTTGAACTTGGCAAACGTTTCTGATTTGTGCCGCATGAAGTACACCTAAACCTTTCTGGAAAAGTCATCAATAAAGATGACGAAATATATATGTCCTCCCCGTGATGCTGTTCTCACTGGTCCCCATACATCAGAATGAACATAGTCCATAATGCCTTGTCTTGTGTGTGGCTGTCTTAAATTTCTGCTTCCCCAGAACACAGAACTTACAAAAATCAAGTTTGCACGTCTCGATACCCTTCAATAGATTTTTCTTATGAAGCTCTAACATGCCCCGCTCACTCATATGACCCAACTGCATATGCCACAAAATAGTACAATCAAATTCAGACTCTACAGAGGCAATTCCACCTATAACTGTACTTCCTAACAGTTTATAGATATTCTTTGAATTTATCTATCCCTTCATCACTACCATTGCACCCTTAGTTACCTTCATTACTCCACCTACAGACTTATAACCATAACCGTTTGAGTCTAAGGTGCTTAATGAAATTAAATTCTTTTCCACTTCTGGTACATGCCTAACATCACATAACGTTCTAACCACACCATCAAACATTTTAATTCTAATATTACCTATGCCAGTAATTTTGCAATGTGCACCATTACCTATAGTAACTATACCAGAATTAACTGACCTGTAGGTGTCAAACCAATCTCTGTTGGGCGTCACGTGAAATGAACATGCCGAATCCAGAATCCAAGAATCCACAGGCTGCTCTGAAGTAGATACAACAGAAAGCATATCACCATCAGCATCGTCTGAATTGTCTTCCACTACGTTCGCAGACTTTGAGGAACCTTCCTTCTCGTCGTCCTTGTTCTTTTTCCGGTCTGGACAGTCTCGCTTCATGTGCCCTTTCTTTCCGCACTTATAGCAATTGATGTCCTTCCTCCTCCTGGACTTTGACCGATAATTCTTGCCTTTCAAATCACCCCTGTTATTGCTCCTTCCACTCTCATAGTTACCCTGAACAACTAGCCCTTCTCCTTAAGAATTTTCATCAATATTTTCCTTCCTTTGATGAAAAGCCAACAGGGCTCCTGTAACATCCTCCAACTCCAAGGTTTCTTTCCCCCATGTTAGAGTTGTAACCAAATTCTCATAGGTAGAAGAAGTTGGGAGTGAATTCAACAGCATTAACGCCTTGTCTTCGCCTTCGAACTTCACATCAACCCTCTTCAAATCGCCGATTATCTGATTGAATACATTGATGTGTTGGCCCAGATCCGAGCCCTTTGCCATCTTTAAGCCGTACAACCGCTGCTTTATATAGAACTTGTTCGTCAACGACTTTGACATATACCGACTTTCCAGTTTCAACCAAACTGCCGCCGGAGATTCTTCGTCCATGACATGATACATCACATCATCTCCCAGACAAAGCCGAATAGTAGCCACCGCTTTCGCCTCAAGTTCCTTCCAATCTATGTCAACCATCCTTTCTGGTTTCGTCCCATATAGTGCCTTCACCATCCCTTGTTGCACCAACAAATCCTTGACACGTCTCTGCCATAACCCAAAATTTCCGGATCCATCGAACTTCATCACGTCGAACTTTGCAGAAGATGTGCCAATCCCAGCCATCGTATGATTAGGCTCTGATACCAATTGTTGTTACCGTGCACAATAATGATGAATAATATGGAATCAAAAAGAGAAAGAGATCAAGAGAGAGTTGAGACACAGATTTAACGTGGTTCGATAATTTGCCTACGTCCACAAGAGAGTGCGGCTATATATTTCTATTCAATGATTTAGGGTTACAACATAACATATTTATAGACAAACCCTAATTATAAGTATTTTGGAAAACCCCAAAATACCCCCCACAACTTATTTGTTCCCCAGGCCCACATAAACTAATTACACCCAATGGGCCTTTAATAGAATATGGGCCACTTGTTTCAACACCCACTCGTGGCTCAGCCAATAGTCACCCAACCCGTGGATCCTTTAGCCACTCTCAACACAAACACTTCCACATCTGTAGGTCCCCACACTACAAGCCAAAATATTTCTAACAACACCCATTCCATGACTACAAGAGCAAAACATGGTATTGTCAAACCAAAAATACCCACCGATGGTACCACAAAATATTCTCTCCCTCATGCTCTACTAACCGAAGCGAACCTGGATTTGGTGGAACCAACATGCTACTCTTTTGCCATCAAGCATCCGCAATGGAGAAAAGCAATGAACTGTGAATTTGATGCATTGTTACAGAATCAAACATGAAAATTAATTTCCCCTTCAGAGGCTCAGAATATTGTAGGATGTAAATGGGTATTTCGTATCAAACGACGAGCTGATGGGTCGGTTGAAAGATACAAAGCATGTCTTGTTGCTAAGGGCTTTCATCAACAACCTGGTGTGGATTTTGGTGAAACATTCGGCCCTGTAATTAAACCCACTACGGTACATACAGTCCTTTCTATTGCAATTTCAAATGGCTGGGCTATTCGTCAGATTGACGTAAACAATGCATTCCTACATGGGGTTTTATCTGAAGAAGTCTATATGACTCAACCTTCCGGATTTACTCATTCTCAATTTCCCCTACACCTATGCAAGCTGCAAAACGCTCTCTATGGGCTTAAACAAGCTCCCCGAGCTTGGTTCTCAAGGTTAAGCACTCGTTTAATTGCTCTTGGTTTTCATGGCTCGAAATCTGATACATCATTGTTCATATATAAATCTCCTGCCATGACCATGTATGTTCTTATTTATGTGGATGACATAATTATTACGTGCTCTATAGCTACTGCCATAATTGATTTGATCTCACAATTACACTCTGAGTTTGCTATCAAAGATCTTGGAAATTTGAATTTTTTCCTAGGAATTGAGGTTCTACATCAGTCGTGAATTACATACCTATCTCAGCAGCGGTATATCCTAGACCTTCTAATTCGTACAAAAATGGGTGATGCCAAGCCGATTGCTTCACCAATGGCTACTTCAATCAGCCTCTCAGCCTTTGAAGGGACTATTTTTTATGACCCCACTCTCTATCGTAGTACAATAGGAGGTCTCCAATATTTATGCATTACGAGACCAGACATTGCTTTCATTGTCAACAAGTTGTCACAATTCATGCACAAGCCACTTGAGCCTCATTGGCAGGCTGCTAAGCGTCTCCTGCGCTATCTCAAACAGACAATGACATTTGGTCTACAATTTCGACATTCCTCTTCAAATTTAATTCAAGCATTTTCTGATGCGGATTGGGCAGGCTCACGTGATGATCACCGTTCTACTGGAGGTTTCTCTATTTTTCTTGGTCCAAATCTAATCTCATGGAGTTGCCGTAAGCAAAAAACGGTTGCTAGGTCTAGCACCGAAGCCAAGTATAAAACTCTTGCAAACTCTGCTGCTGACATCCAATGGTTAAAATCATTATTGCATGAACTTGGTGTAATTTCAGTTCGAGGTCCAGTTTTGTGGTGTGACAATATTGGTGCTACTTATCTCTCCTCAAATCCAGTCTATCACGCAAGCATGAAACACATCAAGATAGATTTTCATGTCGTTCGTGATATGGTCAACAAGAAGACACTTGATATTCAATTTCTATCTACAAAAGATCAGCTTGCGGATATATTTACAAAACCTCTATCATCTACTCAATTTGCATCTCTTCGTTTCAAGCTCAACGTCGTTACTTTACCGTTGAGCTTATACAGTTACAACTGATAAGCATCAGAGTAGTTAAAGTTTAAATTCAAATGTAATTTGATATCTTTCTGAATTGTTATCTATTGTAACAGCTTCAGTTATAAATACAAAGCCTATACCAATGTAAAGGTAAGGCAATACAATTTAAAACACTTTTGATTATCAATTTCTATAGTAATTAAAGGAGGCTAGGGTAAGTTTTTCTTAATTTTAGTTAACATAAGATCAATATATGCTACATTTACCATCACATTATTAATTAGTATTTATGCACTGAAATTGTACTTATAATTAATCTCATATACAATTAATATAACTTTGATGTTGTTGTGGCCTCGTATTCTGCTGCTAGCTATAAGTACATGTCGCGTACTATGTTGCTGCCATGGCTTCGCACTCTGTCATCGTCGGTCGCCTTGGTCCTATACTCTGTCCCAACCATGTCACTCGTGGTCTTGTACTTCGCCACTCCCATGGCCGTGTCCTCATCCATTTGTTCATGAAAGAGACGACTCTGCACTTGTTCAAAACAAGCTTGACATGGCTTTTCACATTATCGTTTTGACATTTGCACAATACTTTGCCCTCCACATTTTGGAGGCCAAGGCAAGGTGGCCGGATGTTGCTTCCGTTGATAGTTCTTTTATGCTTCCAAAATTTAAGAGAGGCAAGGATTCTCTTAATTTCAAATGAAATAAAAATGAGATAGTTAGTGTTTTTAATATGGGTAAAATTGTTCAACAAATTAAAATGACAATTTTGTCCTTCTTGATATGAGTAATTCTAAAACTCACTTTCGTGTCCCTCTAAAAGCGAGGTGTCTTTTAAAATTATAATTTGATCAAAATTCAATAATAATTTTTGAAACCACCTCATTCTTGAAAAGATATAAGATGAACATAAGAGTGAATTATAGCATTACTCGATTGCGATCCCTATTCCAATGCCGAAAGGGTATTATGATTCAACCAAGTCAATCAATACACACCCCTACTTAGCTTCCACACCAAAAAAGTGTGAAGTTTTTCCTATTCCAACGCACAGAAAGGTATTCCGATTTCGGCCGAGTCAATCTTAATTTGCTTCCACTCTGTTTTTAAAAATATGTTTTGTTTTTTTTTTTTTAAGAGTGTTTTCGTGGTTTGTTTTAAGAGGTATGATACAACCTCAACATAAACTAATAAATACCCAACTTCTCTTTTACATGTCATATTGTGACTTTATCATTATTCTTGTTTTAAAAGAAAATGTGATAATGGCAAGGACAACAAACAAAAATGTCTGAAAAATCTGAAAAATATTTTGTCTGAAAATTATTTTTCAGTATTTGAGAAAGAATTATGTAAAAGTTTATCAAGTATATAATATATGCTCGTGAGTCGCGACACTAGAGTGGCAAGAATTTGTTTTTTTTAGCAATATATTTTGTTGCTAGAGAAAAAATAAAGAGCAGCGAGATATTTTATTCGTTTAGATCCGTAGGGAGGATATCTCAAATTTCGCTCCTTTACACGTGGCTAAATCGATATATATAGTTGGCTTAAATTATATATATATATATATATATATATTTATATTTTAAATGTGGTTACCAACCATCAGCCACCTCTTGAGAGAGGGGGTGGTCAGTGGTCAGCCTAGGGGGTGACTGCGAACTACACAAGTTAGACATATATATTACCACAGTTGTAGTATCAAAGATGACAATTGACTATCTAGCAAGCATAGGTTAAGTATTAGCAAATTGAAAAAGTACAAATATAATAGAGTTTGCAATATGCGAGTGAGTTTAATAGATTTAGAGCATCTCCAACAATGCCTTTCATTTTAGCTACTCAAAATACCACTTCTTTCATTTTAGTTACTAGTTTTTCACTACTCACTCCAACAGAACATCTATTTTAACAATCTCTTTTAATTAAATATCATTTTTTAATATTATTTTATTATTATTATTTTTTTTTCATTTTCTTCCCCATTTTCTCTTCACCGCATAGCTGCCCATTTTCCTCCCAATCTCTCTCACCCACCCTCTTTCTTCCCCATCTCTCTCTTCCTCTTCTCTTCCTTTTCTCTTCCTCTTCTCAAACACCTGGAGGATCTGCAAACAAATTTCAATAAATTGGAGGATCCACACTTCCATTGCCTTCCTAGTTGTTGCTTCAATGTTTATGCACGCCAGAAGAATAAACCCACTTGAATTTAGGCCTTCAATTTGCTCTTCTCTCAAACTTCTCAACTCTGTTGCCCAACCCTTCACCGGACTCCAAAACCCAGACCGGAAACACCAGTATCTGCACAAATGGGTTCCGATTTCGTCTTCGATTTTGCCGAATAATCTTCGATTGGAGGCACTCGTCTTCACCGGAATGGGTTTCATCGAACTTGGAGGCGCTGGTCTTCACCTGTGACAAGGTGAATTGATGAGGAATCTGTGAAGAAGAGAAAGTGGGAGAGAAAGAGAAGAAGAGGAAAAAAAAAATGTGTGCTGTGATCGGAGAAGATGAACCAGAGTGAGAGAGAAAGAAAGAGGGAAGAGAAAGAATGATAAAATAAAGCTAAAAGCTGCTACAGTGAACTTTCATATATGAAAGTTCACCGTAGCATATTTAGGAAAAGCTTCTATTCTAGAGTGTCTGTTGGAGCAACAAAAACGCTAAATTTAACTAAAAAGCTAGTATGAAGGCTCTGTTGGAAATGCTCTTAAAACACTTATTAATTTTGAACAATAATTAGTCTACCTATTATGTTTTTTGTTTTGCACTCCAGCTTCAACATACATTAGTTATTGTTGCCAAAAATCATATCAAAATTGCCAACCTTTTTTTTGCTTTTTAGTTAATAATGTTTTTAATATTGTTGGAGAATCATGCAAATGTTGTGACACGCTTCTTGAGAAAAAAAAACTGTCAATATTGTTGAAGCACTATAAAATAATGAAATTTCTGCTCATTGTGAGTTGAATCAATAAATGAATATAAATAGACTTTAAGATATATGTCGGAGTTCTGATTATGATGCAATTGTTAGTCTTATTCACTGTTTTTTCTTTCTTTTTTCTTTTTTTCTTTCCTATCATCAGTGCAATTGAAGATATTGTAAAATATGATTTATATTATAAACAAAAAGCATAATCAATATGCTAATTCAGTCGCTCCAAACTTTCGAATTTATTGTTGTCTTTTGAGGATTTTATGTAAGTTATCTCAAGCATTATAATGAAGAGAATAATATATTATGAATGCAATAAAGTTAGTAGAATATTCAAAGTAGCATTTACAAGCTATGAGAAAAGATAAATTGATCCATTTATTTGAGGAAGGTGCCGGAGTCACTACAAAAATTTCATTTTTTTCTCACTCGAGTTTTCTGATGTGTCACCTTGTCTGACACGTTAGAAAACTCTTTTGACGCACCGTTTTCTGACCTGGGTCGAAGGTCGAAAACATGGTAGACAAAAAAAAAAAAAAAAAAAAAAAAATCTGACATTTCAATGTGTGCAACGTCAGAAATTTCTGACCTTGCACAATTGCAACGTCAGAAAAAAATTTCTGACCTTGTAATTTTGCAAGGTCAGAAAAATTGCAAGGTCAGAAAATATTCTCACCTTGCAAATTTTAAAACGTCACTAAATTTGCAAAATTATTAAAAAAAAAAAATTGGGCAGCATGAGCAATATTGCACAAAAACATATTTGCAGGTCTACACATATATGTTTTTGAACACATAGATGGCACCCAAAACATTAACTAACCAGTTAATCTTGCAAAACAATCAAAGAAAGTAAGCCAAAGACTTATTTGGAATTTAACCCAATTAAGTTTATTCCTGCTTCACTATGCCAGTCAAACAGGCTTGGTTCCACATATGCATATCAGAAAACACTTAAACAAGGAACTACACTAGATTATGATTTCATGCCATAATCTTAATTTCAAACATGGCAGTTATGACACAGTGCATGTAGTTTTACCAGAAACGACACATGTTCATACTATCCAGAAAGTTAGGGCTGAAATCTGATCAAATACCTCTGGTTTCATTCCTATTATCTCATCTGGGAGACTAATGCACTGGTTAAGGTCAAGAGTCCCAACTACTACTCGATCTTCTCCATTGTCAGAAAACTACAAAAGATTAAATGAAACATTGAATAACAATAATTTTACATGGTGACACATGAAAAATATACATTTCCATGTATACATAACTCCTCTTAATATCACAGTATCTAATGCCATTGTAACAATAGGAAACAGAGGAAATTTAGCAGTGATGATCCAAAAACACAGAGACACAAATGCATAGCATTAAATGAAAATTCAAAGATGTGTGTGTGTGTGTGTGTGTGAGAGAGAGAGAGAGTTAAAGAGGGCTCGTGTCCATGACTAGCACCACATAAAATCCAAATTAAGGCATACTTGGAGGACGGAAGTTGGAAGTTAAATTACTACAGCATTGTTACTTAAATCTGAATTATTTGCATATTCCAGCATTAACCAACCATTTTCATCTATGATTCACATATTTGAATAATTCTAAACTACAAAATACAAGTCTTTGAATTTGTTTGTTAGTCTCTGGAACAGCCAAATTACAGAGTATCTGCCACCATACACAGACAAAGACAGAAAACAGCCAACCAATCCAAAACCTAGCTCATTAGATTCCACTAAGCTGATAAGCTTTGCTTCAGACACAGATTTTGTTAAGTATTCTTTGTATAGATCCCCTAAATGGGGCACACAAATCCAACAAAAACCCAAGAGAATTGTTTGATGATAATCTCACTGCATCAAGAAAATTCATATGAAACTAAAGGGTATAAACTTGTGATTCAGCAAGCACTGTCCTAACAAAACCTACAGCCTAATGCCAAATGTAGAAATCAATGAAGTAAGTTGTATGCCACTCATATACATTCATGCATGTAAGCTGGCGCCAGCACATAGCTATGTGCAAGTATACAAGTGATCTGGGGAAAAGGTTACTTACACTTCCTACTGAACTACTCCAACAACGAACTTGAGAAGAGACTACTCTCATGCCCTTTGAGAGAATAAGATGCCGGCTGTACATTCAAAGTCAATGAATGACTGGATGCTCGTCCTGCTCCCACAGCAAGCCTATTTAATCTAAACTTTACTTGCTGGTCTCATATTAGGAAAGACTCAGGATGTCCCAGGGACTTCACCGTCTGACCTTCTACTGGTATATGTTTCTCCATAGGTGATGAAGTAACTGAATTACTGCTGGCTGTTCATCACAGTAGATCAGTTAAGGAATATGTGTTGCAATTGCCTACAAGTTATATCAATAAAATTTGGCATCCAAGCATATCCATATAGACATAATAAATCTATTCATTAATGCTTACAGAACTCATTATGGAGGAGCCATGCAAAGAAGTTTGACACTCTGATCTCCTCTTGGTCTAAATGCCACAACATATCTAGTAATAGTAACAATGATTGAATATATTCACAAGAAAGCATATGAATAAGCCTAATCAAGCGATGGCAATGAGCTTAAAATGATAAGCCTAATCTGAAGTTTCCTTTCCCTAACACCCCCTATCCCCCAACCCAAAAGAAGATAAAAATAAATAAGGGAAGAAAAGACACCAAGCACCAACGTAGAATTCTAATTTCATGTAATCCAAGTACTTATAAAAAAAAAAAAAAAATTAATTTCATGTACTCTGATTTATGCTACTGCCTGTATTATATGAGTTCATGAAACAAACCCAGTAACTTTGCATATCTGTTAAAACTAGACTGTTTTCTTTATTGGGTTCGAATTACAGGGAAAACTAGACTGTTTTCTTTATTTGATCGAGCTTAAAAAGCTCATAGAGGCAAATCCCCTCTTTCGCGATAAGCTTGTTTTCTCCACTCTGAAGTCATCAAGACTGCGGACTTTAATAAACCAAAGGTATGGAAGCAAGCTGAACTTTATAATTTACTCTTTTTAGTTTGCCTTTATGCCAACTTAGCATTGCAACAGCAATCAAAGGAACAACTAAATACAACCAAGAAAAAACTTCAACTAGCTTTCTTTTCTTTTCTCTTTTTCTTTGAGCGTTCCCGGCAACCAAACAGATTCTAACATCATTCCACAAATATTGTTACAATACATAACAAATACAAAACTGCGAGAGTAAAGAACAAACCTAGAATCAAAGTACTTAAAAAAAAAAAAAACAGAACCCACAAAATCCCAGAAACCCAGAACCCCAAATCAAACAGAAAACAATACAAGATCCGTCATTTACTGAAAAGAAAAGAGAAACCCACATACAATGAAACAAGAAAGAGAGAAAACAGAACAATATGCAGGAGAAATTAAGCATTAATATAAAAAAAAATCCCAAACTCCACAATTTTCTTCCACCATTCGTACACAAACCCCAGCAGGAAAAAAAAAAAAAAAAAAAAACCNCCGAAATTTCAAAAAGTGGCAAAGTGAATCCCGTTGACTTTTCCGTCAAATTAGACGAAAAATGATGAAAAGACATAAATGTTCTCAGGCTTTTTTTTAAAAAAGTTCCGTTTAATTTGACGGAAAAATTAATAAAATGTTCAATTTGCCACTTTTTGAAACTTCAGGGGGTAAACTGCCACTTTTGAAACTTTGGGGTTCAAATTGAAAATCCTCTGAAACTTCAGGGGGCTAAACTGAATTTTCCCCTAAAAATTATGTTTATGAATTGTTACTTTTTAAAATTATAGACGTTCGATAAAATATATTAAAATGTATTTTTTAAATTAATTAAGTATTTTGATAAAATTAGTATATAATTATGATTTTAGACCAAATAGGTAAATATTGTCTTAAATAATTTTTTTAAGTGAAATCGTGATTTTGGGAGCACGATTTCAATAAATACAATTTTAAAAATTACATTTTTAAAAATTATGCTTTTGATATTGTCACTTTTTAAAATCACACATGTGTTTGATAAAACATGTTAAAAAGTTTTTTTTTTTTTTTATCAATTGAGTGTTTTGGTAAAATTAACATATAATTGCGATTTCAAACCAAATAAGTAAATATTGCCTTAAATAATTTTTTAAACTAAATCGTGATTTTGGTTTAAATTCACACTTTTTTAAATAAGCATCATCTAGTCAGGTTATTGAAATCGCAGATTTTTTCACAATTTTAAAATTTACGTTTTTAAAATCGCAATCCCAAATACTCCAAAATTACGATTTAGTTTAAAAACACAGATTATTTTTTTAAAAACACCCTCCCAAACGGCCCGTAATGTCATTCCCAACTTTTGCGTACGTGCCTACTCAACGAATCTAAATATAATTTTCCAGTTTAGCATTTTTTTTGGATAAGAGGCACGATTATAGTATTATTTTTATATTAGCTTTGCTAAAAATAACTTTTTATATATAAATTAATTATATATAACACGTGCCGATATTTGATTAGTGCTACTGTGACATTTTATTAAATTTTGAACGAAATTTTAACGGAGGTACTATCTTAATCTTTATAAAAACCGTATATACCTCCCGTAATAAAAATAAAACTCTAAAAAGAAAAAAAAAATGTTAAAACTCTAATGGGCAAAAAAAATATATAACCCCTATTATCATTTGAGTGTGTTTGTTTTGTAGGTATTTAATGAAAAGATAAATGATAAAAAAAAAAATTAAAATAAAAACATTTCTTTTTACTATTTTAACCAGTAAATTTATTGATAAAAGGCTGTATCAATAGCATAATATCTAAGCGTTTGGACCAAAATAATTTTAAAAGTTCATTTTATATTTATTTTAAGTCTATCTAAAAATAATGTTGTTATTAAAATTACTATTTAATTAAAATTTAATAATAATTAATTATAAATCTAATAATAATTTTAATAATTACATCATTCTTAGATAAAGACTAGATAAACTTATAGTATTACTTTTTGAACTGGCCTACCCCAAGCATTTGAAGTTAGGACAAATGAAGGGAGCTCCCCCAGCAAAGATATTTTAAAAATAAATAAAACAAATGAATATATAATATTTTTTGTTGCATTAATGTACGCATATTAAAATGAGTGTTTTATGCTGTATTTGTAGTATGTATATATGTGCTTCCAAGGTTTGGATCTCCAATTTAACCGGAGTATCAAATCATTGAGTATCTAGGAGGACCGCGATGGTCAACAAATTCTTTCCTGTCACCGCCGGCCTAATCGATGGATTTTTTTTTTTTCTTTTTCCACATGTACGCGCAAGAGATGAGAGGGAATTCGAACTAGTAACTGTCGTTTCCTTCAACCCAATTTAAAGGAAAATTTTGTCTGTTTCATTAAGCGTGCATAATCTCAGCCGAATGAACTACTTCTTTGAGACAACTCAAATGTTCAAAATCAAACTATATACTTGACTTAAATTATGATTTTTGTTTTTTAATTGTGGTTACCAACCAACAACCACCTCTTGAGAGTGGGGGTGGTCAGCCTATGGCGTGAATGGGTTTTTTAAGAATTACACAAGTTAGTAATATCACAATTACAATATCAAAAATGACAACTGAAAGTCTAGCAAGCATAGGTTAAGTATTAGCAGGTTGAGAAAGTAATGACATGATGGAGCTAGCAACATACGAATGGGTTTAATAGATTTAAAACACTTATTTTGAACAATAATTAGCCTACTTGTTATGTTTTTTGTTTTGCACACAAGCTTCAACATAAATTAGTTCTTGTTGCCAAACATATATCAAAATTGCCAATTTTTTTTTTTTTAGATTGGTTAATAGTGTTTTTAATGCTATTTGATAATCATGTAGATGTTGTGACACGCTTCATGAAAAAAAATTATATATATATTGAAATTGTTGAAGCACTACGAAATAATGAAATTTCTACTAATTGTTGCTTAAATTAATAAATGAATATAAAGAGACTTTAAGATATGTGTTGGAGTTCTTATTACGATACAATTTTTAACCTTATTCACATTTTTATTTTTTTTGTCATCAATGCGATTGAAGATATTGTAAAATGTGATTTATATTATGAACAGAAAGCATAAGTAATATACTATCAATTTACAGTTGTCTTTTGAGGATTACATATGAGTTATCTAAAGCATTATAATGAAAAAATTAATATATTCTAAATGCAATAAAATTAGTTGAACTTTCCAAGATATGAGAGAAGATAAATTAAACTCTTTTATTTGAAGATGTTTATGAATTTTATGTCAAAAACAATATTATTGTACTCAATATGGATAGTCTATTGTGACAAAAAGATTAAAGCATGAAAAATCCACAATCAAGATCATGTGGAGCTTTTAATATTATACCATTACAGACATGCAATTCTAGAAACTTAATTAATGTTGTTTACTTTTAACAAGAATAAATTAATTTGCATTGCTCAATTATATTCGAATGATTTTTTTAATAATTCAACTTATTACCTTGGATAACCAATTTGAAAGCTTGAAACATACATCATTGACATTCGTTCTAGGGAATAATTTATTATAAGCACAGTCAAGATCTCAATAGAAGACCATAAGGATTTAAATTATTGAGACACACACAATAAAAAGCATATATGTGCTTAAGCAGCTTTCCATGAAGAAAGTGGCGGAGTTTCAGAATTCTTCCAAGTCGTAACGTCTTTGGAATATCTATCACCCTTAACAACATCCTCGGAAGCAAATGATTCGAGCTCAACCATTTCTTCTGGTGTGAGTTTCATAGACAGAGCTCTAATGTTATCGTTGAAGTTTTCAATCTTGGTGGTTCCTGGAATGGGACACACGTCATTCCCTTGGTGATGAACCCATGCCAGTGCCAGCTGTGATGGGGTGCATCCCTTCCTCGTTGCCATCTCATTAACACGCTCGAATATGGTTTTATTGTGCTCTAGATTTTCAGGAAGGAACCTAGGTATCAACTGCAAGGAGAAAATACATGCATTAGGTGAGGCATAGGTTCATGGCCAGTGTAATTTTGGTATTCCTTTCATTATTCGAGAACATCAGTATAATGTGTCATGAGAAATGCTATATATATTTTCATTCTCACACTTTTAAATGAATCTTCATCTTCAATGACGTGACACTACAAATTACTAACAATGATTTTAAGCACAACGTAAAAAAGTGTACATTTAAAGTTGTGAGTGGGATTGTGTAACATTCCTCAAGTGTCATTGAGTTACTTGCGTATATTAATTACTCATTATTTTTTTTAAAAAATAAAATAAAATAAGTCAGTCATGAGCCATTAAATAAAAAACTAGTTTATTTGAAAAATCAAATGAAGCTATTGACCATCTATTATTTTGACTTGTAGATGTACAAACCTTTAGCAACTCCTTGTTCGTAAACTTTTCGACAGCCTTAACCCCGGACGAAAAGAATCCTCGTCCAAGAGGACTGTATGCAACAATCCCAATGCCCAGTTCCCTGTTCAATTATTTATAGTTTGGATTTTAATTATTCTATAACCACATAAAAAAAAAAAAAAAAAAGCAATTAATTAAGGTTATTGATAACGATGCCTCACCTGCAAGTAGGAATGATTTCTTGCTCGACATCTCTAGACCACAGAGACCACTCCAGCTGCACAGCAGTGATGGGATGAACTGCGTGAGCTCTTCTGATGGTGGAAGCAGAGGCCTCGGAGAGACCTATGTACTTTATTTTACCTTCTTCAACTAGTTTCTTCAGTTCCCCAATCTATACAGCATACACAAGAAAAGAATCAGGGGTACTCAATTGCAAAATGAAGCTAAATTTAATTATATGAACATATTGACAGTCTTCAAAAAATGCCGATCGAACTCATTGGTGTTATTCTCTCATTAGGTTGAATTGATTGAAGTAGAACAAAAAGGCGAATAAGGTGTTCCCAAATTGGTTTGCGTGTGCTCCTAAAGGTAACTGCAATTATATCATTATACGACAACAAAGTAGTACCTAGATCTTCATCCTCTACTCTAACCTATCATGGAAAACAGTCACTCTGCTTGACAGAGGGTAGTTTACAGAGGATGAGAGGAACAAACCGTGACTTCGATGGGAAAGCGGATGTCAACGCGGTGCTGGTAGTAGAGATCGATGCAATCCAATTGGAGACGCTTCAAGCTGGCCTCACAGGCGGCTCTCACATACGCCGGATCGCCACGGATCCCCTTCTTTCCATCCCTTCCGAACTTGGTTGCCAATTCCACCTTCTCCCTCACCCCTCCCTTCAGAGCCTGAGTCCCGAGAAACGAAATTTAAGAACAAACGAACAACACAAATAAATATATAAAAAAAATTAAATTTAAAAAAGAAAGAAAGAAAGAAATGGGACCTTTCCGAGAAGGATTTCGTTGGTGAAGTGGCCGTAGACGTCGGAGGTGTCGAGGAAGGTGACGCCGGAGTGGACGGCGTGGTGGATGAGAGCAATCATGTCTTGTTCGGGCTTGGGCTGTTCATGGAAGGGGGGGAACGGGGACATGCCCATACAGCCGAGGCCCTGTGCGGACACCTCCAGTCCCTGAGAACCCAGCTTTATCCTCCCCACTACTCTTCCTGTCTCCATTTCTTTCTTCTACAGCAGAACCCCAAGTTCAGTGATTAAAAAGGCTCTTTGTGAGAGATCAGTGGTTATTTTAGGAGCTGAGGGATATATATATATACTAGGAGTACTTGACGAAATTTAATACCGTTAAATACTTTGATACCATGTTAAATATATTATATAAAGTGAAATAAGGAGAGAGAGAAGAGAGAGAGCGGAAGTCAACAATGGACTATATTGTATCATATTGTGATGTATTATAATGGATACAATAGCCTTCTTATATAGGAGTGAGAGAGGAGCCTTGACTCCCAATATTACCAATGTGAGACAAGCCCCACATATACACTAACATCCCCCTCAAACTCAATGTGTCTAAACATTGAGGTTAGAAAACAAAAGAAAGGATAATAAAAAAAAAATATATTTTTTTTTTTAAGTCTGCCAGAAAAGTTGCTGGAGGTGGCCAGAGTTGGGCGGCCGTTGGCAGTGGATGGCGGCTGGCAGCGGCAGCTGGTGACTAGAGATGGCTGCTAGACCAAAATCATTGGGCTTGAAACTTGTATTGAGAGCCTTATAGGCTAATTGGGCCTGTTAAATGGGCCAAAATTTGGCCATAACCTATGGACCATTGAATATGGTTGACCCAACAATAATATGAACCGGGTCAAGGATCCGAACTGAAATGAGACCTGCTTGGTCGAGTTGATGGATTGGATTGCCATATTGGTGGATCTGGGTCTAACCCACTGGACCGGGTCGATGGTTTTTTTGGATCCGTTTTAAACCTGATTTGAATGGGCCGGTTTAAATGGGCCTAAAAGACCGAAACCCCTGGACCGATTGAAGGTCTGACCCACTTGAGAAGATCCGGTTCTAATCCGTTGGATTAGGCCGAAAATATTGGATCTGGATCATATTTGATTTTTTTTTTTTTTTTGGTGGAGCTTGACACGAGGCAGAGGCTAAGGCTAACGTGGTGGCTCTCTAGAGAACACGTGGAAGCTGGAGAGTGATGAGGAGCGCCTGGCGCGTGTAATGCACGCGCAAAAACCTGATGGCTGCATGAAGTGCGTGCATCTCACACACAATAAGCGCGTGGGGTTGGAAAAACGCCTGTTACACACGCAAAAGCCTGATGGCTGCATGAAGCGCGTGCATCTCACACACAAGTAAGCGCGTGAAATTCACACGCCAGAAGGTCTAGGGCGCGTGGGAGCGTGAATTTCATGCGCCAGAAGGTGCTAGGGCGCGTGGGAGCTCGTGGGAGATGCAACCGACGCGTGGAGGAGCGTGCCACACCATGGCAGCGCGTGGGAGCACGTGAGGCGCGTTTGCAAACTGGCAAATCCTTCTGGACGCGCGTGTAGGCGCGTGGAAGCTTGGACGGTGGTGATCGCTTCGGATTTGGACTTGGAGTGTCTGATCTATCGTTTGGGGAGAAGTGTGGTGCATGTGCAATGCCGGAATGGGCTGAAATTGCACAGATCCACCGATCCGGGGCCGAGACACCACTTTTGGTGGTTCTTTTGGCTGAGAGGGGTCTTGGTGGCTGTGCGATAGGCTCGGGCAAAAGCTGCTAGAAGAACTGGCGGCACGGTCGGCCAGAGATGGTTGGCTGCCGGAAGGAGCGCCAAAGGAAGAGCGGGAATACCGTATTGGCTGCACGGTCGGCCGGAGTTGGGTAGCCGCCGGAAGGAACGCCAAAGAAGGAGCGGGAGTACCGCTTTTATTGGAGGCCACAAGAAAGGTGGCTCTAATGCCATGTTAAATACTTTGATACCATGTTAAATATATTGTATAGAGCGGAAGAAGGAGAGAGAGAGAGAAGAGAGTGAGTGGAAGCCAACAATGGACTACATTGTATTATATTGTGATGTATTATAATGGATACAATAGCCTCCTTATATAGGAGGGAGAGAAGAGCATTGGCTCCCAATCTTACCAATGTGGGACAAGCCCCACATATACACTAACAAATACGAAATAAAATGATTAATATAATATAATGTAATATAATCTAGTGGTTAATTATTTTACAACATGGCTTGGACATCAAAGGAAAGCGTATATATATTCAAACAGAACATCACATTAATTTCATCAACAAAAAAAAAATCACATTAATATAATTAAACAAGTTTTTTTGTGTCGATCGTTTAGTAGTAAGAGTCTAATTATGAGGCCAAAGTGGCATACGATTAATTACGCACATCGTGCTTTTTAACCAAATGTTCATCCTTTAGATTCCTAGTACTATTGTTAGCCTATCGATGAATCATTCTTGTGTTTTCCGTGAGCACTCAAATTTGTTTTTTCCTTTCTCTTCATTTTCTTATGACCTAGCCTACCGATAGTTCCAGGCAAGTATGTCCTACCCAAGTTTTGGGCAGGTTTAAGAGGGTCCCGTTCAAGTCCTGTCGGGTCCCAAACAAGTTATGGTAGGTCTCGTGCAAGTCTTGGGCGAGTCCAAGTCAAGTTTCGGCGAGGTCCAGGGCGGGTCTTAGTAGGGTCAAAACCGTAAACTATTTTCCGAAATTAAAGAAGAATTTTTGGTCGAAAGGAAAGTATTTTTCGTTAACCATTATTTTACGTCGCAGTAAACATTGTAAAATAAGGAAATTATTTTTTAAAACCCATTTTACATCGAAGTAAAGGAAGTTTGGGCGAGTCTTAATAAGGTTCGTCGATTTGAAAATGAAATGCTCAAAGTTAAAAAATGGTTTACGATTTTCAAAACCGTAAACCATTTTTCGAAATTAAAGAATAATTTTTTGTCAAAAAGAAAATATTTTCTTTGACCACTATTTTACGTCGTAGTAAACACCATAAAATGAGGAAATTATTTTTTAAAAACTATTTTACGTCGAAGTAAAGAGAGCCTAAGAAAAATTTTTGATAAAAAAAAAATATTTTTTGTTGATCAAGATTTTATGTTGCAATAAATATCGTAAAATATAAAAATTATTTTCTGAAAATAATTTTACGTTCAAATAAACGAAGTTAAAGAAAAAATTTCAAACCTGTCGAGTTGATGCGCCTTTGCACCTTGACATTTTCAAACTTGTCATAAATAATACATTGTGACTCAAACTTGGGGAATTGTGCTGTTGTTTAACCAACAAACAACACCGAGACAATAATGAGGAGTAAAATAATAATAATAATAATAATAATAATAATAATAATAATGATGAGGAGGAGTAAAGATTGCGTCAATTTTCACCTGCTGTTTTCATGACACGTCCTTGTTTTTCCTGTCATAGTGGCGCAAACACGGGGTTGCCGATACGAGGATCCAACGGTTCACATGAGGATAGCAGTCACATCATCGTGGCCGATGAATGTGACTTTCAAAAGATAGGAATAGGATAAGGATGTCCCCGTCATTTAAATTAAATCCTATTCTAATGACACGTTAGCCAATGGCTGCATCGATCCCACGTTAATCAGGTTTGCTTGCCAGTTGGGTCGACTCAAGGACAATACTACATCATGAGCTTCAAAAACAATTTAGCTTAAACAGTCTCATGGCCCACTCTAAACTATATGGATACCTTTATATCCTTAATTAGTGTGGAAATTTAAATCTTACTAAAAACAAATCATAAAATTATTATATACTCAACTCAAGTACTTGTTAATTACAAGCATAATATATATAGTGTCAATACGCAGCATTCTTAAACTTCTCAGACAAAGACAAGGCCAAGAAGTTTTATGAGAGGGGATTAAAGCAAAATTATTATTTTTTGAAACATTACTAATGGGGCAGATTTTGTATGAAAATAATTAAAAAAAAAAAAACCGTTGCTAACGTTTCAAAAACCAATGGTGTCCAAAAAAAAAAAAAAAAAAAAAAAAAAAAAAAAANTTTGCTCTCAAATGATGGAAATGTCTTTATACTGGACGTGATGCTAGGGGTGAAATAGCGGTTGCGGTTAGCGGTTAGTGGCTAAAACCGCTAACCACCTAAGCGGTTAATAAAATCTACTAACCGTCTCCGCTAACCGGGTAACGGTTAACCGCCTAACCGCCGGTTAACGGTTAACGGTATGCGGTTAACCGCTTTTTTACTAACTGTTTTTTTTTTTTTTTGCTTTTTATTGGGCTTTTTTTGGACTTTTTATTGGGCTTTTTTTTGGACCGGTTTTTGGCTCACTTTATACCATTTTTTTTCTCACTTTAAACAATTTTTTTCCCCTTTCTGATGATTACATGTAAATGATTAAATTTTATAATGAAGATATAGATCAGTGCAAGCATTTGAAAACCAAATACATAATTGAAACAAACAAGAATACATGGCCTTCTCCCGGCATCTTCCATGGTTGCATATTATAGAATTCGACATATATGCCCACACACATTCAACCTCCATTCCCAGTCCTGCACTATCAATTTACTTGGTTCAACACAAACATGTCCAACCAAACGCAACCCACACAGACACGGAAGAGCACGAGGAGTCTAGGACATACACATATATAAGAGTACACAAATTACATAACAAAACAGAGCAATTCTCTCACTGTTTTCCAATCACAACAAATACAAAGCATACGTGTTGTTAAATCATAAATCATATGCAGATTTAAACAAAAATTCAAGAAATTGAAGAAATCCCAAAATAAAAAACCTGGAAATAAAATAATTGAAAAGTGAAAACCTAAAATGGCAAAATCTTCAACGAGCGTGAGAGAGACAGAGGCGGCATGAGAGAGGAGAGACAGAAGCAGCAAAACGGCGTGAGAGAGAGGAGAGACAGAAGCAGCAAAACGACGTGAGAGACAGAGGCAGCGGCGTGAGAGAGAGACATTGAGACAGCGGCAGTGGCATGAGAGAATGATTTTAGGGTTAGGGATGAAATATGAAAGAAAGAGATGTATATATAGTCATACTAAAACGACATCGTTTTAGTTTATAAGTAAAAAATATATATTTTTTATAAGTAAAAAATTAAAAATGGTGAAACACTTAAATAGTGAATTGAACCCAGGAGCAGATGGGGTAAAATAGGCACATAATAACCACTAGGCCACAATAACTTATTGTTAATTATTGTTTAAAATATATATATAATATAAATATATATTATATTTTAAAAAAAGCGATTAGCGGTCAGGCGGTTTTTCAAAAGTCACTAACTGCTAACCACTAACCGCCTAGGCGGTTAGCGGTTAGCGGATGCGGTTAGATGGTTTTAAATTTCACCCCTACGTGATGCTAATACAACAGCCCATCGGCTTGCTCAAATGGCAAAACATTTTTTCATAAATAAAGTTTGATTGGAGGATTCTCTGAATTGTATTCGTGAGTTAATTTTGATGGAACAGTCTGCTCTATCATTGATTTTATTTTATTAACGATAATCTGAGTCTATTATTAAAATAAAAAAAAATACAAGCATAATATACACACACTAGTGGGGACGGCACATGCAATGCATGTGCTTGGTTCCTGTGTTATGAATCCTTATAATTCTAATATCATACATATATTATATTATAAATTAGATTTAATATACAGATTGTTTAATATCATACATATATTAGACAAGGCACGTGCAATTCACTATGTAATGTATTTTTATAATTCTTAACATTAAAATTACAATATCATATACATAAGTTATTATAAATATATTTAATACTTATATAGAATGATTTAATATACAAATTATTTTATAAGCAAATATTTTGATACAATCAAGTTAACTAAGATAATAGTAATTTGTCATACACCATAAGAAAAATAGTAGGTAAATCAGTAATGTGCAAAACAAATATAATATATAATAATTCATCAACGATATTTACCTACATCTTTGGTAAAAATGAAAATAAGAAAAATAATATTGGAGCGGCGTCATTTAATCAAAATTAGTCAATGAAAGTACAGAATAAAATATACTAAAGTTAAGACTATAATTACTTTAGTGTTTCTTTAATAGTTCCATTATCCAAAAGACTAAAATGACTAAAATGAATTTGAGACTAAAATTACTTTAGTCTCAATGAAAATATACCTACTTGGTGAGATTTTTCTTTGTTCTACCTCTATGAATTTGCTTTGTTTTTGTTTTGATTTTGATTTGTTTGTTCAACTACAATTGGTGTTTGATATATATATATTTGTAGTGATTATTTATGTGCTTGATGATTTTGTTGGTGGGTTTTATTCTCATTTCTCACACTAATGTTTGTTTTTTGGTGGGTTTTGTTTGAAATAGGTGTATCAAAGAGGTAAGTATTCATTAAAAAAAATTGATTTTATTTTTTTTTATATTTATTTCTATGCTTGATGAAAAACTGATTTTTTTTTTTTTTAGTAGTGTTTATTTTTGTAAGGATTTGTAAATAATAATAATTGCTTTGTTTATAGTGTTTATTTCTATGCTTGATTTTTTTGGTGTGTTTTGTATGGGTTTTTGACAAATTTTTTATAGATACATACTTATCTAGATATACAGGATCTTAAATAAAAAAAGCTATATCTAAAACAAAACAAGTTAAACGTTTTTATTGTTGTGTTGGGTCCACAATGAATTCTATGGGTCCTTAGGGTTGGTGTTTTCTTTTCTATCCCATAGTTTCCGATCATGGATCAAGCCACATATCATAACTTTTTCTACTCATCCTGTATATTGTCCTTTTTTGTTCTGTGTTAGGCTAGAAACTTATTAATAGACGAGATTTTACGAAAAAGTTCTTTATATTCCTTTATATTCATAGGATATACTAAAATTACATGAAGATCGGAACACAAATAATCCTCCAATTTCTGACGGATGTGATTATGAGAAAAACCCTCATTTTTTCTCTCCTCCCGAATGCTCTCTTCTTTCTCTTTTTCCTTCTTTTTCTTTTTCTTTTGTTTTCTATTTCACCAACCTTATCTCTCATTTCTTTCTTCCTTTCACATTTGAAGACAATAGGGTAAAATGGTCTTCAAAATTATATGTGCAAAAATGACTCAAAAGTCCCTCCCCAAAGTGATCATTACGTAGTTGGGAAATGTTAAAATCGTCAATTACCTAGTGCACAAGAAAAAGAACTACAGTCCAAACAAACGAAAAGACGAAAACAACCAAACAAAATCATCTAATCCTTACAATTCAGAAAGGGTAAAACAGTAATTACGACAATCAAAAGAGAAACCAGTCCTCTCAATTCTCCAAATACTTACACTTTTAAAAGTTACAACAGTCATTTTAGTCTCAAGTAAAATGACGCTATTCTTGTGACATCCCTCTTTTTATATAGCTATTAGGTAAAGATAAAGGCCTTGTTTGGGCTGGACTGGACCCGACCTAACTTAAAATTCTAAAAAATTCTTCTCAAAATCAACCTTAATATTGTCTCTAATTGGTAGCTTAATCGACTGTAGATCACGACTAATGAAGCAGAAGTTACGCCTAATAAAGAGACTTTAAGATACATGTTGGAGTTCTTATTACGATGCAATTATTAGTGTTATTTACATTTTTTTTTTTTTGGTCATCAATGCGATTAAAGATATTGTGAAATGTGATTTATATTATGAACAAAAAGCATAAGCAATATACTATCAATTTACAATTGTCTTTTGGGGATTATATATGAGTTATCTAAAGCATTACAACGGAAACAATCTCCTAAAGAGCCAAACGCTCTCTTCTCTCTCCTCTAGCATCTCCCCGTCTTTTCTTCGACAGCCAAGGAGGAGGAAAGGTTTCCTCCCCCGATCCCCCTTTTTCTTATCTTTTTCCATTTTCCTTTCTCTCTCTCCCTTTCTCGCCTATTTAGAGGCAAAAAATGTCTCTTTAAAGACCTTATCTGCCTCCTTGGAGGCCTTATCCTCGTCCAAAACCTGCAACGAACCATCGTCCCCTTCAACACCTCTGACCATCGCCATCTGTAGCTGTTCCAAGATCACGAGCCGCTCCAATGGGTTCCTGGCCGTCTTCACCACCCTCTACTACCAACGATCCGCCCATCTGACCTTTACACGCCGATGCGTGTTCAACATGCGACTGCGAGTAGATCTTACTCGCGGGCGTGTCTTTCAAGCGCCAACGTGTGAGGCCTTCCTCTCGCCATTCCACCATCATCCACCTCTTATGACGCTGGTCTTCTGGTTCCCTTGCCGGCTTGTGGCTCTGTGCGACTACTTTGACTACTCCGTTGCTAGTTTTTGGACTTTTTATCTGCTTTTTAGTTTGTTTTTTAATTCTATATCTTTGTTGTGTTGTTATCTTCCATCTACAGTTCATTTTTAGTTCTTTGCAGTGCCAACTCTCCGACAACCATTTCATAGTGATTGTTGTTTCATCGATAAAGGACTACTCACAGAGTTTCTTTGCTATTTGAACCGCCTTGTGCGGCCCTATAATAGGCGTAGCTTACCTTTGATTCTTTTGAAATCTGTGGTAAATATCATTGCCTGCTGTTTAGTTCTTTTGAACAAGATTCAGAATATGTTCTTGTTTTTGCATTGTATTTTATCATTTAGGCTTTGTTGTTGGGATGTACTTCCTTTTTGTGTTTATTTTGGGTCTATTGTTGGGGAGCCCACCCCTTTTTCGTTTTTAGGATCTCTCACTTTTTCTTCCTTTCGGATCAAAAGTAGAAACGATCCTTTCTTGTAGCCCTTTTCCTTATTCAATTAAAAAAAAAAAAAAAAAAAAAAAAAAAAAAAAACCAGTACAACGAAAAAATTAATATATTCTAAATGTAATGAAATTAGTTGAACTTTCAAGGTAGAGTTTACAAGCTATGAGAAAAGATAAATTAAACTCTTTTATTTGAAGAGGTTTATGAATTTTATGTCAAAAACAATATTATTGTGCTCAATATGGATAGTTTGTTGCGACGAAAAGATTAAAGCATGAAAAATCCACAATCAAGATCATGTAGAGCTTTAATATTATACCATTATAGACATACAATTCTAAAAACTTAATTAATGTTGTTTACTTTTAACAAAGATAAATTAATTTGTATTGCTCAATTATATTCAAATGATTTATTAATAATTCAACTTATTACCTTGGATAACCAAATTGAAAGCTTGAAACATTCGTCATTGACATTCGTTCTAGTGAATAATTTATTATGAGTGCAGTCAAGGTCTCAACAGAAGTCCATAAGGATTTAAATTATTGAGACACAAACAACAAAAAGCATATATGTGCATAATTAAACAGCTTTCCATGAAGAAAGTGGCAGAGTTTCAGAATTCTTCCAAGTCGTAATGTCTTTCGAATACCTATCACCCTTAACAGCATCCTCGGAAGCAAATGATTCGAGCTCAACCATTTCTTCTGGTGTGAGTTTCATAGACAGAGCTCTAATGTTATCGTTGAAGTTTTCAATCTTGGTGGTTCCTGGAATGGGACACACGTCATTCCCTTGGTGATGAACCCATGCCAGTGCTAACTGTGATGGGGTGCATCCCTTCCTCGTTGCCATCTCATTAACACGCTCAAATATGGTTTTATTGTGCTCTAGATTTTCAGAAAGGAACCTAGGCATCAACTGCAAGCAGAAAATACATGCATCAAGTGAGGTATAGGTTCATGGCGAGTGTAATTTTGGTATCCCTTTCATTATTCGAGAACATCAGTATAATGTGTTAGCGAGAAATACTATACATATTTTTATTCTCACACTTTTAAATGCATATTCAATGACCTGATACTACAAATTACTAATAATGATTTTAAAAGCAACCTCCAAAAGTGTACATTTAAAGTTGTGAGTGGGATTGTGTAACATTCCTCACGTGTCATTGAGTTACTTGCGTATATTAATTACTCAACTAATGTTATTTTTTTTAAAAATAAAATAAAATAAGTCGTCATGAGCCATTAAATAAAAAACTAGTTTATTTGAAAAATCAAATGAAGCTATTGACCATCTATTCTTTTGACTTGTAGATGTACAAACCTTTAGCAACTCCTTGTTCGTAACCTTTTCGACGACCTTAACCCCCGACGAAAAGAATCCTCGTCCAAGAGGACTGTATGCAACAATCCCAATGCCCAGTTCCCTGATCAATTATTTATAGTTTGGATTTTAATTATTCTATAACCACATAAAAAAAAAAAAAAGGAATTAATTAATGTAATTGATAATGATGCCTCACCTGCAAGTAGGAATGATTTCTTGCTCGACATCTCTAGACCACAGAGACCACTCCAGCTGCACAGCTGTGATTGGATGAACTGCATGAGCTCTTCTGATGGTGGAAGCAGAGGCCTCGGAGAGACCTATATACTTTATTTTACCTTCTTCCACTAGTTTCTTCAGTTCCCCAATCTATACAGCATACACAAGAAAAGAATCAGGGGTATTCAACTGCAAAATGAAGCTAAATTTAATTATATGAACATATTGACAGTCTTCAAAAAATGCCGATCGAACTCATTGGTGTTATTCTCTCATTAGGTTGAATTGATTGAAGTAGAACAAAAAGGCGAATAAGGTGTTCCCAAATTGGTTTGCGTGTGCTCCTAAAGGTAACTGCAATTATATCATTATACGACAACAAAGTAGTACCTAGATCTTCATCCTCTACTCTAACCTATCATGGAAAACAGTCACTCTGCTTGACAGAGGGTAGTTTACAGAGGATGAGAGGAACAAACCGTGACTTCGATGGGAAAGCGGATGTCAACGCGGTGCTGGTAGTAGAGATCGATGCAATCCAATTGGAGACGCTTCAAGCTGGCCTCACAGGCGGCTCTCACATACGCCGGATCGCCACGGATCCCCTTCTTTCCATCCCTTCCGAACTTGGTTGCCAATTCCACCTTCTCCCTCACCCCTCCCTTCAGAGCCTGAGTCCCGAGAAACGAAATTTAAGAACAAACGAACAACACAAATAAATATATAAAAAAAATTAAATTTAAAAAAGAAAGAAAGAAAGAAATGGGACCTTTCCGAGAAGGATTTCGTTGGTGAAGTGGCCGTAGACGTCGGAGGTGTCGAGGAAGGTGACGCCGGAGTGGACGGCGTGGTGGATGAGAGCAATCATGTCTTCTTCGGGCTTGGGATGCTCCTGGAAGGGGGGGGACGGGGACATGCCCATGCAGCCGAGGCCCTGTGCGGACACCTCCAGTCCCTGAGAACCCAGCTTTATCCTCCCCACTACTCTTCCTGCCTCCATTTCTTTCTTCTACAGCAGAAACCCAAGTTCAGTGATTAAAAAGGCTCTTTGTGAGAGATCAGTGGGTATTTTAGGAGCTGAGGGATATATATATATATATATACACACTAGGAGTACTTGACGAAATTTAATACGAAATAGAATGATTAATATAATATAATCTAGTGGTTATGTTACAACATGGCTTGGACTTGAAAGAAAGCGTATATATATTCAGACAGAACATCACATTAATATAATTAAACAAGTTTTTTTGTGTCGATCGTTTAGTAGTAAGAGTCTAATTAGGAGGCCAAAGTGGCATATGATTAATCGATGTGCTTCTTAACCAAATGTTCATCCCTTAGATTCTTAGTACTATTGTTAGCCTACCGATGAATCATTCTTGTGTTTCCCATGAGCACTCAAATTTGTTTTTTCCTTTCTCTTCATTTTCCTATGAGCTAGCCTACCGCTAGTTCCAGGCAAGTATGTCCTAGCGAAGTCTCGGGCAAATTTGAGTGAGTCCTGTTCAAGTCCTGTCGGGTCTTGAGCAGGTTTTCACAGGTCTCGAGCAAGTCTTGGGTGAGTCAAAGTCAAGTTTCGACAAGGTCCAAGACGGGTCTTAGAAGGGTCCATCGATTTGAAAATGAAATGTTCGAAGTCAAAAAATAATTTACGGTTTTCAAAATCGTAAACTATTTTTTGAAATTAGAGAATAATTTTTAGTCAAAAGGAAAATATTTTTCGTTGACCACTATTTTACGTCACAGTAAACACCGTAAAATAAGAAAATTATTTTTTGAAAACCATTTTATGTCGAAATAAAGGAAGCCTGGTCGGGTCTTAGTAGGGACTGTCGATTTGAAAATTAAATGTTCAAAGTCGAAAAATGGTTTACGATTTTCAAAACCGTAAACCATTTTCCGAAATTAAAGAAGAATTTTTTGTCAAAAAGAAAATATTTTCGTTGACGAGTATTTTACGTTGTAATAAACACCATAAAATGATGACATTATTTTTTGAAAACCATTTTACGTCGAAGTAAATGGAGTTTAAGAAAAATATTTTTTGTTGATCAATATTTTATGTCACAATAAATACCGTAAAATATAAAAATTATTTTCTAAAAATTATTTTACATCAAAGTAAACAAAGTCAAAGAAAAAATTTTGGTCAAAAAAAATTATTTTTTATTGATCAATATTTTACGTCACGATAAACCTCATAAGATATAAAAATTGTTTTTTTAAAATCATTTTACGAAGTAAACGGACAAATGAAGTGGACAGCTGTCTGCCAAACTCTACTGGTGAACGTACAGAACACTCCCCAACTCTACAATGCACTGTAGTGATTACTAGTGAATCAACACGTGGCTGCGTAAACTAGATAGGGCGTGAGGCCATGCTTTTCGTCAAATGACTAAAAAAACCCTTTCACTCGGAAACACCGCAACACGAGTACTGGTGTTTAAAAGGGTAAAATTGAAAAATAATAAAACTCAAATTTCAAATGAGAGGCCATGTTTTTTGTCAAATGACCAAAAAAAACCCTCTCACGCACAAACACTGCAACACGAGTGCTGTGTTTAAAGGAGTAAAACTAGAAAATGATAAAACTAAAATTTCAAACCTACCGAGCTCATGCGCCTCTCACCCTGACATTTTCAAACCTGTCATGAACAGTGCAGTGTAACTCAATTTTCACCCGCTGTTTTCATGACACGTCCTTGTTTTTCCTGTCATAGTGGCGCAAACACGGGGTTGCCGACACAAGGATCCAACGGTTCACATGAGGATAGCAGTCACATCGGGGCCGATGAATGTGACATTCAAAAAGATAGGATAAGGATGTCCCCGTCATTTAAATTAAATCCTATTCTAATGACACGTTAGCCAATGGCTGCATCCCACGTTAATCGGGTTTGCTTGCCTGTTGGGTCGACTCAAGGACAATACTACATCATGAGCTTGATAACGATTTAGCTTAAACAATCTCATGGCCCACTCTAAACTATATGGATACCTTTGTATCCTTAATTAGTGTGGAAATTTAAATCTTACTAAAAACAAATCATAAAAATTATTATATACTCAACTCAAGTACTTGTTAATTACAAGCATAATATATACAGTGTCAATACGCAGCATTCTTAAACTTCTCAGACAAAAACAGAGCCAAAAAGTTTTATGAGAGGGGATTAAAGCAAAATTATTGTTTTTTTTTGTTATTAGGAATTTTTTTTGGCAACATGTAATGAACTGGTACTTTTTTTCAATTTTTTTCTTCTTTCTCCAATCACTAGTACTTAAATACAATGAGAAATGGAACTTAAAATTGTATCATATTCTTCAATTAAATATTTAAATTCTAACAAACAATATTCTCAATATTGAATAATCATAATATCTAAATTACAAGATCACTTAGATTATGAATTGAGCTTAGAGTACAAACCACAAAAAGTGCACACCTCGTTGATTAACATCATATTTTCATATCTGACACGCAATCGAGGATCAAACTCTAATGAACTTTGTGCATTTTTTCTTTTCAAATAGTCAAGTATTATATTTGACTTTCCCATCATTTGCAAATTAATTTACATGATCATTTTGCGTATTTAGAAAATAAAGAAAAAAATATGCATAGGTTAAAAATGAACAAACTCACATTAATTTGCTCAAAAAAAAAAAAACTCACATTAATAACATAATCATCACATATAGACTCTAAGTTAAACATTACATTTTAACCCTATAATTATTATTCTCTTCCTATTCCATGAATCTAGCAACTTACCCCCAATTTATAATAATTATATTCACATACAATAATCAATATGATTCTAATATGACATATTAGAACCTAAACCTCATAAGCATCAATTTCCATTGAACTCATGAAAGTCTAGGGTTAATTAACACTTTAAATGTAATTAACACATCCAATTAGCGATCCTAGTGTTCACATACCAAAAACTCTAATTTAATTCATACTACACAAATTAGGATTTATATTCATACTATTAACAATAGTGAAATTGAAGCTAAGCTTTTAACCCATTAATCTATCAACCTGGATCTTAAATCATGCATAGAAATCCACTACACACAAAAGCCCCAAATTAATTTTAGGAATTTAATTTCTTACTAAAATTTCCCCCAATTTAGACCTAATAAAAAATTATTCAAATCATTATGATTTTAAACTTGAAATTTAATGGGTAAAACAAAAACTCAAAGAGAACTAGAGATTTCTCAATGACATTAGTTATAAAACCCATCAGACTGGGACCTATCATTCTTTTGGGGGGGAGGGGGGGGCAGTATTATTATTATTTTTTTACTCCTTAAAAAATCTTGGGAAAATATATAATAACACCTTTGGTCAACCAGTCAAAATTTTAAAATGCTTAGGTTTTTTTTTTCGAAAATTTACTCCCTAGATGTAAGGAAACTACAATAAAATCCCTGCCGTTACACTTTTCGTAATGGCCGTTAACAGATCCCAAAACGCACCGTTTTGAGAGATTAAAATATTAATTTTTTTTTTAATTTTTAATTTTTAAATCTAATTTTTTTTTTTTTTTTTTTTAAAAAAAAGGTGAAAGAAGAAGGGTGGCCGATCCACCCATAGGGGGTGGCTGGCCACCACTAGACCGGCCAGGCCACTGGGGTGGTTGGGCCACCACCAGACCGGCCGGTCTGGTGGTGGCCTAGCCACCCCAGTGGCCTAAGGGGTGGCCAACCACCCCCTATGGGTGGATTGGCCACCCTTCTTCTTTCACTTTTTTTTTTTAAAAAAAAAAAAAAAAAAAAATAGATTTAAAAATTTAAAATTAAAAAAAATTAATATTTTAATTTCCCAAAACGGTGCGTTTTGGGATCCGTTAACGGTCATTACGAAAAGTGTAACGGCAGGGATTTTATTGTAGTTTCCTTACATCCAGGGAGTAAATTTTCGAAAAAAAAAAAACCTAAGCATTTTAAAATTTTGACTGGTTGACCCAATGTGTTATTATATATTTTTCCAAAAATCTTTTTGAGGAAATGGGGGGGACCATGGCCCCAACCGGTCCCCCCTCCCTCCTTTTCTGCTCTCAGAGGATGGAAATGTCTTCATATTGGACGTGATGCTAATAAAGCAGCCCATCGACTTGCTCAAATGGCAAAACGTTTTTTCCTAAATAAAGTTTGATTGGAGGATTCTCTGAATTGTATTCGTGATGTAATTTTGATGGAACAGTCAAATCTATCATTGATTTGATTTTATCAACGATAATCTGATTCTATTATTAAAAAAAAAAAAAAAAATTGCAAGCATTATATATGTATATATATAGTATTTTTTTGTGTTTCTTTTACAATTTCTTATATATATACACACACTAGTGGGGACAGCATGTGCAATGCACGTGCTTGGTTCCTTGTATTATGAATCCCTATAATTTTAATATCATACATATATTATATTATAAATTAGATTTAATATACAGATTGTTTAATATCATACATATATTAGACAAGGCACTTGCAATTCATTATGTAATGTATTTTTATAATTCTTAACATTAAAATTACAATATCATATACATAAGTTATTATAAATATATTTAATACTTATATAGAATGATTTAATATACAAATTATTTTATAAGCAAATATTTTGATACAATCAAGTTAACTAAGATAATAGTAATTTGTCATACACCATAAGAAAAATAGTAGGTAAATCAATAATGTGCAAAACAAATATAATATATAGTAATTCATCAACGATATTTACCTACATCTTTGGTAAAAAAGAAAATAAGAAAAATGATAAAAATAATATTGGAGTGGTGTCATTTGATTAGAATTAGTCAGTGAAAGTACAGAAGAAAATATACCAAAGTTAAGACAATAATTACTTTAGTGTTTCTTTAATAGTTCCATTATCCAAAAGACTAAAATGACTAAAATGAATTTGAGACTAAAATTACTTTAGTCTCAGTGAAAATATACCTACTTGGTGAGATCTTTTTTTGTTCTACCTAAATGAGTTTGCTTTGTTTTTGTTTTGATTGGGATTTGTTTGTTCATCTACAATTGGTGTTTGATTTTTTTTTTTTTTTTGGTAGTGATTATTTTTGTGCTTGATGATTTTGTTGGTGGGTTTTGTTCTCATTTCTCACACTAATGTTTGTTTTTTGGTGGGTTTTGTTTGAAACAGGTGTATCAAAGAGGTAAGGATTTATTAAAAAAAATTGATTTTTTTTTATATATTTATTTCTGTGCTTGATGAAAATTTGATTTTTTTTTTTTGGGTTAGTGTTATTTATTTATTCCCTCATCCTCATCCATTCGTTCATGAAAGAGACGACTCTGCACTTGTTCAAAACAAGCTTGATATGGCTTTTCACATTATCGTTTTGACATTTCCACTAGACTTTTCCCTCCACATTTCGGAGGCCAAGGCAAGGTGGCCGGATGTTGCTTATCCGTTGAAGGTTCTTTTACTCTTTCAAAATTTAAGAGAGGCAAGGATTCTCTTTGAAAAGTAATGAAAATGAGCTAGTTAGTGTTTTCAATATGGGTAAAATTGTCCAACAAATTAAAATGATAATTTTGTCCTTCTTGATATGAGTAATTCTAAAATTCACTCTCGTGTTCCTTTAAAAGCGAGGTGTCTTTTAAAATAATAATTTGATCAAAATTCAATAATAATTTTAGAAACTGTTAGAGAATAGCAATGTGGGTCAAGTGTTGAGAAAGCCCACACAAATAAGCTTTACTTAAGCTTGTCCCACATTGGAAAAACATGAAGTTCCTTTCCCTTTTGGCTCCTATATAAAGAGACTTCTTATGTACAATTATATTCATTCAATAAAAGCTAAATATAACCTATAGGGCTTTAGTGTGTGGATGTATGCATATTACCGAACCACCTTAATTTTGTGTATATTTCTCTCTTGCTTATTTATTATTCCGCATATATTACAAATTCTATTATGTTATTAGAGCTAATAGGCTAACGTCAATTATTAGATTCTGGTTTAAATTCCTTTGTTTTTATTTCTAGTAATTTCTTATAAGTATTTTATTTTTATTTCCCCGTAATTTCTTTTACTTCACTATAATTTTTTTTTTCTCTCTTTCTTTTGGATTGTTTTACAATCACAAAACTTTTATTTTGCAAGTTTATTTTCTGTAGATTTTTGTTGCATGAGCCGTACAACCAATCACATTGATTCCAATTTTTTTTTTGTCAGGTCTGGAAAAATAATTTCAGATTTTGTCCATGTCTTCATTGCAACTTAATCTAGAAAAATAATTATGTGGTTTTCAGTTCTTACCGCTGATTTTCTTTTAGGCATTTTCAAAAACACCTTTTCGACCGCACTGCCTATGCTTCCCTATGTTGTGTTTCCATTTCACTCATGAACCGTTTCTCTCTTTCTCTTCCACACTTTTCAGTCTTTGCTTCTTTTTGTTTTTCTTTCCACACTTTTCAGCCTTTGCTTCTTTTGCTTCTTTTTGTTTTTCTTTCCACTTCACGCATGAACCTCATTTTCTTATGTTGCTCTTTCAAACATTTTATCATTTTCTCCCCATGGTCTCATATCCCATCACATTCCATTAATTTCTCACTCACACCTTTTGTTCATTAAAATATTATCCTTTATCTCTCCATTGCCCTTTTCTTATGCTCCGCAGTACTTACACAGCCCCTCAATTTCCCTCTTTCACGCATGGATGTACTATTCGGTGATGCATGCTCCATTTCTTTTCAATTTATTTTCTTCCTTTTCTTATGGATCCCATTTGTCTGGTAAAAAAGAGTATCAGTAAATCGATTTTCTCCTCTCTTGTACTCAGTAAATGAGATGTTGATATTGACATCTTGAAATTTGTTTCACACAAAAATAAATAAATTAATAAATAATAAAAAGAAGCCAAAGATGCTCACCAAAAAGAGGTTCAAGATGCCCACCAAAAAGAGGTTCAAGTTGCCCGCCAAAAGAGGCCAAAGTTGCCCATTTTTCTTTCTTTCTTGGCCCTTTGTTGGCCCATTATTTGGCATTTGTGGTATTACCCATGCCAATTTTAGTCCATAGTGGGCCCATTCTGCCGATGATCTCGGCCTCATGTATTTTGGCCTTTGTAATATTGTTTAAAACCCAAGCCCGGCCTTCGTGGTATTGTTTCAAACCCAGGTCTATTTCAGCCCATTGTTGGCTTTCATATTTGGCAATTGGCCTATTATTTGTAATTTGACATTTGTGGTATTTGCCATGCCCATTTTAGCCTATAGTTAGGGGTGGGCAAATTAACCGTTACCGATTAACCGACCGATTACCGATATTAACTGAACTGATATAACCGTTACCGTTAGTTATCGTCAGTAATCGATTAAAAGATTTATACCGATAATCTTATCGGTCGGTAATTGGTCGGTTAAAATTTTATTATCGGTTAACCGATATGACCGATAAGTATTTTTAATTTTTAATTTTTTTTAATTTTATACTTTTTACTCTTTTGATTTTTATTTTATAATATAAAAAAGATGTAGTGAATCAATATAAAAAAAAAGATTCAATAAGTTAGTTTAGCCATATATATATTTAGACTCCCAAAAGGGCCAAAACAACTAATTTTTAATAAGTTTAGGCTTTAACCCAACAAAANTAATAAGTTATTTTAGGCTTTAACCCAACAAAAAGTATTTGAGTTCTCAAAATAACTAATTTTTGGCCCAATTAACAACTAGTAAAAAGCTCAATAAAAAGTTAACAAAAACCGGTTTAACCGATTACCGATATGACCGATTAACCGATTAACCAATTAACCGATAGCTTATCGGTCGGTAATCGGTTAACCGATAACTTATCGGTCAATAACCGATAACCCTATTAACCGGACCGATATGACCGATACCCAGACCTACCTATAGTTGGCTTTCATGTAAAGCCCATAGCTTGCTCATTTTGGCCAAAAGTTGTGGATGTTCAAAAGCTGCCAATGCTTCCAATTCCGGCATCATCGCCTCCAACTAGCCACCATCTCAGCCTTTGTCGTCGCTCAAGAAGCAAACTCAAGATTTCACAAGTTCCCACCTTGAGTTTGAGGGAGAATGTTAGAAAATAGCAATGTGAGCTTGTCCCACATTGCTCAAGTGTTGAGAAAGCCCACATAAATAAGCCTTATCTAAGCTTGTCCCACATTGAAAAAGCATGAAGTTCCTCTCCCATTTGGCTCCTATATAAGGAGGCTTCTTATGTGCAATTATATTCATTCAATAAGAGCCTAATGTATCCTTAAGGTTTATTTGTGGATGTAGGTCGTTGACCAAACTACGTTAAAATTCCTTTTTTGTCTATTTTATTTTACTTCTGCATTTATTTATATATTTCTTCAGAAACTACCTCATTATTGAAGAGATACAAGATGAACATGTAACGCCCCCAAAATTAGTCTCAGCTAATCCAATGAAGTCACTGGCAATTTACCCATTTAAGCCAACTTGTGACTAAACGGGAAACCACCCTTCTGAAATCGTCAAAGTAAATGCAAAGGAAGGTGAATAAATCTGAGTTACTATAATTCATCAAGTAAGAACATGGAGCTGCTAATAAAGACAAACATGTAATCATAGAGAATAATAACCACATAAGTCTAACGACTTAGTAAGTAAACTTCACAACATATGTATGACATGAGCCCAATTTATGAAAGTAAATGTGCAATTTGAGTATTAACCAATAAAAAGAGGTATTACCTCCATTAATACATATGAGTAATCTAAAGCATCATAACGAAAAAATTAATATATTCTAAATACAATGAAGTTAGTTAAACTTTCAAAATAGGGTTTACAAGCTATAAGAGAAGATAGATTAAACTCTTTTATTTGAAGAGGTTTATGAATTTTATGTCAAAAACAATATTATTGTGCTCAATATGGATAATCTATACGAATTGCAGTCGCGACGAAAATATTAAAGCATGAAAAATCCACAATTAAGATCATGTGGAGCTTTGATATTATATTATTATAGACATGCAATTCTAGAAACTTAATTGATGCTGTTTACTTTTAACAAGGATAAATTAATTTGTATTGCTTAATTATATTCGAATGATTTTTTAACAATTCAACTTATTACCTTGGATAACCAATTTGAAAGCTTGAAACATACGTCATTGACATTCGTTCTAGTGAATAATTTATTATGAGCACAGTTAAGATCTCAACACACTTCAGTTATATTATTAATCAAGTCCATAAGGATTTAAATTATTGAGACACACACAACAAAAAGCAAATATGTGCTTAAGCAGCTTTCCATGAAGAAAGTGGCGGAGTTTCAGAATCCTTCCAAGTCGTAATGTCATTCGAACATCTATCACCCTTAACAACACCCTCAGAAGCAAATGATTCAAGCTCAACCAGTTCTTCTGGTGTGAATTTCACAGACAGAGGTCCAATGTTATCGTTGAAGTTTTCAATCTTGGTGGTTCCTGGAATGGGACACACGTCATTCCCTTGGTGATGAACCCAAGCTAGTGCTAGCTGCGATGGGGTGCATCCCTTCCTTATTGCCATTTCATTAACACGCTCAAATATGGTTTTATTGTGCTCTAGATTTTTAGGATGGAACCTAGGCATCAACTACAAGCAAAAAATACATACATTAAGTGAGGTAGGTTAATGGTGAGTGTAATTTTGGCATCCCTTTCATTATTTGAGAAGGTCAGTATAATGTGTTATGAGAAATGCTACACATATTTTCACTCTCACACTTTTTTTTTTTTTTTTTGACATGTCCACATAAGATGGGGGAATGAAGATTCAAACTAGTGACCTCCACTTAATTAGGTGTGGTCCCAGTCGATTGAGCTACCACTTAGGGACCACTCTCACACTTTTAAATGCATATTCATTGCCGTGACACTACAAATTACTATTAACTCCAAAATCTAATTGTAATTTATTCAAATCTAATGATGATTTACTTATAAAATAAAATTATGATTTTTAGCAATGTCAAAAAAAGCGTACGTTTTAAAGTTGTGAGTGAGATTGTGTATAATATTCCTCAAGTGTCATTGAATTACTTGCATATATTAATTAGTCAACTATTCTTATTTAAAAAATAATAATAATAATAATAAGAGCAAAGAATTAGTCAAGAGCCATTAAATAAAAACTAGTTTATTTGAAGGGAAAAAAAAACAAATGAATCTATTGACCATCTATTATTTTGACTTATAGATGTACAAACCTTTAGCAACTCCTTATTCGTAACCCTTTCGACAGCCTTAACCCCCGACGAAAAGAATCCATGTCCAAGAGGACTGTATGCAACAATCCCAATTCCCAGTTCCCTGATAAATTTAAAATTTGGATTTTGATTATTCTAATATTCTATAACCTCATAAAAAAAAAGGAATTAATTGATGTAATTGATGCCTAGCTAACTCACTAGCAAGTAGGAATGATTTCTTGCTCGACATCTCTAGACCACAGAGACCACTCCAGCTGCACAGCAGTGATTGGATGAACTGCATGAGCTCTTCTGATGGTGGAAGCAGAGGCCTCGGAGAGACCTATGTACTTTATTTTACCTTCTTCCACTAGTTTCTTCAGTTCCCCAATCTAAAGATCATACAGAAGAAAAGAATTGCATAAATTCATATTCTATTTACAGATCAGGATGTGTTGGAGTTAGTGGCTTATATTAACACCAGTGGAAGGCCAAGTAGACGGGAGCATAGTGAACGTCATGATAGCGACGTTCACAGAGCAGGAGTCTCGGTACAATATGGGTGTACTGGGGTATTTTAGGGATTTCGTACACGTCCGTACGAGTTCCGTACGCGTCCGTACACGTAGGGTTTTAGGTGTTTTACTATATATGTATATCTCATTGATGTAAACCTAAATTATTATCAGAATAATAGCCGCCTCTCTGTGGACGTAGGCAAATTATCGAACCACGTTAAATCTGTGTTTCTCTCTCTCTCTTGATCTCTTTCTTTTCGATTCTATATACTACTCATCATTATTGTGCGTGGTTACAACAATTGATATCAGAGCCTAATCATACGATGGCTGTGATTGGCACATCTTCTGCAAAGTTCGATGGATCCAGGAATTTTGGGTTATGGCAGAGACGTGTCAAGAATTTGTTGGTGCAACAAGGGATGGTGAAGGCGCTATATAGGATGAAACCATAAGGGATGGCTAACATAGATTGGAAGGAACTTGAGGCGAAAGCGGTGGCTACTATTCGGCTTTGTCTGGGAGATGACGTGATGTATCATGTCATGGACGAAGAATCTCCAGCCACAATTTGGTTGAAACTGGAAAGTCGGTATATGTTAAAGTCGTTGACGAACAAGTTCTATCTAAAGCATCGGTTGTACGGCTTGAAGATGGCAGAGGGCTCGGATCTGAGCCAACACATCAATGTATTCAATCAGATAATCGGCGATTTGAAGAGGGTTAATGTGAAGTTCGAAGATGAAGACAAGGCATTGATGCTGTTGAATTCACTCCCAACTTCTTCTACATATGAGAATTTGGTTACAACTCTGACATGGGGGAAAGAGACCTTGGAGTTGGAGGATGTTACAGGAGCCCTATTGGCTTTTCATCAAAGGAAGAAAAATATTGATGAAAATTCTCAAGGAGAAGGGCTAGTTGTAAATGGTAACTATGAGCGTGGAAGAAGCAATAACAGAGGTGATTCGAAAGGCAAGAATTCTCGATCAAAATCCAGGAGGAGGAAGGACATCAATTGTTACAAGTGTTGAAAGAAAGGGCACATGAGGCATTTGGTTACAACTCTGACATGGGGGAAAGAGACCTTGGAGTTGGAGGATGCTACAGGAGCCCTGTTGGCTTTTCATCAAATGAAGAAAAATATTGATGAAAATTCTCAAGGAGAAGGGCTAGTTGTAAATGGTAACTATGAGCGTGGAAGAAGCAATAATATGGGTGATTCGAAAGGCAAGAATTCTCGGTCAAAGTCCATGAGGAGGAAGGACATCAATTGCTACAAGTGCAGAAAGAAAGGGCACATGAAGCGGGACTGTCCAAACCGAAAAAAGAACAAGGACAACGAGAATGAAGGTTCTTCAAAATCTGCGAACGCAGTGGAAGACAATTCAGACGATGCGGATGGTGATATGCTTTCTGTTGCATCTACTTCAAAGCATCCTGTGGATTCTTGGATTCTGGATTTAGTATGTTTATTTCACGTGACGCCCAATAGAGATTAGTTTGACACCTATAGGTCAGTTAATTCTGGTATAGTTACTATGGGTAATGGTGCACATTGCAAAATTACTGGCATAGGTAATATTAGAATTAAAGAGTTTGATGATGTGATTAGAACGTTATGTGATGTTAGGCATGTACCAAAAGTGGAAAAGAATTTAATTTCATTAGGCACCTTAGACTCAAACGGTTATGGTTATAAGTCTGTAGGTGGAGTAATAAAGGTAACTAAGGGTGCAATGGTAATGATGAAGGGACAGATAAATTCAAAGAATATATATAAACTGTTAGGAAGTACAGTTATAGGTGGAATTACCTTTGTAAAGTCTGAACTTAATTGTACTGTTTTGTGGCATATGCGGTTAGGTCATATGAGTGAGCGGGGCATGTTAGAGCTTCATAAGAAAAATCTATTGTTGGGTATCAATACGTGCAAACTTGATTTTTGTAAGTTCTGTGTTCTGGGGAAGCAGAATCAGGTACAATTCAAGACAGCCACACACAAGACAGAGGGTATTATGGACTATATTCATTATGATGTTTGGGGATTAGTGAAAACAGCATCACGGGGAGGACATATGTATTTCGTCATCTTTATTGATGACTTTTCCAGAAAGGTTTGGGAGTACGTCATACGGCACAAATCAGAAACGTTTGCCAAGTTCAAGTTGTGGAAAGCTGAAGTGGGGAACTAGACTGGGAAGAAGGTTAAGTGCCTCAGGACAGATAATGGCACTGAGTACACAAACGACGAGTTTATGAATTTTTGTGAGCAGCATGGTATAAAGAGACATTTCACAGTTCGCAAGACACCACAGCAAAATGGTGTGGTGGAAAGGATGAATAGGTCGATTGTAGAGAAAGCACGATGTATCAAGTTGAATGCTGAACTTGCAAAGATTTTCTGGACGGACGCAGTAAGTATGGCATGCTACTTGATAAACAGGTCACCGAGGGCAGCACTAGATGGGAAAGTTGCAGAGGAGATATGGACAGGTAATGAGGTAGATTACTCAGGTTTGAGAGTATTTGGTTGTCCAGCCTATGTGCACATACCTAGTGAAGAACGATCAAACTTGATCCAAAGTCTAGACAGTGTGTCTTTCTCGGATATGGGAAAGGGGTTAAAGGTTACAAGTTTTGGGATCCGACGGCAAACAAGGCGGTGATCAGTAGAGACGTGGTATTTGACAAAAATTCCATGTTGAAGAGTACTCAGGGTAAAGAGCAGCAGGTACCAGAAAGCAGTAGCAGTGATAAGCAGGTGGTGCAGGTGGAGTTAGAAACTTTTGTGCAGGAGAACACTTCTCAGGGTACAGAGACTTCTACTTCAGAAATTGAGCAGTATCACAGTATAGCCACAGACAGACCTAGACGCACTATCAGGCCACCAACCAGGTATGATTTTGAAGATATGATTTCTTATGCTCTTGTTATTAGCAGAGGAGATCCTACTACTTTTCAAGAGGCTGTCAATAGCCAAGAGAAGATCAAATGGATGGGCTCTATGGCAGAAGAAATGGAATCTTTACATAAAAACCAGACATGGGATTTGGTGGAGCTTCTAAAGAGGAAGAGGAAGATAAGGTGCAAATGGGTGTTCAAGAAAAAGGAAGCAATATCAGAAAAAGGAGGAGAAAAGTTCAAGGCTCGCCTAGTAGCAAAGGGTTATTCACAGCAGAAAGGGGTTGATTATGAAGAAATATTTTCTCCAGTGGTCAGACATACTTCCATCAAAGCAATATTGGCGTTGATAGCACATTATGACATGGCTTTGGAGCAAATGGATGTGAAGACAACTTTTCTTCATAGTGATTTGGAGGAGCAGATTTACATGGAGCAGCCAGAAGGGTTTAGTCAACCTGGACAGGAGCACTTAGTCTGTAAATTGAAGAAGTCACTTTATGAGTTGAAACAGTATCCAAGGCAGTGGTATAAGCGATTTGACTTCTATATGATCAAAATTGGCTACAGGAGATGTGAGTATGACTGTTGTGTGTATGTGAGGAGCCTTGATAATGGCTCATTTATTTTTCTGTTACTGTATGTGGATGATATGCTTATTGTAGCAAAGAGTATAGTGGAGGTCAACAAACTGAAGGTTTTGTTGAGTAAAGAATTTGACATGAAGGATTTGGGTACAACCAAGAAGATTATTGGGATGGAGATTCGCAGAGACAGAGATGCCAAGAGATTGTGGCTGTCTCAAGCCAGTTATGTGAAGAAGGTGTTGGAGAGGTTTAGCATGGAGAATGCAAAACCGGTAAGTACACCTTTGACGAATCACTTCCACTTGTCTATTTCACAGTGTCCAAAGACAGTTGAAGAAACTGAAGACATGTCAAAGGTCCCATATGCCAGTGCAGTGGGGTGTCTGATGTATGCTATGATATGTACCAGGCCAAATTTGGCTCATGCAGTGAGTGTGGTGAACAAGTACATGGCAAATCAGGGGAAACAGCACTGGGATGCAGTTAAGGAAATTTTCAGATACTTGAAAGGTACTACAGACTACGACATCACTTTTGTCAGACAAAAGAGTGATTTGTCAATTGTGGGATATGTGGATGCAGATTATGCAGGGGACTTGGATGACAGAAGATCGACCACGGGTTATGTGTTCACTCTTACAAGAGGACCCATATGTTGGAAGTCTATGATCCAGTCCACGGTTGCGATGTCCACGACTGAGGCAGAGCACATGGCAGCGGCTGAAGCTGCAAAGGAAGCTTTATGGCTTACAGAGTTAGTCAAGGAGCTGAGTATTCAGTAAGGTGGAGTTTCACTACATTGTGATAGCCAGAGTGCCATTTATTTGGCAAAGAACCAGGTGTATCATGCGAGAACCAAGCACATTGATGTGAGGTTTCACAAGATCAGGGAATTGGTTGCTACAGCTGAATTGTTACTTGAGAAGATTCATACTTCTGAGAATGTAGCAGACATGTTGACAAAGCCAGTTACTGCAGATAAGTTCAAGCATTGCTTGGACTTGATAAATGTCTCCAGGTGCTAGAGAGGAGAAGAGAGAGGCGGCATCCCCAAACCTATCAATCCCAGGTGAATTCAAATGATTATCTTCGAAGAGGTGAATACTAGCCAAGGTGGAGATTGTTGGAGTTAGTGGCTTATATTAACACTAGTGGAGGGCCAAGTAGATGGAAGCGTAGTGAACGTCACGATAGCGACGTTCACGGAGCGGGAGTCTTGGTACGGTATGGGTGTATTGGGATATTTTAGGGATTCCTTACAGTTTCGTACAGGTCCATACGAAATCCGTTCACGTCCATACGAGTCCCGTACGCGTCCGTACACGTAGGGTTTTAGGTGTTTTACTATATATATATCTCATTGATATAAACCTAAATTATTATCAGAATAATAGTCGCCTCTCTGTGGACATAGACAATTGCCGAATCATGTTAAATCTGTGTCTCTCTCTCTCTTTTGATCTATCTCTTTTCGATTCTATATACTGTTTATCATTATTATGCGCGGTTACAACAGGATGCATGAGCAGGTAAAAGATGGGAGGAAGGAACCGTGACTTCGATGGGAAGACGGGTGTCGATGCGGTGCTGGTAGTAGAGATTGATGCAATCCAAGTGGAGGCGCTTCAAGTTGGCCTCACAGCAAGCTCTCACATATGCTAGATCGCCACGTGTCTCCATCTTCCCATCCGCATAGCTAACTCCAAACTTGGCTGCCAATTCCACCCTCTCTCTCACCTCTCCCTTCAAAGCCTGCATGTGCCCCAACAAGCGAAAACTAAGAACAAACCAAGGAACAAACCAGAAAAGAAACAAGTAGAAGAAATGGGACCTTTCCGAGAAGGATTTCGTTGGTGAAAGGGCCGTAGAGGTTGGAGGTGTCAAGGAATGTGACGCGACGCCGGAGTGGACGGCGTGGTGGATGAGAGTTATCATGTCTTCTTCCGGCTTGGGAAGAGCCCCATAAAAGGCCGCGGACATGCCCATGCAGCCGAGGCCCTGTGCAGAAACCTCCAGTCGCTGAGAACCTAGCTTTATCCTCCCCACTACTCTTCCGGCCTCCATTTCGTTCTTCTACAGTAGAAACCCAATTAAGTTCAATGATTAAAAAGGCTCTTTGTGAGAGAGTGGTTATTTTAGGAGCTGAGGGATATCTATATTCTATATATATAGGCCAAAAGAAAGTGAAATAATCACACTACCAGTGTATGGACTTACGTCTTGTTACAAATAAAAAAAGGTAAAAAAATAAAAAAATAAAGGCGTAAGAACTTACATCAACCAATCTGACAGGGTCCTTTTTCTTTGTTAGTAAAGCACCATTTAAGTGCTGCTTCCTAATCTTGATTGACTTGGCATGCATCAGGTATAGTGATGACTACATCTTAGAATTAACTTTAGTTCCACGGGACATTACAAATTTAGCGGTAATTAAAAGAGGCTAGGGCAAGTTTTTCTTAATTTTAGTTAACATAAGATCGATATATGCTACATTTACCATCACACTATTAATTAGTATTTATGCACTGAAATTGTACTTATAATTAATCTCATATACAATTAATATAACTTTGATGTTGTTGTGGCCTCGTATTCTGCTGCTAGCTATACGTACACGTCACGTACTATGTTGCTGCCTTGGCTTCGCACTTTGTCATCATCGTGTCGCCTTGGTCCCATACTTTGTCCCGACCATGTCACTCGTGGCCTCGTATTCTGCTGCTAGCTATACGTACACGTCACGTACTATGTTGCTGCCTTGGCTTCGCACTCTGTCATCATCGTGTCGCCTTGGTCCCATACTTTGTCCAGACCATGTCACTCGTGGTCTCGTACTTCGCTACTCCTATGGCCGTGTCCTCACCAATTCATTCATGAAAGAGACGACTTTGCACTTGTTCAAAACAAGCTTGACATGGCTTTTCACATTATCGTTTTGACATTTCCACTAGACTTTGCCCTCCACATTTCGGAGGCCAAGGCAAGGTGGCCGGATGTTGCTTCCGTTGAAGGTTCTTTTACTCTTCCAAAATTTAAGAGAGGCAAGGATTCTCTTTTTTTTTTTTTTTTAATTTATAGATAAGGCAAGGATTCTCTTAATTTCAAATGAAATGAAAATGAGCTAGTTAGTGTTTTCAATATGGGTAAAATTGTTTAACAAATTAAAATGACAATTTTGTCCTTCTTGATATGAGTAATTTTAAAACTCACTCTTTGTCTCTTTAAAAGTGAGGTGTCTTTTAAAATTATAATTTGATCAAAATTCAATAATAATTTTAAAAACGACTTCATTCTTGAAAAGATACAAAATGAACATAAGAGTGAATTCTAGCATTACTCGATTGCGATCCTATTCCAATGCCGAAAGGGTATTATGATTTCAACCAAGTCAATCAATACACACCCCTAGTTAGCTTCCACACCTGAAAAGTGTGAAGGTTTTCCTATTCCAATACGAAAAAGGTACTCTGATTTCGGCCGAGTCAATGTACACCCTTAATTAGCTCTCACTCTGTTTTTCAAAATGTGTTTTGTTTTTAAAATAGTGTTTTTGGGGTTTGTTTTAAGAGGTATATATGATACAACCTCAACATAAACTAATAAATACCCAACTTCTCTTCTACATGTTGATAAGTGCCAAAATATTCATATTTTAGCCCTTAATTTACATTTGTTAACTTCTTAATTTTTGTTATTTTGTTCCATTTTATTTCATTTTTGTGTTTTCTGTGTTTTTGTAGGTCATGGAAGAAAAGGAAGTGTTTCTGGAAATGTTCCAAGTAAAGGGCAAATTGGGAAGACCTAGAAGATGTGGAAAGGATTAAATCCGAATTTATCAAATTGGAGCTAAAATCGGATTGGATTCAAATTTGGATTCTGAATAGGTCTTGGTATTTTGGCCATAACTTTCAGTTCAAATATCGGATTGAGGTGATTCTAATGGCATTGGAAAGCTGACTCAACAGGCTACAAATCATTTTGAAATAGCATTTTCCTAATTCAGACCGACGCAATGCTAAAATTACTCCTCAAGATAGGATCCCAATTCTGGACGAATCCTATTCCGATTTATAATAGGATTCTCCTAAATTGACTAGGAGATAGAATTCCGAATTACTTAGGTTTACTAAGGTTTCTAGGACTCTCTTAAAGCCTATAAATAGACCTCTAAGTCACAAAATTTTATACACAATTTCAGAGATGAGAATTTGGAGGCTACTTCTAGGAGCGGTTTTCGATTCTTTCTTTTCCTTTCCTTTTTAGTTTTTATTTTAATTATGTGTAACTAAACCTTTTAGTAGGGCTGGATTGAAACCCTAATTATGTTTATTTAATATTTCAATATTGTCGCCTTTGTGATAATCATATTGTGTTGCTTAACTTGATTAATGCATGTTTTCATGAATTCCTCATATGTGTGTAACTGGCCATTATATGCATTTGGTATGGACTTGTTAGTTAGATCAATTTGGATGACCGAGTCCTGGGTTTAATATAAGTAACAAAAGTAATCCACGCCGGGTTCTTGGGTTAATCAACATGGGAAACCGGGAGTATACACCATGCCCTAGGTCTCATGTGGTTGTCGGTTTTCATAGTTCATATGCTTTCCTAGAGAACAACTTAGTATACACCATGCTAAATCCTTTTAGGAAAGAAAAGAGTTAGAGTATACACCATACCTAATTCGTTGCTTAGGGAAACCAATAGCTTAAGGAGTATACACCATGCCCTTAGGTTGGCAACCATTAGGTATTCATAATATGATTGGATCATTGGCATATTGTTATATTATTTGAATATGATTAGTGGTGGATATCAAAGCCCTACACTTTTATTTACCTTTTCATTTATTTCTATTTCTTTTAATAAATATCAATTCCGTGACAAGTTGGTATTTTAATTAATTAATTCTAAACGAAATTAACAATCTCCGTGGGATCGATCTTGCACTTACGCACTTTACTACACTTTTTGACCTTGTGCACTTACAAGTAAAATGTACTAAATATTATCTATTAATTTAGGTAGTATTTGGCACAACAAGTTTTTGGCGCCGTTGTCGGGGATTGTTTAATTTTGTTTAGAATTTTTTTTTTCTCATTAGTTAATTTTATTTTATTTAAATTTTCGTATTACTGATTTTTTTTAGAATTTTAGTTCTGTTCTGTAGCGGTGCGATCGAACGCATTGCTGCAGGGCGATCAAGCGCAAAGCCAGAATAGCCGCGCCAAAGACGCTATGTTTATTTTTTCGTTTTGCAGTTCTGTCTTGAGTGCGATCGAGCACACTAACCTGTGCGATCGAGCTTTCTACCAGACAGCAGCTGCGTTCTAGCTTCAGGCAGTTTGTGAGTTTTTCTTTTTATTTTTGGTTTTTATTTTCTCTTGTTATTTTAATTTCTTTTTGTTTTTGTTCTCATGTGAGGAAACACTCCAACACCCCATGGACCACGTTCATATTACCGTAACCCTTATCACCATGTTAGAAATTTTCCCTCAACAAGACAGTTTCCTAACTATTCTTATGGGCATATGAACACATCATTCTCTAGACTGGAGGATGACAACTATTTTGATTCCTATAACCCAACATGGGGCCAACAGTCAAATATATCTTGGCAAGCTCAAGATCCTGGAATTCATGCTCCACAATTTCATGGACTGCAACATCAATCATATCAGCAGTTCTATGATCATGCATGTTCCTTTCAATCAGCTCCACATCAACAATATCAGGCTGAACCACCTCCTCCTGAGGTCTCTGAAGAGTTGCTAGAGACTATCAGAGTATTGATCAAGAATACAGAACAAATGACTCAGAATACAAGGCAAGCAGTTGAGGAGATGAGGTCCCACCACAACCAACAAGCCGACATTCTCAGAGAAGAAGAAGAAGAAGAAGAAGCATACCAAGAGGAGCCATCTTCCACCTATTGGCCTCCACAATGCCAAGAAGAGGAGCCACCTCCCATATATGATCATTCATATTCCCATCAACAATACCAAGAAGAACCACCTTCTCCAACAATGGTTGCCTTACAAGAAGCAAGTGCTAGATTAGAAAGAACAATGTCAGCTTTTCTTAGCCAAGCAGAGGATGATAGGCAAGAATTTAAAAGGATGAATAACTCTATCACGCAATCATACGAGAAGATGAGTGCTCACTTTAAGCAAATGATGGATATCCTCAAAGAAGAAAAGTGTCAAGATCAGTTTGTGGCCAATCCTAGTGAGTACTACATGGAGGATGAGTACACTTACTATAATGAGCAAACAACCACCACACCAAGGAATGGAGAAACTGTTGAGGAGAATTTTTGTGAGCCAAGTCTTGAAGATCCTTTGGGAGAGCAAGCTGTGGTTGAAAATCAAGTGGATGAGAGGAAGGATGAGCAAACTAAGGATCTAGAGGAGCCACATCAGGAAAAACTAGAAGAGAGCACAAAGACTTTTTCAACATTAGCTCTTATCCCTGAAACACCAAGATGCCAAGAGAGAAGTCTGTTAAAGCTACCAAATGAGCAAATTGAGGACATCAAGATAGAAAAGTTCCATGATTCTTCTTCTTATTTTATTGCAGTCCATGATGAGAAATTGTTTGAGAAGACTCAGAGTGGTCCACCTCTATATACAGACAATTGGAATCCCCCTACAATGGGAAGACATCATTCTCTTTGGTGCAAGAGAAGAAAAGATTGGTGCTTCAAGTTTAAAGTGCCACAGTCTGGCTGAAGATGTTAAACTTAGCGCTTATAAGAGGCACCCCATAGAATATCCTTTTTATTTCTTTGTTTGTTTATTTTATTTTATTTTATTTATTTTTTTCCACTATTACTTTAGTGTTTTGTTTTTCAAGGACAAGTGTGCTTGAGTTGAAGTTTGGGGGGAATGCTTTAAGTCAAACCTACTCCAGACAGTTTCATCCATCTCCCGGGTAAGATCTTTCCATGTTATACGCACATTGGGGACAATGTGTAATTTAAGTTTGGGGGTATGGGAGACACATTTACACACACTTGGTCCCACTTTTTGTTTTTGAAATAAATAAATAAAATACATGTTCATGTTGTCTTAAAATTTTGGTTGATCTAAGAATTGTGATTTGATATTCATTGGTTAGCTTAAAATTTTGAACACATGATTTGATGTTGGATTTTTAAGTTTGTTACTTACTTTAGGCATTTGAGAATTCACATGTTTGATCTGCTCTAACACAAGCACATTAGCATATGATTTGTGGGGTATGACATGTGGTTTTGATGTGTATGTTTCTATGTTTTGGGTGAAACTGGATGACTTGTTGGTTGGATACATTGGCATAATTCAAAAAAAAAAAAAAAAAAAAATTCATTGATAAGATTTTCACTGAGTAACTGGACCTCTTGCCTCATTAAGCATTGAGTGTTCACGTCAAAAGGTGAAGAAATTTGATTTGGTTAAAATTATGACTAGTTTAATTTCGTAACCTTTTTGATTTGAGTTAGTAAGTCCTTAGGGGTGTCTTTACACCTAATGCCCTAAAACCATCTGGTTTGGGAGTCATTGGCCCAACACTCGCTACATGAGTCAATTAAAAAGCTTAAGGGAACTAAACATTGCAAAGTCAAAAATAAAAGAAAGAAAATATATATATATATAATAAAATTATGCCATTGTTGTTCATTTTGATGGGAAATTCAGTGAAGCTTGAGATGCTGAGACATTGCACATTGAAATTATTTGAAAGCTTCATAGTCTTGTGCTAGTTCACTTTACACTGTTTCGAACTTGTGATACCTTAACTTACTTGCTGTAAGTGATTAGACTTTAAATTTCAATTCATTATGAAGATGGAGTTTAACTTTTTAAGCTTTCTAATGAATGAAAATCATGATTTTGAGTGATGCTTTAATTTTTGGATAACATGAACTATGCATAATGTTTGTGGGTAACATTCCTGGAAAACCCTCACGAGACTTAACTCGTTCTCTAGGGAATGCCTAGGGGTTTAAAAGACTTGTTGCATACGCTAAATACAACCGTTCATCCCACGAAAGCTGGACTTATCTCTTTGTTTTTTGTTTTTCATTTTGTTTTTAGTTCGTATTGCTAAGGGACTAGCAATATGTAAGTTTGGGGGTGTGATAAGTGCCAAAATATTCATATTTTAGCCCTTAATTTACATTTGTTAACTTCTTAGTTTTTGTTATTTTGTTCCATTTGATTTCCTTTTTGTGTTTTCTATGTTTTTGTAGGTCATGGAAGAAAATGAAGCGTTTCTAAAAATGTTCTAAGCTTAAAGGGCAAATTGGGAAGACCTAGAAGATGTGGAAATGATTAAATCGGAATTTATCAAATTGGAGCTAAAATCGGATTGGATTCAAATTTGGATTCTGAATAGGTCTTGGTATTTTGGCCATAACTTTCAGTTCAAATATCATATTGAGGTGATTCTAACGGCATTGGAAAGCTGACTCAACAAGCTACAAATCATTGTGAAATAGAATTTTCCTAATTCGGACCGTCGCAATGCTAGAATTACTCCTCAAGATAGGAGCCTAATTCTGGACGAATCATATTCCGATTTATAATAGGATTGTCTCCTAAATTGACTATGAGATAGAATTCCGAATTTCTTAGGTTTACTAGGGTTTCTAGGACTCTCCTAAAGCCTATAAATAGACCTCTAAGCCACACAATTTTATACACAATTTCAGAGAGGAGAATTTGGAGGCTACTTCTAGGAGCGGTTTTCGGTTCTTTCTTTTCCTTTTCTTTTTAGTTTTTATTTTAATTATGTGTAACTAAACCTTTTAGTAGGGCTGGATTGAAACCCTAATTATGTTTATTTAATATTTCAATATTGGCGCCTTTGTGATAATCATATTGTGTTGCTTAACTTGATTAACGCATGTTTTCATGAATTCCTCATATGTGTGTAACTGGCCATTATATGCATGTGGTATGGACTTGTTAGTTAAATCAATTTGGATGATCGAGTCCTGGGTTTAATATAAGTAACAAAAGTAATCCACGCCGAGCTCTTGGGTTAATCAACATAGGAAACCGGGAGTATACACCATGCCCTAGGTCTCATGTGGTTGTCGGTTTTCATAGTTCATATGCTTTCCTAGAGAACAACTTAGTATACACCATGCTAAATCCTTTTAGGAAAGAAAATAGTTAGAGTATACACCATACCTAATTCGTTACTTAGGGAAACCAATAGCTTAAGGAGTATACACCATGCCCTTAGGTTGGCAACCATTAGATATTCATAATATGATTGGATCATTGGCATATTGTTATATTATTTGAATATGATTAGTGGTGGATATCAAAGCCCTACACTTTTATTTACCTTTTCATTTATTTCTATTTATTTTAATAAATATCAATTCCGTGACAAGTTGGTATTTTAATTAATTAATTCTAAACGAAATTAACAATCTCCGTGGGATCGATCTTGCACTTACGCACTTTACTACACTTTTTAACCTTGTGCACTTGCAAGTAAAACGTACTAAATATTATCTATTAATTTAGGTAGTATTTGGCACAACACATGTCATATTGTAACTTTATCATTATTCTTGTTTTAAAAGAAAATGTGATAATGGCAGGGACAACAAACAAAAATGACTGAAAAATCTAATAATTATTTTGTCTAAGAAATTATTTTTCAGTATTTGAGAAAGAATTATGTAAACGTTTATCAAGTATATAATATAGGGGTTTGCTAGGAGTTCTTCCCCTGGTGTTCTCTCAGTCTTACATAGAACATGATTTAAGAAAAAATAAAAATATAGTACCTTTTGTTGCCAACAGATTAATTTTTATGAGTTAATATTTAGGTTCTAATGCTTTAAAACTTGTTTTTGCATTTAAAACTAAAACCTAAGGGTGGAAGGTTAACCCTTTAGGCCTTTAGGGATGGTATCACCTAAAATGGATTTGATCATCTTAAATTTAGTGCTAATGCCTCAATTTTGATGCTAATACCTCAAATTTGGTGCTAATGCCTAAAAAAATCGATGGTGGAGGCCATTACAATTTTATTTTTTCTTAAATCATGTTCTACGTAAGACTGGGAGAACGCTAGGAGAACACTAAGGGGAGAACCCCTAACATTTTCCTATAATATATGCTTGTGAGTCGCGACACTAGAGTGGCAAGAATTTTTTTTTTTTTAGCAATATATTTTGTAGCCAGAGAGAAAAATAAAGAGCAGCATGATATTTTATTCGTTTAGATCCGTAGGGAGGATATCTCAAATTTCGCTCCTTTACACACGGCTAAATCGTAGTAAAATCAATATATGTAGTTGGCTTAAATTATAATTTTTTTTAAAAAAAAAAAAAAAACACAAAATGTGGTTACCAACCATTAGCCACCTCTTGAGGGGGTGGTCACTGGTCAACCCATGGGGTGACTATGTTTTTTAATAATTACACAACTTAGTCATATTACCACAGTTGCAGTAGTAAAGATGATAATTGATTGTTTAGCAAGCATAGGTTAAGTATTAGCAAATTGAGAAAGTATTGATATGATGGAGCTAACAATATACAAGTGAGCTTAATATATTTAGAGCAATTTATTGATTTTGAACAATAATTAGTCTAGCTGTTATGTTTTTTGTTTTGCACACCAGCTTCAACACATATTAGTTGTTGTTGCCAAAAATCGTATCAAAATTGTCAACTTTTTTTTTTGCTTTTTGGTTAATAGTATTTTTAATATTGTCGGAGAATCATGCAGATGTTGTGACACGCTTTTAGGAAGAAAAAGAATTGTTGAAATTGTCGAAGCACTATGGAATCATGAAATTTCTACTAATCGTAGGTTGAATCAATAAATGAATATAAATAGACTTTAAGATATATGTTGGAGTTCTTATTATGGTGCAATTGTTAGTCTTATTCGCCTTTTTTTTTTTTTTTCCTGTCATCAATGCGATTGAACATATTGTGAAATATAATTTATATTATAAACAGAAAGCATAATCAATATACTAATTCAGTCGCTCCAGACTTTCAAATTTACTTTCAATTTATAATTGTCTTCTGAGGATTACATATAAGTTATCTCATCTCAAGTGAAGAGAATAATATATTATGAATGCAGTGAAATTTGTTGAACATTCAAAGTAACGTTTAGAAGCTATGAGAGAAGATAGAGTACATATCTCTAACTCTAAGGAACAAAAAAAACATCATGCGTGCGGTGGATANAATATATAAGTGAGCTTAATATATTTAGAGCAATTTATTGATTTTGAACAATAATTAGTCTAGCTGTTATGTTTTTTGTTTTGCACACCAGCTTCAACATATATTAGTTGTTGTTGCCAAAAATCGTATCAAAATTGTCAACTTTTTTTTTGCTTTTTGGTTAATAGTATTTTTAATATTGTCGGAGAATCATGCAGATGTTGTGACACGCTTCTAGGAAGAAAAAAAATTGTTGAAATTGTCAAAGCACTATGAAATCATGAAATTTCTGCTAATAGTAGGTTGAATCAATAAATGAATATAAATAGACTTTAAGATATATGTCGGAGTTCTTATTATGGTGTAATTGTTAGTCTTATTCGCCTTTTTTTTTTTTTTTTTTTTCCTGTCATCAATGCGATTGAAAATATTGTGAAATATAATTTATATTATAAACAGAAAGCATAATCAATATACTAATTCAGTCGCTCCAGACTTTCGAATTTACTTTCAATTTACAGTTGTCTTTTGAGAATTACATATGAGTTATCTCATCTCAAGTGAAGAGAATAATATATTATGAATGCAGTGAAATTTGTTGAACATTCAAAGTAACGTTCAGAAGCTATGAGAGAAGATAGAGTACATATCTCTAACTCTAAGGAACAAAAAAAACATCATGCGTGCGGTGGATATATATTTGAAAAAAAAAAAAGAAGCGAAGACTCTGCATTCAGAATGTCAGAGAATGACTCAACTTGATGTCTAAAAAGTCTTGTATAATGCCACCAACATGTTATTATATCTATTTTCTTGATCTTCTAGTAAAAATAAGATGCATGATGCAGAAGTGGAACATCCTCAATAGAAAGCTCTGCTCCAAGCAGTCTCCCTCTTGCAACCATTTCCTAAAATAGGAACAGCATATGCGTTACTTTCAAAGGATATAAAAGCAAGTTAAGTTAAAGTAGTCAGATTTAGATTGTGTTACTTTCAAAGCGCACAATCGTTCACTGCAGCAAAGCAATATAGACAATTATGCGCATTTGCAAAAAGAAACAGTTTCAGTACTAGAAATTGAAAATGATCGAGCTCCATAATATAGACGTCATAATGATCCAAGGTCTAACAAATGATGGAAGTGTTGGAGATTTTCCCATAACTGATGCAGATCCTCACACCACAGCTAATCCACAAGTCAAAGCTGGCAAATATCAAGGAATCAGCAAAGACAACATCAGATTAACAAGAAGAGAATGTTTGTTTTGCATTTGATTTCTTTGTAACGTACACATGCAGCTGTGTACAGTGATAAGGTTGTTGTTTTGTAAACACACTATATATATAAATACAACCAGACACCCATTGCTCAAATGGGTTGTTAATGACAAACACCTGTATATGGTATTTTCTTATATATAGGAAGGTACGTAGTGTTCGAAATTTAATATTATTGAATATTATTGTAAAACATGCCGAGGATGAAAAGAGAATCCATTGCAAGCATTATTATATAGAATCTTGTACGTAGAAGATATAACGATAATTTTTCTTGGAAGTTCCAGATTTTGGCAAAGTGATTCTTGTGAGAATAATTGAAGCTAAAAGTTACTGTTTTTCTTTGTTAGTAAAGCACCATTTAAGTGCTGCTTCCTGTTGCTTGACTTGGGCATGCATTAGGTGATCATCACTACATAGAGAGAATTCCCAGCAATCTTAAAGCTGCTTCCTTTCTCAACATACAGGAAAAATCTCAAAAAAATAATAAACTCCTCTACCACAACTTTTCTATATCTTTCTTATAAATTAGGATTGTTACAGTTGAACCCAATATAGATATATATTAGATTTAACTGTAGCAATCTATATAGTTTATTATAATTATAAAAAGACGACATTCTCTTTCTTCTCATACCTTTCTATACAAAATAAATGAAAATAAAAATAAGTAAAAATAATAATATTTTAATGTTATAAGGAAATATAAAAGAAAGCTAGTGTATTTGAATAGGGAAGCAAAAAATAGTTTTGTTCCTTAAATTTAGGGAAAATGAGAAGAAAGTTGCTGGACAGAACATTACAAATTTAGCTTAAGTTTTTCTTAATTTTTTAGTAAACTTAATATGCTACTATTGCCATCACATTATTAGTATTTATGCACTTAAATTGTACTTATAATCTCATATATGTACAATGAGTTGGTTAGTGTTTTCAAGATGGGTAAAATTGTCCAACAAATTAAAATGATAATTTTGCTCATTTGAGATGAGTAAATTAGGTGTCTTTTAAAATCACAATTCTGATTTTCACACCCAAAAAGTGTGTAGTTTTTCAAAAGGGAGAGGATCCTATTCCGACGCAGAAAGGGTATTCCAATTTCGACTGAGTCAGTGCACACCCTTAGTTAGCTTCTACACTTGTCCTCAAGAGGTAGCTCAAATCGGCTAAGACTATACTTAATGAAGCAAAAATCACTAGTTTAAATCATCATCCTCATTCTTATGCCGTCATGTTAAAAAAAAAATAAAAAAATTAGCGTCTACACTTGAAAAGTTTAAAGTTTTTCAAAATGTGTTTTGTTTTTTAAGATTGTTTTAAAAGAAAATGGCAGGGACAACAAACAAAAATGTCTGAAAAATCTGATAATTATTGTCTGAAATTATTTTTCAGTATTTGAAAAAGAATCATGTAGAAGTTTATCACGAGTCGCGACACTAGAATGGCAAGATATTTTCTCGCCGGAGAAAAAAATAAAGAGCAGCAGGATATTTTATTCGTTTAGGATCCATATATAGGGAGGATATCTCAGATTTCCCTCCTTTACACGTGGCTAAATCGTAGCAAGTACATTTGACGACGATCTACTCTCACTCTCTCCCATTCCCAGAATCCGGTGCAACCTTTACGCTATCGGAAAGCGGTTCCGAGAAGAAGCAACTCACTCTTCAACAGTTCAACGTAATGGATTCTTTGTTTGTGCCTTTGCATCGCTCTGTTGCTTCATCTTCTACGTGCTCGCGAAGCGATCCTCGCAAGCAATTCCACTTCCTTCGGAACCTTCCGAATGTCTCTTTCTTGAGGTCCAGAGTTTCTCTACCTCTCCACGATCCGGATTTGAAGAAGGCGGAGGTTTCCGAACGCTCTTCTCGGATCATCTGTGCCGTTTCGTCTACTGAAACCAGGTATACATTTTACTTCTTCGTTTACTCGCTTACTTATGTGAAGGCTTTCAGTGTTTCATGGCTCTTTGTCTGGTTGCTTGAGAAAACTAAACTTCCCGAAGAAGTACGAGTTTGTTAAATCACGAGCAGCTGGGAGGAACTTTTTGTGAAATTCTGACTTTGAGAATCCAATTTCATTTTTGTTTTCCTTCCTTTTCTAAGCAACCAAGCGGAGTTTGTGCGTTGTTTGTGCCAATTTCTTTGCGTGTTTGGACGTCTTATTGAAATGGAATAGCTTCATTGCGTTTTAATGTGGAAATTCATAATCTCGAGTGGGGTGCTAGAACAAAATGGAAGCTAATGGAGGCAATTTAAGTGTCTTGGCAACAACTCAAATTTAATTTTTCGTTTCTTTATATTCACTTGGTACCTTCTATTTTTTGAAGGTAACTTGCGAGTTGGCTTTCATTTTCTGTAATTTCTCTGCCCATTCGTTTTGATTGATTTCTGCCTTATAAAGCTATATAAAACAGATTGGACCGTGGAACATATCCTACGTATTCTAAAGTCTAGAATTCTGGTATAAGACAAGGGATGATGGACTTGTTTTTTTTTTTTTGGCAGAGAAGAGAAGAGGAACATGAGTTCTAAGTCAGGACGTGGGAAGGTGCGGCTTAATCTTAGATTGGATCATCAGGTTAAATTTGGTGAGCATGTAGTGATTTTGGGATCAGCGAAAGAATTGGGATCCTGGAAGAAGAATGTTCCGATGAAGTGGACAGAGAAGGGATGGGTATGTGAGTTGGAATTGAAAGGGGGAGAGGCCATTGAATATAAGTTCATGATTGTGAGTAAGGACAAGAGTAAGGTATGGGAAGGTGGAGATAACCGGGTCTTGAAGCTGCCCATGGGAGGGAGTTTCACGATGGTTTGTATATGGAATGCAACGGGGGAGTCTGTGAATTTATTGCCTTTGGGCTCGGGGGAAAATGAGGAGAATTATGATTTGGGTGACAATGGGTCTGTGGTTACTGATGCTGCTACTCATTTGGAGGCGGGGACGAGTCCTTTTGTTGGGCAATGGCAGGGGAAGGCTATCTCTTTCATGCAATCGAATGAGCATCGAAACCGGGAAACACAAATAAAATGGGACACTTCAGGTCTTGAAGGATTGGCTCTGAAGTTAGTTGAAGGTGATCGAAGTGCGAGGAATTGGTGGAGAAAGGTACTGCTCTGATAATGGCTCTTCCTACCTTTAGATTGATGGCAATTGTTCAAGGGATTTCAAAACAAATGTTGTTTCAGTTCAGCTTATGAATTGTTTATAACTGCAGTGTATTCCAGGCTACATTTATATATGTATGTATGTTGTCTTGTGCGTGTCTTAACATTCTGTGTTCCATGCTACATATATCCATGTATGTTGTCTGCTGTGTGTGTCATAACATTCTGTTTACAAAGTTGTCCTCAAGATTAGAAGCTGTGATTTCAGAACATAAATGACAGATTGTGATGTCTTTAGCTTGCCATTGAGAGGATTTCTTGACATCATTTATATAAAAGGCTATAATGGCTATAAATGTATTATTTTTTAGTAGTAGTAGTTACTGCAATTATTATTATTACAAGATAAACTATGATAGAGCTGTGTCTTGTCAAGGTTGGTGAGGCCTCACCTGTTTTTATGTACCTTGGTATAATTATTTACTGAGTTAAACCATTTATATAGATCTAAATATCATAAAGGTGTTTTTTTTTTTTTTTTGGAATTAGACAAGTATATCTTTGCATATACTTGAACAACGAATAGCATTATATATAGGCAAAAAACAGTATGATTTTTTTTAAAGGAAAAAAGAACCAAATTCATATTTTTCATGTTGTTATCTGGTTATATATAGCAGCCTCAATCCTTTTGAATAAATTAAATTGTTAGAGAAATTGATTAAAGTAAGTAAAAAATATGTGATTCCCTACCAATCTTGATGGGGCGATGATTATGGTTGTCATTGTTGCTCATTTGTGGTGGTCATGGCATTTGTGCCAGTCTGGATGCATTTTATATATACTGTATCCATGTTTTTACTGAACTCTTATACAATGAGGCCCAACACATTTAATACCTTCAAGCTAGTTCACTGCACTTTTTTATTTGATAAGTAGGCTAGGCCTACGATGGACGATGTCAAGCTAGGTCTCTGTAGGTCCTAGGACAAGCTTGAAACTAACAAAAATTAAAGCTGGCAACCACATTTTAAATTTTCTTTCTGTGACCTAATGAGACATTGATTATTTTGATTGTGTTAAACTTCATTTTAAAGAATCTGAAATTGGAGATTTTTAGTTTAGCAACCAATAATATAATAAAGCCTTTGTTACGTGGCTATAAAGTGATACTGAAACCAGGAGCCAGGTTCCATCAGCTAAGTTCAAGTTTTCCTCTTTAAATGAGCTAGGAGAAAAATCAAGAAAGGTATAAACTGTGGGGAGAAAGAGCTGTGTGGACCATGTGCTGATTCGTGAGGGAAATGTGCTTGAATGTGTCTGAATCTTGGAAGATTATACATCTGAGTCTGTTAGGGCTTGTTGTGTTGATGTCTTTTGAGTCCTTGTCAAGCTACTTACACTTCCACTTTGTCTGCTGCTCGGGCTGGCATGGCTTTTTTTTTTTTTTAATCTCTGAATCTTGCAGTACTTGGTCCTGCATGTCCTTTGACTGGTTGCCATATCGCTTCTATTGAATGACAAGGCTAGTAGTTAATTTTTAATGTTTGCATGTGTTTTCCTTTTTTGCATACGGTTGTGGGTCTTAGACTTATGATATCTTCTCTTGCATGGTATTTCCATTGTCTTCCATGGTTATTTTACTTGTATCCTTCTTTCTTTCGTTGTTTTCTTCAGTATCTATTTTCTTTTAGAGCAATTCAATGATTGTTATGAAGCTGTTCTGGATTTAATACTCCATGTTCATGTTTGTGTTTTGTCAAATTTAACACTTATTATAGAATAGAGGGATTATTTTACTGCCCAGTTTATTGTTTAACTAGATTAAATAATATCTCTTTCTTTCTTTTCTTTCTTTGTCTTTTATTGGTGAAGCTTGAAGTTGTACGTGAGCTATTAACGGAAAGTTTACAAAGTGAGGACCGGTTGGAGTTTCTCCTTTATTCAGCCATATATCTGAAGGTTTTCTTTGATACTTAGTTTCTACTTCTAACTTCAAGTAGATACTTGCATGCTCTTCTTAGATATTTTTCTTATGCAGTGGATAAACACAGGGCAAATTCCTTGCTTTGAGGATGGAGGTCATCACCGGCCAAACAGGCATGCTGAGATTTCCGGGCTTATATTTCGTGAATTGGAACGAATTTCTTGTAGGAAAGACACTTCACTTCAGGTGGTCTACCATTTTATTTGGAATAATCATCTCTTTGTAGTTTTTTTTTTAATAAGCAAATCAATTTCAATTTCAGTTCGCCTTTAGATTGATATTTGATCCTGCCTCTTTTTCCTTAAATACCATTCTGAAACCCTGGTCTTGTTAATCAATAAACTAAGCCAATAAGCTTGGGAAAGCCATACTTGATGTGAAGGACCTTCAATTCCAGCATTTTGATATCTCAAGAACTTGATCTATTGCATTCAAGAAAGACCACATTATACAAACATTTGATTATTGTACTCTTACCTTATAATTTGAATTAAGAATACCATGGATAGTTGCTTTACATAATAATCCTGGAGGCCAGAGATACAAGTGCTCAGAACAGGGAAAAGAAAAGCTGGTTCAAATTGTAATCGGGAAACTGTCTCTTAGATGAGTAGGAAGATGAGTACTACCTCATATCTCTTCACTACAGAATAATGTGATCTAGTCTCCAAGAGGTAGCTCAATCGGCTGTGAATCACGCCTTATAAAGCGGATGTCACAAGTTCGAATCCCCCCTCCCCCTACCCTTGAGTGGACATGTCAAATAATAATAATAATAATAATGTGATCTCAATACTTGCTCGTCGCTAATCATTAGGTCCCTGAATTTTGTTTATTTTTATTCTGTTGTTTTACTTTTCAGATTGTGCCAGCAAGAAGAATAAAACCCAAGATCCTACCCCCAACCCACTTGTGCCTCTCGTTGCAGAGGAGTGCTAGGACTTAATTAGCTCATGTTCCATTATTTAGCATGAAATGATGTTTGATAAGCCCAAAGTATCTTTGATTTTTTTTATCCATTCAGGTGTTCCAAAAGATGTATGTTATATGCAGAAATGACCAGAATGTGAAAAGAATGGCAAATTGATATTATGACTTTAGTGCACATATAGTCTTATATGCATTTATTTCTTTTAGGTTTATGCTTCTTTTGTGTCTCTCAGCTAATGGGTTTTCGTTTGTTCAGGAAGTGCTTGTTATCCGCAAGATTCATCCGTGTCTGCCTTCTTTTAAGGCAGAATTTACTGCATCTGTTCCTCTAACTCGTATTAGAGATATTGCTCATCGGGGTGATATCCCTCATGATCTCAAGGTTTCCTACTTTGCAGAGTTTGAATTGATTTGCATTGTAATCAGATGATGTGTTACTTAGTTTACATTTTGCGGATTCCAGCAAGAAATCAAGCATACAATACAAAACAAGCTTCACCGTAATGCTGGCCCAGAAGATTTAGTTGCTACGGAAGCCATGCTTGCAAGAATTACCAAGAACCCTGGTGAATATAATGAAGCATTTGTGGAGCAATTCAAAATTTTTCATCATGAACTCAAAGATTTCTTCAATGCTGGAAGGTCTGATATGAAGCTGGTCTCCATTATATAACATACCAAATCTGCTTCCAATGCATCTTGCGCCTTTTGGTTTGATCTTTTTCAAATTTACATTTTTCTTAAAATTATGAAATTTATATAAGATTGTGTGAATTGTTATCTCTATTTACATGTACTTCTCTAACAAAAATTATTTTTAAATTTTACTTGCATTGTGCCTGTGAGTTGACTGAATAACCTTATTCATTTGTTTTTAGACTATTGTTAAAGTAATGATTAAGTGATTAAATTTATCTCTTCCTATCAGCTTAAGCTTTTGGGATAATTGGTAATTTAACATGGTATCAGACTCAAAGGTCTTGGAATCGAACATTGACTCGGTCAAATCACCCCCCATTTAAATTAAATATTCTACGTGTTGGGCATCACCTATTAAAAAGGAGCTTGAGTCCACAAGAGGGAGAATATTAAAGTAATGATTAAATGATTAAATTTATCTCTTCCTATCAGCCTAAGCTTTTGGGATAATTGGTAATTTAACAACTATAAACTTCTTTCTTTTTTCTTTTCTAAGATTTTGTTATTAGCATTATTGTTGTTCCTAATTTCCTTTTTAATAAAAGCACCCTCTGCTATGAGTGTTGTGGTCCTACCTGCTTCAACAATGTCATTTAAGGAAGAATGGATGTACTATCTAGAAACTAGAGGCTGAAGCACTAAATTCTGTCTAGGAATCTGCTACGGAGTTCCCTTCTTTGTAACATTCTGTAAATCGCAGAGATCCACAAAAGCCTGTGAGTTTCCAACCATCTGTATTGAAAACCAAAGAGGTGGTGAAGTTGGAATTAGACCAGTTAACAAAATACATGAATCTGATTTGAAAGTTATAGGAAGGAAAATATGAAGCCTGTCAAGTGTTGCAGTAACCTCTGCCACTCTAGTATACCGACTACAGTAGCAGTGAGGTCCTTTAGAATCCCAATAAATCAACAATGAAGAATGAGGATTACCAATAGAAAGAAACATCAATGCCAGGTTCAAAAAATCTTATGCTTATTTTACCTACTGAACCCTGTGAGCCTATGGGGAGTTTGAAGTCTGGGTGATTTTTGAGTATTTCAGAGATGATAAGATCACTAGATGGTTGGGAGTAAAGAACTACTTAAATCATCTAGCCATCCCCAAAATCACCTACCATTTACCAAACAGGAATTAGAAAGAGCTTTATAATTACATCAGCACTCTCTCAAGTTAGAAATGTGCTACAATTTAAGCCTTGAGTCATGAATAAATTTTCTGCCTAAATTTATTATTGATGTTCCCTACATTCTATACTTCTAGAAAACTTGCTCAGACAATGAGTACAAACATAATCTACATAAATGTGACATCCTATCTACAATTTCCTTTATTACATATCAAAAAAAGAGAAGAAAAGGAATTTTGTGAGTTTAGATAATGTAATTGATATCTATATAGGCCTTTTTTTTTTTTTTTTTTTTGACATGTCCGCACAAGAGGGGGGAGGGGGATTCAAACTAGTGACCTTTGCTTCATTAGGCGTGGTCCCAGCCGATTGAGCTACCTCTTGGGGACTATATAGGCCATGTTTTATATTCTATTATGGAGCACATTCTTTATGTTCTATTCTGGAACATATTCTCTATATGAAAAGTGAATCATAACATAAAAAATTGCTTCTCTTTGTTGTTTGAAGGAGTGCTATTGATGTTAAATCATCAATTGTCTCAAAAGCTTAAGCTAATAAGGAAAAATGAATTTAATTATTTAATTAATATTCTAAATACTTTTTGCACTTGTGAGCCCAAATTCTTGCTGAATATTGGATTCCAACATGTGGAATATTTAACTTTAGGAGATATAAAATTGTGTCCAGGTTTGAACTTAGGTCTTTTGCTATGATACAATGTTAAATCACCAGTTGTCTTAAAAATTTTAGTTGATAATAAAGATTTAGTTTCATTTAATTAATATTCTAACAATTGATTCACTTAATAATTTGAGCAGTGAATTCCATGACCAGTTTGTCTTGCATACTTTTGTTTGATGTTTGGATTTTTACGTACCGTTCCCCCTTCCCCTCCCCTCTTGTTTCCACCATTTTATGACCCATTCAATGTAGTGATTGTCCATCATTTGAAAGTTCAATCTAAAATTGTATGGACCATCCAAAACCTATCATGAACATTTACAGTGGTTTCAAAAATTAGTTATGCATCCCAAGTGACCAAAAACTTGCATGACCTAATTTACTTATACTTGAGGAATAGTTTAGTGTAATCTATGTGCGTTGAGTTTGTCTCAACTTCCAAGTTTAAGTTCAAAAGTTTTGACTTGGGACAAAGTGCTCCAATGATAAGTTTGTGCTTGCTTGTGATTGCAACATCCTGAATTGGTTAATTAGACATTCATTTGTGCTTGTGTGCTTTTGCAGCCTTACCGAGCAACTGGAATCAATCCGTGAATCAATGGATGAGCGTGGCCATTCTGCTCTGAGATTGTTTTTGGAGTGCAAAAGGGTGGGTATCCATTTTTCAATCTTCTTAATTTTCATCCATTGATGCCATTTATCTTTATAGGTGGCATCTGAAATGTGAATCTGAACACACAAACTTTCATTGTTACCCAATACCCCTTGATTGAAAACTTAATAGCATTGCCGACTATTCATATGTGTGCCAGTCTCCAGTTTTAAGTCTGATAATTGTGTAAGAGACATGTATGGGAATAAAGGTTGATGTATTCAATTATATGTGTAGGAATTGGAGCAATAAGGTTACATGTAAGACATAAGCCTAGTTATTCCGATTTCTATCTTTGGATATACGTCTTTATTTACGACTATCAATTTAGTAATTTGAGCTTTTTTAAATCTCTTTTTTTACTATTTGCTAGGCTTCTCTCTTGTATACTTCCTATGTACTTGGGTTGCGCTTTTGCACTTTTTAATGAAATTGCAGTTACATAAAATATAAATTAAGTAATTTGAGCCAAGGATTATAATGAGTGGTTATTCCTGTCAATGTTCCCATTTTCTGTAACTTGACTATAGATGATAGTCAAAGCGTTGAGGACACAAGTTGTGAAAGATGAGTCCCAATATCACTATGAACACCTGCTTGATAGCCATTGAATGATTGTATCATTGATTTGAGTGTTTATGAGCTTCTTGAAAGCGTGGAGTTATATTCTGTCCATTTGAGGTTCCACTGTGATAGATCCATAGGTATAACTTTTGAGCCTTTACCAGCCTTAGGGGTGTAGAACTAAGGCTACGTTTGGTACACTGGAATGATGATTCCTTACGAATAGGAATGGGCATTACTATGAATACAATAAGCTGGAATGGAATGACAATTTTTTAACCGGAATTGAGTCATATTTTGTCCAAATTTCCTAAAATACCCCAACTCTAAAAACTTCTTCCCAAACAACCATTTTGTTTTTTTTTTTTTTTTTTAGCAAAAAAAATAAAAAAGAAAAAAGAAAAAAGGCCTCCCCAACAAAAGCTCCAAGGGTGGTGCAACCACCCCCGATTGGCACTAGGAGTGGTCGCACCATCCCTGGTGCTTTTGATCCTGAGGGTCTCTAGGGTTGGTGCGACAACCCTTGGTGCTTTTGTTTGGGTAACTGACCTTGGTGCAACAACCTCAAGGGGGTGGTCAGCCACCCGTGGAGAGCAAAAAAATGGTTTTTTGGGAAAAAGAAATTAGGCTATTCCATTCTTGGAGAATAGCTATTCCTCTCCTTTTGGGGAGGAATAATTATTCTTCAAAACGAGGAATAGCCATTCCTGTGGAATGGTTTATTCCCCAAAATAATGAAAAGGCCAAATGATAAAATGACTATTCTATAGGAATAGCTATTTCATTCATGGGTCCATTCTTGCGTACCAAATATGACCTATGTCTTTGTTGCCTGAGTTTTACCTACTGCATGAGATTTCTACACCTAAGCTTGCAGCAAATCTCACTCTTAAATTTTAGTGCAACTCTGTTTATTTTTTTGGTCATTTTCTCCTGCAAATTTATCTTGATCGTTGCCATTATGCTCATTATCACCTTTATGCTTTGTTCTCTAAGCCAAATTCAAGTTAGTGGCGACGTCGTTAGAAACTATAGCCCTGATAGTCTTGATGTGTTTGTGTGTGTGTGTGCATGCTTGTATAGAGAGTTTGAAGTTGTTTCTAGATAATTTGAGTTTCATTGTGGTAATCACAGTTCTGTCACTGTAAGTCTGAAGTCTTCACGAGTTCTATCTTTGAATCTTCAGTCTTCATGAGTCCAACAGATCTGAGGTTGGAGTTTAGTTGCATATTGCAGGAGACCTATGTAACCATTCATTGTTTAAAAAGAACCAAAAAAAAAAACTCTCTGCCCTTGTATCTTTGATTGTGTTGTCATCGTTTGGTCCCTCATCTGAACTCTCATTTTTCTCTGTGTTGTGGTCAGTGGATTGGATCCTATTTCTAACTTGTGCAGTTGGCCATATCAAGCTTCCAAATGAAAAGTCAGCTTTTATTTTTCATTTTCAAGTTTTTAAGTAGTTTTGAGATCTATTTGTGCATTTATGTTTACTATGGTACTTACATTTATGTGGAAGTGCCTCCAGAAACAAATTAACATTGTAATTGATCCTTGAGCTGATCTTAATCAGTTTAGTTGTGGTATCTGATCATAAGTGGCAAACCTTTGTTTATTTCCAGAGTTTGAATGCTGTTGAAGAATCAAGTACTGCTTCAGAAAACATAGACACTGGTCTGTTCAAAACCATGCAATCTTTGAATGCTCTCAGAGAAATAATTGTGAAGGGTCTTGAAAGTGGCCTTAGAAATGATGCCCCTGATGCTGCAATTGCTATGCGTCAAAAGGTGAGATCTTTTTAAGTAATTAGTTGGCATAAACTTCGAAATGAACCATATAGCTTAGTTGGAATTTGATTGTTCTCTCTCTTCTCTTTGGCGGACAGTGGCGGCTATGTGAGATTGGGCTTGAGGACTATTCATTTGTTCTCTTAAGCAGGTATATTCAATTCTAGGCTTGCTTATTACTTCTTGTTCTTAGATAATGGAGATCACAAGCACATTCTTAAGTTTTGATAATGGTGTGTTAGTTATTCCAATAACTCTGAAATACATTTCTTTCTCTGAATCATCCACTTGTTGGACATCTTCTTTGTTAATATATGAATAGAGAAAAAGGCAAAACTCTCACATACGAAAAGTATACAAAAGAGACAACCACCATAAAGGCGTCCGAGATCTAGAAAGTTAACAAGATCTATTAATGCCTTGCTGACACTCATTAATTTAAATAGATTTGTCAATGCGCTTGAAGCCGTGGGAGGGGCTCATTGGCTGACAGAGAGTGTTGAATCAAGGAATATAAGAAGCTCTTGGAATGATCCTCTTGGTGCGCTTGTTGTTGGCATTCATCAGTTAGGATTATCTGGTTGGAAACCAGAAGAATCTGCTGCCATTGAAAATGAACTCCTTGCATGGCAAGAGAGAGGTCTCTCTGAAAGGGAAGGTACACTCATCATCTTTTTGCCTTTAGTTCTTATCAGTCATTTGACTCGTTTAGTAAAGTAGTTATGCTTGCATAACAATTCATAATCCTGGTCCTTTTTTTCTTGTCTGAATAAATAATGAAGGAAATGAAGATGGCAAGATAATCTGGGCGTTAAGGCTTAAAGCTACTCTTGATAGAGCAAGGAGGCTAACTGAAGAATACTCTGAAGCACTTCTTCAAATATTCCCTCAAAAAGTCCAGGTAAGAAAAGGAAAAAGAAAACACAATTTTTCCTTGTAGGGGAAAAGATCTACACACTTTTATCATTAAAGCTTGTATAGCATTAAGGTATACTTGGATGATGACTTAGATGCTTTTCTTGTTTTGTGGTAGAATTATAAACTGCATAATTATATTCTTTTTAATGTTTCATGACTTATGGTACTTTAGTGAAAGCAATCTCTATGCGAGATTTAGATAGACCTAAGGTCCAAGGTTCAATACCTCATGGGTGCAAACAATCTCTGGGGGCCACACTCGCTAGTGAAAAGCCGGCAATTTAACCAGTTCTATGTAGGAAAACTTCTGAGGGTGCGGTGCATGGGACCGAGGTTTATTCTGCAGGGGTGGGTCTGAAGGGCCCTACCTTGGAGAGGTTTCCCGACATTAAAAAAAAAAAAAAAAAAGATTTAGATAGACCTGAATGGCACTTGAAGTAGTTAGAACTGACAAATCTTTTTCTGGCCTTCTAGCCTTTCACCCATACAATTTGAAAATTATCGGTGGAAATATCTCAGCATGTAATGCGTAACTTTTAGACTTTGAAATGAAGCGACCTGGAGTTAATAAATTCTTTCATGGCTTTTGTAGATGCTAGGGAAAGCTTTCGGAATCCCTGAGAACAGTGTAAGGACATATACTGAAGCTGAAATCCGTGCTGGGTACGATAACTTTCTTTTTAAATTATATTTCAAAAGAATTTGATGCACACTGTAGGCTAATATAGTTTGCAGATATGTCTTATGTTGGTTATTTAGACCAGAAGATTGAAGAATAATTATCTAACCAGTACTGCTGTCTGACTTCTCTACTGGTAAATGTCATTTGTAGTGTAATTTTTCAGGTCTCAAAACTCTGCACCCTTCTCTTAAAAGCTGTTAGAAACACGCTTGGTTCTCAGGGTTGGGATGTTCTTGTTCCTGGAGCTGCTCTGGGAACATTAATTCAGGTACCCTCAATTGCCTTAACTGAAATAGCATCAGATCTTCTATAATTGTATTGCTTGTTCTACCGATTCAACAGTTGAGTTTTCGCTTAGTTTTCTTGATTGAGATTTTAAATATTACTTTGAAGATGACTATCGAGAAATTATGAAACTACGAAGTTTAATTTAATTGAAGTGGTTGCAAAATCATTTTTTTACTGTTATATGCTAAGGAATTCAATTTTAGCACCAACCTTCAACAAAAGGAGAATTAAAGTGGTTGCAGAATTTTGAACCATCTCCAAACATTCAAGATGAGGGCCCTGGTGTATGTTTGACAGTTTTAATTGAGATGACCAAAATAGAGGTTACTTTTTATGATAAAAGAAGCACTCTAGAAATTAGTGATTTTCTTACACACTGGATTAAAAAAATCCAGCCAAAAAAAAAAAGGGTATATGTTTTCATAAAGTGTGTGTGTGTATATATATATATATTTTGATAAGTATATATATATATTCCTTTTGTGCTATAAATCCTCGTAAGATGCATACATCAGCTTGAAACCCCAAATCGCCTGTACTACTTTGTTTCTTCTAGTGGTTTATTAAATTGCTAACCATCCTAACTTGAAAAATGATCCTTTCCATTTCAAAGTCTTTTTATTTCCTCCGGTTAGTGCATTTAGAAGGGCAAAATTGTCCAAATTTTTTAAATTTTTTTGAGGTTAAAATTTTTTTGACAACACTACCCTTCTAAATATACTAACCGGAGGAAATAGAGAGGATCATTTTCCATATAACATTGAGTTACTTCTTTTTCTTTTTTCTTTTTCTTTTTTTTTTCTATTCATATAACATTGAATTACTTGACTTCAGGTTGAAAGCATTATACCTGGTTCGTTACCATCATCAGTAGAAGGACCTATTATTCTTGTTGTCAGCAAAGCAGATGGAGACGAGGAGGTTTTAAAAATTGCCTATCACAATAACGCTCTTATTTTTGAATATCATCATACCATAATACAGCAGCAACGATGTAGACATGTGAACTTAAATTTGAATATTTGGCATACAGGTAACAGCTGCTGGGAGTAACATAGTAGGAGTTGTACTTCTGCAAGAGCTGCCTCACTTATCTCATCTTGGCGTTAGGGCTCGCCAAGCAAGTCTCTTTTCTCTAAGATTTCCACATTTCTTAAGAGATATCAAATTAAAATTTATTAAAAAGATCCTTAAATTCTTATGTTAATTTACAGGAGAAGGTTGTCTTTGTGACATGTGAAGATGATGATAAAGTTGCTGATATACAAAAACTTACTGGAAAATATGTTAGGTTATTTTTCTGTAATCTCTTTGCCTTTTAGTCTATTTTTATTTAGTTGATCCATATGTTTTTGAAATTTCACTGTTATTGATGATTTGCATCATGTGTTCTGATGCTTTGACCTTTTCTTTTGTTTGTTTCTCTGTGTTTGTGAAATTTTGCAGCTTGGAAGCATCCTCAGCGGGTGTTAATCTAATTCCAGCTACATCAAATAATAGCAGTAGCGATTTTGCTGCGAAATCTGTGTCTGGTGATGGCTCATCCAGAGTTACAGCCCCAGGACCTCTTGATCCTTCCTTGTCTGCTGTTAAGGCCCCTTACTCCAATCAGGTTGGATATTGTTTATTTATTATTCTGGTTTCCTCCCTCAAAATGTGTGATACATTGATATCAATAGTAATAGTTGTATGTTCATCCAGGGTGTTTTTGCTGGAGGAGTTATACTGCTTGCTGATGCGGATGCACAGAATTCAGGTGCAAAGGCTGCTGCTTGTGGTCGCTTATCTTCTTTATCAGCAGTTTCTAATAAAGGTAATATATGTGGTGATTGCATCTTTTCTTCCTGAGGGAAAATAGAGCATCTAAAGAAGACTTATCCTTTCTAACTGGCTTAGTATATTGTCTCCTTGTTTTCGAAATATTTAATTGATTCGTCTCCTAATCCCTTGCCAACTGTGTTGGATATTGTCTTGATTAATTTCTGATCTTATATCCTTTAAAATGCTATAATCCCGAGAGGAAAATGAATCTCTTAAGGTAGAGAAAACAAATAAATCTAAATTGAGAAGTCTAAGCCAAAGAAGTTTTGAGTTTGCAATAGAGTCGAGGGTTGAACTTTATATTTTTATTTCTTATTGTGTTTAATTCGCTCTTTTCTTCTTTTTTTTCCCCTTTCTTTCTAAAGATACCTTTGAAACTGTTGAATGGTAATTTGCCCAAAAAGCTTAAACTTAGGAAGTGAGCCAACAGTATATATCTAGCATTTCTTGCTCCATCGACCACTCATGTAGGCCCATCCAGTAAACCTTGACTAAGTAACTGCTGTGCACGTTTAGAACATAAAAAACCTACCGTAATTGGGTTACCAAGATTTGGACCTCACAGCCAGCTATGCTCTAATACCTGTTTGAATTGTCATCTGTCTCAAAAATTTAAGCTATTAGAAGAAGGCCAATGATGTATATCTAGCATACCACAAACAAAAATAAACTACTGGAGATACCCTACAGAAGTTCATTTTTTATGCACCAAATTAAATGGTTCATGGTGATACTACTTTTGTACAATTCTGTCTAGGCACTTTGGGATTGCGAGCCTAGGTACAATTCTGGGCATAATACTTGTACAAAAAATAGGCAAGGACTAATATTTCATTCCCTTGAATAGAAAGTTTTGGTTAACTTCCTGGCTGTAATGTTTTCTAATTTTCTGATGGGCTTTTTTACTAACAGTCTACAGCGATCAAGGGGTGCCAGCTTCATTTTGTGTCCCTACAGGGGCAGTGATACCATTTGGCTCTATGGAATTGGCATTAGAGCAAAGTAAATCCATGAAAACATTTAGGTCTTTCCTAGAACAGATAGAAACAGCTAAACTGGAAGGCGGTGAACTTGACAAACTATCCTGTCAGCTACAGGAACTGGTCTCTTCCCTTCAACCCCCAAAGGACGTCATTGATAGTATAGGAAGAATATTCCCTGGCAATTCCCGTTTGATTGTTCGTTCAAGTGCCAATGTTGAGGACTTGGCCGGAATGTCAGCTGCTGGACTTTATGAATCAATTCCCAATGTTAGTCCTTCAAACCCGACAGTCTTTGGAAATGCTGTTAGCCGAGTGTGGGCTTCGTTGTACACTCGGAGAGCAATTCTCAGCCGACGAGCTGCTGGTGTGCCTCAGAATGAAGCTACTATGGCAGTTCTGGTGCAAGAAATGCTTTCACCAGACCTATCCTTTGTGCTCCACACAGTTAGCCCTACAGACCAAGATCATAATTCTGTCGAGGCTGAGATTGCTTCTGGCCTTGGGGAAACTCTGGCTTCAGGCACTCGAGGCACACCCTGGCGTCTATCCTCTGGGAAGTTTGATGGCCAGGTGCGATCACTGGCATTTGCGAATTTCAGTGAGGAGCTTGTGGTACTTGGTGCAGGTCCTGCTGATGGGGAGGTTATCCATTTGACTGTAGACTACAGCAAGAAGCCAGTGACAGTTGATCCGGTTTACCGTCGGCAGCTTGGTCAGCGCCTCTGTGCTGTTGGGTTTTTCCTTGAACGGAAGTTTGGCTGCCCACAGGATGTGGAAGGATGTGTTGTTGGCAAAGACATCTACATAGTCCAGACACGCCCACAGCCCCAGTAATAAGAGCATTTCTGAGCCAGTGCTCTCCTTGTAGGTTGGCACTATTGATCTTCACGAATGTAAGAGATGTATAGGTTCAGAAAATGCATAATAAAAATAATGAGTTGAATATTTCTATGAAAAAATAATAATAATAATAGGCTTCCTTCTTTTCCCTTCCGGGGTTGAAGCCAGGTGGCAGTTGCCCATTGGAATCGGTATAACTTTTGACTTTTGGCTCATCATTTCTTAAATTTTTAGAATATTTATCTATTGTTTGCACCATCAATAAATCGTCTTTTTATCCTCCTAGCTAATTATCTTTAAGTAAAATCACTCTACAACTATACAAGACTAGGCTTGGGTACTTATATTTCACCCCAGCCCCCCTCTCAAAAAATAAAAATAAAAATAAAAAAAGGGGAGAAAGAAAGATTGATCTAGGTTGGGCTTTATTTATTAACTAGCCAAGAAATTGATTGAGCATGAATCTTCTGTCCCCAATAAATGGGCCTAAAACATCGTAAGATACCTTTTTATAAGGAGCTGGGGAGCTGGTGTAATTGTGCCTGCCAATCAATGAGGCCACCAAGGATTATTGCACCAACTCAAATAAAAACCAAAACACCATGTTAAATCTCTTTCTCCCATCATTTTTCCCCTCTTTCTTTCTCTGGCAGCAACGTACATCCCAGCCCATAGATTGCCAGAAATGATGCCAAAGCCCAGCCCAAAGTTTGCCTAAAGAAGACGCCGAAGCCCAACCCAAACCTCTCCAGTGCTCCCTCTCTCTCTCTCTCTCTCTCTCTCTCTAGCTATCGCCGGAGCTCTCTCTGACTCTCACTGGCTAGTGCAATGTGAATTCACCAAAAGAAAAAAAAATAAAATACATTAAAATATCTTAATATTCCCTCTCTTCTCTTTCTTGTTTTTCTTTTTTTTTTCGCCCCTCCTATTTTGTTTTTAGCTCTCATTCATTTACACTGTCCCACCTTTCAATTTGACGCCGCTTCCAGCTTCGACGTCCAACCTGCAGCTAACCCATCCACCTTCTTCATTTTCCTATCCTAATTTTGGTTTTCCATTGAAGAAGAAGAAGAAGGACAAGTCGAAGAAAAACAAAAGCTCCAACTCCACATTAATTTCAAGAAACAATCCACAAGCAGCTCTGTTTTTCTTGTGGTGGGATATCTTTGTATGTTGGTATTCAGGCTCCCTGTATTTTGGTTTGGTAGCTGTTCTCAACAAGAAAAAGAAGAGAAAATTTTGGTTGCTGATCCATTTTGGGATAATTGGGTAAAACCCATAATGTTTTCGGTAAAGTTAGAGCAATCAGCAATGGCATGCTTTTGTACCCGAGTCATTTTTAACAGAAAACGCTTTTAAAATTATGCCACCCAAGTGGAAGAGTGTAATAAAATATGTTCTTAATTGGGCTTTCATTGATTATGGGTTTTAGTTTGCTAAAACGGGTTCAGATTGGACACAACCTAGAATGACATGTCCAAATGTTTTTTTTTTTTTTCTTAACACGTTCACACAGGAGGAGGAGGAGGAAAATTCATATCCGTTTTATTATGCGTGATTCTATTCAATTGAGCTACTTATTGGAGACGTCCAAATGTTAATTGAGTGATCACCACAATACACAAAAATGACAAACCATTATTCTCATTAATAGAGTGGAGAATTGAAAGACCTAGCTGTACACTTGATTCAATGACGACTTGTAGTACAAGTATTTCTGATTCTTTCTTTAACAATATGGGACTGTATTATCAATAGACGAACAAGAGGACCAGAGGAAGGAAGATGCATTTGAAACACGCCAAATACCCAATTAAGACATGCACGACACGAAACACTGCGTACCAGACACATGCAGATCGAGCCAAATTAGAGTGTTGGATGTTTCTCTTGTTGCTCGCATGCGGTGTGGAGTTCTTCTGTGGGGACCCACCAAAATTTACTCCACAGTACATTTCTCCCATATCCTTTCTTCTTATCCAGTTATAACTAGCTATATGAATAGATCGAGCTAAGAGGAGACAATTATATATATATATATAAAATAAGCTTTGCCGGTGAAAGAAATGTGACTAGAGTAAGTAATGATGCGGTGTGTCATAACTGTGGTACCAATTTATACAAGTAAATGAAGGAATCCTATAATGACATATCAACCTTTCTCTCTGGTATTCTATCACGTTTTGGGCCGTTAATTTAAAATGAAGTGGCCATAGTAGAGCTAGCTATGTAGCATGCAATGTCCGCCTTAAGTATTGGATTCCAAAAATGGGTCCTGACAGTTGGTAAACCTGACAGTTTAACTATAACTTTATCTCTCACCTGCTCCATCTTTAGCGGTTTCTCCCCAAGCTTTATATCACCTACCTTCACCACCTTATTCCAACAGTCGACTCTGTTCTTTTCTTTTCTTTGAGGTCCTCCAAATCCAACGTTCTTCCCCAAGACAGATAGAGAAAAAGAGTAAAACATATATAGAAGCACCCAAGTTTAGTAAAAGGGCGCCAGGCCTCTACATTTGGCACAAAGTTGAACGAAGCTTCCTCCAATTCCCACTCTTTTGGGGTATTTTCGTTGAGGACAATGTCGGCTGCTGTGGGAGCTATCTCCGCTACCAACGACGTTGCCTTCAATCCTCAAATGGAGGAAGAAGAGCTCAAGAATAACAAGAACAGCAAGGCTGGTGATGAAGTACCAAGTCATGAGCTCCCCCACACTGAAGATGATGGCCATGAAGATGATGATGACGATGATGATGAGCTAGAGGAAGAGCATGTTGCCAAGTTGATCAAGTCTGAGAAGGAATTGGATCTTGGCCCTCAAGTTTCTCTCAAGGAACAGCTTGAGAAGGATAAAGTATGATTTTTCTCCTTTTTTTTTCCTTTGCATTTGGCTCTCCCTCTCTTTTTTACTTTTGAATGGGTGGATTGAACAAAACTTTGGGTGTGTTAATGTTTTATTGGTTTTCTTTTTGTTTCCTGAAGGATGATGAAAGTTTGAGGAAATGGAAGGAACAACTTCTTGGAAGTGTTGATCTCTCTGCTGTTGGAGGTACTCTCTCTCTCTCTCTCTCTCTACTTTTTGGGTTTACAATGAAGACTCTATTGCATGGAAAGTATACTCTTAATTCATTTAAGAAAACAACGTGCCATATAATCTGGCCATTTTTCAGTGTCTACTGTACTAGCCTTGGAATCTCTACTACTCACAGCCAGAGGCACTCCTCCCTTTTCTCTGTTTCCATTGAAGCCCATTGCAGATATTTGCACAAAACATTTTCTTTCTGATTCAGTGGGAAAGACATTTGTTTCTTCAAAATGGTTTTTAAAAAAACAGAAAACAGCTCAAAATTGTTTACTAAATTATATGCCTATATATTTCAGTTCTCAAAGGGTTTATGTTCTAAAAGATTTACATTCTATTGTTGAAATCAGAGACTAAAGAGCCAGAAGTGAAGATACTAAGCCTCACAATACTCTCCCCGGGCCGGCCAGATCTGGTTTTGCCAATTCCATTTGCTCACAATTCTAAAAGCAGTCTCTTCAGCCTCAAGGAAGGAAGCCGGTACAGCATCAAATTTACCTTCACTGTCTCCAACAACATCGTCTCCGGCCTCAAATACACCAACGTTGTGTGGAAGACCGGAGTGAGAGGTATAGAAGCAGCCTTTCATTGGCATTCATACCAATTTAACAGCTTTACACTATCCTCTTCTTATGTTACTCATAAAATTCTTTTGACAGTGGAGAATTCAAAGAGAATGTTGGGAACTTTTAGTCCTCAGCAGCAGCCTTATACGTATGAAATGGAAGAAGAAACTACCCCTTCTGGCTTGTTTGCAAGAGGCTCGTATTATGCAAGAACCAAGGTAATTGCATGTTGACCCGAGAAAAACAAACCAATTTCAGCATTAAAGATAAAAAGAGAAAGAAACCTGCATTGATTTGGCTCTGTTGTTTTTGTCTCAGTTTGTGGATGATGATGGCAAATGCTATTTGGACGTGAGTTACTGCTTTGATATTCAAAAGAGCTGGCCAAAACCCTATTGAAGTTCTTATCTGGAATCTCATCGGCATTGGCTTGGTAGTGCTTCAAGTAATCACTTGTTTAGAGAAAGATTCTTCCTCTGGCTTGTTGTGATTGTATTATTACAAATGGTTGAAGTTATAATTCATTTTTAATTCAATTTAACTGCACCACTGTACATGGAATGCTTCATATTCTTTTTCTCCTTTCATTTTTATATTTTCTAATTACAAGTTTCCTTTTTGGTGTTTGGTTGAGCTGTAGTATTAGTATGAGTTCAGTCCCATGATGTCTCAAATTTAGTTGATGTTTTCTAGAATGGGTGTAGATGTTATGAAAATGGATCCCATGTGACAAAACATATGGAATCCAATAGCTCTAGCCTTTAACTACCATGCTTATGCTTTCCTAGGCAAAGTGCCAAATGGCAGGTCAATTTTTTGGTGGTCCAAACGCTTTAATTATATGATGAACACATGCTGCCTCCTCCAATGGATCTAGAAAAAGACAAGGAAAAGAGAAAAGGTGTTACAGGAACCATCTAGTGTTCCTTATCCTCATTATCTACATTAAAAAAAAAAAAATTGTATTGGGAAAACAACTTTATGAGCCTTACCTCCTTATCTTTCTGTTTGTTATAAACATTAAACCCTATCAATAGTTCTATCACCTCTGGTTTAGGATGATGTGATATGAACAGGGTGGTTCTTGGCCATACTTAAGGCTCTTTTTTTGTAAATACAACAGAAGAAACCAAACAACAGACATCCAACATTAATTACAGCAACAAACACCAGAAAAAATTTAATCAAATTCAAGCAAACCAACGGAAAAACCCAATGTAGACAGACGATTAGCCTCCCACTGCTCTAGAGGGAGACCTCAAAGGTGGAAGACGAACGGGAATGCTGCCAACGAAGTTGGGTGGAAGACGAACGGGAATATTGCCAACGAAGTTGGTTGTAGCAGAACCCATAATAAAACGTAGCTCTTCCGAGAGAAATGTAGAGACTACAAGTCTGTTTGGGTGTGCATTTGAAGGGCTTAAAAGTGCATTTAATACTCAAAAGTCCATTTGAAGAAAAAAGTATTCATTTAGTAAAAAAAATTGAAAACACTTTTAAGGGTCCAAAAAACCCAAAAATTGTTAAAACACATTTTGACAAAAATGAAGTTTTTGCCAGAAAACACTTTTAACTTAAAAGCTCTATTTCTCAAACACAATTTTAAACATGCTCTAAAAGGTATATTTACAACAATTGAGGGATCTCCTTCTAGGACGGTCAGTTTGAAGCCCAATTAGATCAGATTATGTTAAAGCTTAAATTCAAATTTGAAAAATATGAAAGACCAAAATGACTCTTCGTGTTAAAGTAATGGTAAATTGATTAAATTTACCTCTTCTTATAAGTTTAAGCTTTTGAGATAATTGATAATTTAATGGTCAAAATACCATGGATCTACTGTAAAAGACCCATGGTGGTAGCTCTTGTAGCTCACGCGTGCCAAGGTGGTGCATATAGTACATGCACTGGAAAAAGGATCATGGGGTAGAAGAGGGTAGACCGGTGAAAGTTGTGGATGGTAGAGGAGGATGAATGGATGTGCATTTGGCCTCTAAAAACCCCAAATAAAAATATAAAAATTAAAACAAAAGATAAACACCAGTCTAAGGAGGGTGGTGGGAGGGACATTTGGTTAGGGAGGAGGAGAGTAGGGAAGAACGTCCGAGCAGGGAGCAGAGGAAGTTTCTCTTTCAAAGGTTTTTAAGAGAGAGGAGAGAGGAGAGAGAGTCTTCAATATAATTATCTTCAATATAATCTGTTGGTTGCTTATAATTAATTCATAAATAATTATCCCAACCAAAAATCTTGTCGAATCCAAAGACTGGCAATCCGTTGAACCATCCAATTCCCAATCTGACACTGCCATCAATCAAGGCTTCGTTTAGTAGTTGGCAAAACTATAAATATGAATCATCATGGTAGTTAAGAGCATGAGTGTGTTTGGTAGTACGAAAATTATGGCAGCTGTGGCTGCACATTGGGGTGTCCCAGTCAGTGAAAAGAATATATATCCTCATCCAAGATTTTGGTATCCCATCACACGACAAAAATCAAATCATTCGAGTAATTTCTAGTTACTTTAATTCTTGCTTAAATAGGCCGAGTACCGCTATCAATTGCAGGGGGTCTAATCCCTTAAAATGGGATGTTTAATACAATAATTATGAACTTGGGTTAGTGAATTTAGCATATTATAGGATTAGCTTTTGCTGCCCAGAGCCCCCACATGGGCTTTCCTTTCATCAGCTTCTCCGACTATTTCCGTATTCAACTATTCATTTGTTCGTTTTGGTTGTGACCCCTGACCAGACATTATCATGGCTTGCACTTGGCATGTTGCTGAATTATTTCATAAAGCCTTTGTGCTTTTTTTCATCACATCCCTGATCCCACTATCATTACGTCCAGGCCATCCCCAGTCGGCTTTACCAAATTGTTATTCACTTTTGAGGGCATGCCTGTAACAGTCACTTCCTGTCCATTCTGGTGAAGAAAGTAGTGTTTCTTTCAAACAGCTCAGAAAAATAGAAAGGAATACGAGGTTATCAATACAGAATTTTTACAGCCATTTTACTGTGAAGAAAAATAAGTTGCTGAGAATATATGTCGGGGACCGGGATTCCCTAAAATTTCTTGCCTGAATTCCGGGAAATTCGGGCAGGAAATTCATGTACTTTTTCTTTGTATTTGTTTATCTATTATGTTTCAATCTAGAAGATGCCACATTACAAAGCAGTTAAAATTAAGAAAATCCGAGACTTAGCTGACTCTCAGCATACAAAATCGTCAACACCACCTATAAAAAAGCCACTCCTCCAATGTAATTTTCTGCACAAAAATATGCTGCTATGGCAATTCTACATGTCACCAGTTTCAAAACTTTTTAAATGGACAAATCAACCAAAAAAAATCAATGAGAAGAACTAATTTCCCTTAAACTATACAATGATAACTATGATTCACCAATAGTCTAACAGAGCAAACTTTACATGCAAACCAATCTTACCACTCTGGGTGACTAACTTAGCAGCTGTTACCAACCAATGCCCTGGAGCATCATGGGGTCCCCGCACCACCTCAGCCGCCTCCACGTATTTAAGCAGCTTAGTGGAACGAACAGGTATAGGCGGACCATCTGGATATACACCAGAGTTCAGCATATTTGGGGTGTGCTTTTGTGGACCAGCAACAGCCCGCTGTGTGAAGGTAAATGTTGTGCTCAGATTCATCAGGAAATTTGACTTGCGAGAACCTTCTGGTGCACTGCTCCACTCTGTCTTTCGGATGGAGCAATTAGGTAAGTGGGTAAAGAGAAGACGTAGGTGAAGAACTGTCTTGGGCCACTTTCCTTTACTAAAGAGCTGAGCACCGGTTACAATATAAACACCACTTGAATCTCCCTGCAGCCAGCTGGGATCATGCTTAACCGCTGCTGTGCACACATTTGAGAATCTCTTCCATTTTACTGGTTCTAGGAACTGGTTACAAAGTTCATGATTATCAGAACCTTGCCAGATAAATGAGCTGCCTGTGGTTGCGGTACCCAAAGAAAGGGTCATTGTATTTGGAAGGCTCGAGAGATGCTGTACATGTAATGCCAACCGGTTGCTTTTCTTCCCTTCTAAGTACAAGCGTAGGCCAACTACCGGTTTTTCACCAGTGGAAACCTGAAATGGTAGAAAAAAATATAAACATTTTTTTGATAAGTAAATGGTAGAAAAAATATAAACATATAACTACCAAAATGAACAGTTGAAGTTTTACATTGCTCAGCTCTTACAAATAGTAATCCAATGTTAAATGAACTATGATGGAATAAAAGTGGCATAAAACTGAACCACATTAGAACTATGATGGTAGAGGTACCAACCAGACATTGGTAACATTTTCAAAAAACATGCACAATTATAATAATTCATGGAAAGGAGTTAAGTTCTTAAACAGGTTGTAACAATTTTCTTCTATAGTGGAATTTGTTGGTGGCTGTGCACTGCTAGAGTGGTTTTTTTTTTTTTAAAGAGTTCTTCAAAAGTTTTCCATTTCGTCAACAAAAATCCATGTGCTTGATATGTTTATCTAGTGCTTTTATATTGTGGGTTTTTTTTTTATTAATATTGTTATTGTTGCGTTTGGCCCTCATAATTTAAAATTGGTAAAAATTTCCTTGGAACACCTATTCGCAAAATAGTAGTTAGCCTATTTCAATTTACAGAAACCCTACTATTGTAATTTACTTGGTACGATGTGGTTTGTAGTCTCTCATAACCATTATTGAAACAAGAGAATATAAAACATAAAAAGAGGGGGATTAATCATGAGAAAGCCACTCAAAAAGCTATGGCTATATGTGAAGTCATCAACGTAGACAACAATTTAAGTCATTAACATTTACATTATTAATTAAGAGGTTTTGCATCTATATGACTACCAAGTAATTTCTAACTATTAATGCAGCACAAGAAACCAATGGCTCATTCAGAAAACCAAAATTCTGTGCATGTGTGTGTGTGAGCACATATTCACGTTTGGATGCATGTGTGTCCCTGCGCACATATGTGTCTCTTACTCTAATAACCAGCCAAAAAGGCATAAGGGAAAATCAAGGCAAAATTAAAAAATAAATAAATAAAATGAAATAAAGATAGTTGAATAAGTTGGGCTTTATTGTTTGTTATAAAATTGCAAGTTTCTTTTGCTGGAAGCTATACTTTGTAAACTAAGAATTAATAAAGAAAAAAATTCTGGACAAAAAGCTTTTGCTTTTAGGATCTTTTATCTCCTTTATTTCCACTTGTAGATATATGGAATATTATCAAGCAAAATTCAAGACCGAAAAACTGACTGACATATATAAATGGCACAAAAGGGTTGACAGAACATGTGCATGCGTGCTAGCGGATACAGACATTTATAAAAAGGGAGAGAGTACCTGGGTAGAGTTGACATAGATCTTAGGACCCATGAAACTGAATTGCAGGTGAGGGCAATTGGCCTTTCTCTGTTGATGCCCTAGAGGCAGCTCACAAAACATAGGTGCCCATTGCCTAGGAACTTGAAACTCCAAGAAGTGCTGTAAATCATCTGGAGTGGGCTTGTCTGGAAGAAGAAGAATAAGTGAATCAAAGCTGCCCCATTATGTATTATGATAATCAAATGATAAGTCAAAGCTGCACTATTACATGACATTAGTATAAAGATACAGAAAATGAAATAGGAACTTAATGAAGAAAAGGTGATACGATACTTTACAATGCCATATTGCAATGAATTCTACCAATTCATAAATGTTCAGTGGAACTTATACTCTTTGCAATAGTCAGTCCAGTGGGGAAGATAAGCCAAAGTCTCTTTTCACTTTAGAAATCTTCATGTCATTGGTGTTCAAAAAAACAATAACAACAACATGAAGCTAATAAGGTTTTTTCTTTTCTTCTTTTTTTTTTTTTTTTTGGATTTTTTTTCTTCTTTCTTTTTTGTCCAGTAAGTTCGAGTTTCTTTCTTCTCACCAATACTTTATATAATTTCTCAAATGTTCCCACATTCACTGGCCTCTGCAGTACTGCCAAAATACATTTCCAACTTTCAAGATATAAATTTTAACGAGAAACAATCATGAGTAATGGTTATGTATTAGTGAAAACTGTGCAATGGATATTAGTAAATAACTAAAGAACTTAACATTTAACCCTATTCTATTGACTGGAATTAGAGTACTTACAGCGTAGATACAAGTTGATTGCATGACTAAGATAACCACTGCCTGGAATCCCTGTAAGCAGAGAAGTGATAGGAACAAACTTGAAGAGAATTGCTTCAGGTTTGGCAGGCACTGTCTGGAGCCAATTGGAGTGACCATGCAAGAACACATCCCCTCCCCTTTTTGAACAAATGATAGTGAGGCCCTGTTCCAAGTTGGAAAATAAACTAAAATATGATCCACAAGCCACAATTGTTACCCATAGTATATACTAGATACTTTTGAGTTCTTGGCTTACATCCTTGCTTGATGTTTCTGAAGTACTGCTCAACTGCATTGTGCTTGAATGTAGTATACGATTAAAGACCTCGGGAACCTATAGGATTAAAGTACATTCATTTATCATATACATCCAATGAATTACAACATCAAATAGTAGGATGAAGCGCAATACTTTCTGTTTGCCATCTCTTGTTTTCCTCTCTAATAGTGAAGGGCTTCTTTGATCTGAAAATAGGAAATCTCCAAGGTCTTCCAAATATCTTCTGAGATCGGCAGGAGGAATGGGTGAGGAGGGTTTCTGCTTAACACAAAGTAAGTCTTGACCGCCAACAGCCATTCCTACTATCATGTGTGTCCCATATGTCTGGATGAACCTGCCTAATAAAATTAAATTGATCAGCATTCATATCCGAAAGCAGCCCAAGGTCAAGCATGACCCATTGTCCCACATGCTTCGAGGAGTAATAAAACATATCTAGAAGACTGTTTAATATTAAGAAACTAGGAGAGCCTAAATAGGATGGTACTAATAAACATCCAGTTCAAAAAAATGTTATATCACAAAGCTGCTTTCAGTAACTCATATTCCATCCCTCCCCTTCCCCTCCACCACACGACATGACACACACAAAACACAAACAAGTAGAAGAAATAGAAACAAACAAAAGAAGCTTCAATTTGACAAGTAGGAGGCAAACTAAATTCCCTCAAAGTCCAACTAACACTAGATGTTGGCAAAACATCTCCTTGTCATATTATGTTTTTCAGTCTTTTCCCTTCAACTCATTTACGCATTATTTCAATCAGGACAACTAAAACATGGCTTTTTTCGAGTTCTTTTTTTTTTTTTTTTTGATGGGGGAAAGGGTGTCCTTCGTTTTTAATTAATCTTTGCTTTCTGTTTTTCACCATTCCGCTTGAAACTGAATGTGTCACTTGGTGCTAGGAAGAAGGTAACGTTTATAATGTCTAATCCCCATTTAGGAATGATAAAAAGTTAGAAGAGTAGAACACTAATAACTTCACTCTCACGGGTTTGATTATTTGGACAATGCCTTTGGTGAGTGCTACCGTAATGATTCTGAATTCAACAAAGGATATTTAGGGATTCACGGCGTGAAATGTTTTTTATGAATAAAAATGTCTTGGCAAGTCCTCGACTACTATGAGGATATATTTATGCTTAAGCAGAAGCATGTAAGTGTTATAAAAGTACTACACTTTATTCAAGGGAATGCATGATGAGCTTCAAATGTAAATCCTACAACTAATAAAATTATATTATGTTCCTAAATTTCCTTTTAAATAGGTTTTTCCACAAGAACCATAAATTTCAAAAAACTAGGGGGTTTAAACAAATGTATGGAATAAGGAAGAGAATTCTAGGATTATATGATGCAGATCAGAAGTATGATAAACAACTATCAAGAAATTGTAAAACTGGGGAAACAGTAAAAATAAGATCTCAAGAATATAAGAGGTAGTTTTTTATTTATTTATAATAATGTATATTCAAACAACATGCAGAGAAGCGCAACCCATGTACACAGAAAGTATACAAGAGACCCCTAATCCGAAGAGAAAGAAGAGCATAAATCTAGAAACATAAGGGGTAGTTAAGAAGCTCTAGGTGGTTCCGTTGACTCTAAAAATGCTATGGTTGACAAGTTGTTATGTTCTATAGAAATCCAGTCCGACAATAGCTTTTTGACTGGCATTTTCCAGAGTTGTTCAAAAGTTCTTATTCTCCTCATGCTCAAGTGGTATCTTCATTATTACAGAGTTTACACAATGGAAAGTTATTGCTTTCCCATATGTCTGGAACATAAACACATCATAAGCACTATCTAGTTATTTCTATACAGAAAATAAAACCTTTCAAAATTTTAATTTACAGGCATTAAAGATGTCCTAGAGACAAAAAAGTAAGGGAAAAAAAGAATCACAATTAAAGAAGTAAATGATTATACGTAAAAGGTAGGTATTTTCAAGGCAGCCAGCCAATCAGGTCAGGAATTCTTTTGGAGCAAAAAACAGCCTGAAGATAATGTTGTTAAAATGCATTCAGCTCCAAATTATTTTACTTCCCAGACTCTTCTACCTCCCATAACTTTAAACCTCAAATGCATCAAATTTTGTTTTGCACGTAGTTGAGCGAAGAAGAATTCACCCTACTTCAACTTAGAGACAAGCCCAACAATGAAAATGATTAGGACAGGAAGATATATATGCAAGTGACAGTATTAATGAGTTCACTGAGTACAAAAAGGCAATTATTCTAGTCCTACTGAATTGGGATCCTCGTAGGGATAATCTAGATATGGTCCTGATATTCAGCATTTGTGCAAGCATCCTTCTCTTTTTATGTGTTAAAATTTAAGCATAATTCTTTCCATCATATGTGCAATTTTTATACATGAGATATTCTTAATGTGAAATGATACTTAGATAGAATTATGGGGAAAACCACCTAGACAGTGAAGCAGGATCCCAACGAGATGGAACAGCCTTCTTTACGTCCTCTTGCAGTACTAACGGAGATGCTGTTAGGTGCAGATAATACAATGAGATGAAGTATCCGTCAAAAGCAAGATATTTGGTGTCTGCAGCGTCATTAAACCAGTCCCCACTTAATTCAAAAATAGCATTAAGATAACCGGACGGAATTTTTCCTCGTATGGAAGATTTCTGATTAAGCAACTCAGACATCTGCAAAGAAAGAATGACATGTAATGAAACGTAAGAAAATTTGCTGTAAATAAGGCTTAAAAACAGAATGTCTTCACAAGATCATACCAAAATATCTTTTATGCCACCCCAATATCTAGTCCTTTATTTGAACTTACAGGAAGAATATAAAAATCAAAATCCCACAAAAGACATGTCACATCAAGAAATAACATAAACATTCAATGCCATGACCAGCCTGTAACTATTGTGATAACATTTTGCAACCTAATGTATATCATTGGTCACACCAAATTTAAATTGCACAACTCCACAGCCAAATAAATAATTAAAAAGAAAATGCACAACAGCAGCTATATATATCTAGAATTACCACCACAATTTGCAGGACAATAGCCCAATATATCTAGCGCCATATTCACCCTTTACTTCCCAATTTCCTGCTATAACTATCTCTTATGAAATCTTAGAGCACTGCAATGTTACCTGGACCCTTCACTTCACCTTGTCATACCCATGTCAAAATGACATGATGTGGGTAAGGGCATGCACCAATAGAGGGCATTTAGGCTGCTATCTTGATAGATTTCAGCAGCCAAAGGATTGGAAAGGTATGAGGGATTAAGTTTTTACAGGTTGCAAGGACTTATTTGGGAATAAAAATACTGAATCTTGATGGCTAAAGTGCTCAGAAACCCAAAAAAGATGTTGCTCCACAACTTGTGCTATGATTTTTTTTCCCACCATTACCGCGCTAATGTGGTAGATGCTAGAATTGATCTCTTTACACATCCCCTTCAGGAGCATGAAACTCGTAAGCATATTAGAACTGCAAACACATTCATCATGACCTCTCTACACACTTGGCATAAAACTGTATTTCCACTTCTCCTTAATTGACAACATATTCCAACAAACCCACACTATTCTCTTTAGAAAGACTACTACTAACACAATAGCAATTCTCATATTTGTAGCTAGAAGCTTTCCTTTGAGGAAGCTACCGGGACTTTGGATTCTCTCCAACTTTCTCTTCTGCAGATCATATATTGTTAAAAGATCCAGCATATAACCATGATTTATCTCTTAGGGCCACACCCCTAGTGAAAAGCCAACGATTTAACCAGTTTCGTATAAGAAAACTTTCGAGGATGCGGTGCACGGGATTAGGGTTTACTCTGCAGAGGTGGGTCCGAAGGGCCTGCGTTGGAGAGGTTGCCCGACATAAAAAAAAAAAAAAAAAAATTGTGCAAGACATATGTTCTCCAGTAAGTTCCACCTGAGGTCAAAATCTGGGCATCAAATATGGCTTCGTGTATGTTTTTTATTATGAGCAGAAAACATTTTTACATTCGGCAAAAGCCTTTACCACAACTTCTTATGGTTCGAAGTAAATTGCATCAGCCCCACCAATATCTACAAACTCTTTCATCATGCGCCTAGTAAAAACTCCCTGGCAATCGACTTTTTGATCCTCTACCACCATGCTGACCCAGTTGGCACTAGCTCATCAAGTCCTATTAAATGCTTCAATTTTCCAATTTGAAGGAGAAAGTCCAGAAATTACTACAGATAAAGTCTATAACAACGTGAAGAATCAGGAATTCCTAGCATACCCATTTTAGACTGCATACCCAACAATTATCGACCACAAATTGCTTTTCAATCTCTTTTCCCGATCACATGTGGTTAATCATCATTAAAAGGCTCCGCTTTACCAACGTTATGATTTACGTGGTCCTTTTAACCATAGCTTCTGGTAGACAAAATCTGGTTTAACTGGCCTTCTCACAACTAATGCCTCCAATACATGGCTTGAATCACAAAGTCGAACTGGAAGACTCCTACAAATAGCCAAGCTCTCCAGCCAATATTCATGACAAAATACTGCTCTGATTCTTGCCAGATTCAAATAAGCCCTTTCTACCTTGTGAAACCCAGTGCTGTTCCTCCAGAGGCAGATGGAGTTCTTTGCTTCTCTTCTGCTTGGCTCCGCTTGACCCACAATAGGAATTTTTATTTTTATTTTTTTCTTTCTTTTTTTAAGCATTGCCACGTTAATCAAACCTTTACAGACGCACATTACAAAGAGGAAAAATAAAAATAAAAATAATACCTGGTTGAATTCAAGCACATCGGACTTGAAGCGGAGACGATCCCCTTTATCAAATCGAATATCTTGAGGAACTCCTGAAATGGTGGCACCGCCAGGAATGACAACGTCCCTCTTATTAAGCTCATCGACAACCACCAACCTTCCACCCCCTTTGGCAAACTTGAGCCTGAAATCATTGGCGAAATCGAAGCCTTTCCCCAACGCCTCCAACGCCCTCATCTCCATGGGCTTCTCTGCACCCTCTTCCCCCATCCAAGAAAAAGTCAGAAAGAAGAAGAAGAATAAGGGTCTAAGAATTCGTATTCAAAGTTGGAAATGCCCAGTCCCCGTGCATGCCTTCCTTGACCAAGTCATCAATAGCTGCCATTTAGACAACGCCGTAGTTGCTGAGGTCTGGGTTTCTGGAAGAGACGTGAGTGAGTTGGAGAGATTTTATAAAATACTTTGAAAATTTGGGAAGCGTCGAGTAGAAGACACAGATGAGGAAGCTTCGCCGAAGAGCCACACTGCCACAGCTACGACACTAGTAGTAGTAGCATTTGCAGTGGCCTGATTGGTTTGATCGGCGAAGAGCCACACGGCTATAGTTTTTTCAACTTTTTTCCTATTTAATTTCCATATTTTTTATAACTAAAAGAAAGCAAAGCAAAATTAAAAATTTTTTAATTCAAAAAAGCAAGCAGGGGAGACCAAAGGCGGTTATTTTATTTGATCGTGATTATAATAACACATGCGTGTTAAGATAGAAATTGTACAAGAAGGGCCTAAATGGTAAAAATGACAAGCATTCTCTCATGTCCAATTAAGCCATAACAAAATATTTCAACACATATGCAGTGCTCTTTTTTTTTTTTTATGGCTCCTAAAAGTCAAATTTACTATAGTAGCTAATAGTTTTACGATGCATTTAGTATTATGATTTTACAAATAAAAAGTGTGATTTTAAATCAAATCACAACCGTTGAAAAAACTTTGTAGTTTTTTTTACCGCACTTAACGCAAATCTTTTTTTAATGAGATGTTATAGTACAATAAAAAGATAATATTTTACTTATAAAAGTTCTAGATGGCAAAAGGTCACAGGCTCCATTAATGAGTGAGGCTACAATAACTACAAATGGAGCTAGTAGCCTCTTACCACTTACGACTTTTATGGGCAAAAAATAATCTTTTTATTATACTATAGCATTTGTCTTTTTAAAAAAAAATATGTTTTCTTTATTTATTTACTTTACGAATTAAAAAATAAATAAATAAATGAGAATCAAATTGATTTTTTCATCATGCATTATTAAAGGAAGCTTTCTTTTTTTCTTTTTGACAACTAGCCAATTTTTCAGTCAAATTGACTAATCGTATAGGATATTTATTTATTTTTTATTTTTTATTTTTTGGTTTTTGCTATTTAGTGCTATATTAATGCCACTAGCTAAAATAAACATTTTAGTTAATTTTATTAATAATTATCACATGTTATTAAATAACATTAACAAGAATATGTATTTGATTTTGATGTGATTTTCCTTCATCCTGATCCGGGTGTTAAGAAAAGGAATCATACACTAAGGCCCCACCTGGTGTTGACCGGAGCTTCCCTTGAATCTAAAGTCAACTCTGATTACCTACTGCTTACCTAATTTGTCGCTTCCTCCCTGTCACTGTTACTCGAGCCCTCCTACGCGGCTGCCAAAGTGCGGCAGCCCAGCGTAGGTTGTCCTTTTTTTTTTTTTTTTTTTTATAAAAGATCAGCGTTGATCTTTCTTTTAAAAAAAATTTATTTTTTATATTTTTTGTATTCTATATGTTTGAAAAAATATTTTGAATTTCATTTTGAGATATTTGAGTAATATTAACTAAATTTTCATGAGCTAATATTTGAATTCTAATGCATCAAAACTCATTTCTGAATTCAAAACTAAAACATAATCGTGAACAGTTAACCCTTTAGGAATGGTATAACCCTAAGGGATTCGATCATCCTAAATTTGGTGTTAATGCCTCAAAACTCGTTTTTTGATTCAAAACTAAAACGTATGGGTGGAAAATTAACCTTTTAGGAATGATATGATCCTAAAGGGATTTGGTCATCCTAAATTTGGTACTAATGTCCCAAAACGCTATCTCAGTTTTGTATAGTTTGCTGATACTAATTTTTTATCAGTGATTCATGAAGGCCAGTAAATTTGATATATAATTTAATCAATTTTCTGATAAATCATTCTCAATTTTAAATTTGGCAAGCACTTCCCCCTTTAACCTCTTTCTTATTCAATTAAAAAAAATGGCAGATGTTAGGCTGCCGAAAATCTCTACTCCTATTAATTTTAATTTTATCTGAATGAAAAAGTTAAAAGTTAAAAGCAATTTCTTCTACTATTACTTTACTTGAGTAATGTCATAATGTTACAAATCTTTCTTGTGTCATTCTAAAAATAATATGATTTATAAAATTATCATTCAATTAATAATTAATCATTATTAAATTTTAATTAAATAATAATTTTAAAAATCAGGGATACAAGAAAAACATAAAACCGACTCGTAGCATTTATCTACCTCAATTACTTGTTTTCTGCCTATGTGGTCGATCATGTGGACAGCTTTTATTAAGGAATTGATATATGCACAGACCCACTTCATGTTTTTCGTATTTAGTATTTTCGGGTATTAAAAAAAACTTTATTCGACCGACCAAAAAATATATATATATATGTATAAAATGATGGTTGGTGTCGCCAGAAGAAAGAATGTGACACTTAGGTGTGTCGTGGTGCAAGTGTTGGATTGAAGAAGCTATTGGAAGAGAGGTTTGTCTGGGAAAACTGTAAACCATTTCAAACAAAACAAGAGAGTGTTTTACGTTTATATACTCTTTTGCTCCTTAGGGTTTAAATATATTTATTTATTTATTTTTTTAGGATTTTATTTTTATCATAGGAGATGTAATTTTCATAAAAACGAAAATAATATTTTCATTAAAATTTTATCCAAAATTTAATGAAACATCACGTCAGCACCAATCAGATGTCGCTACATGATGTCATATAATTAATTTTTTTAAGAAAATATTTAAAAAAAAAATAAAAAGATTAAAAAATTATATATTTTCAAAAAAAAAAAATTGGAGGTGGCCGAAACCACCCCAAACCCACTGGGGTGGTTTCCGCAACATACGTTAATATTTTTGTTTTCAATCTTTTGTTTTTTGTTTTTAAAATACAAATATTAACAACTAGTTTTCAAATTAAAAACAAAAACACACGCAAAAATGTGTACATATGGTGGACTGGAATCCTCTCCGGTCCATTCATTATCAGGGGCATAATTGTCCAATAAATTTTTTTGGACAATTATACTCTTGAAAATACAATGATTGAATCTATTCCAGTCCAAACAGACCAAAGAGGATCCTTCTCCACATATGGTGGTCAATTTATATACGCTCTAGAAGCTTGTAGTTTAAGAATTGGCAAGGCAACGGAAAAGGACGTTGAAACAATTACTGTAGATTTTGCTGAACATGCCGACGAGAAAATCATCCCTTTGTTGACTCATGTCCCCATTGAACATGAGAGGTTACCCCATTTGAAGAAGAAGAAGACAATGGTGATGATGATATATTGAACAGTTGAAGGCGTTGATTGTGATCCAAATGAGGGATAATAATGGAAATGGTGATAGTAACCAAAAATTAAAGGCACTGAAAAAGAATTGAATTCACACCAATTAATTAGCGGCTCAAAGCATCAGTGATTTCAACAATTAATGTAACAAAGTTTAAATAAATTTTGAGCAAGATGTAATTCAATCGGTTGGGACTACGCCTAATGAAGCGAAGGTCATTAGTTTAAATCCATCTTTCTCCTCTTGTGTGGACATGTAAAAAAAAAAAAAAAAATCTTGCAAGAATATGTTGTAGAGTTATTTTGCCTTCTGGTAACAAAGGAAGAACAACCGATAGTGATGTTGATATTTGTTTGGGAAAACGTATTCAGAACAACGTTTGCAAGTGATTTGTTGCTTAGGTTGATGTATGGTTTGATTGTGTCCAATTGCTTGAATCTTTGACTTATTGATTGGTAAAATAGGGTCCGTGTGTCTACTGATTTAGTCACATTTTTTATTTTTTTTTTGTGCGGCGGCTCCAGCCATTCACTAGTTTTAGTGACTTGCATTTGATGATGTGTCAAGGGCAAAAAATGTCACTAATGAGATGGTGACGTGTTATTAGTGACACGGGTCACGGGACACTAATCCACCAGTCTAAAGATTAAGATTCAATCCAATTGGAGAAAAATTGAAGATTCTCCAATCATTAATTTTGGCCCTTCATTTAGGAGAGTAACAAGATATCAATATCTAAAAATTGTATAGGAATTCCACTAACAATAAAATTATGAGCATCCCCAAGAATTAGAATATTTGAATTTCACTGAGATTTAGACAACCTAAGACAAGAGGCTGCGGGACCAATTTAAGATGCATAACCCGCCTGTTTAGGTCAAACAAAACCCCGCAGCCCTTAATTTTTGGGACCAAAGGGCTTAATTTTAGGGATCCCAAATTGATTGAACCAATCCTATACCAATACACCATTAATTCTGAGTGTCAGCAAAGGGCTGTAAAAGGTAAAGGTCAGAACATTGGATTTACCTCTCGTACGTTAAACCACAACTGTTGAGAGCCATGAAACTATTAATCTTTCTGCGAAGTTAAAGTTTGGGTTCAATTTACCAGCAAGCCAAATGAAGGTAATGACCATTTCAAATGAATCTATTCAAATTAGCACTTTATTTGTATACAAAAAATCTCATACTTTGGAGTTGAAACGAACAAATACTTCTACGGACGATGAGATTTACAACAAAATGCAATGCAAGCTAAGTATTAAGAGTAATGTTACACTTACTCTCATTTCTTTGTACCTATTTTGTATCACTTCTTTATAAGCCAACTTTTAAAACTTTCATTAGATATAAGAAAAATCTTAATTGGATTTTTGTCCAATAATAATTTTAAAAGCAATTAGTGTGAAGGAATTGATGTAAATCTGACTCCAAAACTAACCAAACCCATCCCTAAAACATCAAGAGAGCTGCTTTTATGAGATTGTGATACAAACCCATCATTTTGTGTCCTCTAATAAGCCAATGACATCTTAACTTTGTACAACTTAAGAAAAGAAAACAAACACATCACACACGTGTATATATATATATATACGAGCAGTGAATTTTTTTTATTTTTAATAAATTTGGATGTGATGAAATTTGTTTGTTTTCTTCTCTTAAATTGTAATAAGCTGAGATTGCAATTTCTCATTGGAGGAAGTCAAATGATGGGTTTGTGACACAACTCATAAGTCCCATAGCAACAGATGCCTTATATGCCATTTACTTCCTTATGTTTAAGAAAAATTTCAAAAAAATCACAAAAACCTACTCACATCAGATTCTCTATATTTAACCAATCCTCAATGTTGCTACAGTATTTCCTAATGTGTAGAGAATCAAAAATGATTCCATGCATTATTTTAATATAAACAATTCTCTTTCATTTCTCATATTTCAAACAGTAAGTCATTTTGTTAGTGCTCTAAGTCATTTCTAAGTCATTTTCAAACAGTAAATAGATAAAGGGAAGCCCCAACCAAGAACAGCAATCACATGGCACCAAAAACAGTGTCACAGAACACAGTGGCACGCCACCCCAAATCGTTCTCATGCAAACCTTGAAGGCTTAAACCCCAACCACTAATCTACCCCACCAAATCATCCTTAAGAAAACAACTACAAGACACTACAATATAATATCTGAGAATCATTTTCCCATAAACAACAATAAAAAAGAAGGCTTTGAGAACCTAAAATGGGTTATGGGTGCAAATAAGTCAAGAGGGGACATAAAGATCAAACCCCATCACTCCTGCTTTAGCTGTCACTATTGCTGATGCCTGTAACACCGCCATTAAAATTATCATTGTTGTTGTCAGCTGCGCCATTTTGAGTGTGTTTTGCCTTTTTGGAGGAGCCATTGACCGGGTATTTAACAGCATTGAGCTCTATCTTACGAAGAGCAGCTTCACCAAGATCAACGCCACATATGTCAGAAAGCCTGACAAGGTAGAGCAGGACGTCTGACAGTTCTTCACCCAGGTGTTGCTTCTCTTCGTCTTTCCAATCGGGCAGTCCTCTTGGAACCTCCCCTTTCCACTGAAATATCTCGGACAGCTCTCCCACTTCGCCCACCTGAAACTCACAAGCACACCCAGAAGCACCAAAACAGCAAAGTAAAGCAGACGATTGACAACGAAACCTCATTTTTATATACCTTTCTTTCCGAGCAAGGCGAATTGGGGGGGGGGTCTTGTTATCACATGAAACAACAAGTACACATAACATAACAAACATTCTTTCCTGTACACCTATGAATTCATGGCCTACAAACGCCATTTTAAACCTACTTTGATCGATTCCTAGGCTCTTGATAAAGCGATTCAAAAGATCAGCAGAGATATGAGCACGCAGTTTCTTTCAATTACAACATTGAGATTTTGCTAGGAAGCTAGATTTTTATAGATCATTCTATATGACCAAAACTTGGTATTGGGCTTCAAGTAAAGAGATACATTTTTTTAATGCTAATAGAACGGCCGCGATCTCCAAATGGTCCTCAAGTCAAATACTATGGGTATTTGAGAATATTAAAATAATAACATGGTTGGAAAGGGAGACATCGCCCAGACTGGATCAGAGAATTCCACTTTTCCTGCCACTGTTACTCTCTAAGCTGAATACAAGAATTAGATATACATATATATAAATCGTAATAATAATGGGTTTATGGGATTAATGCCAAAAGGCATGTGGAAACAGCATTTAAGCGAGAGAGTTGCCGTTCATCCATTGGTCTCCAAGTGCTTTGTCTTTCTTTCTTTTCTTGTCATTTTCTTCCCTTTGTGAATTTCAATCAAAAAGTGTAGTCTTAGTCCTACTTGCTAGTATGATTTATTAATTTATTTCCGTATCACAGAGCAATAGGAGTTGAATCTCCAAAACATGTATTCCTAGCCAAAACACCATGAAGGATGCAAGACAAAAACCATCAGAGGTGAAAAAAGTAATTACCAGAGCCAAAAGGAGATTTCTAGGGCTATGAAACTGATCCCAGTCCCTTTCCTTTGCAAACTCCGCCATTCTCTTCTTCAACTCTTCGAGAGTAAGCCCTGTCATTCTTCGCCGGAAAACTACTCCTTCGTTAATCGTTTCCTTTTCCCTGTATCGTGCAACGAAACTCGCCGGATTAGAACCGAGGCGCATACTGCAATTACGTACATCCCTGCCTTTTTTTCTACCGGCCCTCCCCTACCGGGCACCTCCTGTGCCTGGGACCGCTTTCCTTTATTTTTGTGTCGGCCACGTGTCTCTGACGTCAACATGTTTGATGTTTCACGCTTTAGAGATCTGTTGAAATCTTTAAATTTGGACTATTCTGTTTTAAAAAATTGTATTTTATTAATAATTAATATTGACGTCGTGAAATTTTAATTTCTAAATTTTTAAAAATAATTAAATTTTAAAATAGGGTTAAATACCCCTTAGTCTTTAGGGTTTCAAAACTTTATTCTTTCTTTCATAGGGTTTGAAAAATGATCAAATTAATCATTGTAGTTTTAAAATTGACCAAATTACTCATTCCATTAATTTACCGTTAGTTGACTTAACGGACTGACACATGAATTAATTAGAAGTTGACACGTAACTACCTAATTAAATTTTTTATTTAAAAAAAAAAAACTCCAAATCGGCACCCGTAAGCCCTGAAGACCCAAACCCGCTGTAACAATGAACCTCCAAGCCAGAGCTACCTCACGACCAGATAGCCAGAGCAACACACGACCGGACTGCCGAAGCTCCAGACCTGCAGCACCGCCCTTCGCCTACCCACTGCTGCCAGAGACCAATTGCACCGCCACGTTGCCAATCTGTCAACACCCGAAGAACAAAATCGTTGTGAGTAGAAAGGCTCAGTGAAAGAGAAAGAAAGGAAAAAAGAACTAAGAAATAAAAGAAAGAAGATTGGTCTGACGCAGCAGAAAGAAGAAAAGGAAAAAGGAAAAGAAAGAAAAAAGAAAAGTGTTGAAGGTGTACACGATTGGGGGTGGCCGAGCCACCCCCAAACCACCATTGGGGGTGGTTTTCGTCGTCCCAAATATTTTTTCTCTTTTTTTTTTTGAATTTAAAAAAAAAAATTAATTAGGTGACTACGTGTCAATTTTTAATTGGTTAACGTGTCAGTTTATTAAGTCAACTAATGGTCAACTGACGAAATGACTAATTTTGTCATTTTTCAAAACTATAATGACTAATTTGATCATTTTTCAAACCTTAAGGAGGAAAAAATTAAGTTTTGAAACCCTAAGGACTAATGAAGTATTTAACCCTTTAAAATATTAATAATAGAATATGGATAATATACTATAAATTATGGAGAAATTATAGAATTTATTCATTTTTAACCATCTCCATAGACCATAGTGAATGAATTAATTTACTATTGAATCACCTTAAGGGCTGTGGTCAATGGCCTAAGAAAATTTTCAAATAATTAGGGCATATACTAGGATGTAGGTAATGGAAAATCTCCACATATGCATGATTAGTATTAGTCGCATTGAATTCCCATCGATGCTCTGGTGTGACTGAGTTAGGCTATATCTCAGTCAGACTTGAGAGAGTGTTTACGATTCCTACCGTCTAAGCCCCTCCTGTATGGCTCTAAGGGTAAAAAAATCTACCATTAAATTTGTGTGAAAGAAAAATATTGACGTTAACCATTTCTCTAAATTATATTTTTATGATAAATTATATAATTCATTATTTTTCAACAATGACTGTTTTTCTCCAAATTGGGTTAAAGGAACTCCCTCTAACTCAGTCTATAAGAATAACATGTGTCATTCGAACATGTGAGATGCACATTTTTTTTAATAGTAGAGACATAGTAGAATAAATAATATTAAAAACTCATGTGCATTCGAAGATATATATATCATTTAATTGTTCCTCCTTTTTCTGATTTTTTGAGTATCATGTAATTGTTTAGTGGACATGTTATGCTCCTAGAATTGTTATTTTTCCTAGTGAAATGAAAATGATTTATTTTATAGTTAATATTTTGTTTTATTTTTAAATTTTTAAAAATATTACACACACTATCTAAAATTTAATAATAATTTATCTAAAATCTTATGATAATTTTAATGCTACGTTGATGAGCGCGTATTTGAGAGTGTGTGTTGCATTTTAAATATTGTGACAATATATATTATTAGACTTTAAGCTACTTTTGTTTCGACATAAAGTACGCTTCCAATGGTTTTTTTCTCCATTTTCCTATGCTAACGAAAAATTATTTCAAGTTAACAACAGACTTACCACTACAAGGACGCAAGATTTGGGCATGTTTGATAACAATTTATTCTGTTCTTTTCTTTTCTTTTTTTGTTTTCTTTTGTTTTTTTTCAAAAAAAAAAAAAAGCAACGTCATTTGTTTACATTAACAAATATATATATTTTTCATATAAAATTAGGGAAACTTTATTTTAGGCTCCTGAACTTCTACTCAATTTGACAAACCCCCTCCCTCGAACTTTAAAATCTCTCAGTTTGGACCCCTAAACTTTCAATTGCTTTTAATGTAGACCCCTCTATCAATTTTAGCCGTTAAAAATAAAAAAAAAAAGATAAAAATGTTCATGATTTTTGTTTTTTTTTTTTAAATAAAAAAACTTTTTTGAAGTTGAAATTTTATACAAAAGTCAAAGGTATAAACGTCATATAATGTTTAAAATATGATGAGAGCAATTAAAAGTTTAGGGGGTTGGGTAACTTCACTTAATTAAACACCCTCAAATGTCGCGTTTTTTACAAATATCTTTTCAATGTTTAAAGTCTCTCACCTTGGTGTATTGAACTTTTATTTTATTCCAGTTACCCCCACTGTTAGAATTTAAGGATGCAAAATTTTAGGGGTTTAAATTTTTTTTTACTATTTTATTTAACCCTAATATCTAACAGAATAAGAGTTATTAAAACGAAATAAAAGTTCAATATACTAAAATGAGAGACTTTAAATATTAAAAAAGTATTTATAAAATGTGCTATATTTCAAGGAAGTTCTCCACTTATTTATACTTCATATCACATTAATCAATTCTCTCTACATTTTTTTCTCTTAAAACTCTTTTGACTCTTTGCCAATTGCCACTCTATTGCATCATCCACTCCCGCAAAAGAGCTTAAATGACTACGAAATTTCTCATTTTTATCGACAAGACATCACATCAAATTTAAGTGGGCTTGGGTCTCATTGCCCGGGACTCACGTGGTACGTGTCTGGCAGCGCGAAGCATAAACCCAGGTATGCAGGGTTGACCCAACCACTGCCGAAACTATGGCAGCTCTGCTTCCGCTGGGGAATCATCTTTTACCAAAAGGTGATGGCTATACAAGTTATCAGAGGCATTGAACATGAAGGAACGTGCCTCAGCCCTCAGCTTGAATTGTGTTGGATTGGAGAAAGCCAGCTTTAACCACGTCCGTAAAAGGATGCCAATAATGCTGCTATGTTTTACTGTTTTAGGCTTTAGCAATGAAAAAATATATAAAAAAACCTCTCAAATTTGCAGCTGTTTGTAATATAATTTTTTAATATTTTAAAAGTATTAAAGTAACTTATAAATATATCAAAAATATCACTTTGTTATATTCCTATAATACCTCTATTCTTTTAACAAATAAAATAATTATTAAAAAAGCTAAACAATTTTTTAAAAATACAAAAAAACCAATTGGTGAATAAATACACACACAAAAAAAAAATGGAATAAATAAATAATTTAGGTCAACTAGTGTGATGTAGGACAACATTTGCCTACATCTTTATTAAATCCAAAACATAGGAAGAGATCAACAATGGCATGGAGACGACACTAGTTGGTCAAAATTCTACAATGGAAGTATAGAAGAAAATCTACTCAACGCATTAATTTAATTATTGCAAGTAGATTTATCTATTCATTGTCCAAAAGGGAATCCCAGTGGAAAGAGGCTAAAAATGAGGAGAATTCTCGAAGGTCAATATTGACCGTTTAGAGTAGGGAGAAAACACTGTTCACGGGGTACTATTCACATATACTGTTCATCACCCGAGAAAACATTGCTGACCTGAGGAAAGCTTCTCTTCCACTCGAAGCACTCTTTAACCCGGGCATAACATCCAAGAGTAACACCTGGGAGTCGGCCTCTAAACCAAACATAACACCCGAGCATAACACTCGGGAGTCAACCTCCTAATTAAAACTACAACTACGGTAAATGGGCATGCGTGGTCAGGGCTACAAAGTGGGGAGAACAAATGCTGTCAGGTATTGTCAAGTCAGGGCCGGCCATAAATGTTGTCAGATTAGCCGAAAGGGGTGATAGAACAAGTTATCAAAAGTTGTCATGCAAAGTAAGACCATTTAGTACGGAGGTTATTTTTTTTGTCATAGGCCATAAATGGCATTAGGTAGGAGTTAGGTCTTATTACTTGTCTAAGATAGGATAAATTATTTTATTACTTTATTGTTTTTCCTTTCCTATAAGAAGCTTGTAAACGATGAGAGTAAACAATCTTGAAATATTATCAAAACTTTGAGTTTTCTCCCAATTATCTCTGCGGAGATTTATTTTCAACTTGCGGGTTGTGTTTTTATTTTCTTGATTAAGAGACAAAGAAGCTCTTAATCTTTTGTTACCAAGTCTTCCGCTACATCAGTTGGTATTAGATCAGGCTTTATCCTGGTCATGGCCAATTAACGCATCGGTGGCTACCCCCATAACGACGCAGCTCGTGACAGGGTGGCTCCTTCGAGAGCCGAAATGCAGAACCTCTAGCAGTCCATTCTGCAACTGCAGAAGGTTGTGGGATGTTTGCAAACCGGATTCAAGCATGCTCCCCAGGACCACGCCTAGGAAGTTAGTGGAGTCCGAAGAGCCGTCCATCATCCACACCGGCACCATTTCTTCAACCCCAGCCATATGACGACGACAACAGTGACGAACACGCTAAAGGAGTCTTTGACAAGGACTATGGTGTAGTCCGAGGAGAAGGCAGACTTAGAGGTGCCAGAGCCGGCGCTGGCTACGAAGGTTACGAGCACAGAGGGTTCGCTGCTGGCCATGGAGATGCTTATGGTGCACAACCTAGGCGTTAACAATACTGCAGAAAAGAGTCCTTAGAATACATAATGAATTTTGATCTCCCTTCATTCTCCAGTCATCCTCACTTTGAAGATTTCCTTGAATGGATAACGAAGGTAGAAAATTTCCTTGAGCACATGTGTATTCCAGAAAATAGAAAGGTAAAGCTAGTGGCTTTAAAACTCAAGGGTGGAGCATCCGCTTGGTGTGAACGGTTGAAGCTTTCCTGATCCAGGGAAGCAAAATTGCCCGTGACATCTTGGCCCAAGATGAAGCAGTTACTCAATGCTCGATTCCTACCACCCGATGACTATGGAAACCAAAGAGAACCCTTTCGGCGTTCTTATGGTGACCGGTTCGTTGGAGGTGGCGTAAGCCACAATCGTCAAGTCCATCACCATCTTCAAAACGCTCCAAATAGGCTCATCACCTATGAGGAAAAGTTTAAGTATGGAGGTGTCAAAGTTGTGGAGATGCCTATGGAGCTGCCGTCAGAGAAAACATATGTGCAGCCACCATTCTTGATTCCGCCAATGGAGGAACAACCTCCTCCACCGCAGGAGCAACCTCCTCCACTGCAGGAGCGACCTCTTCCACCATAAGCGCAATCTCCTCCTCCACCGATGCAACTCATCATGTTCACCACAAAGGGTAACGATTCTTATAAGGAAAACAGTGAGGTTGAAGAAGATGACCATGAAACAACCAATGGGGAAATTTTATTGGAAGTCGAAGAAAAAGAGAAATCAAGTCTTGGTGAAATCTATATAGATTTTTCCAAATGTATTTATGCAGAGCAGCCGCGCGTGATCAGAAATCTCCCTATTGTTAGGCAATGGAAGTACAAAAAAAGGTTTGTGACATCTTGGTTCAACATGAAGCAGCTGCTCACTGCCCAATTCTTACCGTTTGACTTTAAGCAGTATTTATTCCAACAATTCCAAGAGTGCTGCTAGGGAGCTCACACAGTTCATGTGTATGACGATAAAATTTATCGATTGTCCACCCAGAATGACCTCATGGAAAGTGAAGCCCAACAAGTGGCTAAATTTATTGGTGGATTGCGCTTACCAATCCAAGGCAGGGTAACTATACAACACATTTTCACTCTTATTGCAGCTGTTAGCCTAACCACTCGAATAGAAAGGCAACTAGAGCGTTCAATAATTTCAAAGTGGGAGTGGAACCCGACCGTTTCTATTCACTTCTCTAATTACAATTCTGCAGGGAATGTGAATGTTGATGAGACCAGGGATGTTATACCCGGATATGAAGCAACAGACGCCAATGCCGACGAGGGAGTCTTGTTGTCCAAATCTTTGGTGATATGACTAGTACTCTTGACCCCGAGTCTAGAAGACAAATTCCAATATAAGGGGCATGACATTGTTTATATTGTGTTCAGAGATGGTCGAAAGATCATTTTCCAACCTTTGAAGGAAGACCCGGTTGATACTACTATCTGGGCTACGAAACGAAGCGGCCCATTTTGTTGACTGAGTAGGCAGAGTTTTTTGAAGAAGTCAAGGAGGCCCGAGGGGTACTTGCCTTAGTGCCCGGAGGAATCAGTTATCCAACTATGCAAGCTATTCCTGAAACGGTATGCTTGATGTTGGAAGAATTATGGGATGAAACGCCAGCTTTGCTTGTGTCAAATTTGCCAAGCTACTTCTTGCTATTTATGCATTAGGCCTTAACAAAATTACATCTCGAAATATGTCGATGTCTTTCCAGCAAATCTGGTATTTTTCTCAACACTCAATTGGGCAGACATATTTGAGTATTTTTCACAGGAGGTATCTGATTTTAACTTGAGGACGAGTTATTTTCAAGAAGGGGAGTCTGATGTAGGACAACATTTGCCCACATCTTTATTAAATCCAAAACTTAGGAAGAGATCAACAATGGCATGGAGACGACACCGGTTGGTCGGAATTCTACAATTGAAGTATAGAAAAAAAATCTATTCAACGCATTAATTTAATTATTGCAAGTAGATTTATCTATTCATTGTCCAAAAGGGAATCCTAGTGGAAAGAGGCTGAAAATGAGGAGAATTCTCGAGGTCAGTATTGACCGTTTGGAGTAAGGAGAAAATACTGTTCACCCGAGAAAACGCTGTTCACGGGTACTATTCACGTGTATTGTTCATCACCCGAGAAAACACTGTTGACCCGAGGAAAGCTTCTCTTCCACTCGAAGCACCCTTTAACCCGGGCATAACATCCAAGAGTAACACCCAGGAATCGGCCTCTCAACCGGACATAACACCCAAGCATACCACTCGAGAGTCAACCTCCTAATTAAAACTACAACTACGGTAAATAGGCATGTGTGGTTAGGGCTACAAAATGGGGAGAACAAATGCTATCAGGTATTGTCAAGTTAAGGCCGGCCAAAAATGTTGTCAGATTAGCCGAAATGGGTGATAGAACAAGTTATCAAAAATTGTCATGCAAAGTAAGACCATTTAGTACGGGAGGTTATTTTTTTTTGTCGTAGGCCATAAATGGCATTAGGTAGGAGTTAGGTCTTATTACTTGTCTAAGATAGGATAAATTATTTTATTGCTTTATTGCTTTTCCTTTCCTATAAGAAGCTTGTGAACGATGAGAGTAAACAATCTTGAAATATTATCAAAACTATGAGTTTTCTCCCAATCATCTCTGCGGAGATTTATTTTCAACTTGCGGGTTGTGTTTTTATTTTATTGATTAAGAAACGAAGAAGCTCTTAATCTTTTGTTATCAAGTTTTTCGCTATGTCATAATGACTACTTATCACGTATTAAAGTAAAATCGAAGGTATGGTAATTGAGATATTCAAAAATAAAAAATTAGTCCCTAGAGTCAAATTCTGTTAAAAAGTTGTTTTTATTCACCCATTGATTTTACTTTAATACGACATAAAACAATTTGTAATTTAGACCAACTACAGTGACTAATTATTTATTTATTGAAAAAAAACTTTTTTTTTTTTTGTATTTATTCACCATTGGTTTTTTTGTATTTTTAAAAAATTGTTTAGTTTTTTTTACAAGTATTTTATTTGTTAAAAGAATAGGGGTATTATAGGAATATAAAAAAATAAGGGGTATTTTTGATATATTTTGATAGTTTGGGGGACTGCTTTAATACTTTTTGAACATTGAAAAGCTATATTTAGGGTTGGTTCAAGCGAGTTTTGGCATTTTTGGCCACCCGACCAGAGACCAGCGGGTTTGAAAAAACCCAACCCGCTACCTGAATTCAAACCACCAAATCCGCTGGATTTCGGGTAGGGTGGGGCGGTTGGAGCGGGGTGGGTTTGTTGGGGGCGGGGCGAGTAAGAATCCAAAGCATCAAAATTTTCTCTTCCATGCTCCCAAGGTTTTTATCAGCAACCAAACAGATTTTAAAGAGAGAGCATATATTTACTTGCAGTGGGAGGAGTAGGATCGAATAGTTTTGCACATTGTCGTTGAGAAATCCAACGGGATTGTTCTCGTTTTCTTCTTTGTCATTGTTAGGGCTTTTGCTTTCTTTGATTTCATTGTAGTTTTTGTAGGGAAGAAGAAAATCAGAGGGAAAGAAGGATAAGAGAAGAAAATTATAAGGCAAATAAGGAGAAGAAGAGAAGAAAATGAGGGAAAGAGGAGAAGAAGAGAAGCTCTGGCTGTGTGAGATGACAGAAAAGAGTGAGAGGGTGGGAGATATTATGGGATTTTAGGGTTAGGCTATTGATGGGTGGGGCGGGTACCCGGTATTTTTAAAACTATAACCCGTAAGCCGACTCACCTCGTGCAGGTAACCCAAAATTCAACCCGTAACAGGAATTTTATTAGAGGAAATGGGCGGATCGGGACAAGTTAGTGCGGGTTGATTGGGTTGGGTGGGTATTTGTCCACCCCTAACTATATTGCAAACGGCTGATAATTTATAAAGCTTTTTTATATTTTTCCTTTAGCAAAATTGGTTGCCACCCATGTCAGGAGGCATATGATCAGGGATATCCCACCAAGCCTAAGCCTTCCCTTTGATTGTTTTTGTGAGTTTAGACCTCAAATTTTAATTTGTCCTATTTAATACTCGAGCTCATAAAGAATTTAAATTTAGGATTTTAACCACTTTTTCTCTTCTCTTTTTTTTTTTTTTTAAAATATATATATTATAAAAGTAATATTAACAACATTTCCATTAAAAAAAAAAAGTGAGGAAAAATCCAAAAATAATTCTCTGCCACCCTCACTTTTAGTGGGAGGCGGGCAACCCTTTCCTTTGCCGTGAGTTATTCCTTTACTATTCTTTCACAATTAGAGTTTGTTTGAAATTGTGTTTGATAGATTTAAAATTATTTTTAACATTCAAAAAGTTAGTTAAAAAAAAAATTGTTTGGTAAAAAAAAATTAAAAGAGCTTTTAAGGATTAAAAAAAGTAAAAAAAAAAAAACAACTGAGAAAAAACCCAAAAATAATTCTCTGCCACCCTCTCTTTTAGTGGGAGGCGGGGAACCCTTTCCTTTGTTGAGATGGCCATGAGTTATTCCTTTACTATTCCTTAACAATAAGAGTTTGTTTGAAATTGTGTTTGAGAGACCTAAAAATATTTATAACATTCAAAAAATTTGTTAAAAAATATATATATTTGTTTGGTAAAAAAAATTAAAAGCGCTTTTAAGGGTTAAAAAGCCTAAAAATGACTAAAAAACGCTATTTCTCAAACACCTCCTTCTTGAGTGATATTTTAGATCTTACTTTGAGATAATGAATATTATTCTACTCTTTAAATTAAATAAAAAACTAAGCGGATAAAATACGAGTAATTGTTGAAAATATAGCATTTCTCTTTCCAATATATTGAATTATCTACCTACCTTCTCATAGGTGTCTCCGCCATTTTATTTTATTTTTTAAAAAAGTTGTTTTGATAAATAACACTTGAATAATTGAGTTGCACAGATTGGGGGATGGGGGGATGGTACACAAAATGCTTGTCCTTCAATTAATGTCACTGGTATTGAAGTATACGCCCATCGTCACCCCCAAACTTCCAACTATAACAATTAATGAATTGATGATTGGAATTGAAATGTAAATGTTGATTTCTATCGGTCTCATCAAATTTAATAATTTTTTTAGAGTATTAAGTGGTCTTATTATTAATGTTAATTTCTATCGGTCTCATCAAATTTAATAATTTTTTTAGAGTATTAAGTAGTCTTATTATTTTAATAATTTATTTATTCTTTAAAAAAATAAAATAAAATAAGTTGTTTAATTAATACGTGAATAAACAGTATAAAACAGTAATTTTTATATTTGTTAAGTACTATTCACTTCACTACACTTCAACTTCTTTGTTTTTTTTTTTTTGTTAAATTACTTCAATAAAATAATTAAAAAATAATTTTGATAAGGCGGCAAGGAATGCTCTAATCTACATGCAGACGGGATGGGCAATGGCCACCAACCAATTTTGAATTTTTGTTTTAATTAAATATGCTTAAAAATGAAATTTTAGGCCGAAAGTTATTAGTTCGGCCCGAGCCCATAAAAAATAATCCAAAAATTTTAGGTAAGTTTTATTACGCTTTACACAGTTGTAATGTTTATTTCGGATAAGTTTTATTAATACACTTTACATTTAGAGATTAAATTGAAAATTGAAAAATTATTTTTTATTTTGTTTATATATTTTTTAACATTGAATGAATAATAATTTTATTTTTTTATATATTAATTTATTCTTTAATTATACTATATTTCTAATTAATTATTTGATTCTCTATTTAAATATATTTTAAATTTATGCTTTGCTCATCATTTTTGTTTTTTTTTTTTTAATGAATGATTAATAAACGATTTAACGGTGAATATAGTGAAATGAATCCTCCCAAAATTGATAGATATGAGTCCTGATGCTGATTTAAGACTATAGAATTTNCTAATCTGCATGTAGACGGGATGGACAGTGGCCACCCGCCAATTTTCATTTTTTTTAATTAAATATGTTTAAAATGAAATTTTAGGCCAAAAGTAAATAGTTCGGCCCAAGCCCATAAAAAACAATCCAAAAATTTTAACAATCCAAAATACGCTTTACAACTGTGTGATGTTTATTTCGGATAAGTTTTATTAATACACTTTACATTTAGAGATTAAATTGAAAATTGAATAATTATTCTTTATTTTGTTTATATTTTTTTAACATTGAATGAATACTAATTTAAATTTTTTATATATTAATTGATTCTTTAATTGTAATATATTTCTCATTAATTATTTGATTCTCTATTTAAATATATTTTTAATTTATGCTTTGCTCATCAATTTTTGTTTTTTAATGAATGAGTAATAAACGATTTAACGGTGAATATAGTGAAATGAATACTCCCAAAATTGATAGATATGAATCCTGATGCTGATTTAAGACTATAGAATTTATCTAATCAAGTCTTAAGATTGAAGAAAACGAGCGAGAGAGAGTAATTGAAGCATTGATCACTGAAAAAGTAGAACAATTGGGAAAATATTTACACAATTGAACAGCAACAAAAAGGAATAATTTAGGCGAGAGATCAGATTTGAAGATTTATGGCCAAACTGATTCGATGCAAACCCTATACTCCTCCGGATTCTCCGCTAACATCTCTTCCGAGGCGGTGTTATCCTTGATGGCCTCCTCTCTCGGCGGCATTTGGGCGGTGAAACGCATAGCAGCGGCAACGCAGGAGGCGGAAGCAGAAGAAGAGGAGGAGGGGGGAAGTCTTGCGAGTATAGTCGGAGTCGTGGCTTGCGGGCGAACAAGCTGGGACAGCAGTAGCAAAAGAGAAGCCATTAGATTAGAAGAGCAGATGTTTGTGTAGCAGGTGATGATCGATTGATCGTTGGCTTCAAAGAAGTTGGTTTTATATAAATAATATAAGCCCACCGTTTTTCTTGTTACCGGTTGAAATATTCGAAGTGCTAATGAGTAATGTTGTGGGAGGGGCTGGGAAATACTAGGGTCCACAAAGCCGCTGGTTCTCCCCTGCCGCTGCACCAGCCTGTTGAAAACTTTTGAAGAAGCTTCTTTTCTTTTTTTGTTTTGTTTTTTTTTTTCTTTTTTTTTAAAGGAAAAACTACGCTTTACGCTAATGAAATATTACGTGTTTTTGACTAGCACTCTTAAAACTTTAAAATCTCTAAATTTAAGTTTCTAAATTTTTAATTACAGTTAATTTGAATAATTCTATCGTATTTTAAGCGTTAAAAGTGAGACAATAATGTTTATATCCTTTTTTTTTTTTATAAAATTTTAAATTTATTATTATTTTTTTTAAAAAAAAAAAATTAGTGATATTTTGATTTTTTAGGTATTTTCATTCGAAGTTAACGACTAGATCTAATGAAGGAGTTCAAACTAATTACAATTGAATGTTTAAGAGTTCAAATTAAAAGATTTTAAAGTTTAAGAATACTTATCAAAACGTGCAATAATTTAAAATTTTAAAGTGAAGTTTCCATGNTACTAGGGTCCACAAAGCCGCTGGTTCTCCCCTGCCGCTGCACCAGCCTGTTGAAAACTTTTGAAGAAGCTTCTTTTCTTTTTTGTTTTGTTTTTTTTTTTTCTTTTTTTTTAAAGGAAAAACTACGCTTTACGCTTATGAAATATTACGTGTTTTTGACTAGCCCTCTTAAAACTTTAAAATCTCTAAATTTAAGTTTCAAAATTTTTAATTACAGTTGATTTGAACAATTCTATTGTATTTTAAGCGTTAAAAGTGTTAGGTGGTCTTGGGCCTCTCTCAACCCCAAAAGCTAGCTCAAGAGGTGAGGCTTTTCCTCACACTTATAAACTGACCACCAGTCCCTTCCACAACCGATGTGGGACAACCCCAACAATCTCTCCCTCACACATCGGGCCCTGGGTCGGAGCAGCGATAACCCGTTTCTCCCGTGGACTGTTGGGCTGAGACTTGTTGGTAAACCTAGGCTCTGATACCAGTGTTAGGTGGTCTTGGGCCTCTCTTAACCCCAAAAGCTAGCTCAAGAGGTGAGGCTTTCCCTCACACTTATAAACTGACCACCAACCCCTTCCACAACCGATGTGGGACAACCCCAACAAAAAGTGAGACAATAATGTTTATATCTTTTTTTTTTTATAAAATTTTAAATTTATTATTATCTTTTTTTAAAAAAAAAATTAGTGATATTTTGATTTTTTAGGTATTTTCATTCGAAGTTAACAACTAGATCTAATGAAGGAGTTCAAACTAATTACAATTGAATGTTTAAGAGTTCAAATTAAAAGATTTTAAAGTTTAAGAATACTTATCAAAACGTGCAATAATTTAAAATTTTAAAGTGAAGTTTTCATGTTTAAAAAAATAGTAGTTAATCAAATAGATTTTTAGACTTTTTAAAATAAATTATAAAATTCTTCGCGAAGTCCAATTTTTTTTAATTTTTTTTAATCTTCAAAACAAACAAATTCTGGCATTAGGAAAAGTTGGTCCAACCCACTGAATCCATGGGTCCTGACTCCTGACCATTTGCTTGCTGGCAGTGGTTTTCATAATCCAGGACACGCTTTAATTCCAGCTCGAGCTTTTAAGTCGCCGCCGTCCTTTATTTTGTTTAGGCGGGCCATAATACGCGTTTCTAGTACTGTCAAGCTGGCTAGCCTACCAGCCTACCAGTATTTATCAGTGACAATAGGGTTAGAGTTGTAACTGTGTGGAGCAAAATATTAACACAAAAAGTAAGATTGATTACCACCAAATTAGATAATTTGTTCAAATTTTGTTTATTTTATTTTTCGTACAAATTTAAATTTACTCACAATCTAACTTATTTATTATGCATATACAGTTGGTATGGATTAAATCATTTAATTAAAATATTGTGATTTTTTTTCCGTAATTTATAGTTATTATTATCATTTGAAAATTTATATATGAGAAAAGTATAAAATGGCCCTTCAAATTACCAGTCATTTGTAATTTAGCCTCTCAAAGTTTTAATTGGTATAAAGTAACCCCCTAAATTACCAATCTCTTATAAAATGGCCCCCTCCGTTAGATAAAACCGTGAAAATGGATGGAAAACCCAAAACGACGTCGTTTTGGGATGCAGAGTTACTAAAATGCCCTCTTTAAAAGAAAAAAAAAATTAAAAAAAAAAACCATCTAACGGTGTCGTTTTTTTCCCAATAAAAAAACTTCTTCCCCGTGAAGAACCACGAAGCCCAGCGAAGAACACGAAGAACCAATCTGTTCAGGCCTTAGAGTTGGAATCCTCCTCCCCAGCAATGGGATGCTCACCCCCACCGCACCGGTGAAAAGAATGGTGGCAATCAAAGCTATTTTGTATTTGAGTGCTTCGCCTTTGTTCTTCTCCGTGGTCTCTCCATCGCACGTGCACTCTCCGGACACTATAGAGGGAGCGGGGG
>CM017323.1:19946793-20025627 GCA_006937295.1 Carpinus fangiana | reverse complement strand
TGTTGGGTCATGAATCAACCCCACAAAACCATAGGGCCTGTACCAAGCCCAAGCAAGGCCCATGTTCTCAAAGCCCAAGAGCATCTCGAGCCTCGAGAGCCCAAGAGCGTCTCGAGGCCTCGGGAGCCCAGGCCAGCCTCGATCACCCGAGAACGCCTCGAACAGGCGAGAAGGCCTCAGGTCTCGATCACCCGAGAAACCGTTTCGGGCCTCGATCACAACATATCACTGATAAGCTTAAGGCCTCCAAAGCCCGAAAAGCTAGGGATCAAGATATTAAATTCAAAAAACTTATCTTATCCATTTCATTCAATAACAAGCACTTCGAAAAGATCAGATATATTATCTATCAGCATTCAAAATTTAAAGTGCCACAACAACCAAATCCTATCCTGATCCCATCAGGTCGTGATACGGATAACTACCTAAATCCCTGGTAACAAACTGCCTCGCAGAGAATCAGGGAAGAGTCAGTCATTGACAAGGGAACAATCACTCCATGCCTATATAATACGAGTCACCTCCACAAGTTCTGGTAACGCAACTCTAGCACTCTTAAAGCTTCTGTTGTTTCGTCATTATCTCAAAAGCATACACTGACTTAGGCATCGGAGTATCCCCGCCGGCTCACCCCCGGTCTCTTCGATCCTATTCTTTTCTCTATTGTGCAGGAAAAGTCGAACTTGGATCATTCGTCAGGAAATCAACAAGCGTGCCACGTCATCAATCGGGAAACTGTGTACCAACATATATATATATCTTAAAATTTAAATTTATCTCCTTATGCTGTAAAAGTTTATTTTATAAAATATTTTGTAAACTTAACATTCTTCTGGCTGCAATTTAATTTCTTTTATTTTTATTTGTAAATAAAATGTGGAACAATATTTAAAATATATAGAGTTTAACTTTAACGTGGTCGTGGCACAAAACAACTATAAAGCTAAACTAATTTTTTTTAAGTTGAAACCGATTTTATAATTTTGAAATCACGTGACTTAAGATCGATTTCATTTTCTCATATTTTATTTTTAACGAACCATGCACTAATTTGGTACCAGTTGCATATATGCGAGTAATATTGATTTGTCTGTTTCTCTTTGGCACCTTATCGACCTCCTCATATATATATATATATATATACACATGTGCAAATTAGAATATTAGAGGATCATTTACATTTCGGAATTCAAAAGAAAGGAAGTGAAAATGAAGATTATCATGACCAGGATTTTAAATAGAGATGACCATATTCTGAGTCATTAATTGATTAAAGTTTCAAGCCAAACGGAGCAATTGGTGATCATATAATTAATGAAATGAATAGACAAATATTAATTTACCCGCCCAAAAAAAGTTCCAGCTGATCAAATGAAAGAGCAAAGAAATATTATTATCTATTATTATATAAAAATATAACACTTAATAAACGAAGGCAAGGCTCTCACAAGAAAGTTACAGCACACCATACACTCTATATGTACGTACTTGGGACACTGGATTCCAGTGCCCAAATATATATATATATATTCACTAATATTTACTCAAACAAAGACCCTGGGCACGGAATCTGTGGGCTTGCAGTCCACCTCCCTCAGCTCCGTTATCAGCCCCTTTCCTCCGCCATTCGCCAGTGGGTGTATTCCATGCGTTGGCCCCGTTATGTGGGCTCGATTCTCCCGCTCCTTGTTGACGGATATCCCGTAACGCTTCTCCACACCTGCGTCCGATAAACTTATCTTCTAAAAATACTCCTCTCAAATATATAACTAACTATATAATAAAATATTAAACACCCACCTCTAAGAAAGTCTTCATCAAGCTGGCCGTCACTGGTTAAGGCCATCATGATCTGGGGGAGACCAAGAGGGAGATTGTTGCCCTTGTCAACCTGCCAGAAGTGGAAGACCTTGCCGTACGTCTTGGCCACCTTTTCCAAGTCGTGCCGCTCTATGGGACCGGGAACGCCGGGCATGAAGAGCACGCCGCTCTTGATTTCGTACTCGTGGGAATGCCACAGCGGCTTCTCCTCGTCCGGCAGCCCCAGGAACAGGTTCTCTGATACGATGTACTCTAGCCCGATGAGCCGGGCATCGGCGTCGGGGCTGTCGTATATGAGGCACTGCCGCATGTCCTCGTTCTGGTGCCCGCAGTAGTGGTGCGCCTCCACTTGTCGGGTCATGTCGTACGCGTAAAAATGAAACCTGAAATATAACAGATAAATCATACGAACAGAGAAATCATGAAAGAACAGGAGGAGGAGAAGGAGGAGGAGGAGGAGGCAAATACGTACGCGCAGAGGTGCTGGTGGATCTTGTTGACGGGAGCAAAGTTTTGGATGGTGGCGGTGGCCGTTTCGAGGAAGGCCGTTCCGGTCTGAGTCGGCTCGCCGGGAACCTCTGGGTAGGTGGACATGATTTCTTGATTTTGCTGCTTAATTCTCAAACAACAAGTACACTGGTTTAATCCTCTTATACATTCTTGGCTGGCACCATGAATCATGATAGAGCTGTGGAGCTCCATAAGCCTGTTATTGCATGCAGTGTTACGCGTGTTAGACAATGTGGCTTACGTGCTTCATTAAACTGGCCAAATGGCTCGCGGCCCATGGCTCCTTGGGTCGGTCGGGTCCACGCCCACCGAATTGTAACCAGGTAACTTACTATCATCATTTACGATTATGGGAAACTTTTAAATATTTATTTTTAAATGCTCTTACTACTGATCATTTACAACTTTAATGATTAAATCAACAACGATTTATAAAAACAAAAATTAATGGCTAATATTATATAGTATATATACTTTAATTTTGAATGAAAAATTATTGCATGTTTCATAGAATTCGCATAGAGAATGATATTGAACACGTCTAGCAAATATTAAAAAAATTGAACACAAATATGTTATTGAATACAGGTAATCTTGGCCTAGTACGGCGGTGTGGTAATAATGTAGCTCATGTATTAGCCAAAGAGGCTATGAAGTGAGTCATAGATAAGGCTTGGATTGATGAAATTCCAAATTGTTCCATCTTTCTGATTGAGCTGTAATAAAATACAAAGTGATCCTTTTATTAAAATAAATAAATAAAAGAAAGAAAGAAAGAAAGCAGGGTTAACCAACCAAACAAAACATTTATCTCGCCCTCCGTGGGGTTCGAACCCACGACCACAAGGTTAAGAGCCTTCCGCTCTACCAACTGAGCTAGACGGGCATACTTGAAAGCAACAATCAACACAAGGTTACTGTTCGTTTTCCTTGTCACCGCAATGTCTTAACCAGAGGTCCAGAAAGGCAGAAACATAGGAAGCAGCAGCAGGCAGCCTTGTTCAGCCTCTCTCTTTCTCTCTCTCTGTGTCTCTCATAGGTACCTTCATTATTGTCCTGTACTTATGTTCTTTATGGGAGTTTTTTACTTTATTTTCTTTGTGGTTCTTCATTCTTTGGACGTAAATCTGAAAGGGCGTTTTTGTTTTTGTCATTTTCTAGCCTATGCTACTTTACATGCTCTCCAGGTTTCTCCAGCTTTGTTTCACTCCATCTTTCATCCTAATTATTTGTATTCTCTTATGATGATCACCCAATCGATACAAGTTCAAGTTTTAATGCCATTGTTTTTTTTTTTTTGAAGAAAACTCATCTCATTGTATCAAATCGATACTTGCACAGCAGAAAAGTCTGCTTGCAGATAATTCCGGATATAGTCCGCTGGGTCATAAAGCCACACCTTATTCAAAGTTTCAGACATGGCCAAACTAGCAATAGCATGTGCCACCTTATTAGCCTCTCTACAGGTATGTCTCATCTCCCAGACTTGAATAGAACGTAACGACCAGCAGATATCCGCCGTCAGTTGGCCCCGTCCACTCTCGTCAGGTTCATCCGAGTTGACAGCCGCTATCACGTTTTTGGCATCTCCCTCTAAAATCACCTGCTGAATACCCATTTCTACACAGAATTGTACGGCCATTGTTGTAACTTAGGCATAGATCAGTCGTTTAATGAAGAAAACGGCTACATTCTTTCCATATTGCGCTTTTGAATATGGTATTTTTTATTTTTATTTTTGGGTATAAAATTAAATATATAGTTGTTGTAAACGTCTGTGCGGGCCAAGTCATGGGTTGGATCAACGGGTGGTGGAGGGATTGAGTTGCTCTCAACATGTTTGAGGAAATGTCCGAGTTGGGTCATGTTTTGTGAAGGTTGATATGTGGAGGCTAGGCTTAGTCTTCTCCTGTATGCCGGTTGCTATTATTATTATTATTGATAAGTTACGCATTAAGTGGTTTCTAACCCACTTCATCGGACTCTTACCGGAGAGGATGGTCTATTCGAGCAAAGCTCATCTGCCCATATGCTGGTGTGGTTGGGAAATTTCCGATCAAATTGTTTGAATGTTTTGTGCTTTCTTGGATATTGGCTGTGTCTACTAAAGACACCTGTGGGTGCACTAACATGGTACTACATTAAACATTACGTTGAGAGGGAAGGGATTTAAAAGTCTAATGAGCTTGTAATGCACGAGTTTCAAATGCATGTTTTCAAAATATCTGAATGATTCCCACTAATAGAGTCTAATGATATTGTACTGTTTACATTTTCCTGCAGTCTTGAAGATTTTGCTTCAGAAACCAAAAGCCATCTTTTCTCTTGTTTGACGTGCCTGAGAAGTGAACCATGAAACTTTTGCAATACCTTCTTTCCTCAACTTCGAATCTGCTCAAACAGAGGGAACATTTAATTCCATACAAATCTCGACGTGGACTGCATGGGAGCACCGGTATGTAAAAAAATTACTTTCTCCCATTCTTAATTTTACTTTTTATTTATTCAGAAAAAGAGAACGAATGAAAATATAACTTTTCACTTTGAAATCTCCTGTTATGAGTGAAAAGGCTCGTGTGCTAAAGTATCCCCGTACATGACAATCACCAATGTAGGTAATCTAGATATCCAACAAGGAAATCGTTTGAATACTACTCCTTCTACTGCGACTCCCTTACAAACTCATGTGATAGTCCACATTTTATGAAAATTATGAAAATGAGTCCTACGTGACAATCTACATTTTAGTGGCTGACGTAGTAAGTGTCATGAGAACTGCCATGTTAGTTTGTAAAGAACTTGATGTAAAAGGTGTAGTATTCCTTGAAGCATTTATCCAATAAAGTTGAGGAATAATTGCCAACCAGAAAATGGTTGGAGTACAACGACTTTAACTACAACCCCTTTACAACCTTGTTAACACTTTATGGAAATGAGCCATGTGGAATGCTATGTGTCACTCCACATGTTATTGGCTGACATGGTAGGTGTTGCGTGGACTGCCATATCAGGTTGTAAACATGGTATTTGTCATGGAGATTGCTACATGACAATCTATATTTTAGTCGCTGACATGATAAGTGTCACATGAATTGTCATATCAATTTGTAAAAGACCTGTGGTAAAAGTTATAGAGACTATTTTCCTTAAACTAAGGGAATGTGATCGAGAGAGTGACACAATTTTCCATGTAGTTTAGTACCCCTAGCAACACTCTTGCCAGCCATATACATCCAAAAAACAAAGATTTCAGAATTTCAGAAACCCACATAAGAAGCACAATGTTCCGTCTTTGCTCCTAAATGAACCAGGCTTCCTTCTCAACACTGGAATAGATAAGCCACTTGACACCAAACAGAAGAAAAAAAAGCGACCGTACATCCTCTATAATTTTGCTTTGAAGTAACCGATGGTCTGCTGATTCACTAGTTTGCTTCCACATACAGCACCAATTCACAATGACTTATCAAAATAGATTAGATAAGTTTTTATGTCAAAATAAGTGTTTGGTTAACCAAAATAAAATTGATTGAAAGCCAATTTAACCAAAATAAAATTTAACCGTGGGCTGATTATATGTCAAACTGTTGCAATTTTAAGATATCAATAGAAAATAAAATTTTCAAATGTATAAGTTAAATGAACATAACTGCTCATCATTTTCTTTGCATTTAATCAATCACTCAATTATCTATTTTTAGATAACATAAAATAATTCTGACCAAGCATTTACTTTGGGTGCTTTTGGTATTGCGATTTTATAGACGGAAAGTGCGATTTTAAACCAAATCGCAGAAATTGATTGTTTGGGGTTGCGTTTTTTAAAAATAACGAGGTGTTTTTTTGAGAACATACAATTTTAAATGTTTAACTACAGTTTTAAAGGCCAAAACGATATTGGGTTGTGGTATCAGTTGGTTGCCCTTAAAGTATTTGGGGCTGCAGCTGGGGGCTTCTTTCAAGCTTAAAACTTTGTGGGCGGAGTTGGAAGAGCTGATGGCACGGCGGTTGGCTCCTTGGAAAAGGACGTATCTTTCCAAGGGTAGTAGGGTTACGTTGATCAAAAGCACTTTATCAAACTTGCCTACTTATATGATGTCTTTGTATCCCATCCCCGCTCTTGTGGCTAAGCATATTGAGAAGATTCAACGGGACTTTCTTTGGGGGGGGTTAAATGATGAGGCTAAGATGCACTTAGTTGAGTGGGACAAGGTGTGCTCCCCTTTAGATGAGGGTGGGTTAGGAATCCGAAACATCAGAAGGTTTAATCAAGCTCTGTTGGGGAAGTGGCTTTGGTGGTTTGCCCATGAGGAGGGTGCTTGGTGGAGATCAGTCTTGGTTGCAAAATATGGGTCGGATTGGGGCGGTTGGTGCTCAGGGGATATCCCTGGTTCTCATGGGGTGGGTCTCTGGAAATACATTTGTAAAGGTTGGCCGGTTTTCAGGAGCCATTTCAGATTTGATCCGGGCGACGGCTCTAGGATTCGCTTTTGGGAGGATATTTGGTATGGAGATAGAGCTCTTAAGGAGGTTTACCCTGACTTGTATACCATTGCTAGCTTTAAGGGGGCGTCTATTGCAGACAAAATGGAGTGCTCAAACGGAATCATCCAATGGAATATCCAGTTTTCCAGGTTGATGCATGACTGGGAGGTGGAGGTGTTAGTCTCGTTTTATAAGTGTTTGTATGATAGTAAGTTGCGAGGGGTTGGGGTTGACAAGTTGTGGTGGTTGCACTCACATAAGGGATTGTTCGAGGTCAAGACTTTTTATAGAGCTCTTTCGCACTCAGGGTCTTTTTTGTTCCCTTGGAAGAGCATTTGGAGATCTAAGGCTCCCCCTAGAATGGCGTTTTTCACTTGGACAGCTACTTGTGGCAAGATTCTTACTGTGGATAACCTTAGGAGGAGGGGTATGGTGGTGGTGAATAGATGTTGGTTATGCGAAGCGGATGGGGAGTCGGTTGATCATCTTCTTCTCCATTGTGGGGCAGCGAGAGCTCTGTGGAATGCCTTCTTTGCTCGGTTTGGTCTGTGTTGGGTTATGCCTTACTCGGTCAAGGAGTTACTTGCTAGCTGGTGGTCGCACCAGGAGTGCTGTGGTGTGGAAAATGGTCCCTCTTTGTATTATGTGGTGTATTTGGAGAGAGCGAAACGATAGATGTTTCGACGACTCCTCGAGATCCACTGAGGAACTTATCCACTTTTTTCTTTTTACCCTTTTCTCCTGGACAGCGGGCTGGTTGGCCCAGCGGGTGATTAGTTTTTCTGATTTTCTCTCCTTATTCTCCCCCTCCCTCTAGCCCCCCTTTGTATACTCCATGTGTACTAAGGGTTGCGCCCCTCTGTGCTTTTTAATATATTCTTCTGACTTATCAAAAAAAAAAAAGGCCAAATCACAATTTTGCCAAACATTTAACTAAGTTTTTAAAAATCACGTTTTCAAATCGCACATTTTAAAATCGCTATTTTAAAATCACACTTTTGGAAATAGCAATCTCAAATGCTTTTTGAAATAGCAATCTCAAATGGACCCTTAGTTACTACTTCCACAAGTATAAATGTGGATACCCTTGCCGCCTAACCATTAACTCCTGAAAAGCTCTGGAATATCCTGCATGTATTGAGATTGAGAGAACAATAAGTCCAATCAATTTTAGTAATTTTTTTGAAATTATTAATTTGTTCTCCTCTTTTATTTGGTTTCTAAGTTATTATTCTCCTTTTTATTATCTCCTTCCAATTAGGATCTTAACCTTGATTTGATAGAAGGTGTATTCCAATCAATTTTTATAGTCTCCTTTCATTAGGATCTTAAACTTGATTTGGTAGGAGGTGTAGGCCTTCTATTGTGTCACAATTTAGAAGGCATCGGTATTATATACAATTTGTCATGACAGAGGCCTTGAGTAAGGGCCTTTTAGGGGTTGTTTTTCATTAGGAACAACATTGCATTTATTGCTTTGGTTATGTATTATGTCTTCAATTTGTATCTATAGAAGTGAAAGATGACAACCTAATATTTATAGCGCTTTCTATTTTTGCTAGGTGGTTATCCCCAACAATCTAGAAAAGCTATGAACTTTTCGCATTTGTCTGTAATCCCTCTGCCGCATTCTTCAAAAAGACTTAACAGATTGATTGTGGAGAGTGATTATCATGCTAAGCGGTAATTAAATCTCAATTTGTTTACAGTATTCTATATCTTCTAGTTTAATTTGCATATTATTTTGTTATCTGTTGTTGATATTTTCTTTTGCATAATACCTGTGTTTGGTGCATGGTTTCTCCAATACTGCTTAGCTGTGGATTTGTGATTTTTTCATCTTGAAATTTTCATATTGCTGATGATGGTCAAGGACTAGCCAAATACGAAATCTCTAGAGCCTATTCCATTTTATTTTAGTGAAATGGATTTATGCTATTCAATTAAGTGTGTGGACCTTTTTATGCTTGTGAATGATTAATTTTGGGGCTTTGGTCTATTTTTTTCCCTGTTTTTGGAGATTGTAGCTTTGATAGCTTCCCTAACTTATGATTGACAGTCTTCTTTCAGGTTCTCAAACAATAACGGAAGTATCACATGAGTGTCCTGCTGAAACTGATATTTTGTCTCACATCAACTCCATTGTAGATGAGCCTAAAGGTGTTGAATTTGTTTCCTAAGATATATTTCCTTCTCTTTTTGTTTGTTTGTTTTTTGCTCTAGTGATGTAATGATTGTTGTATTTACAGTTTGGTTTTCCATTCTCATTAATGGCTCGCCTTCGGATTTTTTTAGTGGTTTGCGTGGAATAAGAAAAAGGGGGTATCCATTGTTTCTATTATTGTTTGTGGTTATTATGGAGGCTTTAAGTAGGATGATATCTACTACGGTGGATAGAGGGCTTCTATCTGCATTTTAGGTGGGATGGATAAATCATGAGGAGATGGTAGTGTCACATTTGTTGTTTGCCAATGATACTTTAATCTTTTGTGAGCCTAGTGTAGAACAATTTCAAAATTTGAGACGCCTATTCTTATGCTTTGAAGTGTTGTCGGGGTTAAAGATAAAATTTTCTTAGTCAGAGATGGTTCCTGATGAAGTATTTGGGTAATTCCTTGGGTGCTCACTATAAGGCTTCCACCATTTGGAGTGCCATTATTGAGAAGGTGGATCATAGGTTGGCGGGTTGGAAGAGGCTTTATTTATCAGAGGGAAGTAGGTTAACTTTGATAAAAAATACTCTCTTTAATTTAACGACGTATTATTTGTTCATTTTCTCTATAACGGTAAGAGTGGTTAATCAACTGGCAAAACTTTAGAGGGACTTTCTTTTGGGCCGGGGGGGGTTCTAGGTTCTTTGAGTTGCTGTATTCTTAAAGAGTAAGGCATGAAGGTGATGAGACAATTTGTTGGATTCCATCTAAAAAGCTATCATTTGAAGTTAAGTCTTACTATTAGATATAGTGGTTTTTTTGTGTGGACAATGACTTTAGAGAAAATATTAACTTTTGGAGAATTTACAAAAGATGAATGTTATTATGGTAGAGTGGTGTTGATGTGTAAGAAATGTGGGGGCTGATATGACTTTATTAGTTTAATTAGCAAGGGGAATATTAGGAAGTGCATTTTTTTGTTTGCTTTTATTTTTTTTATAATGTAGAGCAGAACTGGGTTTGGGAGAACTCAGTGTTAGGGTTTCATAATCTTGAGGTTTAGTGTCACCTAGGATTATAGATCATCTACTCCTTCATTGTGAGGTTACAACAGAGTTGTGGGGTGCACTTCTTCAGTTGTTTGGTGTTACTTGGGTTATTTCCGAAGGGTGAGTGATTTGTTGGGAAGTTGGAGGGGACGATTTGAAAACTGTAATGCTTCGAAAATATGGAGGCTAGCTCCTTTGTGTTTACTTTTTTTTTTTTTTTTTTCAGTTGGGTGGCTGCTATAGTAAATACTCACAGTAGATAATCTTATTAAGAGGAGGTTCATTATGGGGCATAGTGCTTTGTGCAAAAATTATCTTTAATCGGTTGATCTTCTATTTCACTCTTTTTCCGGAGTTCACTAAATGATGTGAAAGACGGTTTTTGGGTTTTTCGCTTGAAAGAAAAGGAAGTTTGGACACAAAAGTATTACTATTTGGAATGAAATTCTCCTTAAGCATTCTACTATGTTGATTAAGTCTTAATCTTAATTATTTAGAACATTGTGTGTTGGATATCTGTTGTAACTGGCGTCTCCTGTTTCTCTTCTTTTCTTGATTTTATTGATTGTGTAAACTTTAGATTGTAATTATTGAGGGATTCTCATTAACATTCCTGTCTACCTTATTTATGTGATTTATATGTCCTTTGCTGAAGCGACCAGTAGATATGAATTTTTATTGTTTTACTCTTACCTAGCATGTTTGGGATCTTATATTTAATTGAGTTTTTAAATTAAAAAAAAATAAATTAATTGAGTCTGGAATGCTACTTTTCCTGCTTCCCTTTCTTATTTAATTGCTTTACATATGAATGCATAGGTCCCTATCATTGTTGGTTGAATACATTGGGGGAAAACAACAATTCCATCAAGAGAGGTGGAACCTTCTTGGTTCTTGCTGGACGGTTCCTCGACAGTTTACTAAATGGCTCCAATTCTCCCTGCATGCTTGAAAAAGTAAAGTCACTTCAGCAAAGGTAGAATAATGTCAGATAGTTTCTTTCCACTTATATTGAGTAACAGATTTTGTTATCCTAAAGTCCCCCCCCTTCGGTGCGCGTGCATCATTTCCCCTGTTGTAGGTCCCCTCAGATCCATATTATGGGTTTTCAGTGTTGCAGTTCAGTTTTATCTTCTGTTGATCAAACACGCCTAGTCCAAGTAATAATGAATGAATACATCACATTTCCGATTTTATTGTCTAGCAAGACATTCCCTCAGGTAAGGTAAAAATTCTTTGTTCAACTTTTGTAACTATAGTAAGATCTTTTGCCAACAAAAAATCTAGTGTAGAGTCGTTGGCTGGCTAACTTGTTCCAGTTGAATTTTATTTTCTGGCCATGTGGTTAGGTGAAATGGAAGATCTTGTAATTAATGAAGTTAGTCATGCTTGGAATTTTTCTAAAAGTATGCTTTTATATAATTGCATGTAATACTTGTGTGTGTGTGTGTATTTGTTAGTAGCCAGTAGGATATGTTTTTAATATTATTAATATGGACCTTATCAGATTAACTGTAATACATTTTTGAATGGTATGGAGTGGAGGACAAGTAGGGGATGAGACAAAGAACTATAGCAAAGTGATTCAATAGCTTTTATTTTTTTCATTTCTTCTGCAACCATATGATGCATATTTTACTAAAGCCTTGTGGAACCAACCGAGTGGCAGTAGCCATGGTCCACCCTTATTTTTGTTGTTGATAAGTAAAGCAAATTTATTAAACGGCGTAAGGGGTGCAACCCAAATACATAGAATGTATATAGGAGAAAACACCTAGTAACATCTAGAACAAGGAAACGAGTACAAAAATTTACAAAGCTAGAAACATCGAGAAGGGCGTCAACGAAGATCCACTCGAAGAGAGATTTAAGGAAACCAAGCTATAGATCCAAGCTCATCCTCTCACAATCACCAAAACTTCGAGCATTCATTTCTCTCCACATGTACCACATTAAACAAGAAGGGATTACATCTAAAACAACATTAAAGTCATTCCAACTAAACCTTCTTTTTGAATACACCAGTAGCTCCACCACTGTCTAGGCATAACCACTCTACACCAAATATCTTAAAAACCAAATTATACAAGTCTTTCACAGTATCACAGTAAAGAAGGAGGTGATCAGGAGTTTCTCCACGCTTTTTGCACATACGACACCAGTATATTACTATGATATGACAGTTACGGATGTTATCTATAGTGAGAATTTTCCCTAAAGATGCATTCTACGTGAAGAAAGCCACCCTCAAAGGAGCCTTAGATCTCTATATGCTGTTCAAAGGGAAAGAATGGCCCACCCTTATTTTATATCCTAAAATTGTTGTACATCAATGTTATGGATTTTTGCTGCATTTGAAAACATAGTTGTTGATATTGATTTTGGTAAATAGTTCAAGATATTTTGAGCTATAAATAATTCATTAACACAAACAACTCTAATAGATAAGTGGATCATCTACTCTTTTTTTTTTTTAATCATTGCTTTGTTAATTTGTTATGTTGCTTTCTTTACATGTTCTATTCTTTATTATACTGCAGACGTTTTAGACTTTTAGTGCTGTTGATGGCTGTTTTTATTTACATTAATGTCGTGCTGATGTATGTAGGTGGCAAATGCTTGTTACATTCTATTTAAAGATTCTAAGAGTCATGTATTTTACCATGAGAAGGACCTGGATCTTGAAATTTTAAACAAAGGTAGTGCCAAATTTACTTCCTTGCGAGTGTCTATTTTTATATAAGCATGAAGTTCCCAGGTAGATTTGTTTTCCAGTTAATATGGACTGTAAGTTTCTCCCACTTCACCAATGAAATAGTTTTATTCACTTTTTTAGGCAGGAATGGGGGCAGAATTGTTAAGTGTGTTTAATCTCCTCTTTTAAGTTCAATTACTTCATGAATTTGTAAGCTTCATCATGCAAGAACCTGTTGGGAGATAATGAACTTTATGGAGCAAGAAAGTTTCTTCTTCCTCAGGATCATATTACGAGAACTGGTCTTTGCTGGTTTGGATGTAGCTATTCATTGCTTCCAGGAGACAAAACCTCTTGAAGCTTGTGGGGATGTAGTATATAGGTCAGATCAAAACTTTGAACATAACAAGTGTGCCATAAGATAACCAATGAAGTTTGCCGATTTCTGGTAACCCTTAGAAACGCTAATTATTCTCAATTGTCTTTGATAAATGGTGTATCCTCTCATTTATTGGTGGTTTTGGGTGAGATCAAGAGTTCAATCTTGTATGTGTTTGTGAAATTTGTTTACCTAAATTAAAAGGAAAAAACAGGAAAAGAAAAATTTAGTGTGTTATCGCAAACAGAAGAAGGGGCTCTGCTTTACTTGTTTTTGGGATAGGGGTTTTGGACTGTTATGTCTTTATTAGTTTAATTAGCAAGGGGAATATTAGGAAGTATATTTTATTTTATTTTGTTTTTATTTTTTAATTTTTATTTTATAATGTAAGAGCAGAACTGGGTTTGGGAGAACTCAGTGTTAGGGTTTGATAATGTTGAGGTTTGAGTGTCACCTAGGGTTCATTTAGTCATGTGACTGTCACATGCAATTGATCTTCTAGTTTGGATGCAAAATGTTACACATTTTTCTTAGTCCAAAGTTCTAGTAGGTTTAATGGCACTTTTGAAAAGACAAGAAGGTAAATTGTAATTGGAATATTTCACAGGGGAGTAAGTTTTAATTTACTTAAAATTTAAGGAGAAACATCCTATTAACCATGTGAAAAACAAAAAGAAAAAAAAAAAAGAGATTGTGTAAAGCTCTATGTCAAGTTATGCCTCTTTTTTGAATTTGATGTACTTCTTTCCTTTCTTTTGCTTTTATCTGGGAGTTTCCCATGCTCACATTCTCTGTTCCTGGTTCTGTCCCATTTGGCCTTTCCCAATGAATTTCATACACATGAAAATAAAAAACGAATATCAGAGTCAATAATGCATACCCCCATCTTCTTCTTCTGCTTCTTTTTTTTTTTTTGGTTTAATTGTTGCATTCTGTTATTGTTTACCTGATGTGAATATTGTTTGTTGAATTTTTTATCTTGAATTAATGCACGTATCTGGTGGATATACATAAATATGCATTTTCAATATCATTTTCTCTCTTTTGGTGCTCTTTTATGCAGCTGTTGAAGAGTTAGGTGCACAACTTGATGAGTCTAGGTCGGTCAATAACTTGAAAAGCACTTGGGTGAAGCAAGATGAGATCATTAAGGAACCATATTTATGTTCTATTTTGCGGAACTTGCTTCTGTACTTCCCAGGTGACAGGCTTCCTATGCTTGGGTTGTTGTTGAGTTGCCATCTGTTTGCATTTGCCTTTTGGGGTATTTTGAAAATGTTGAATTGTTGACTATCTTCATGATATACATCCCTTGTACTAGGTTCTGCCCCTTTCTATTGTGCTTTTTAAGAATTATTGCCTCACTTAAAGTTGGGAAAAAGAAAAGAAAAGAATGATCTTCATGTTCCTCTATCATATTTCCTGACTTTGTTAAAGATGTTAGCTCTAACTTGCTTTGATTAAAGACACGGTTCTATGGTTTTTGAGTGGCCCCATGCTCAAATCCTATTTGAAATACTCAATAAAAACTTGATCCCAATAAATTAGTGTGAGCTAAATGGATTTATGCCACTTATCGGACCACCTTCGATTCATCTCTAACAGCCATGTTTTTTTTTTTTTTTTTTTTATTTTTAAATAATAATAATTTCAACCCACATCATATATGGTGTCCCTTTTACCCTTTTTGCTTCTTCCATATTAGTAGAATTACTCTTTCACATTGGTGCATAGCTTTCATTGCACATGTCCAAATTATCTCAAATGACTCATTTTAGCCTCATGACACCAACCTCTTCTAGGGAAGTGGTTATAGTGCCATGCTTAGGCTCTATGGAGAGCGGTGGTAGACTTTCAATATGATAGTCGGTGGGGTGGGTGGTTTTCTAATGAAGTTTATGGGTCGCACGGGGTTGGTCTTTGAAAATTCATTAGGAGGGATTTTGGGAGGAGTGTTTGAAGTATACAAGATTTGTGGTGGGTGACGGTTTATAGATTAGTTTTTTGAAGCATACACGCTTCCTAGATAAGTTTTTGTGTTGTGTGGATTCCTTCAATGAGGATGAAACCTTGTGGTGGGTGATGGTTCCCCTAATCCACCGAATTTGCATCTCTTTCTAATTAGATGCATGTGCAAATGATGAGAAAAAAAGAGAGTTGTGGTTCTGGAAGTGTGTCTGCATGCGGTCAAGTTACCTTTTGTATTACTTGCCTTTTCTTTTTGTTTGAAAAAGTGGCACGAATAGCTTGTTCTGGAAATGTGTGTGCGCTTTTGTATTCATGTAAGAGGCAAAAATTCATGTCCTATTGTGAGCCATCAAACCCCATTTTATCTTAATGATGATATTTGTGTTGATTGCGAATCTACTTTCCACTTATCCACCAAAAAATAGAAAATTGAAATCCACTTATGTCTAGATTGTTAGCAAGGACTTGGACTAAATCAATAATGTCGTGATATATTTATTTTAAATCAGAGATTGGATGTTGATTTTGGTTTAATTGGTGTGTGCTCAGGAAGTATTAGGTCCTATTCTTGTTGGACTTCAAGCTATTGCTCAACATAATTCAAGATCAACATGATACCTGTTATTTTTTATCTGTTTGACTTGATTTAAACCTTCATAGATATTTTAATGAAATTTAGTTTGTTTTTGAAACAAGACCACATTAACGCCAATTCTTGGGAATGATTTTAATTAATGAGTATGGGTTAATTTGATACTCTTTGTCTTATTGAGATGAGTATGGTATATGATTTTTACTACTTGATGCGATAAATAGCAATTCAGTTTTCTCAAATTCTGCCATGCTTTATTACAGGCTGCATCTCTGCAGACAAACGTGGCAATCGCCTCTTCCTTTCGGACAGCAATCATCATCGGATTATCATATTTAACAGCAGTGGAAAGATTCTGGATTGTGTATGTATGGAACTCTGTTAGTGATTTCATGTCAAAATGCAATTCAGCTTTAAGTTCTGGTGTTTGGCGTTTTCTAACGAAAATAAAATGGATATTGAATCATCACACACACAGACAAATTTTACATGAGTAAATTAGTGGATACTTTTGCCACAAGATAATAACACTAAAAGGATTAGGGAAACACTAATGGCCTGAGAGAAGATTGCATAAGTGCTTCTGAATTTCATGGAAAGCATTTCCAAATATCATGTATGATTGTTCTTTTGGGATTCCGTATTATGTAAATTTTCATAATCTTTACTAGGTCCTCTTTGTTTCCATTTTGTTTTTAGGTTTCGTGATACATTTAATTACTTTTATTTTTTGGTTGCTTTCCTTAGGTTTTAATATTCACATTTTCGTCCCACCATCCAGGTTTATCTATTTATTAACATGAGATGCCATTCTTTTCCCTTAAGGAATTTGTTGTTAGTTAATATATATCCACTTGATATATTAATGCTCATTAAATTAATATTTTATGGCTATTTTATGGTCATCATGTGCTGAAAAAGCATATTTTAATATAGATTTTTTTTTTTTCTTTTTTGCTTTCTCAAATAAAAACTACGTTTTAGTTTTTGGGTGTACTTTTTGAAGGGTCTTCTTTATGATATTAGTTTTTTGCAGTTCTAGCCTTCTTTATGTATTTCTTAGATGTAAGATACTGGTCTGAAAAACTTCCAATGTACCTTATTTTTTTCAAATCATATCTTGCTTAATTTTTATATTTGATTACAATTTGTACAGAGATAAAATGGAAAGTTAGATTAACATATCGTTGTTACATGTCAGATTGGTTCCTCCCCTGGTTTTGAGGATGGAGAATTTGAGTCTGCCAAGTTGCTCCGTCCAGCAGCTTCCTTTTATAATGCTGTTGAGGATTGCCTGTATTTTGTGGATTCAGAGGTATGCATTTGAAACTTGCTGACTAGTGAATTGTTTAGTGATAGATTTTGAATCGAGACCCTAAAGTGTGATGTATTGGGGATAAGACTGGTGTAAGGGAGGATTGAGTTGTTATTATTTTCATAAAAATCATATATTTAGACAGATGAAAGTGTGCTAAATAACTATTTCTTTGAGAACCTGCTTTTCAAAACTTTGTACAGCTTTGATAGCTATCTGATTGTTGAGGGATTTTACAAGACTTTAGAGGAAAAAAGCAACAGATTTTATCTATGACTATAAGTATAGCCTTCCTTACTTCCCCTTGTAAATGGACCACAGTTTTTTGCCTTTTCATTTCAGACGCAAGGTAATAAAGACTACCAATATTTCAACCAATAGCGAAGTGAATGAATAAATGAGTAATGATGTCATTAAGGTCATGTAATCTGATTTTTAGCGCCTTACGTTTGAAGTTCATAAGTCTTCTGATTTCCAGCAAGTCTGATCGGCAACAAGTTTCTTGTCCCATGTATTAGTTTTTATTTTCCATGTCCAATTTTCTGCATTTCATAACATTTTTCTTTATTTTTTTATTTTCCTAAGCATTGCCAAATATTAATGAAGCATGGTAAGTGTTTTTTTTTTTCCTTTTCTTTTGATTTGTGCCCTTAGTGACTCTGCCTTGACTCAGAATATACTGAGATATGTTTTCTGAAGATCATAGGCTCTGAGGTCTATTAATTTTTTGATTTTGTAGACAAATTCTATATGTTTCCCTATTAATACTAGAATTGCATGCATCATCTATTAATTACAAATAGCAAACAGGTAATAGTTGAAACAAAGTAATTTTGCATTATACTCGACTAGAATTCACAATTCCAATTAGTTAGGTTTTGTTAGCTGAGCAAATTGTTCTTCACCATTTAGTTCTCTATGGAAAGCTCTAGCATACAAAAAATATATAAGAGAAAACAAGATTTAACCGATTCGAAGATGAGAATAAGAACATAAACTACAGCCCAACCCAAGAGAAATCTCAAGAAATTAGGTGTTGCTCTTTTTCTTATATCAGAGGTGCTATGTCTTTTCCCATTTGTTTAAGGCACAAATTTTCTCGTGTTCTTCTGTTCCTTGCACTGCCTCCAACTTAAGTACCCCTTTCTGCTGCAGTTATTTGTCTCTGACAGATCTAAAACTATTTTATTCTTGCATGCTACTTATCTATGCTGATTATAAGAATTTATTGTTTTTTTTTTTTTTTTTTGTAAGTAATTTCGTTGAATCGTTATCATTATTAAGCACAAATGAGCTCAATTCTAATGCACAAGAAGTATACAAGAGAACATCTAATCTGAATTTATTGTTTGTTGACCATTAAATTTACTGCCATGAAGTGAAATAAACCTAATAACCTTTGTTTAATATGTTTTTCCAAGCAACAATTTTCTGCACTCTAAATATAAAGCCAATATCCTCTTAAATCTTACTTCTTCCATGCTTTATTTTTTGTTTCTTTTTGATAAGCCTTATAACCTTTGTTTAATATGTTTTTCCAAGCAACAATTTTCTGCACTCTAAATCTAAAGCCAATATCCTCTTAAATCTTACTTCTTCCATGCTTATTTTTTGTTTCTTGATTACCGTTTAAAGGATTGTTGCAATGATGATAAAAGTTTTTTCAGTTTGTCCCAAGTTGAGATCTTCTTTCTCTCTCTTCTTCTTTTTACCTTTCCTGTTGTATTATTTCTTGTGACTTTATCCTTCAAACAATATATTTGGATCTGATCTTCATTGCCAACTTAGGCATTTGGTTTATTTAATAGACATAAATAAATTATTTATGTTTTTTTTTTGACATAAATATGTACTTTTTCACCACCTTTTTTCTTCTTAATTATACCTTGCTCTAAAAACTAGTCTTATTTTTTCAGTTCNGGGGGGGGGGGCATGATTTTGTTAGATATTGCTGTTTATGTAATTTTCTCACTGACCCTTTTACCTGTTTTGGTCCCTATCTACTAAGAACCATGCCATCAGGAGAGCTGATATGGGAAGGAGAATTATAGAGACTCTCTATCCTACAAGCAACAATGATAAAATGAGTAATTCTTTGTGGATCTGGATCATGAACAAGCTGGGTCTGGGAAAAAGCGTTGATACAAATTCTGATGAATTTGATTCCAAACCACTGATGTTCCCTTGGCATCTGATGAAATCAGAGGATGGAAATTTCTTTGTCATAAACCGCAGGTAAAGGAAACAAATTGTTAACTATATCTTATACTAACTTTGTGGGTGAGCCTCAGGGTTTCTTCTTGTATATTTAGGGTTTTTTTTTCATCTCTTTTTCTTTAATAAAACTTCTTATTACCTATAAAAAAAAAAACTATATCTTATACTAACTACAGTTGGTTGTTACTTATCCTGGACTTTGCTCCACTTCAAGTTTTCCCTTTTTAACTTTGTAAGGTATTGTCTTGCATCAATTTAGACCATGTGTTCTAGAGGTGTGCGCCTCTATTGCTTGTTAGTAGTATCTGTGCCTGGTTCATTTCAACCTTATTTACTATGGCATTCCTCATTTTCAAAGTTAGTTGTATTAAAAATCATTACTTAATATATAGACTATTGAAAATGAAAGGTAACCAATTTATTTGTTGTTCTATATTCATTTCACATTATTCACCCATAATATATATATATTTTTTGATAAGTCAATAGAATATGTCCAAAGCCCAAAGGGGCGCAACTCATAGTACACAGGGAGTATACATTGGGGGACTATGGGGAGCTCACCCATAATATTGATGTAGATGTCAAAGCCATCATTTGTGATTTTCTGCTCTTCTTGGTATCTTGTTGTCCTCTCGAGTGTGGTGAAGGAAAAGGATGTAGTTCTTATATTTTCTGAACTGAGCAGCATGTCTGTCCATAGCCTCCGAGTGTGGTGAAGGAAAAGAATCTGTAGTATTGCATTCTGCTAATTTTGTTTGAGGTTGTTTTACTAGTTGCACCTGTGGTATACATGTTTAAAATTTCTCATAGAGGTTGTCATACAACATGTGCAAATTCTGAAATATCCATGAGCTTTTAGCTATATCAACTCTTATACCAGGAGAAAGGAAAAAAAAAAAGGGACAGAAAATATTCATTTTCTTGAGTGAAAACATATTTAAAAAGGGTAATTTCACTTAACCCCTTGAAATGTCACGTATTTGGCAAACACTTCTCCAATGTTTAAAGTCTCTCATTTTGGTGTGTTGAACTTTCGTTTCGTTCCAGTTACTCATTCCGTTAGGATTTTCTGTTAAATCCTAACGAATGAGTGAAATTTCTAAAATACCCTTATTTTCTATTAAAAAATAAAATTTTATTAAAAGAAAAAAAGAGGACCCATCGTGGGTCACTTTGTGACTCATCAGCGGGTCACAAGTGACCCGCTGTGGATCTTTGTGACCCAACGGAGGGTCTATGACCCACGATGGGCGCCGCGGGTCACAAGTGACTCTCCGGAGGGTCACCTTGTGACTCAAGGTGGGGGTCACCAAGGTGACCCGCCGTGCGCCACTTTTTTTTTTTTAATTAAAAAATAAGAATTATAATAAGAATTTTTTATTTGTAAATAAGGGTAAATTAAGAATTTTTTAAAATTTCAGGGGTATAAAAGTCTTTATTCTTTCTACCGTCTAGTTTAACCCCAAACTCTAATGGAATGGGGGTAATTGGAAAAAATCGAAAGTTCAATATCGAATGTTTGTCCTATTAAATTTTTTCAGGGGGTTAAGTGAAGTTACCCTTATTAAAAAAGCAATTATCGAATGTCTGTCCCACCAAAGTAGTACAAACATATAACCGTCCGAAAAATGTATGTTGCCTTGTATTCATTTATCTCACTCATAGGTGGTAAGTGGTTCTTGTGTGAAGATTGGTAACTTTGGAAGAAAATTGTGGAAATGGGGTATGAAGCCCCAGAAATTTAAATTCTATTACAATCCTAGGCGATAATCTTGAGCTAGCTAGTGATGCTCCAGTATCCATCTAAGTGTCTTGATGTCTATCTAGAATTCATCTATGCAATTTTTTTGGGGGGCTGGTATCATAAACTGGATTTATTTGCAGCTTTGAAACTCTATGGATCATGGATTTGGCTTCGGGGAAGATTAACGAAGTTATAAAAGGTTTGGAATTAGTTTCTAGACCTCTTGTTTTCTTGTTTTTATTACAAGTCAATTTATAAGTCTAATAGTATCTTATGAAAATTATTAAAAGGGTTTCCAAATATTTTGGAGACCTGTCAACAGTGGATCATGGAGAAAGTATCCCTTTTGAAACAGATGCCATGTGATGGGTTGCCACTGCAGATTGATACTTCCTGTTCACTAGAGGGGTTACCATATGCTGGTCTCATATCTTCATTAACAACCTTGGAGAATCACATAGTCATTTGTGACATAGGTATCTGTTCTTTACTGGATGATTACTATCTACCTTTTATGTAAATATATCTATAGATTGTGTGCAGTTCTTATTTCATTTTGTTTGTTTTTCAAGTTGGACAGAGGATTCTGAAAATTGATAGGGAATCCGGTGTCTCTTCAAAGATCCGTTTTTCAAATTTTGGGATCCTTGGCTTACCTTATTGGTTGTCTTCCCCTTTGGAGAGCGTTTATGCTGTGTAAGTATGCCTACTAAATTGAAGTTATTGACCTGCTTTTATTCTGAACCCAAATTGAAGTGTGGATGTGTTTGTTTTACATGTGCAAATATGAAGCACACACAGTTCCCACTGAAACACGCATTAATTTTTATTTATCCAATATCTGGCTAATGTGATGGCAGCATGAAGATTTTCTTTCTTCTGAACCCCATTTAATTCTTTCCTGGTTTTCTGCCCGCTTTGACAGTGGTTATGGAGTTTGGGGAGCACAGATTGATCATCTTCAATGTTTCAGCTTGTTTCCAGGTATTTTACAGTCTGTGTTTGCATATGTTTATTTTATAGTCGTCAAAACACTTGGCCAAGGTTAGTTGATAGCCCTACTGATTCCCAAGGCAGTTGAACTCAAATTCACTGATGTTAAAAAAGTTGCTAACTTTTGCCTTCTCTTTCTTGCTATGTGTTAAATTTTATATGTCAGTAACGTTCTTTTTTAACAAGCTTAGGATGAAACTAGGTTGTGATGGTCTTTTCTGAAATTTGGTTGTAATATTTGATTTTTGTTTAGGCTGAATCTCAAAATAGTAAAACAAAGCAAACTGGAAATACTTTTTAACTCGCTTCACAATGTAAAACCTTATCCCTGTGAAATGCTTGCTTCTTTTCTTCTTCTTTGTTATTCATTTTTTCTCCTTTGGAAGTTCAGCCAATCAAATCAAAAGTGTTTACCCTTGCTGGGCTGTATATCTGAAAACTTTGATTTTGCTGCTCACTTTCCTTGTTCCCGAAAGTGATGGGAAAGAGTAAAAAACAAAGCTAGTGTGGGAGCTAAAGTGCCAGGCAGAAAAATAAGCACTTGTTTGGCAGTCATTGGTAATTTTTACCCGCCAAAATTTTGGCATTCTCATTTGGAAGATGCTTATGGTGTGAACTTTAGTTTAATCAGCTTTGGTGATCCTAGAATTTTGCCACATGCGACAGGTAGGATTGACATAAAGTTAAATGTGGATATCCCTGTGGATACTGAGCTTGTAGAACCATTACAAGAAGGATCTATATGGTGCCAGGCAAGAGGAGCTGCTACTGAAGTCTCAGGACTAGAGGTTATAGCGGGACCCTCAGAGAAGGTTCTCTCTCTTTCTCTCTGGCATTACTTTATTTTCTTAAATATTTTCTTTGGTCCTCCGTGAAGTTGTTAGTTCTATCCTTTGAGTTGCTCAGGAGTTCAGCTCTTGGATGCATGCAGGTTGGTGTTGCCCAGCAGTGGTATGATGAATTGGATAATCTTGCATTCACAACACCTGAACCAGAATTGATTTTTGAAGATAATATTACAACTAAGGATAATAAATTTCAAGACGAGAGAGTTCACATTAACTGTGCTGTCAATACAAGTCCCGGAACAAGTGAGGTATGCTTGCTAATTTTTTGCATTTCTATTTGCTTTTTACACTGTTCTAAAGCAGCATAATCTTGGGAGCAGTGAGAAATTTCAACTTTTGTTTTTTTTCCTCTGGTCAGCTGTGCTTGAAACTGAAATTCAGAGTGAAAACATTTACTGTCCCTTAAATTGTGGGATCAGGAAATAACATTATTTGACTTAGAAACAACCTAATCAGTTGAATGTAATAAGAAGTAAACCAGTTTGTGGTTGATTTCAAGTGAGTTTGTCAAGCCAATTAAACAAGGTTGGTTGCAGTGAACTGTCAAATGAATAGGTTGTACTCCAATATTGGCTCAAGTATTCCTCTCTTTCGACATCTTATCAAAAGGGCAAAAGCTGAACAAAAGACAAATTAACCTCTTGATATATCATTATAGTGTGAATTCAGCATGCAACTTATGTTGAATCTAAACCATATTTAGTATTTGAAGTTTAAAAGGCTTGTCTACCATTTCCGTGTAAATTTTGCACATAACATTTTCATGTTCATACTTAATTGGATTTGTTCTTTATGTAGACTTGATTTTGTCCAATTGAATCTAACTACTCTCTTTCTTAATAATGGCACAGGTTATTATTTGTGCAGTATTGTATCTAAAACTTAGAAGAACACCAGATAAAGGAGAAGACAATCAGGAGAAATACGCAGCAAGGATAGTGGATATCATGAACCAAGAAAGAACTGAAAGAATGGGAAGCGATTCATGCATTAATTTCTTGTTAAAATCAAACAGAGATTTGAGAGACCTCATTTTCATTAGACCTCTGCATGTGAGGATAAAATTCAGTACTCCTGATCACCCAAAAGCTGAAAATTCAAAGGATATTATTCTAACAGACGAGTCCATTGAAGTCAATGTCTCCCTCAACTCATAATACTTTAGGTTGGTAAGTACCCCTGTAATTCAATTTTGTTGTGATGTTCTGTGATTTGCCATGATTAATGGTTTCTCTGGCTCAATGTCCCTGATTGAAGCCGTGGGTGCAGTGAAGTTCATCATTCTTATAATTTTGATTTCATTTAAATAGTTCTTATGTTTAATAAGTTTTTGAAGAACCAACTTTGTAACAAGTCAAGTGTAATTATAATTCTATTATTTTTATAACTAATTGTTTGGTGGAACGACATGTATTCTTACATGCTTTCAAAAAAAATAAAATATTGCATTTATTTTTCTATTAGATTATTGACGAAAAAATGGAACTAAAATAAGTCAAGAATTGTAGATCATTTTATGGATAAATTATATTTTACTCTAAACTACCATTAAATAACTTTAGTTCGTTCCTAATTCAAAGTATCCTTGATGTAAAAAAAAATTACAAAATTACAAAATCACTCACCAATATCTGCAAAAACCTGAAATACATGCTTTTTTTTTTTTTCCATCCATTTTATCGATTGATTTGGACAAAAAAGGCTAATAGAAATTGAAATTTCGAATAAGGGAATTAATTGCCGCAATTTAAAGTTTAATGGTAATTTGGGGTGCAAATTGTAATTTACTCTTATTTTATCTAGTTTCTCTTATTGTAAGTTTCTTGACTACCAACCGCATAAAGGAAAGCACGTTCATTGATTTTAGCCTATGAGCATTTCAATATTAAGTTTAATGATCAATTAGCTCAATAAACTCTATCAATTCAATTCTTTTTTCTTTTTACGGGTGTGGGAAGGGCAGGAAGTGGGGACACTAATATCAATCTAATTTAATAATTTAACGTGCTTCCATAAAGAAAATATTTTCACAAATTATAATAACAAAGTCCTAATTTGTGGACTTAACTCATCTCATAAAATCAGTTCAATAAAAAAGGGGGGTTCATTCCTTATAAACATGCTCAAGATCTTATCTACAAGCAATGTGAGATTTTATTTCTCAACACTCTCCCTCACGTGCAAGCCAATATTTTTTATGATCCTTGTCACGGGATAAGTAATGTGAGCCATATTCATTATGTAATAGGCTTTGATATTATGAAGAAATTCATGGGTCTAAATCATCTCATAAAACCAGTTCAATAAGAGAGGGTTGCTCATTTCTTATAAATATGTCTAAGATCTTATCCACAAGAAATATGAGATTTTATTCCTCAACACGTAGCCTTTTAATAGTGTTGGTAAAATATATGTCATGCTAATTCGTTACTTGTGAAATTTTAATTTTGAAATTATAATAAAGGTATTACACAATATACAATGAGTGTGATAGGTTGTACTTTGAAGAGTACCCATCAAGTAATGCTCTTATTTACATCTATATTTCATATTGATTTTATACCCATTAACCTAGTTATCAATAAGTGTGAAAATGAATGTAATAAATAGAAGTAAAGAGTTACATTACTCTAATTCATTCATACATATGGAGATAAGTACGAGGTGAGATTTGAGAACAACTAGTTATTTAGTTTATCAAATATGAAGGTTATCATTTCAACTATGTTTCTAGTAAAAAAATATAATAATAATAAATCATTTTGTGTAACACATTTTTCTAATATATAAAAATAATTACAGACAATTTTCTAGGATTTTCACAATATGTATAGCAGTATAAGACCACTTTGTTTTTTAAAATAAAATAATATTATTATATTAATATTAAATGAGAATGTAGTTTTTTACATACATCTTTCTTTATTTGAAAAGTACCCAAAAAACAAAAAAACAAAAAAAAAAAAAAACCCAAATGGACTGCTAGAGATTGCCCAACCCATGAAAAAGTCAGCGGGAGGCCCAGCCCATATCTCCCAGAGTAAAGCAGTAAAACATTGAAACCCTAGACGCTGCAGCTATAAAACGAAGCACTAAGACGACCCCTCAGGGTTTTCGCTGCCTTCAGAAAGAAAGAGTGAGCAAATATGCCGGCTGGACATGGATTGCGTAGTCGCACCCGAGATCTCTTCGCACGGCCCTTCAGGAAGAAGGGTTACATTCCTCTCACAACATATTTACGGAGTTTTAAAATTGGCGATCACGTCGATGTCAAAGTCAATGGGGCAATCCACAAGGGTATGCCCCATAAGTTCTACCATGGCCGCACTGGCCAGGTCTGGAACGTCACCAAGCGCGCCATCGGCGTTGAGATCAACAAGCAGGTAACATCTATTCACTGTACTCTTTTTTGGGTTTCTTTTCCTTGTGGAAATGGTAGTATGGAGTTGTTGGTATTAAGTATGTATGGCCTTTCAGAAGATTATGTAGAAGTTTTTTGCTTTTAGACTTTCCGTCTGGTTGTTTCCCCGTTTGGCTTTTGGATTTGTAGTTGTTTTACATGTTTGTTTGTGTAGATGTCGATGATGTGTTTGATGATTTGCTTATGTCCTTTGCTTTTGGGTTTCTGGATTTTTCTGCAAATGTTGGTTTGGTTTGTCTGTTTTGTTTAATTGGAGTACATATTTGTTGCTGGGAGATGGTACATGAGACTCGGATTTTATGTTTGGATCGTCTTCCGTTCACAATTTTGGATTTTTTTTTATCAATATTTTACATGTTCTTGCCTGTGTAGCTCTGATATTTTGCTCGTAGTCTTTGTTTTTTAGTGTGATAGATGTGGTGGTCTAAAGTTTTTTTGTATGAGGGATTGAATCTGTACCGTCGCCCAAAGCTAGTGTTAATTGCAACATTTGTCCCGTTGAAGCCATTTCTTCTTTTGACAGACAATACAAATAGGCCAACTAGGCATATAGTCATTGGGGAGGATTTATGTGCCATTTACTTGAGTTTTACCTCCATATTTTGTGATTGGCTGTTATTTATCATTAATAGTGAAGATGCATAGTGAGAGATGTTATATTATGTCCCCATGAGTGGCCTCCGGTTGGATTTGAATGCTATTCAATTTAAACAAATGGAGCATTAGTTTTAAATGTAATACTTTTATCTCTTTCATTTCTCCATGGAGCATTAGATTATTATACGTTGATGGCCTGTCGACCACTTTGTGATGGTCAGTAATGAATGTTGTTTACAGTAATCTGGATGTGTTCAGCTGATAGAAAATTTGCAAATAATTTGGATGCATGTATATCATTGCAGGTTGGCAACCGTATAATCAGAAAGAGAATTCATGTGCGTGTGGAGCATGTGCAACCTTCAAGGTGCACTGAGGATTTCCGTCTGAGGAAACTGAAGAATGATGAACTGAAGGTTGCGGCAAAGGCCAAAGGTGAGATCATTAGCACAAAGAGGCAGCCAGAGGGCCCTAAACCGGGTTTTATGGTGGAAGGTGCAACATTGGAGACTGTGACTCCCATTCCTTACGATGTTGTCAATGATCTTAAGGGTGGTTACTAGGTCTTATTTGGATTTGTGTTTTTTATGTTAGTTTCATGACTTTGGGAAGGTACTCGGATATTATGCATGCTCTATGCTATGTTAAAATTTTGATTGAATGTTGGATCTTATTGCAAGTGGTTTTTGAAATCTTGTTCCAGTTCCATGGATTATGTTATTCCGGCGTTAAAATTAGTCCCTCCTATAGTTAAATTTTCTGTACTGCCCTAACCAATAAACCCCCAAAAAGTGATTAATCACTTTTTGTGGCAATCAAAAAGAACAAATTAGTTTGTCGATATAGAAGTTCACAGAATTGGGTGATGTTATCAAGTCGGTGGTTTCCTTTGAGCATATTTGGGGGTGGCCAAGTCACACTCACGTGTAGGCTATTAATCTGTTTTTTTTTTTTAAGTTGTTGATTATTTTAGGGAGTTTGTTTTAGAACTCGGTGAACTATTGTCATCAAAATTACATTTATCCCAAAAAATAAAGAATAATTTCTTTTCCTTGCGAACGTATAATTGGAATTTATGTTTTTTCAAACTAGCAATTCTTAACAAGAAAAAATTGTAGGGCATCTAAGATGTCATTTATAACTTGCACAAAAAATAAATAAAATAAAATTGTTGTTTGGTGCGGCTGTCATTTTAAAAAGGAAAATGTTGTAGGGCATCTAAGATATCATTTGTAACTTGCCAAAAAAAAAAAAATTGTTGTTTGGTGCGGGCCGTGCGGCTGTCATTTTAAAAAGGAAAATGTTAGATTATTTCTCCTGTGAATATTATTTTTTTAAAAACAAAATGAGAGAAATAATGGAAGGTTTTTTTGTTAGAAAATAATATATACGTAGAATTACGAGGATACTAGGAGAATAACATGAAAGCACCTAGCATTTCTTTTTTAAAATGCTTCTAAATTTTATAATTTTTTATGAGATTGATTGATTGATTGATTTTTTTTTATTTATTTATTATTATTATTTTTTTAACTCTTAAAGAAGACAAAAGGCCTCTTAACACCACAAATATTCATGCTACATTGAAAATATTAAAAATTGGGCCTGAATGTTCTAAAAGTTTGTTGTGTCCACAGCTTAAAGTTATTGCTTGTTTTAGATGAGAAGTGAAATTCAACTTATTGTCATATGGAACAATTGCACAGTTAGCACTAGAAGTTGAACTATCAATGCATTCTCGACATGCAATCAAACAATAAAGTTTAATTGAAAATTTAACCAAGTTACCTGCAGGCATATATACAACTCACAATGGCCAGATTTTAAATTCACAATGAAGAAATCTATTTTTTACACCCTCTTTGCACCCACTTCATACTGGCGTGGCATGAATCAAATAATTACTTAAAAAAACAAGACTTTTTATCTCCATTCAACTTGTCACATTAACCAATATGAAGTGGTGTAATAAAATAGGTATAAAGTGTAACATTACTCATTGATAAGAATTGAACTTCTGTACAAAAGAACATTGCCTAAATTATGGCACATGTTCTAATGCTCGCTGCAATGCCTTTTTTGATTCCTTCTTGATCAAGCGACGTTGTCAGATGTATTTCCTGCACTTGTCAGATGTATTTACAGTGCAGGAAGACCAAAAAAAAAAAAAAATTCTTATGTTTTTAACATTGAATTTCAAGAAGAAAACAGGCTAGCAATCTCTGATATTTATAGACATCAAGCCACAAGAGTAGGAAGCCTGTGATTCTCCTAGAAGGAGAGTAAGCATCCAGCAAATTTTGTTTCTCTAGAGTTTTAGGCACAATACGCATGCCTTCAAATGATCAGGAATATAGACATCCAAAAGACAGTTCATTGATACAGAAATGTAGCATCTAAAATCACAATAAATCAAGATCTTAAGGGACCCAAACTTCCTTCTAATGATTCTTAGTCTAAATTCAGGATGGACTAGTTTGACCAACTTTGAAACCATCCGTCAGAAATACTACTGGTGGTCTACTGGCCTGTAAGGTTATCACCTAATATTTAACAGAAAGGGAGGCAAATCAAGTTGCTGAGGAGATTGAGTCTTATTAATAGATGCCCTTAGCCAACTGCATAATGTGATACATGTTGCCATACTATGAACATAAGATAGACAATGGAACAATGGTTTACTTCATTCAACATTTTTTTTTTAAAAAAAAAAGAATGGTAACCCATATTATAGGACTTCAGAAATAACGCTTCACGAGTCAAGCAACGATGATTTCATACCCATCTTCTTGTAGTAGCTCTTCAAATATCGTTTCAAGCCATGGAAGCGGTTCAATGGTACCAATGTCACTATTACTCAAAGAATCAGGAACAACAGAGGTATCCTGTGAAATGTAATATCCATTCATATTGGAAACATGCTTTTTTAGGTGGACATAGTCCCAATCAAGAACATGACCAAAGGACATAAGATGATATCCTATGACAAACCTGAGGTATAACCTTGTCCAAAGTTTCTAGAAGTGGATCTTCCTCTAACTACTTGATTGACAGGGTAATCCTTGACTTTTCCCTGAATAGATTGTTCGTCAAAAACCCACACGGTTGGTACTAAAAGATTACATTCATGTACAGAAAGGAAAAGCAAAAAGAAAAAAAGAAAAAATTAGCAAGCTTATAAAAATTAACAGATCTTTTCCCTTTAATAATACAGCACCGCCTTGCAAGTCCTATGCCAAATGAAGAGAGATTTAGAAGTTTTCAACTTCAGAGAAGGTCCATCAATTTAATTGCTTAAAGAATCGGCATGGGAATCTCAAGAGAGAGCACCCAACAATTTAGCCTCATAAACATTACTGTTGATAATTCATGACACAAGTCTAAGAAAAGGATGTCTTGTCTATCAGGAACACGCTAGGGGTCAATAAATTTCTCATATTTGTCCTATATTCTCTCTTATAAATTTAATAGATCAACCATTAGATTTATGGGAACCACCATTGACTTATGTGGGGTCCATATAAGTCTACAAATCTAATGGTTGATTGTAAGAAAATATGGCCAAATATGAAGAATTTATTGACCCTAACATTTCTCTTCTTAATAAATTAGTTAGATGGTTAATTGAAACATGCTATACGTACTAGGTATAACAGAATATGCAACAAAGTTAATGATCTGCATTACTACATGAGGATTCGGCACGATTAGTACCTTGTTGATGTGATTCTGGATTTATTCAGTATTTAAGGGGAAAATACTAAATCCCAAGAACCTTGTAACTTTCACCCTTCCTTTATCACCTTCAGTTAGGATGTCTCTTACATCCTGAACTAAATCCCAACAAACCTCTGAGACATGCACCAGTCCAGTGAGGTGATAAAAGCCTGCAAGCTAGACAGCTCTAAGATGCCACTTTAAACTTTTTCCCATAACAAATACAAAGGAAAACTACAATCACATGAGTCAAAATAGAACATACCATTAGGGAAACGTAAATGGATAAAGGCACCATAGTCCTCAACAGAACCCACTCTTGCTTCTAAAAATATCCCCTACGTTAACTTGTTCAGAAAATTTTGACCAGACAGCTTCCTTTTCAGAGAGTATTAACTTCTTGTTCTCCACATTTGCTTGGATTGCCTAATACAAGAAGAAACTAAGGTAGTATGTATATTAAGAACAACTCCTGAATTACTATACTGAAAGAAGAAAGAAAGATATATATCATTTTTCACCATAACGAGTTAAAGGGGTAATATCATGTCAGAAGGATCTCACATTTTCAGATTATAAACAACTTTATGAGAGCAAAATCCCCATTTTTTTAAACACATTTTCATATATATGCGAATAGAGTTTGTTGGACCCCTTCGAAGAGGCACAAATTTGAAGTGAAGCCATTTTATCATATGTTAACCATATTTACGGTTTCTCTGTTTCCTTGGAAAAGTATTTTGAGAATTAAGGCTACTTCGAGAATGACATTTTTTGTGTGGATGGCGGCATTAGGGAAAATATTGACATTAGATAGTCTGAGTAAGTGAAACATTAATATGGTGGATTTGTGTTGTCTAACAAGAAGAGGTGGGAGTTTATCGATCACCTTCTTCTTCATTGTAAAGTAGCAAAAGATTTATGGAGCTCGCCTTTTAATTTGTTTGGCGTTGAATGGGTTATGCCTGGAAGGGTGAGAGAGTGGTTGATAAGTTGGGGAGGTCAACTGAGGCATCGTGACATTTTGGAAGTGTGGAGGTTAGCTCTTTTAAGTTGAATTTGGCGTATTTAGAAAGAGCAGAATGCACAAAGCTTTGAAGATAGAGAGACTTCGGCCATAGAGCTGGAAATGATTTTATTCAACTTCCTTTACACATGGTCCACATGGATAGCAACTCATAATAGTTTTTTTTTTTTTTTTAGTTTTTCGAACTTTTTGAACTTTTGTTATATTGAATAGGGGATTCTCTTGTATACTTCATGTATATTAAGGTTGCGCCCCTATGCGCTTTCAATGAGATTAATTACTTATCAAAAATTTTTTGCGAGATTGGTCTGTTAGAACAAAATAATTAAGGAAATTCAACATGAACAACTTTCAGCCACACAGAACAAAGACTAAAACAATATATATCGTAAAGAGATGGCAGAAAATGAGCATATAAGGTTGTGCCATTTTCAATTATATGGTATTGAAAGAACAATTTCATAAAGACAGAACCCCTCTTGTAAAAAGCAAGAGTCTAGCTACCCAAGGATACATTGATACGTGTTACAAATTGTGCTGAGCCTGGGCAAAATTCAGGCCGCCATGAGTGGACCTGACCCAGCTTTTTTGTCAGCTCATTCAGTTTCCAGCACATGCTAAATGTGGCGTTACCTGGATAGCTGGAGCGTCAACGTGAGCTATTACTCAGTTCTCACATCCGAGTCTCATAACACACTCATTGATAGATCTCTCTCTCACTCTCTAGTGTTCCTATACTGTGAGTTGTGTGTGCTCTTGCTCGGGTTTTGGGAGGAGTTTTTGAAGTATACAAGATTTGAGGTGGGTAACAGTTTATAGATTAGTTTTTTTGAAGCATACACACTTCCTAGATAAGTTTTTGTGTTCTGTGGATTCCCTCAATGAGAAAGAAACCTTGTGGTGGGTGATGGTTCCCCTAATCCACCGAATTTGCATCTCTCTAACTAGATGCAAATGATGCGAAAAATAAAGTTGTGGTTCTGGCGTCTGCAATCAAGTTACCTTTTGTATTACTTGCCTCTTCTTTTTGTTTGAAAAAGTGGTACGTATAGCTTGTTCTGTAAATCTGTGCGCGCGCTTTTGTACTCATATAAGAGGCAAAAATTCATGTCCTATTGTGAACCATCAAACCCCATTTTATCTTAATGATGTTTGTGTTGATTGCGAATCACTTATCCACCCAAAAATAGAAAATAGATATCCACTTAAGTCTAGATTGTTAGCTAGGACTAGGACTAAATCAATAACGTCGTGATATATTTATTTTAAATCAAAGATGGGATGTTGATTTTGGTTGAATTGGTGTGTGCTCAGGAAGTATTAGGTCATATCCTATACTTGTTGGACTTCAAGCTATTGCTAAACATAATTCAAGATCAACTTGATACCTGTTTTTTTTATCTGTTTGACTTGATTTAAACCTTCACAGATATTTTAAGAGGAAATTACCCTACAATCTCCCAGATCGGCAAATATGTTATTTCTGTCTCTGCTTCAATTATTTTCAAGTGATGAAAACAAAGTTCCAAAAGACTCCAGTACCCATGAAGTAACAAGTTATCAATGCTCTATTGCCGGCTCTACCACATCAAACGGAAGAATAACTTTTCATTGGACTTCGTCCCCTTAACATGAATTCTAGAAATCTAGATTAAAAATAGCCAAGTAATAAACGAATACCAATAAACAGAGGAATTATAGTGTGGCAGAAGTCCAACTTCGAATTCTAGAACAAATCGTAATATACTTGTGTCAACACTATCTACCATAAGCTACAGTCGCAAAAATACCTGAAGAGAGGCACAGAGCTGTATATTTCAGCATGTGCAAGCAATGAAAGCTATAAAAAATGTTGGTGAAAATGAAGAGGAGAATATACTGCTCGACCATTAAAACCCATGATTTAAACAGGGCATGGTCAATTGAATCACTTTCATGAGAATTCTTATGAGGCAAAAGGCAAAAATATCCCTAAGAAGCAGAGGATACAAGGTCATCCATGAAAAAAAAAATACAGAGAACTGAACATAAATCTAAAGGCATGAACTTGAGTACATAGTTTTGGCATCAAAGAACTACTAATATGTAAATGATACCCGACTTTAGTAGAAACAGAAAATTTTCTTAAGTCAACCGACAGGGAGATAAGCCCAACTACTTGATATTAGGATATTGAACAATCACAGTATCAAACCCTAAACCCAAAAGAACCCTCAATCAGTTTCTGAAGATAAAATGCCCCATTACGTCAATAGGCTAGGAAGGCCTTTACATAAAAAGGGATCAGGACAAATAAGTTGCAAATGCAACAGCACAGGCACAAGAACAGGTCAGGATGAAAAATAAGACAAAAACATTGAACTAGAAGAAGAAAAGACCAATGTACCAAATAAAGGGAGGGCTGCAATGGGTACTCATTTCCCAAAAGAATGCACCCATTCATATATGAATGCTCCATATACGTCCGGAAAAAGTACCTTGAACCAAAAGCTACTGCTTACCGCTAAAACATTACATATATAGAAGACTACTGACGCTTTCAATGATAAAATATACATATCATAGACTACAACACGTGGAAGCCAAACCTTAATGGTTGTAAGAGCCTGTTACAACGGCACGAGACAAACATTTTCAGTCCACTTCACCACAACCCGGCACTAGGCAGGCATCTACAAATATATGTCACAACACTCAGCTACACAAAACACTACTCGCCCAATTACAACAATCTATTTTGCACTAGATTGATAGCACAATTCCCATTAAGCAAGCCCTACAATATAATTTTACATTGTCAAATCTAAAACACCGTGTGCCCCTGCCTTGAGAAAAAAAAAATCTCATAAAAACACAAAATATGAATACTAAAGCAACGCGATATCACTACTAGTACTCCTTTCCAAGAAGGAACCCAACAATGTGGCCAATTCAAAAGCACAAACAAGTAAAATAGTAATATATCAAACCATTAAATCTCGTTTAATAGGTGCAAAACGCGAAACAATCCACCTTAAGCATTTCAATTTCTAACATCAAAATAAAATTGCTCATCATTATTTTAAATCAAAACAGTTATTCTAAAGCGAAACAACAAAATCACATAATACCAAGCATAAAACCATTAATTATACCATTGCAAAAAAACATAATGCAACCATAAAATAATCCCATCATTTAAATCTCAGTGAAAAACAGATAATAATCGTAATAATACAAAACGTCTTAAATGAAGTTCCCAAACAGAACAAAATTTCAAGGAAAAAAAAAAACCTAATACCAAGAAGCACAAGCAGAACCTAAGCTGTGAGAACAACAGCGCCACCGGCCTCCTTGATCTTTTTCTCGGCGGTTTTGGAGATGAGCTTTGCCTTGACAACGATGGGCAAGTTCTCTGGCAGCATGCCCTTTCCGAGGACCTTGAAGTAGCCGAACTGGGTCACATCAATGAGGGGAGCGTTGTCCTTGGAGGCCTTTTCCTTCACATCCTTGGGGACCAGGGACCATAGCTTGTCTACATTTACGATGGGGCAGAAAAACTTGTTGCGGAGCCTGTGGAAGTACCGCATACCTACCTTGCCGAAGTACCCGGGATGGTACTTGTCGAAGAGGATCCGGTGGTGGTGCATGCCTCCGGCGTTACCGCGACCTCCCGGATGCTTCCTGTGCTTTCCGATACGCCCATGTCCACAACTCACGTGCCCTCTCTTCTTCCTGCTCTTCTTGAACCTAGTCGTCATTCTCGATCTCTCTCGCGCTCTGCGCGTGTGTGATTTAGGGTTTTCGGCGGCCGAGAGACGAGGTATTGAGAGGAGGGGTAGGGTTTGGGGATTTATGGGGTGGACGATGGGAAATGGGAAGATGGGATATTTTGGGTTGACGGGTTTGCCCTTAGGGTTTGGGGTTGGATGGGGGTAGTGGTGGAATTTGGAATGACTTGGGCTTGAGAATGGCGCATTGGAGATATTCTGACGGTCCAGTGAAATTTATGGTCCTATGTCCAATATAACCAATCTCTTGATTCATCCAGATCCAGATTAGATTTTTTTAAGTCCAATAGTTGGTTTCAACAAGTGGACTAGGCTATAAACAAAACGTTGGATAAAGGGTTTAAGATTGTGTTTAGGCCCATAATTTATATAGGTAAAATGTTTTTTTTTTTTTTTTTTAATAATGGCACTTTGCACAATAGACAATGTGGTGCACTTTTTTTTTTTTAAAAAAAAAATGCATGATTTTAATGATGGAACTAAGATTTTATTAAATGTTTAATTGTGTTCTTAAAATCACTTTCATTAATTGTGTTTTAAATTCGTTATTTTTTAAAATTATACCAATTCAAACTATATCTATTATATTATGAAGATAATTTATTTTTATCTTTTAAAATATTCTCATTCAAAAATTAAAAAAAATAATATTATAAAAATAACAAAAATGAAGGTATACGAGTTTATACAAGCCAACCAAATTTATACGAGTTCATCTTGTTTAGTAATAAACAAGCCTAAATTTTTATTCAAGCTCTATTCATTTAATAAAGGGAAAAATATAATTTAGCCCCCCAAACTACAAATTAGTTGCAATTTGGCCACTTCGTTTGACAGTAAACCACTCTGTTAGTCATTATTGTCAAATAAGATGAAAAATTCAATACTAAATGCATTACAAATAAAAACTTTACATTTTAAATGCCCAAAATTTGTTCACTATTTTAAACGCCATGTGTCACAATTCTAGGCATGTGGGTTCATGACACATGTCACAATTCTACGCATTCTTTAAGAGCACTAGCAGCAGATACCCTATATATCATTCTCTTCCTTATGTTTAGGAAAAATTTTAAAAAAATCACAAAAACCTACTTACATTAGATTCCCTACTTTTAACCAACTCTCAAGGGTTTTTACAATGTTTTACAATGTGTAGGGACCACATTTATCTTTCTTCTCTCCTCTCTCATCTTTTTGTCTTTAATTGTGGATTGTGTTGGCATTTTGTAAACAAAAAATGATGGTAGATAGAGAACTTGTATTTTGTAAAGAAATAATATTTTAATGGTATATGGAAAGGTAAGAGAAACTATTGTATATTTTCATAAGGAAACAATAAAGTAGTTTTGTCCCTCAAATTTAGGAAAAATCAAAGAGAAACTGCTGCTAGTGCTCTAAGCCAAAACTCGGCTTTATATATATATATTGGCTTAGGTAGTGCGTAGAATGAAAGTAAGAGAAGATAGAAAGTAAAATTGAGAGAGAAAGATATGATTTGGAAACTTTTTGTTTTTTTTATTAAGACAATAAAAAATATATTAAATAGAGAGAGATAATTTGGAAATCTTTTTTTTTCTTTATTAAAACAATTAAATGCATTACAAATAAAACCTCTACATTTTAAACGCCCAAAATTTGTTCACTATTTAAAACGTCACATGTCGCAATTCTAGGCATGTGGGTTTAGGACACATGTCGCAATTCTACGCACTTTCTAAGAGCACTAGCAGCAGACACCCTATATGTCATTCCCTTCCTTATGTTTAGGAAAAATTTCAAAAAAACTACAAAAATCTACTCACATTAGATTTCCTACTTTTAACTAACCCTCAATGGCTTCTACAGTATTTTCCAATGTATAAGAAACTAAAAGTGGTTTCTTTTCCTATACATTATTTTAATATAAACATTTCTCTTTCTTCTCTCATTTTTTTGTTTTTAACTGAGGATTGCGTTGGCATTTTGTGAAAAAAAATGAGCTTAGGTAGGGAACTTGTATTTTGTAAAAAAATAATATTTTAATAGTATAGGGAAATGTAAGCCAAGCTATTGTAAAATATATTTTCATAGGGAAGCAAAAAAGTAGTTTTGTACCTTAAACTTAGGGGAAATTAAAAGGAAGTTGCTGCTAGTGCTCTAAGCCAAAACTTGGCTTATATATATATATATATATTGGCTTAGAAAGTGTGTAGAATTGCATTACAAATAAAACTCTTGTGTTTTAATTGTCTCACATTGAGGATATAAACAGAAAGTAAGAGAAGATAGAAAGTAAAATTGAGAGAGAGATAAAATTTGGAAACCTTATGTTTTCTTTATTAAGACAATTAAATTCATTACAAATAAAACCTCTACGTTTTAAATGCCCAAAATTTGTTCACTATTGAAAACTCCATGTGTCGCAATTCTAGGCATGTGGGTTCAGGACACATGATGCAATTCTACACTCTTTAAGACAAAACTCGGCTTATATATATATACATATATAAGGGTTTGCTATGGGTTCTCCCTGTAGTGTTCTCATGATGTTCTTCTATATATATATAAGGATTTGCTATGGGTTCTCCCCGTAGTGTTCTTATGGTGTTCTTTCAGTCTTACATAGAACATGATTTAAGAAAAAATAAAATTATAGTACCTTTTTTTGCCAACATATTAATTTTTATGAGTTAATATTTAGGTTCTAATGCTTTAAAACTTATTTTTTGATTCAAAACTAAAACTTAAGGATGCAAGGTTAACCCTTTAGGGATGGTATCACCCAAAATGGATTTGATCATCCTAAATTTAGTGCTAATGTCTAAAAAAACCGGTGGTGGAGGCCACTACAATTTTATTTTTTCTTAAATCATGTTTTACGTAAGATTGAGAGAATGCTAGGAGAATACTACGGGGAGAACCCCTAGCATTTTCCATATATATGTGTGTGTGTGTTGTGTGTATAAATAAATAAATATATATATATTACACACACACGAATCCAATACAATTAGTATCTTAAGATCTCAGTATTTCGAGATCTCAGTATACATATATACAACATATATGTATGTACGTATATATATATATACGGGACAATCGGGGAGAAAACCTTTGTCCGAGCCAACCATTTTTTGGTGGATGTTTTATTTTAAATGTAATTATACGCACTCTCTAAAGCCAATATATATTGGCTTAGAGAGTGCGTAAAATTGCATTTAATATAAAACACCTGCAGTAGAAGGCCTCCTGTGCCGCCGACATCTTCGAAGGCGTTGTTTGCGTAGAGCAGTGGTGGAGCCAAGAGTGAAAGAATGCAGGGGTGTCAATAAAATAATAAAATATAATGATAATTTTTTTTTTATTGTTGTTGTTCTCTATATATATTATATTTTTATTATAATATGGTAAATACTAAATACAATTAAAAATATAAATTATAACATGACATGTATATCACAAAAAATATATCTATGGGACTTCGTAAATATATGCTAAATTGATATATCAATTAACATGTAGGTACTAATACAAAAATAAAGAAAAATAATGTATCATGTATGCAAAACCTTAGATTTAAAAGACTTACAGTTTTCCTTCTTGAATTCTTGTTAATTTGTTGATGGGATCATGGGAAAACCCATACAAATTGAAACAAATCAATTAATCAAACAATAGGATTATAGAAGTAGGGGAGGGGGTACTGGGCAAGCACTGCAGCAGCAGATTTGGAGACAAACAATAGCTGCAAGAGTGTTTTTTTTTAGGTTAGGTTTGGACACGTTTTTTTTAAATAAAAAAAAAAAAATTGATGGGCTGGGCTTAAGGGCTTTGGGCTGAACAAATTTTTGGAGAGGCTGGCCCAGCTGAGTTTTATAAAAACTAAAAAGAGGGGTTGGCTATGGGCTGGGGTATATTTACAAAAAATATATATATTATATGATTTTTTTTTTTAAAAAAAAAAAGTTAAGCAGGGGCACCTGCCCCTGCGTGGCCTTTGCTAAATTCACCCTTGGCGAAGAGGCCCGGTTACGGGACAATTTGGGAGAAAACCTTTGTTCAAGCCAATCATTTTTTTGTGGAAGTTGCGGACAGAGATCTCTATCTCTACGATGTGAGTAAGAGATATAATTCTATGCACTCTTTAAGCAAAAACTCGGCATATATATATACTTAGAGAGTGTGTAAAATTGCATTTCAAATAAAAAACCTACAGTAGAAGGCCTCTTGCGCCGTTGACGTCTTCAAAGGCATTGTTTGCAAAGAGGCCCGGTTACGAGACGATCGGGTAGAAAACCTTTGTCCGAACCAACCATTTTTGGTGGAATTTACGGACAGGGATCTCCATCTTTACAATGTGAGTTCTTCCCCTAATTTATTTTACTGCAGATGTCTTATTTGAAATGCAATTCTACGCAATATATATTGGCTTAGAGAGTGCGTAAAATTGCATTTCAAATAAAACAACAATTGGCTAAAGCTTTGTGCTAATAACGTGTTGTAAAATCAAAGAAAATAACAAAACAAGATAAAGAAATTGCAATATATGAAACTAGTTCTTCAGAAACTAAGTATAATTTGTTTTTCCTTGTTTTGGTTGGTCTTATTAGCCTTTGTAAGGAATTGTAACTGTGATTGAGGAGTTGCTTTGTTTTTCTAAACCTACTGATATGCTTGTGTAATGTTGGCATGTAGGCTGTGTTTTCCTTGTTTTGGTTGTTTTTCTCCGCCTTTGTAAGGGCTTGTATGCTAGAGTTGTTTTTCCCTATTTTGGTTGGTCTTATCAGCCTTTGTAATAAGGGATTGTAACTGTGATTAAGAAGTTGCTCTGTTTTTTAGCTGGGTTCTTAATAAAATTTCTTATTCATCGAAAAAAAGAAGACAAAAGGTGTTTTGTTTTACAATTGCTTTCGAAAACAATTTTTTTGTCAAATTTATTTTTCCTTTATTACTTTCTTTTGCAGTTCTAATTTCTTACTATTTTGGTTCGCACATCCTTATTATGGTGGGATACAATTACATGATATGTGTTGTTGTTTTAATTTGAATTGCAGGTTTCCATCACACCTGAGGTTACAATCAAAGAAAGTCAACAGAGATATAATTAAGCAGCTAGTGACGTTGTACAAAGAATCACAGTTGGGTATACGAGAACCTGTATATGATGGAAGGAAGAACCTCTACATAGCAAGGTCATTGCTATTTGAGTCGATGGAGTTTGTTGTCAAGTTAGATAATGATAATCATACCTCCTCATCTTCATCTGGTTCAACGAGGTATTTTTCATCTCTGTTTGAATTTATTTTTTCAATCTTCATTTTAATTGAATCCCTTTTTCTCTGTTCCAATGTGCTTATCAAGGCAAAGGGAGAAGCAAAGGCGGTGGTGGTAGAAGAGGAGGTAGGGGTGGCGAAGGCAGAGGAGGAAGAGGCCGCGGTGGTCCTTCAAGCTACTATACGCCTCCTCGTCAGACCGCACCTCCATCAGCCACTTCTTCAATTGTACGTCCTCTAGCAGCTCCAATTTCATCGCATTCTTCTACGCTGTTGAGCTCGGAGAAGCATACATTGCAGCCTCATGCGCTATCGATGTCTTCAAAGGCAATGTTTCTGAAGAGGCCTGATTACGGGACAATCGGGGAGAAAACCTTTGTCCAAGCCAACCATTTTTTGGTGGAAGTCGTGGATAGAGATCTCTATCACTACGATGTGTGTTCTTCCCCTAATTTCTTTTTTTCAAAAAATAAATATAAAATTTCTCATATGTATTTAGGATAAAGGTGTTTTGAAAAAATTCTGTGGGAAATTAGAACTAAAATGTTTGGGAAAGGAAAGTTTCCTAGAACTAGAGAAAATCTTTCTTTGCGCTCTTTGTGGAATTTACCTACTGATATGCTTGTGTAATGTTGGCTTGTAGGCTGTGTTTTCCTTGTTTTGGTTGTTTTTCTCAACCTTTGTAAAGGCTTGTATGTTTGAGGAGTTGTTTTTCCCTGTTTTGGTTGGTCTTATCAGCCTTTGTAAGTGATTGTAATTATGATTGAGGAGTTGCTCTGTTTTATATATTGGCTTAGAGAGTGTGTAGAATTGCATTCCAAGGGCAAGCCCTGGGAATGATGACACGTTAAATTTGCCGATTTCGTTGATTGTAGTTACACTATCATGGGGAGGTCATTTTTCCATCCTAATTTTGGCGAACTGGGTAAGCTAGGTTTTGTTATTGAATTTTGGAGAGGGTATTATCACAATCTTCGTCCAACCCAAAGGGGGCTTTCTCTTAATATTGGTATTGCTTCCATCTATTCCTTTGGGCCTTTCAATAAGAAATGCACTAATATTACCTTGTTTTGACATTTGCTTCTCTTGTTGCTGTGTCCACTTGCGCTTTCTATGAATCCATTCTTGTTACCGATTTTGTTAGAAAACATTTTAATTTCAATTCTTCAAGTTGTTTGTCTGATCAAGATTTGCTTAAGGTTATTCTTCCTAACTTAGGATTTGGCTTTATGATTTAAGATGGTGAACATGCATGTTGCATTCCAAAAGAGTTTTTAATAAATTATTTTCAAATTTTTTTAGAGATAAATGTTGGTATTTTGATAAATGTCTACGTCTGTTTAAGAGAGCTTTGCTCTAGAGGCATATAATATATTAGGATAAATGGCTTTCTCTCTTGTTTCCTTTTAGGGAAATTATATCAAAACACTTTGGGTAAGTACACCAAAATTTTTTAACCCCTAAGTTTTTTTTTTCGACAATTGACTCCATGGTTCAATCGAAATTACAATAAAATTCTTACCATCAAATGTTTTTAACAGTCGTTAGTCCCAATTAAAACACACCGTTTCACCTCGTTAAAATATTATTTTTATTAATTTAATTTAAAAAATAAATCCAAAATTAAAATAAAGTAAAATAAAATAAAAAGTATTGGTAGTTTTATTTTGATGTGAATTTGGGGATAAATTGTTTTATCTCGTTTATTTCAATGTGGTTTCATTGAAATAAATTGAATGGAGATCTGGATGTGTCAGTAATGTTGTAATGAATTTTTCTCTTCTGTAGAATATGGTTAGGGAAAATAATTATAATGGCATTTCACTTGTAAATACGGAGTTTGAAATTCAAGTAAAGGATGAACATTTACTGGTTGAGGCTCGAGTTTTGCCATCTCCAATGGTAATTTTTGGTATGTGTTTGTTTAAGCTCTTTAGGCAATCTTACGCTCAAATTTAATCTCACTTTCACTTTTGCAGCTTTTATACAAGGATGGATGGAGGAAGAGAGACCGAAGAGAACAACCTAAAATGGGGCAGTGGAACATGGATAAAAAGGTTAGATATTTTGATTTTATAGTTGGTTGCTTGGTTCTAATAAATTATGCTTGTTCCTTTTCACCTATCTATTGACAACCATTAAATAACATTACATATAATTACAACTATTTTGGAATATGAAGATATTTTAACCTAGACCATCTTTTGTGTTGCTGATATTGTAGAAAATGTACAATGGCGGTCGAGTGGATTTTTGGACTTGTGTGAACTTCTCTATGCTAGTGGACCATAATTTTCCATCTAATTTTTGTAACCAATTGATCGAAATGTGCCTCAGAAAAGGAATGGTATGACTTCCATGATTAAATGATGAATTTTGATTGTTGATGTGCATATACCCTTTGTGAATCTAAATAATTGATTTTAAGTCTATGAGCATCTCAATATTAAGTTTAATGCTCAATTAGCTCAATAAACTCTATCAATTCGATTCTTTTTTCTTTTTACGGGTGTGGGCCAGACAGGGAGTAGGGCACTAATATCAATCTAAGTCAATAATTTAACGTGTTTCCCTAAAGAAAACATTTTCACAAATTATAATAACAAAGTCCTCGTAGCCTTTTAATAGCATGTTAGGAAATTGATAATAAATTGGCAATCAATTTCTCACCAGCCCTTTATGCGAAAGACAAGTTTTGAAAGAAAACACACAAGAACACACATCAATCACACATGTACACAAAGAGTTAACGTGGTTTGGCCTAAAACCTGGCCTACGTCCTCGGGGCGTGATCCGGTCTCTTTCTTTACTATTGAGAAATATTAAGTACAATGGTCCAAGCATAAACCGCTCAAGTTTAATATTTCAAACCCAAGCCCGTAACCCCTTGTACACCCCACTCAACTGTCCCTCTCATTACCCTGTAAAGAACAACTCTAGACTTTGTAAATGCCACAAAGTGCTCTCACCAATTTGAATTTTTCGGATCACTTCAACCAAGGACTACATGTCCTTTTATAGAGGCTTAATCAAGAAAAATAGGAGAACAATTTAAATCCAATTGCTACAAGGAAAATAAAACCATCATGAATACAAAGTTTTTTCCATGATAAAGATAAACTTTGCAGCCCACATGTTTATCTACACGTTTTTTTCCAAAATTCCAATTCAAGTTGTCTTTGGACTCATTTTTAAAACTAACCTTATCCTCTTATAGATAAATAGAACTTGAACCCACCAACTTGAATATTTATATTTTTCAGCAATTATCTTCATATTTGTTGACAATTTGAGTCATTATCAACAATCTCCACCTTGATGAAAATTTGGCAACCTCGACCTGAGATCTCAGATCTGCATCTTGACCGATGCCCATCCCCACGCCTTGGGATGTGGTACAAAACACTGTCTACACCAACAATAATAATTCTACAAGAATTATCATACTCCACTATAAAGAGCACATGCACTTAGAATTAAACCATTTCAATTTTTGGCACATGTCGAAAAAAAAATCCTGCTGAAAAATATGGTGCAATTTCCATATTTGATTCCCCCGGAAGTTCATTAGCCATCAACACCCTTTTCCACCACATACCCGACATAAAAAAAAAAACACAAACCAATGTCCCGTATGCAAATGTGGACCCGTTAATACAACACATCTATTATCCTGACATTTTAGCGGTCATGCTAGAGGATGTACATGTCCTTATCAAAGAACATAATCATCTCTCACTGCAACGAGAGAAACACAATTAGCGTATTTTTGGAGTAATTTGCCAAACTTGCTCCTCTTTAACCTCTGAACAGCACATGTACCCAGTACTTCTGAACAGTACTCCATGAATAGTGCCTTGTGAACAGTACCTCGGCCCATGAACAATGCTCCATGAATAGTACCTCGTCCGTGAACAGTACCTTCACACACTCCGTCAAGCCCTTCAATCCTAAACTTCTTCAAAGACTGCATTTCTTCTTAACGAGTAAAAATTCGCAACCAAGCTCTGATACCAATTGTTGGGAAAATTGGTAATAAATTGGCAACTAATTTCCCACCAGCCTTTTATGCGAAAGACAAGTTTTAAAAGAAAACGCACGAGAACACACACTAATTACACATGTACACAAAGAGTTAACGTGGTTCGGCCCAAAACCTGGCCTACGTCCACAGGACGTGATCCGGTCTCCTTCTTTACTATTGAGAAATATTGAGTAGCCACCATTGATAACATACATTGGAACTAAGTCTCTAAATACTTAATTTTTCATTGTTGTATTAGTATGAACTTGTATATTTATAACTTATGACTTATAAATATGTATGTATAATTTGTTATTATATAATCAAATGATTTTATGATTAATTGATCATGTAATATAATCATATAACTTATAGTGATAATATATTAATACTCAAATTGTGATTTAATTATCTAAAACAAAAATGTGATTTAATCATTAATGATCAATTGATTATGTTATATGTATAAATATTATTACAATTATAATTATAAAAATATAATATATAAAAAGCGGTTAGCGGTTATGGTTAGTAAACCCTATAACCGCTAACTACTAGGCGGTTATAGCGGTTGACGGTTATAACGGTTAGTGGTTAGCGGACGGTTAATAACCACCCGCATTGACACCCCTACTTCCAACCAATTGGTTGGCGACATTCCAGACTTAATTCTTTTTGTGGAGACTCTCAACCGCTCTCTACTTACATAGATGAGTTTTTTTTTTTTTAATTATTATTTTTTGAAGTGGTTGGTGGGTGTGACCAACATGGATCGATGGAATAATTTCTCTTACTTTGCCCCCACCTTAATTTGGAGCATATATAAGTGATTATAAAATAATAATAAAAAAATGCTATACCAGCATTTATTGGTTTCTACTCTTATGATGGAATTTAAAATAAGCAGGGATCACATTCTCTCATAATCCAACTTGACCATCCCATAATGCATGGTAGTCTCCAAGAGCAAGTTGCCCACTCCAACCCCACCCATGTCTCTTAGGCTTTATGTGCATACTAAGTAGACCGAACCATCCGCATCGATCAATTACTTGTCGGATTTACATGTTGGTCTCATAGATTCAATAATGAATTTGCACGTCTCTTGTACCGAAATGAACAATACAATAAAATCAAAACATTTCTCAGTGTAAAGAAGTATAGTACTTGAGATTTACCTATTTGAATAAGTGACTAGACAGATAGTTTAAAATTTAGAAAAATACTAGGAGTCAATATTTTTCTTATATTTGACTAATCTCATCTTACAAATCAATCATTAGATTTATATACGCATGTGGACCTCACATAAATCAATAGTGAACCCTACAGATCTAATGGTTGATCTATTAAATTTATAAGAAAATATAAGAGATGCATCTAACCCTCTATATAAAGTTATTATTAACATATTTTTTGAAAAATTAAATAATGTAAAATGAAGAAAATTTTCTTTCTTCCGCATTAACTATCAAAATTGCAAAGCACGTAATTGGTATTTTTTTTGTTTTTTTTTGTAACAACACGTAATTGGTGTGGGAGCACATGTAACTATCCAATAATAAGATTCGTCACGTACTGTAAAATGCCAAACATCAGTGTTCTCCACCACTCACATCAGCCCACCTGGGCCGTGTGATGGGAAGCGGACAGTTTCTACGATCAGAGATTCTGCATGTCCACCAACAACCCATGGGCCCGGGCAAAGACCCACCATATGCAATTCAATGGTCCATGTACCGTCGCTGCGGTCAACCGCAGAAGTCATGAGTATCAACTACAATTTTTTTTTTTAATATAATCACTTATTATAGGTTTGACAGAATGAATCTTAGTTATATATCTTGTCAAGCCAAAGGTTAATTGTTTGTATATTTGTTTATTTTTAATGGTTAGATATATTACTATTTTACTTGTTTGTGCTTTTGAATTGGCCACATTGTCGGGTTCCTTCTTGGAAAGGAGTACTAGTAGTGATATTGCGTTGCTTTAGGATTCATATTTTGTGTTTTTATGATATTTTTTTTTCTCAAGGCAGGTGACAATGTAAAATTATATTGTAGGCCTAATTTTTTTTTCTCAAGGCCTAATTTTTTTTAAAAAAAATAAGGCTCACAAATTTTTCTCATAAAAACTTAAGGCTTCTAAAATAGGGCCCCAAGGCCCCCAATATAATAAACCCATTATAAAATAAGACCAATTAACAAAAAAAAAAAAAAACGAATATACCGCATCAATTTTTTTTTTTTTGGTCTTTTTAATCCGTCTATCTCTCTCTCCTTTGTCAGCAAAGAAGAGAGAACACAATTCATTTTTCTTAGAAAATATGGAATACTAGCATCTCACATCTGTCTCCCTTTGTTCTCTCTCTCCCCTTCCTTCCTTCCTCTTCTTCCTTTTCTTCTCTTCTTTTCTTCCTCTCCTCCTCTCCTCCGTGATACATCCCATCAATTTTCAAACACGTTTTATTGTTCTATTTTTGTAATTTATTTTATTATAATCCAAATATATATATATATTTTAAATCATATTTGTTTAATTTGTTAATATTTTTAATCAAACATGTATACTAGAAAATATGTATCTAAATATGAAGTACTTAAAAAAAATTAAAGAAAAGAGAAAAATAGAAAAACTGATTGAATCTTAAATAGGACTTTAAATAAATTTGCTATTTGCAATAAACAAAATATTGAGAATAATTTAGTTGAAAAACTCATAAATGAATAATAAATTCATCAAAAAGAATTATTTTATTAGAAGATAATTAAAATATTATTGATGCTTCTAACTATATTGTTACAAATATTTATGATCTTAATAGAATGTAACTAGTTAATGAAGAAACTTAAAAGTCATGAAACAACAATGAATATATTACTAATCTGAATAAAAATATTTAAAAAAATAAATATTATTTAATTAATATTTAAATATTAAAAGAAATAAGGCCCAACTCCAAAATTTCGACTAAGGCCCCAAATATGGGCCGGCCTAGCGTGAGACCCATTGCTCACAGCCGTGACCCACTGCCCAGCACCTCAAGTGGCGTTTTCGCCGTATAAAGGATCCCGGAAGGCTGCGTTTGGACTGCACCATGGCTCCCTGCTGGTCGGCGCCGTCTGGAGCTGCTGCACGGTAGCCTTGTACGGCTGCTGCTTGCTTCAAGGAGCAGCCCATCACGGCCAACTGTAAAAAAAAAAAAAAACCGGCTGTTTTCTTTTGCCAGAGTCGCCTTAAAGTTGAATTGACACTTCTGGCCGAAGCGCCGACCTCTGGTGGCCGGGGCATAAGGAAACCGGTGAAGTAGGCGGCGGCGGCAGCATGAGGAAGAAGGAGAAAGGGGCGGTGGCTAGGCATGGGGTTTTTCCCGGGTTAGGGAATATGATATCCGGGTAGGGTTTCTAACCCGTAAGGAATCGGGTGTAGTGTTTTGGGCCACTGGGTATGGGTTTATTTTAACCCAAGCCTGATCCAGTTAAAAAAAAGTGGGCTGACCCAGAAGCCCAATCCATTAGCCCATCCAGATTTCAAAAAAACAAAAAAGAAGAAAAACGATTTGGGCTGGGTTTCGAAATTGGGCTCTCCAGGTTTATAAAAGGCCTAAGATTCTCTTAGACCATTAAGCCATGCATTTTATACGTTTTTATATTGCAATTTTATATATCTTATTATTTAAATTGTTTAGCATTAATGTATGTACTTGAGATTAAATAATTCTTATTATTTAAATATAAATTGTTTGATGCTTGAACCTAAGAATAATTAATTAAACCATATATGTTGGTGAATGTTTATGGTACTATCCAATGTTGCGAAAGGGTAACTCTGGCAAGGCGGGATTGGGATTTAAGTGTACCATTGTGCGCCCCCTCACGGCCTAGGACATTATCCGATTGTACTTTGGAAAAATACTATTTACCCACTGATGTGTTGGTTTGTCAATTATTATTGGAAACTTTATTTGATGTTAATGAAGTCGTGGACTTCATAAAGAAAATTAACATCATATTGTAATTAATTCATAAATTTAATTACTAATCCCCACATGGAGGTTTTTATTTTTATGACTTAATTAGAATAAGATAGTAAATTTGACATTAAAAATAAAATTTCTCTTAGGCCTACAGGTACGGAGAATTTTATTTATTAATGCTAAATTTATTAGTCTTATTGATAAAGAATAAATTTCATGCGTGATGCAACCTTTGCCCATAGGTAGGTTGAAATTTACTATTAAATTAGCATTGGTTAATTTAAATTAATTAGATGTTAATGAAGTCGTGATTATCATAATAATTTTGGGAGAGCCACAACATCCCGATTTTAGAATGATAATTGCATCAAGATTATATATATGAACTTCATAAGGAAATTTAACATCGTGTTTTAATCAATTCATAAATTTAATTGCCAATCCTCACAGGGACGTTTTTATTTCTATGAGTTAATTAAAATAAGATAATAAATTTAACATTGAAAATAAAATTTCTCTTAGGCCCATAGGTACTGAAAATTTTATTTATTATTGCTAAATTTATTAGTCTTATTAATAAAGAGTAAATTTCATGCGTGATACAACCTTTGCCCACATGTATGTTGAAATTTACTGTTAAATTAAATTTAACATTGGTTAATTTAACATAAAGTTATTTCATGGCATTAAAGTATATTATTTTTCTTGGTTATTGGACGTATTCCTACTGCTTTAATTATTTGTATTTTACGTTCCAATAATTCCTAGTGGTAATTTTTCTTGACTAAAAAGAAAATGTGCTTTTCACTTTGGGGTATTTGGAGACTGAATTGGCGTTTCGTATGGACGAAATTACGTACGCCACATGAGATTATTAAACATGAACGATTTTAGTGATTTAATTACCTAAGTTTCAACATTCATGAAATCTCATATTAAGGAAACATTAGGGTTTTGTCACTTAATGTTTTAGGGCCAAAGAAAAGTCGTCGAGGAACATGTAGTGAGTTCCAATAAGGCTTTGGCCAACACCCTAATAGAAAAACTTTAAAGCAAAACCTTTTACAGTTTCAAAATGTGCCTTAACACATTATGGAAATGAAGGACATAATAGATCATTATAAAGTCCCTAAAGGTTGAGTTTTTTGAGTCATTTTTGGTCTACTTTATTTTTGAAACTCTCTCTTCTAAATATGATATTTTTTCAAAATATCTTGTGGCGCACATAAGGATAATTGGTCAATAAAGAAACTTTTGATCATGTGTGTTCAAGAAGATGGGAGATTAAGACATGAGAATCAAAAGGTTACTCATGTTAAAGGGAAAGACCTTGATAGACAATAATGCCCAATAGTTAATGTATGAGAACAAGGTACCAGCAAAGTACTTGGTAATTAAGATACTTGTTTCTGTTGCAATAAGGAAAATTATGAGCATATAAAGAATATTGCATAAAGTATCATAAATGACTTGAAATAAAGGTAATCTCATACATCTACTGTGTCGTGAATCTCTTTTATTGACTCGTGTGGATTGAATTTGGTTTAGCAGTCCACGTTGTCAACATAATGCAGGGTTTTATAAATAATACTTGTTTACAATTGGAGGTTGTTGGGACCTATAGATTAATCTTAAAAATTCAGTTACATTATTAATAATGTTTTATATATTCCACAACTTTTAAAAATTTATTAAATCAAGTTCGAATATTATTTTTGGGGGGAATATTAAATTTATGGTCTATTTAAAATTAATCTAGATCCCAATTTTTGAAAAATTAATCCCTGCATATAAATGTTGACGACATAAAGCAAAGTCTTATAAATGAGAAAATTCTCTATGTTATGGCATTAGAGACTGGAATATATCTCTATAAAGAATAAAAGATCGATAAATGATTGAGTTTTTACAACTCTTGAATTTTACTATCTTTGGTATTTATGTGGACTGCATTAAGGAAAAGCAAACCAACTATACCACTTAAGGTGCCAACAAAAGGGTTTATGAGATTCTTGAGATCATGTACAAGTGTAGACCTTTCCATACTTCTTGCCTAAATGGTTAGAGATATCCTATCTCTTTTAGTAATAACCATACAAGGTTTTTTGTATCTCTATAAGGTTGGAGTATTAAATGCTTTCAGTACCTATAAGGTAGAAGTAGAGAAACAAAAACAAAACAAAGGAAGTCATGATCGTAAGATCTGATAGAGACAGATAGTATTATGGTAGGTACATGAAAAGGGACATGAAAGGTAATACTAATATTCTATTCTTCTAATAGAATGAAGCCTTGAAAACCGTTGTGTATACATTTAACTGGGTTCCATTCAAGGTTGTCCCTAAGACACCTAAATTAAGGAATGAATGGAACCAAGTTAAAATTGTTTACACATATGGGTGTCCTGCAAATGTGAGGATTTATAATCCACACTTAAGGAAATTAGATTCAAGGAGAACTAGCAGAATTTTATAGGCTATGTAGTAAACTCCAAGGAGTTTAATTTTTACTGTCCTTCATTCAATCCTAGAATTGTTTAGTCTAGAAATGCAAAATTTCTAGAGGATTGAACTTAGTGGGAGTGCTTATCCTTAAAGGATTGAATTAGATAAAGCACAAGAGTTGACTGAAGCTCCTTCATATGAAGGGTGTTTGATTGTGTTTAAGGAAAATCAAATTGATTATCTTGAACTACAATCGCTTTCAGTCAACTCATAAGGAACAAGTTCATAATGAACCTACTCAGACTTTGCCAAATACATGTAAAGGAAGTAGGATTAAGAAGATCCTCTAGAATAAGGTGACCAACAATTTCTAGTGATTATGTTGTATACTTCTAAGAGTCTGATTTTTATGTCAGACCTAAGGATGATCCAAAAAATTGTTTTCACAAAGCCATGAGTGGAGATAACTCCACATTCTGGTTCAATGCCATGAAGGAGGAGATAAAATCCTTGGCTAAAATCCAAGTCTGCGATCTTGTTGACTTACCAAAGGGAGTTGTAGCCATAGGCTGCACATGGGTTTACAAAACCTAAAGGGATGCTTTCGGGTAATGTTGAACAATATAAAGATAGACTTGAAGCCAGTGATCTTACTCAAAAGAAAGGCATTGATTATCATGGTATGAGTGACTCATTTTGATTGAGAGCTATATCAAAAGGATTGGAAAAACAATTTTCCCGAATAAGGATCTTAAGGAGGAGGTGTACGTAAGACAACTTAAATGTTTTATTGATAACAGTCAGAAAGCTTGCAAATTAAGGATATCTATTAATGGGCTAAGATATGCTTCTCACTAGTGGAATATAATACAAGGTTATTTCCTCACATGGTTTTATTGAGGACCTTGTTAATTAATGTATATACCTTAAAGTCAATGGGAATAAAGTTACATTTCTTTTAGTCCTATACATAGATAATATTTTGCTTGCAAGCAGTAATTTAGGTTTGCTACATAAAGTTCCTCTCAGTAAACTTTAAAATGAAGGATTTGGGTGAAGCCTCTTATGTCATTGACATAGAGATTAATTGAGACAAAAATTAAAGAATATTAAGATTGTCTCTAAAGGCCTACATTGAAAAGTTTTTTGGAGAGATTCAGAATGAAGAACTATAAATCTTCAGTAGCACCTATTGTTAAAGGGGATAAATTCAATATAGATTAATGTCCCAAATGTATTGGAACAATAGCAAATGAAATATATTCCATATGTATGCTCAGGTTTATATTAGACTTGACATTGAAATAGCTGTTGGACTATTGGGTCAATATAGTATTGTGGAATATATAAGGAACCAAGAACTAAAGATACACTTACCGTTGGGTAGTGTTTATTCAGGTTTGATTTTTGCTAAATGTGTAGATAGTAGAAAATCAACTTCAGTTAAAAGGCAATATACTGAAGATGCAGTAAGCAGATTACAGTTGCTACATCTATCATGAATGCAAAAGTCATTACATGCTGTGAATTTGTTACACAGGCAGTATAGTTGAGACATTTTTGTTAAGGTCTCAAGATTGTCGATTTTATAGTTAGACCCATAAAGATCTTCTGAGTAGAAACAGAAGTATGTATATCGACATAAAGTATCTCAAAGAGAACATTAAGTGACTTGAAGTGTCTATTGAGCATATAAGTATTGAATTAATGATTGCGGATCCCATGACTAAAAGTTTACCGGTAAATAAAGTATAAAGTCATGTGGAATATATGAGATTCATTAATTCATTTGTGCTTAGTTTCTCTTTAATTGGTCTATAGACATAAAGTTAATGTTATAAATATTTTTGTGCACATATATTATGGTTATCCATGGGGATAAAATTAAAGTTGGACCCGAATGACTTATAGGAAGTTCATCCATAAAGTTTGATTGCCCATATGGTACTCATTTGGAGAATATTACATATTGTAATACATGGAAGGGACGACTTACTATATAAAAGTTTTACTGCCATGATTCATATGTAGTATGCCTTGAGTGAGTGGGAGGATTCCATAAATAGTTGGAATGAATAAAGTAATGGTCATATCATAGAACCGAACACCATAAGGAATTTATGTGTCATAAGGGCCAAGTGGGAGAACGTAAGAAATCCCATTAAAGTATGTCCCTTATGTTACATATATTATTGTGATTACGGTGTTTAATGACTTATTCCAATTAAAGCTTATTTTATGGAATCAAATATATTGTATTGATTAATCATTTGGTTTTTATTTCTTGATGGGAGGAATAATTAAGGTAACAGCTCTAATTGAGGGNTTACACATATAGGGTTGTCTTGCAAATGTGAGGATTTATAATCCACGCCTAAGGAAATTAGATTCAAGGAGAACTAGCGGTTATAGGCTATGTAGTAAACTCCAAGGAGTTTAATTTTTACTGTCCTTCATTCAATCCTAGAATTGTTTAGTTTAGAAATGCAAAATTTCTAGAGGATTGAACTTAGTGGGAGTGCTTATCCTCAAAGGATTGAATTAGATAAAGCACGAGAGTTGACTGAAGCTCCTTCATATGAAGGGTGTTTGATTGTGTTTAAGGAAAATCAAATTGATTATCTTGAACTACAATTGCTTTCAGTCAACTCATAAGGAACAAGTTCATAATGAACCTACTCAGACTTTGCCAAATAAATGTAAAGGAAGTAGGATTAAGAAGATCCTCTAGAATAAGGTGACCAATAATTTCTAGTGATTATATTGTATACTTCCAAGAGTCTGATTTTATGTCAGACCTAAGGATGATCCAAAAAATTGTTTTCACAAAGCCATGAGTGGAGATAACTCCACATTCTGGTTCAATGCCATGAAGGAGGAGATAAAATCCTTGGCTAAAATCCAAGTCTGCGATCTTGTTGACTTACCAAAGGGAGTTGTAGCCATGAGCTGCAAATGGGTTTGCAAAACCTAAAGGGATGCTTCCGGGTAATGTTGAACAATATAAAGATAGACTTGAAGCCAATGATTTTACTCAAAAGAAAGGCATTGATTATCATGGTATGAGTGACTCATTTTGATTGAGAGCTATATCAAAAGGATTGGAAAAACAATTTTCCCGAATAAGGATCTTAAGGAGGAGGTGTACATAAGACAACTTAAAGGTTTTATTGATAACAGTCAGAAAGCTTGCAAATTAAGGATATCTATTAATGGGCTAAAATATGCTTCTCACTAGTGGTATATAATACAAGGTTATTTCCTCACATGGTTTTATTGAGGACCTTGTTAATTAATGTATATACCTTAAGGTCAGTGGGAGTAAAGTTACATTTCTTTTAGTCCTATACATAGATAATATTTTGCTTGCAAGCAGTAATTTAGGTTTGCTACATAAAGTTCCTCTCAGTAAACTTTAAAATGAAGGATTTGGGTGAAGCCTCTTATGTCATTGACATAGAGATTCATTGAGACAAAAATTAAAGAATATTAAGATTGTCTCTATTATTCCTTGATGGGAGAAATAATTAAGGTAACAGCTTTAATTGAGGGTCCTGACCTACATATAAATAAGGCCTGTGTATTCCATCAAACGACACTCACTGGTAGGCATAGGTCATAAGAACCCCTCAATATTTTTCTATTTTGTTTTCTGAATTTTGTAGCTGTGAAGCCGTTCTTCAATTGGCTTGAGCAAAGCATGGCTAGAAGTATTTATATAATTATTTATTTTGCTGCTAATTTTATTATTAATTAGCATTTAATTATATATAGAATTCTTATAGTTTGTGCTTTTGAATTGGCCACATTGTCAGGTTCCTTCTTGGAAAGGAGTACTAGTAGTGATATTGCGTTGCTTTAGGATTCATATTTTGTGTTTTTATGAGATTTTGTTTGGTTTAAAAATAACCCGAACCCGTTGGGCCTCAGACTTCATCTCAGTGAAAGAAACCCTTTTTTCACCTTTTTTTTTTACTAAATCTTCACAGTTTCTTTGAAAACTTATCGAGATAAGTTTTTAGAGGTTTTATTACTCCATATGGTTTTATCCATCCTTGAGCATCAGGGTTTTAATCAACTGCATTCGCTAATACCTTTCACTTTTCTGGTCTCCTACCAGTTCATAGAGGTGCAAGAAGTTCGTCTGAATTGGGTTTTCAGATTAGCTTGTATTTTGTTTTCTGTGTTATAACTCAAACCCTTGCACACAGCTCCTCCAGCCCATGCCATATCGTCTGAATTGGATGGTTATAGTTTGCATGCCATGAAATGAAAAAGCTTGGACCCATTGGACCGCTCATTCTAAAAGCCCATGGGCGTGTTAGTTAGCAAAGCTTTCTTTTTTTTTTTAAGCGATAACAAATAATTCAGATTAGTGAGATACTCCATGCATGGCCGACAAGTCACTTGATTTCCATATGAGTTGAAATAAAATTGCGTGGTTAAAACTTACCAAAAGTTCACAACACTCGGCTACACAAAACACTACTCGCCCAATTACAACAATCTATTTTGCACAATTCCCATTAAGCAAGCCCTACAATATAATTTTACATTGTCACCTGCCTTGAGAAAAAAAATCTCATAAAAACACAAAATATGAATCCTAAAAAGCAACGCAATATCACTACTAGTACTCCTTTCCAAGGAGGAACCCGACAATGTGGCCAATTCAAAAGCACAAACAAGTAAAATAGTAATATATCTAACCATTAAAAATAAACAAATATACAAACAATTAACCTTTGGCTTGACAAGATATATAACTAAGATTCATTCTGTCAAACCTATAATAAGTGATTATATTAAAAAAAAAAAAAATTGTAGTTGATACTCAGGATTATGCTAAACATCACTGTTGGATTAGAAAGTTGAACTATTCTTAGGTCTCATGTCTCTAGATCTCTCTCTCTCTCTCTCTCTCTCTCTTCCAGACCCTCCATGTGATGGGTGTGAATGAATTGGAATGGCATTGTCCATTGTATTCTAAGGATACATCATTGTGATATTGAGTAATCCTTTCTGATGATACAGCACCACAAGGGAATTAATTAATGCAGATAAGATCAGAAGGGTATATTTATCTATTGCAAATAATTGATGGCCTCTTGTTAAAGAATTGGTTTGCATTCCCTCAACACTAATTCTGGCTCTTGAAGGAAGAATCCACTAATTAATAAAGCTTTCCATTTCTGCCAAAGACCTACTTAATTATCACTCTTGGCCCCTTTGACCATGCTTCCAAACTACTGCTGTGTTCATAAGATTTCCCATAATATTTTATGTTCAAAAGAATCAAAACTAATCATTTCACATGAGTAGCATCACATCCTTTTAACTTCGACTCAAGGATACAAAGGGTGGCATGTAATTGATCGATGACAAACAATGGTCAGAATATGTATGTATAATTTTTTAATGACAAACAATGGTCAGAATATATATATAGATTTGTTTATTTTTAAGGGTATTATATGTTATTTTTTGTTTATAAAGTTAGTGTATTTATGTCATTTCAATTTTTTTAACGAATTTGACTAACTAAGTGAGTTTTTGGGATGAAAATAGTAGTATGATAGGGTCAGGCAATAAAGTTGGCAGTTTATAGGAAAAATTGACAATACGTAATAGTTGATGGGAGAAAATGTAATTACCCCTTATTATTTTTATTATTATTAAGCAAAATTTATCTTCACCAACTATAGATTTACTAAAAGTTAAATATTAAATAATATATGTGATAAAAATTTATTGGCAAAATTATTAGCAATGAATAATAGTGTTCAAGTATATATATATATATATATATTATTTTTGGTATTTACTAGAAGCAATAATTAATGAACGACAACTTCAATAACTAAAACGCTTTTTACCTCAAATGCGGATAACAGATAGTATCCATATTAACTGGGCGGATGCGGATAGTTATCGCCAAAGGCGGAACTAGAAAATTTGGTTTGGGGTGGTCAAACTTTTTTTTTTTTGTGAAGAAGAAAAGGTTAAACACATGACGTCGCACCTGTGATTGGTACTGAGACATTGGCCTCAACACTAGTAAGTCTGATAAGTGGACCTCAACATGTCAAGGGTGGAGAACGGGGTGACATGGAGGTGGAAGGCGCATATAAAATCATATTTGTTAATAGGATTAACTTAATACAATTGTTATATGAATTTTTAAGAGAAATGATATGTAGTAAACTTGTTCTATAATTGAGATGACGTGTCAATAAAATTAATTTTTTTATGGACATGTGCTTGTAAAAAAAAATCATTAACTAATTTTCACTACTGAAATTATCCTAATTGTATGATAATTGTATAGCCCTACTCAATTTTTTAAAACAAGTGAGTATATTATCTAGTAGCTTGATATATGATTGATATACAATTTAAGATGACATATATATATAATAGGTAGATAACAGTTGTATAATATAAAATTTATTAAATAATATGGCTCTTAAAAAAGTGTAAATGAAAAATAAAATAATCTATTGGGTCGGTAATGGTATTGGTATTGGTTAATGATAAAGAAAAAAAAACCAAGACTGTATAAATATGTAATTTCATAGTTGATTTGGATCCATGCAATGATTTAAGAAAGTAAAAGGGGTGAATAGCTAAAACTATGCATGGGACAACTTGGTTAAAGAAACTCACATAGACATAGTGAGACATAGTGAGACGCTATCAGGTGGCACAGGCAGAAATTTAATTGGCATCTGCCAGATGACATCTTGTTTTGTTTAAAGACCACTAGACAAAAGGTTTGGAATGGCCAAGACCAAACTTTGGGGGTTGCCAAAAACAAAAATTTGCTGGGACTTCATGTAAAACTGCGTGGAATAAAAGGAGTTAAAAAATCTTAGGGGTTGCTGGGGAACCCCCACCTTACAACGTGGGTTCGCCCTTGGACTTATCGCATAATGCGGATGTGGATATAAAAAATTATTATCTGCATTTTGCGGATGTGGATATTGCTAATATCCACATTTTCACCTCTAGAGCCTATTCAATTCATGGCTATGATTTTTTAGAAGAAATTTTAGAGTCACAAATGGGACACTTGTCCCAATAATAGAAAATAATAACAAAATATTGTTTAAGATTCAAAAAAATAAATTAATAAAAAATAAGGGGTGACAGGCCACCCCATCTTGGTCATAAGGGGTGGCCGGACCACCCCATTGGGCCAAAAGCCACCCCAAGGGCCAAACGAAAATAATAATAAAGATGAGTTAAAAAAAAAAAAAAATTAATGAGTTTGCCCTTGGGGTGGCCGGTCCAAGGGCCAACTCATTAATCTTTCTTCCTTTTATTTTCATCTTTCATATATTTCTTCCATTTTTCTATTTTTCTTACTACCAAAAATGCAAGTCTTGCACAGTTGCACCAGGTTGATTTAACGGAAAGGAGCGTACCCCCACTTGGTTTGATTGGGAAGATACGAGTTTTTTTTTTTTCTTTGATATTTTTTGTCCAAAGAAAAAGCGAAAATTTCTCATGATTTCATTTAGCTTATCAAATAGAAGTATTCTATGATATTATAATATCACAAATAAAAGCAAGATATTCTTTCATTTAAATTTACATCGATGATCGTTAAAGAGTCGTGTATTTGCTTTCCTTTTGACATGGTGCACATACCACGAAGGGAGACTATTAAGTAACATCTTTGAATCATCAGTCAAATGACTATATTAACTTCAAAATTGTTCTTCTTTCCGAAACGCTTATAACAATTTTCAGAGTATCATCATTTAGAATAATAAGTTGGGAAGATATGAGGTTTTTTTTTTTTTTATTTTAATCAAAGAGGGATTGGGGAAAAGGGATGGGAAGATATGAGTTTAAATCTCTATAGATATAGACGTACTACTACATTGACGGGATTTATGTTCGTATTAGAATTGATTTGGATTTGTGATTTAAAAATATAATTTTTAAAAATATAGTTAGAAGTTTGATAAAATTGTCCCCTGCTATTTGAAAACGAAATTTTTTGAGAAAAAAGTTAATGAGTTGGCCCTTGGGGTGGCCGGTCCAAGGGTCAACTCATTAATTTTTCTTCCTTTTATTTTCATCTTTCGTATATTTCTTCCATTTTTCTATTCTTCTTACTACCAAAAATGCAAGTCTTGCACCAGATTGATTTAACGGAAAGGAGCTTACTCCCACTTGGTTTGATATGGGAAGATACGAGTTTTTTTTTTTGATTTTTTTGTCAAAAAAAAAAAAGTGAAAATTTCTCATGATTTCATTTAGCTTATTAAATAGAAGTATTCTATGATATTATAATATCACAAATAAAAACAAGATATTATTTCATTTAAATTTACTTCGATGATCGTTGAAGAGTCGTGTATTTGCTTTCCTTTTGACGTGGTGCACATACCACGAATGGAGACTATTAAATAACGTCTTCGAATCATCAGTCAAATGACCATATTGACTTCAAAATTGTTTGTTTGTTTTGTTTTTGTTTTTGTTTTTTTTTTTTTCTGAAGCGCTTATAATAATTTTTAGAGTATTATCATTTAGAATAATATATCGGGAATATATGAGTATTTTTCTTTTTCCTAATCAAAGAGGGATTCGGGAAAAGGGATGGAAAGATATGAGTTTAAATCTCTATAGATATAGACGTACTACTACATTGACGGGATTTATGTTCGTATTAGAATTGATTTGGATTTGTGATTTAAAAATATTGTTAGAAGTTTGATAAAATTGTCCCCTGCTATTTGAAAACGATTTTTTTTTGGAGAAAAAGTTAATCTTTGTTTGTTTTGTGTGTGTGTGAAAGCATATAAAAATAGCGGAAATAGAACTAGGAAATTAAGAATATTAATATATTATTAACTTTTCATGGAAACATAAACAAAAGAAATTCCTTGTTTAATATTCGTTTTGTAGAGTAGTACTTGAGAACATATTTCTTCTGAGTTTCCCATTTATGAACAACTTCTTCAATCTTATCTCTTTTAAAAATATTTTATAATTTAACAATAATTCATAGGATATTAAATAATTAAAATTTTGTCATATGATTCATATTAATAATTTTATCACTTTTTAAAATATGAAAAAAAAAAATTATTGAGTTGTTGAAGATGAGCTGGATTGATGACAGCCGTTAATATAAAAAACTTCAATTATTTTTCAATTTTAAGAATTTCCTTGACTTTTGGGTTGGTTGCTTCCCTTCCAAGTTTCAACTTTCAAGCACACTCCCTTCTTTTTTTTTTTTTTTTTATAATTTATTATTATTTTTCTTTTTGATCCTGTTGTTTTATGCGGTAAACCCACATGCAGCTGTGGTGGGTTTTCTTGTTCTTTCTTGTGCTGACACGAGGACAACCTGGTAAAATGATGTGTTGCCAAAAACCACAGTCCCAGACTGACATGGGACCACAAACCCTCCGTCCACAGGATTGAGATCCACTGGTCCCCACCAGTGACCAGTTCACCACTAAAAGTCTAAATCCATCCTTTTCCACATATATATGGGAGCTATCCACAGCGTGCCAACCCACGATAACAGCCTATATTACTATAAATATATATTTTTAGAAATAACTATATTAGTAAATTAAGACAGGGAAATGCTTGTTTGTATAAAATCTCTTGGTATTCTATTCATTATTAGTTTTTTTTTTTTAAAAAATTAATAGTAAATTGAGCATGCTAACTTAATAAAAATATATAAGAAATGAATACCAAAATATCTAGAAATGATTATTTGCATTATGACGTTAATCTTTGTAAAATGTATACGGGATAAACGCAAGAGTACAAAGAGTTTGATTAATAAACCACAAAGCCATTTTGAAATGTTAACAATTGGTTTATATTTGCGATTTCAAAAGGTACGATTAAAAATATCAATGTGAAAACGTGATTTTTTTAAAATTAATTAAAACGTTTGAAAAAATTACAATTCAACATTTAAAATCGCAATTTAATCTTTTAAATTGTACATTTTAAAAAAGCATCTTAAATAACGCCAGACAATCCATAGGTTTACCAAATTGTGTTTCTTAAATTGATTTATAATTTTAGTAAATAAAGGTCAAAAAAAAAAAAGGATTGAGATAAATCACTTTTAAAAAACCATTTCTTGATAAATATATATATTAAAAAAAAAGTGAAAATCCTATCCTTCATCTTTCGAAACGTAGTGGTGTGTCTGGTATTTTAGCACATCGTCTTTGGCTTTTAATGTTTCCATGTTTTGGCACCCTCGAAAAACATCACCCACTCTTGGGGTGGGGTCTACATTGATCCTGATCCCCAATATGTCACGGTTTTCTGAAACTAGCTAAGGTCATAGCAAGGGGCGGTTTAATTTTTGGGCAAGGAACGATTTAGGATTATCAATTGTTCTTGTATTATTAAAAATTATTAAAATATAATAATATATTATTCAATTAAGATTATGTTAGTTTATTAATATTAAACAAATCTACAATTAATTTATGTCAAAAGGAATTTGATGTCTCTTTTTTCTCAATGACGTGTTTCCCCTTGATGTGAGCATGGGTAAAGATTGTTTAGCTTTTTATTATTTAAAATTTTTTTAAGCAAAAAGTAGTCACTTGAGTGATTACTTTACTTGAACCTAATCGTAATAGCACCAGCATTCTTTCAACTTTTAAGTTTGATTGATGCGGATGTTACAAGTTCACATGTAAAAAAAAAAAAAAAGTCTGAATGATGTATAGTTTTATCATAATAGCTTACGGTAATCCAACATAAAGTAGAAACCCAAATCCTCGTATTTATCTAAGCACATAAAATTACCTTAAAACCACCGAGACACTCACATGAAAATTGCAGTGAACCCGATAAAGATTGCTCAGCATAATCACATTATTTGGGTGATATATATATATTTTTTCTTTTCTCTTGTATTTAGTAATTTGACATTCAGAATAATCATGCTAACATTTTCTGTAACCTAAAAACCTTCGAAGAAGATCAGTGATTAGGTAGGCCTTACTTAGAGACAAAAAACAAAAAAAAAGGTCGGTGATTAGGTAACCCTTAAAAGCTATATCCACCTTTGATCTATTGATGCATTATTCGACACGTGTCAATTTTGTACGGATTTTTATTTTATTTTTGCATTAGTTTTAGTTTTTGATATTCCCACGCATATACGCGTAGGAGGAGGTCCGTGAATACTGCGCCCAAGAGTGACTGTACGAATTCTGGATCCACCAAAAAGCAGTTTGATATTTTTAATTTTTTAAGAAATAATAATCATGTGCGGAGGGGTGTACAGTGCGTGCCCGAAAAATGACCCAGCGACGTCATTACCAATGGCGTCACTGTGCCAGCGGGGCCTAGCATTACAGGCTTTACAGCCTTTCTTTTGTTGGAACGGGAACCCCTAGCATGACCAATTTTTTCTCCTTTAAATTTGCCTATTATTATTATTATTATTATTATTATATTTTATCCTGATTTATGTTTTACATTAGGATTAAAAATTGGTTATATAATTTGTTATGCACCATTGATTGTTTATTACATATACTTTTAGAGACTAAGCAAAGTAATTTATTTATTATGTATCTTTTCATTAAAAATAACGTTAGTTATTTTATAAATTAAATATAGTATATAATTCAAATTTGATCCCTTGTTACTTGTAAGAGCATTAGCAGCAAACTTTTCAAATATAGTCCCATCCTGAAGTTCTGGGGTAATAATAGGGAGTTTGCCGCTCTTGGTTAATACTAATAGAGAGTTTTCCAGAAGGTACAAAGTCACTGGGGTTATAACCCCAACCAACTAGCCAGTTAACGTGAGTCACTATGATTTTCTCCCTTACCATCATCGATTGCAAACCAACAAAACCCCTACAAACCCCACACAAACAATCCCATCAAAACTGTTAACAGTATAGCCACATCACCAGATAAGAGTCCTTGCAATACTGAAGATAAAGAAGTTTGATCATATGTTATCTTGCATATCTTATCTCTTAGATTAGTTATTCTTTGTAATTCAAATGAATAGCTTGTTATATGTTATCTTATCTCTTAGATTAGTTATTCTTTGTAATTCAAATGTATAGTTTGTTAGGATACAATCTCTGTAAAGCCTATTTATATTCATTGAATGATAATACACTAGTATCGTTGAAACAAGTATTTCAATCTATTTTCAAACTAAAACCAGCACAGCAAGCCTAACAACCCACAACCCAAACAAAGCAAGCCCTACTAGGGACACGGCTTACAACCCGAAAGAGCCATAATTCGAACCACCTTCTCCCTGTTATCGACCCCTATCCCTGCCTCTAGCTTCGCCTTCAACTGCGAGAGCTCCATAGAACAAACCGGAAGAGGAGCAACCTCGTTCTTCCTCCGCGTTTGCACCTCAATACGATCAATGGCATCAAGCACCTCATTGCACCGAGTACTCTCCCTCATCCACCCAAGATACCAAGCCTGAGATTCAGTCAGACCATTAACCAAAAGCTGAGGCTCTGGAATGGGCAAAACATGAGCATCGATGAGCCCAGAAGTCTCCGGCGAAGGCATCTGAGACAACGGCACCGACAGGGACCCAGGATCGATGGAGGACCCAGCAATGGCCAACGACGAAGACTGAGGAGCCGGGCTTGTCGGGGATGAAATCGGCGAAGGAAGAGAGGCTGAACTCGTCGCTGAAGAGGCTGGCGAGCCCGACGGCGACGAGGGCTTCGCCGGGGTCGCAGTCTGGGTATTCTCCGGCGAGATCTGGCGCCTCTTCAACCACCACCGGGACTGTCTGGGAGAACTCCGACGAAGTCAGTAGCATCTCTGACACGATCTGCGTGGGTTCTCTCTGGACAGTATTCTCTTCGTCTGGGCAGACTCCGTCGATGACAATGAGCCCATCATGACAGAGCCTACAACGACCTCTAGCGCCGCCGGAATCGAAGAAGAAACGGCCGGCGAGTTGGTCTCCGGCGACGCCAAGGCGAACTCCGTTGAAGCCTCCCCCTGACCCGAACCAGCCTTAACCCAAAAACCCTTCGGGCCAGATACCCCACGACCCGAACCAACCTTAATCCGCGACCTGGGCTTGCGCCTCCCCCTCATCTTACTCCCAATCTGATCCTTGGGCTTCAGGCCCAACCGTGAAAAAACCCACCCCATCCTTCTCCTCAAATCCCTTGATGCCTTAACCCTAAAGCCCAGCCCAAAGCAAATAACTCGGTCCATCTCTGCCCTGAACTTCCACAGGAACTCCATCGCCCACGACCTCAAAGCCGCCATCGATTCAACGCCGACGCCCCTATCCAGCTGATTCCCCAAAACAGAGTCTGCCTCCACAGAGACCGGCGCTTCCTCTGCGTGCTTCTGCTTCTTCAAATCTCCCTGTGGCGCAACGAGGTCATTCGCGAAGGACGGCACGCTACCACTCACTCCGGCGTTAAGGATAGAAACCTCCGGCATCTCCTTTACAACGAGTTGCGCAAGCAGGCTTCGTAATTCATCCACGAACCGTTGCCAGCCCCACCCTCCGCGTCCCTTAGGGAGCCTAACAACTCCTTTCCGGTTACCCTCGACGAAGACAACCGCCTCAATGAAGCATCCAGCCTTGTTGCTTCCTGTACGAACCTTCAGAGCCCGCACTTCATCCCTATTTTTTTTTTGGCTGATTATTGTCTGATTTTTGATTCTATAGGTTTACTCGTGTTGAGAATAAAACCAAAATGTCAGTTGTGGATTATTATTATGAGAAATATGATATTGTGCTTCAGAATGTGAATCTGCCTGCCCTCCAAGCTGGGAGTGATACAAAACTTACTTATTTGCTATGGAGGTTGTCTTATTGCTTCTAGACAGTTTTTTTTTTTTTTTTTTTCCTTTATTTTGTATGAGCATTATGTCTTTCATCTCAGTTTATGAGAGATTTTTTTTTTTTTGTTTTGCAGCTTTGTAAGATTGCTGCTGGACAGAGATACTCTGAGAGATTAGATGTAAGCCAAGTAACTAATTTTTTAAAAGCAACTTGTCAATGGCTTCAAGATAGGGAAAGACAGAATCAAGGTATTTTGATGTTAATTTGGTGATAAATTTTTTTATCTAGTTTATTTCAATGTGGTTTCATTGAAATAAATTGAATGGAGACCTGCATGTTTCAGTAATGTTGTAGTGAATTTTTCTCTTTTGTAGAAAATGGTTAGGCATCACAATTTTATTTGCAAGCCATTTGTAAATTCGGAGTTTGGAATTCGAGTAAAGGAGAATCTTAAATTTGTTGAGGCTCGAGTTTTGCCATCTCCAAGGGTAATTTTTGGTCTGTGTTTGTTTGAGCTCTTTAGGCAATCTTACGGTCAAATTTAATCTCACTTTCACTTTTGCAGGTTTTATATAAGAATGGATGGAGTGAAAAACCTGAATGGGGCAGTGGAAAATGGCAAACATTGTTAGATATTTTAATTTTGTAGTTGGTTGCTTTGTTCTAATTGGAATTTCTCCCCTAATCACATCATTTAACAAAGTGTTACACCCCCCAACCTGTAAAGGTTTTACTTCTCTTTGTTCAAAAATTGAAAACCCAAGAATTTTACAAGAATCTTGTAAGATTCTTGGGTTTTTAATTTTTGAACAGAGAGAAGTAAAACCTTTACAGGTTGGGGGGTGTAACACTATGTTAAATGATGTGATTAGGGGAGAAATTCCTCTGGCGATTGATCTCCCTACGATTATATTTGGTGCGGATGTGTCACATCCCCTGTCAAACGAGGACCATTCTCCATCAATAACAGCAGTATGTTCTTCGGTTTTCTTGCCCTTGTTAATTTAGTTGTATTAAATGGTTCAATTGATTGATGCAGGTAGTGGCTTCAATGGATTGGTCTGGGGTCACCAAGCACAGGGGAATTTTCTCTGCACAGGGTTCTCATGCAGAAATTATCTGAGATCTCTATAAAAAATCTCAGCTTTCTGAAGGGGGGGTGGGGGGGGGATCGAGGAATGATTTTGTAGAGGAAGGTGACATGCATGGTGCTTTATTGCTGTTGAATTCTTTTTCCTTTTTTTTTCTTGGTCTCACCCCATTATCCATGGCTCTTTGCAGGGCCCAACTTTGGGGATTCCATAAATCAACTGGATTAAAACCCAAGAGGATTATTCTCTACAGGTAAAATTCAAAAATTGATATGATTGATTGTTAGATTTGATTTGAATCTAATAGTGTTGCTTTTTTTGTATTGTATATTGGTTTAATGCAATATTCTTTTATTTCTGAATGAATTGCTGCCTGAGCATTTCATACTTTGTAATCATTAGTATCTTATGTGTACAACAAGTCAAGTAACAACCATCAGTTATGTTTTCTATGTTCAACTGTCTTTGTTGTTTCCTTATGTTGAGCATGGTTAGTTTGATGCAGCTCTAATTTGTAAGACTTTCTTCCAGGGCTGTGGCGAATTTGAGGATGGTTATGTTCTGCCTATTACTTTTGTGGTAGTGGTGAAAGGACATCATACACGGCTTTTTCCTACATACCGGAGTGGCAACATTCTTCCAGGTTCCTAAGTTAATCTCCGTGATCAATTATCAATTATATTTTTTGGTTTCTTGAACACCACTGATTTTGTTGAATCTCTAATGTGTAGGTACTGTTGTCGATACCCGGATTTGCAATCCAACAGGGTTTGACTTTTACCTGAACAGCCATGCTGGAATTCAGGTAAAACTAGAGCCATTTGGTCGAATTAACTTTCGAAGCACTCTGTTCAGTGAGTTATGAATGGGTTGTTATGCATGCATACAGACAGGATGATTTGTAAAGAAATAATTTGAATTTTCATTTGTATTGCTTGCACTTGTAGGGAACTAACCGACCAACACACTACCATGTGCTATGTGATGAGAACAATTTCAGTGCAGATTCATTGCAGAAGTTAACAAACGTAATTTCCTTTTGATGCTCATTCTTTCTGTTTTCTGTGTTTGCATTCTGAACGTCCTTTTCAGGTATGCAAGGTGCACTCGATCTGTTTCCATAGGTCTGATCTCCTCCTTGCTTTTTCTTCTTTTTTGATTTCATCTAAATTTGCATTAAGTTGTGGATGCAATTTTAATCCAGTGAAATTATATTTGCATATGCAGTGCCACCTGCATATTATGCCCATTTGCTGGTGTTGCGGGCAAGATTCTATACTGAGGGTGAGGCATTGGCCACAGGAAGAAGTGAGTGCAGAGTGGAGTGCCGACCCCTTCATCAGACCACAGCCAGCGTGAAGGATGTGATGTTCTATTGCTGAATCCGTCTGCCTTCCGGTTGCTTGGTTTCTTTTGGATGATTACTCACATAGTTAAGTCTTAACTTTTTGGTAATACGTTCTTTTCTTTGCATCAGAATGAAAATGGAGTACATGAATGATATGGTATAGTTTATGTTGGCAAGGCTTTTGAGATTTTGATTTTCTATTTTGGTGATTATCTTCACATTTGTGCAAGCTTTTGGCTATGTAACTTGCACATCTAAACAGTGGTCACACTGCAAAGGAAATCGAAATATTCTTGCCGAGTATGTTTTATGATCCTTTATGTTTGAGCAGCAACTGCTAGCTTTGTCCTTGCAATGATTAGTGTTTTCTTTTCTGTTAGCTAAACAATAAACCCTTGTTAAGAATCCCAAAACTGTTGGGTAATATTAGTAAATGGTATTTGAAATTCCCATGATTTTGAATAAAATATTTCAAATAAAGTAAATATAAATGAAATTTTAACACGTTGTAATGTTCAAAGAATCAAAAAATTTGCCTTGGCTATGAGGGTCAAATCACTTTCACCTCGTGTTTTTCTTAAGATTCACTTCATTTTTGGTACACATATTCATATTTTTAAGCAATTCGATTAGACCTTTGCTTGAAACTTTTCACTTCATTTTGTTGTTCTTAGTGATTTTCTCTCATTATCTTCTTAATCAATTTTTGTAATCTACTTCCTTTTTCTTGTCTTATATTCAAGAGGAAATATATTTTTGTGACTCTTTATGTTTTTTGGTTTCTTAATAATATTCTATTTTTAAATTACATGTAAATCCCATGTTAAATATGGGTTCATTCTACCATGTTATCAGTCCAAGTAAATGAGAAGGATATATAGCGCTATGGGCTTGTTTTTGTATTGTGGATGTGGGCAAATTAGGCTCAAACTGCGTTGATCTTCTTCTTCTTCTCTTTTTTTTTTTTTTTTTCCAATATAATCTTCATTTTTTTGTAACATTTTAAATTTAATATCCAAAATAGTAGCTAAATAATGCTTTGAAACTTCTATCCAATATTCACAGAAAACTTTATTTATAGAAGCAAATCAAAATGCATCAGCAAAAGTAGATAGCTAGACAGTATCATAAATCTCTCCCTTCACATTAGTGATTTGAAAGAAACAACTCCAATCTTAAGGATATAAAAGAAAAAAATTTTAAACATTTTTGAAGAAGCGAGGAGTAAATAAGAAATTGAAACTCACCAGGTCCTTCTCATGGTAAAACAAATTTTGTATATTTATCCTTTTCCTTTTCTTTTCATTTCTTTGCTTTTAATTAAACAACTAAACCAAGCCATGTCACCACTCAAAAGAAAATAATATTTTAAAAATAAATTATTAAATCCACCATTCAATAAAAAATGAATTGCTTATTGCTAAAGTAATTCAAAAAGTCATTGTATTTGAATGATATTAATTTAAAAAATAATTAAACGTGATTCCTAAAAAAAATATTTTCACAAATTATAATAATAAAGTCCTTGTAGCCTTTTAATAGTGTTGGTAATAATAAATGTCATGTTAAATCGTTACTTGTGAAATTTTAATTTTAAAATTATATCGAAGGTATTAAACAATATACAATGAATGTGATAGGTTTTGTACTTCGAAAATTATTCGTTAAGTAATGTTGCTATTTGCATTTATATATACCATATTTATTTTATACCGTTTAACGTAGTCACTTGAAATACGCAACATCAATGAGTGTTGTAAATAGATGTAAAAAGTAGCAATAGTCTAATTTATTTATACATATGGAGATAAGTACAAAGCGAGAGCAACTAATTATTTAGTTTAACGAATATGAAGGTTCTCATTTCGACTATATTTTTGGTAATAGTCATTTTTTGTAACATATAAAAATAATTATAGACAATATTCTAGGATTTTCACAATAAGTTTATGACCACTTTGTTTTTAAAAATAAAATAAGATTATTAGATTATTATTAAATGAGAATGTAGATTTTTACATACATTTTTTTTATTTGAAAAAAAAAAAAAAAAAAAACCAAATGGACTACTAGAGATTGTCCAACCCATGAAAAAGTCAGGGGAGGCCCAGCCCATATCCCCCAGCGTAAAGCATTGAAACCCTAGACGCAGCACCTATAAAATGGAGCACCAAGAGGACCTTTTAGGGTTTTAGCTGCCACACCCATATCCTCCTCTTCCCGAAGAGCGTGAGAGAGAGAGAGAGAGAGAGAGTGAGCAAAGATGCCCGCAGGCCACGGCCTGCGCTCTAGAACACGGGATCTTTTTGCAAGGCCCTTCAGGAAGAAGGGCTACATACCTCTCACCACATATCTGAGAACCTATAAAATCGGCGATCACGTCGATATCAAAGTCAATGGGGCAATCCACAAGGGTATGCCCCATAAGTACTACCATGGCCGCACTGGCCAGGTCTGGAACGTCACCAAGCGCGCCATCGGCGTTGAGATCAACAAGCAGGTAACATCTATTCACTGTACTCTTTTTTGGGTTTCTTTTCCTTGTGGAAATGGTGGTATGGATTTGTTGGTATCAAGTATGTATGGCCTTTCAGAAGATTATGTAGAAGATTATTGCTTTCAGACTTTCTGTTTGGTTGTTTCCCCGTTTGTCTTTTGGATTTGTGGTTGTTTTACATGTTTGTAGATGATGTGTTTGATGGTTTGCTTGTGTTCTTTACTTTTGGGTTTCTGGGTTTTTCTGCAAATGGTGGTTTGGTTTGTGGGTTTTGTTTTATCGGAGTACATATTTGTTGCTGGGGGACGGTACAGGAGACTCGGATTTTATGTTTGGATCATCTTCATTTTACAATTTTGGATTTTTTTATTAATATTTTACATGTTCTTGCCTGTGTAGCTGATGTTTTTGATTATTTTGCTCGTATTCTTTGTTTTTTAGTGTGATAGATGTGGTGGTCTAAAGTTTTTTGTATCAGGGATTGAATCTTTACCGTCGCACAAAGCTAGTCTTAATTGCAACATGTGTCCCGTTGAAGCCATTTCTTCATTTGACACACAATACAAATAGGCCAGCTAGGCATATAGTCATTTAATATTGGTGTCAAGCGCATTAAGAATTGTCATTGGGGAGGATTTATGTGTCATTTACTTGAGTTTCACCTCCATATTTTGTGATTGGCTGTTATTTATCTTTAATAGTGAAGATGCATAGTGAGAGAAGTCATATTATATCCCCATGAGTGGGTTTTGTGGCCAGTGGCCTCCGGTTGGATTTGAATGCTATTCAGTTTAAACAAATGGAGCATTAGTTTTAACTGTAATACTTTTATCTCTTTCATTTCTCCATGGAGCATTAGATTATTATATGTTGATGGCCTTTGGTTTGTAATGAATGTTGTTTACAATACTCTGGATGTCTTAAGCTGATAGAAAATTTTCAAATAATTTGGATGCATGTATGTCACTGCAGGTTGGCAACCGTATAATCAGAAAGAGAATTCACGTGCGCGTGGAGCATGTGCAACCTTCAAGGTGCACTGAGGATTTCCGTCTGAGGAAACTTAAGAATGATGAACTGAAGGTTGCGGCAAAGGCCAAAGGTGAGGTCATCAGCACAAAGAGGCAGCCAGAGGGCCCTAAACCGGGTTTTATGGTGGAAGGTGCAACATTGGAGACTGTGACTCCCATTCCTTACGATGTTGTCAATGATCTTAAGGGTGGTTACTAGGTCTTTTCTAATGTTGTTTGGAGGTCTCATCTTATTTGGATTTGTATTTTTTTGTTAGTTTCATAACCTTGGGAACGGTACTCAGGATTTTATGCATGCTCTAGCTATATTAAAATTTTGATTGATTGTTGGAATCTTATTTTAAATGGTATTTGAAATCTTGTTCCAGTTCCGTGGATTATGTTATTCCGGCGGTAGTACTTAGTCTTGAGTTAAATTTTCTGTACTGTTCTATCCATGAAAAACCCCCCAAAAAATGATTAATCACTTTCTGGGGGTTTAGAAGTCGACAAAATTGTGTGAGAAACCCACAAAAAGTGATTAATCACTTTTTGGGGGTTTAGAAGTTGACAAAATTGTGTAATGTGCTAATGTGGGTGGTTTCCTTTGAGCATATTTGTTTTGATTATATGATAAATTATCAGATTAGGGGTTTTTCAAATGCTATTTATTAATCTGTTTTTTTTGCTTATTTTAGTTTTTTTCTTTTTAGAACTCAAATGAACTATTGTCGAAACTTAAAATCAGAGAGATCCAAATTACATTTATCCCTTTTTTCCTTGTAAGTGTATAATTGGAAATTGTGTTTTTTCACATTAGCAAATCTTAAGAAGAAAAAACTGTAGGTCTAAGGTGTCATTTGGAACTTAAAGAAAAAAAAAAAGTGTCGTTTTGTGCATGAGGCTGTCATTTTAAAAATGCCTCTAAATTTTATAATTTTTTATTAGATAGATTTTCTAAATATTCTTTTTTAACTCTTCAAAAGTCGTTTTTCTAAAGAATAATTTATTTCGGTCACCCAATTTACCGACATTTTAGTTTCGCCCAATAGAGCATGCAAGTTGCTAATTCTATGAGGAAACTTACTCTTTTTACTCCTTTATTACATTTACGTTGGTTTACTTGGTATGTGGAGTGTTTTAGGTAGATTTTCAGGTTTACTTGGTATGTGGTGTGTTTTTATATAAGAAGTTATTTAAAATATGTTACTTCAACCTGAAATAGATGTAAAGACTAACATTACATTACGTTTCTAGAAGCATATTGTTCATCAGAGTCAAACTCAAGTTCAAGGGCAAATCCAAATGATAAAAGCCTAAGCATGAATCCTAGAGTACTTGGTACCGGATGGCCCTTTGGACTCAGTTGGTGATGGCGTTTTGAGTATCTGAACTACTAGCCGGTCCTCTAACCCATAATTTAATTTCATTTCATCACACATCACAACTATGTTAATCAAACCATTTACCCTTTTTTTTTTTACTCCACTTATTGACTTAAAAGTATCAGAAGTGATTCTACTGTCATTCCCAGGGAACCACTTTGACCTTCTGTCTTTTCGCTGGGTAGTCATTGTGTTAACAAATCCCTATACAATTATGTTATACACTTGACACAAATCGCGAAAAGTTTCTTTTTGGCTTATGCTTGGGGTAGGATTACATGATACAAACTTATGCTTGGGGGATTACCCTCAGGACAATCTAATCTTGGACCGATCATGTTTGTTTTTTTGTTTTTTTTAATAGGTAATAGACAACATAAAAGCCCAATGGCCTCTTAACACCACAAAGATTCATGCTACAAAGAAAATATTAAAAATTAGACATGAATGTTTCGAAAATTTGTTGCGTCCATAGTTGGAAGTTATTGCTCGTTTTAGGTGAGATGTTAAATCAGCGTACTGCCAGTATGGAATAATAGCACAGCTAGCACTAGAAATTGAACTATCAATGCATTCTTGTGCAATCAAATACAGTTTAATTGAAAATTTAACAAAGTTACCTGTTGGCATATATACAGCTCACAATGGCTAGATTTTAAATTCACAATGAATAAATCTATTCTTTACACCCACTTCATACCCGCTGATGTGGTATGAATTGAATAGCTACTTAAAAAAACAAAATTGTTTATCTCTATTCAGCTCGTCACATCAACCAATGTGAAGTAGTGTGATAAAATAGGTATGAAGCGAAGCATTACTCATTGATTATAACTTCTGTACATAAGAACATTGCATTAATTATGGGACACGCTCTAATGCTCGCTGCAATGCCTTTTTGATTCCTTCCTGATCAAGCGACGTTCTCAGGTGTATTTCCTGCACCTGAACCCAAGGAAGATAATAGTACAGTGTGAGAGAGAGAGAGAGAGAGGGTGAGAGGGAGGGAAGCTTCGATGAGACTTGCCTGCCTTCCAGCACGTGCAAGGAGAGTGAATTTCTGGTTAGTGGGTGGTGCCTGCGGAAATGCAACATGACAAAGTTGGTATATACGAATGAAGATGTATACAAATTAGATGGTCTCATGCAAATAAATGAAACTCACATTTGAAAGCCAAAGCTGCAGATCTTGTGAAACCACCCGTTTCTCAAATCCTTGTCTAATGATTCTTACATCATCTATGCTGGATCAAAAAAGAATAAGTACTGTTATCAGTTACTGGAAAACCAAAAAATCTTATGTTTTTAACTTTGAATTTCAAGAAGATGACAGGCTAGCAAGTTCCGATATTTATAGACATCAAGCGACAAGAGTAGGAAGCCTGTGATTATCCTAGAGGGAGAGTAAGTATCCAGCAAATTTTGTTTCTCCAAAGTTTTAGGCACAATACGCAAGCCTTCAAATGGCTTATTTTCTAAGCATAGTCATCCAAAAGATAGTTCACTGATACAGAAATATAGTATCCAAAATCACAATAAATCAAGATCTTAAGGGACCCCAACTTCCTTTTTAAAGATTCTTAATCTAAATTCAGGATGGACCAGTTTGACCAACTTTGAAACCATCCTTTAGAAATACTACTGGTGGTCTACTGGCCCGTAAGTTTATCACTTAATATTTAACAGAAAGGGAGGTAAATCAAGTTGCTGAGGAGATTGAGTCTTATTAATAGATGTGCTCAGCCAACCGGCTAATGTGATACATGTTGCCATACTATGAAGATAAGATAGACAATGGAACAATGGTAACTTCATTCAACATTTTTTTTTTAAAAAATAAAAAAGAAGAGTTTAACCCATATTATAGGACTTCAGAAATAACTCTTCCTGAGTCAAGCAGCGATGAATTCATACCCATCTTCCTGTAGTAGCTCTTCAAATATCGTTTCAAGCCCTGGAAGCGGTTCAATAGTACTGATGTCACTATTGCTCAAAGAATCAGGAACAGTAGAGGCATCCTGTGAAATGTATTATCCATTCATAATGGAAACATGCTTTTTTAAGTGGACATAGTCCCAATCAAGAACATGACCAAAGGACATAAGATGATATCCAATGACAAACCTGAGGTATAACCTTGTCCAAAGTTTCTAGAAGTGGATCTTCCTCTAACTGCTTGATTGACAGGGTAATCCTCGACTTTTCCCTGAATAGATTGTTCGTCAAAAACCCACATGGTTGGTGCTAAAAGATTACATTCATGTACACAAAAAGGAAAAGCAAAAAGAAAAAAAGAAAAATTAGCAAGCTTATGAAAATTAACAGATCTTTTCCCCTTCATAATACAGCACTGCCTTGCAAGTCCTATACCAAATGAAGAGAGATTTAGCAGTTTTCAACTTCAGAGAAGGTCCATCAATTTAGTTGCTTAAAGAATTGGCATGGGAAGCTCAAGAGAGAGCACCCAGCAATTTAGCCTCATAAACATTAATAATGATAATTAAAAGCAAAGGCGCATGTTATATATATATATATATATATATAAGAAATCAAACTATCACTAAAAACAAAGGCGCAACCCGAGTAAACAAGAAGTAGACAGAATATACAACTGCAGGCTTGCATTGACACATAAAGTACTTCTAAATAAATTAGTTAAGATGGTTATTGAAACAAGCTATACGTGTGCTTTTATGACCTAGCACAACTTGGAAGTGAAAATCTGCATGTATGTACTAGGTATAACAGAATATAAAACAAAGTTAATGATCTGCATTACTACATGAGGATTCGGCATGAACTAACCTATCAACACTTGTAACTTTCACCCTTACTTCATCACCTTCAGTTAGGATGTCTCTTACATCCTGAACTAAATCCCAAGAAACCTCTGAGACATGCACCAGTCCAGTGAGATGATAAAAACCTGCAAGACAGCTCTAAGATGCCACTTTAAACTTTTTCCCATAACAAATACAAAGAAAAACTACAATCACGAGTCAAAATAGAACATACCATCAGGGAAACGTAAATGGATAAAGGCACCATAGTCCTCAACAGAACCCACTCTTGCTTCAAAAATATCACCTACGTTAACTTGTTCAGAAAATTTTGACCAGACAGCTTCCTTTTCAGAGAGTATCAACTTCTTGTTCTCCTCATCTGCTTGGATTACCTAATACAAAAAGAAACTAAGGTAGTATGCATATTAAGAACAACTCCTGAATTACTATTCTGAAAGAAGAAAGGAAGATATATATCATTGATCACTATGACGAGTTAAAGGGGTAAGATCATGTCAGAAGGATCTCACATTTTCAGATTGTAAACAACTTCATGAGGAATTTGATGAAAGCAAAATCCCCATTTTTTTAAAACATATTTTCAGATATACGCGAATAGAATTTGTTGGGTCCCTTCCAAGAGGCACAAGTTTGAAGTGAAGTCGTTTTATCATATGTTAACCATGTTTTACGGTTTCCCTGTTTCCTTGGAAAAGTATTTTGAGAGTTAAGGCTCCTTCGAGAGTGATATTTTTTGTGCAGACGGTGGCTTTAGGGAAAATATTGACATTAAATAATCTAAGTAAGCAAAACATTATCATGGTGGATTTGTGTTGTATGTACAATAAGAGTGGAGAGTCTATCGATCACCTTCTTCTTCATTGTAAAGTAGCAAAAGATTTATGGAGCTCCCTTTTTAATTTGTTTGGCGTTGACTAGGTTATGCCTAGAAAGGTGAGAGAGTGGTTGATGAGTTGGGGAGGTCAGGTGAGGCATCGTGACATTTTGGAAGTGTGGATGTTAGCTCCTTTATGTTTAATTTGGTGTATTTGGAAACAGCGGAATGCACAAAGCTTTGAAGATTAGAGAGACTTTGGTCATAGAGATGAAAATGATTTTATTCAACTTCCTTTACACATGGTCCACATGGATAGCAACTCATAATAGTCTTCTTTTTTTATAGTTTTTCTAACTTTTTGAACTTTTGTTCTTCTTTTCCTATTGAATAGGGGATTCTCTTGTATACTTCATGCGTATGAAGGTTGCACCTCTCTGCGCTTTTCAATGAGATTAATTACTTATCAAATTTTTTTTGAGAGACTGGTATGTTAGAACAAAATAATTAAGGATAACATATACAACTTTTCAGCCACATGATTGGCAGACATAGAACGAAAACTAAAACAATATATATCTTAAAGAGATGAGAGAAAATGAGTATATACGGTTGCACTATTTTCAATTATATGGTATTGAAAGAACAATTTCATAAAGAGAGAACCCCTCTTGTAAAAAGCAAGAGTCTACCCAAGGATACATTGATATGTGTAACAAATTGTGCTGAGCCTGGGCAAAATTCAGGCTCCCATCAGTGGACCTGACCCAGCTTTCTTGTCAGCTCATTCAGTTTCCAGCACATGCTAAATGTGGCATTACCTGGATAGCTGGAGCATCAACGTTACAGGGGAGCTATTACTCGGCTCTCACATTCAAGTCTCATAACACACACTCATTGATAGATCTCTCTCTCACTCTCTAGTGTTCCTATGCTGTGAGTTGTGTGTACTCTTGCTTGGGTAGCAAGCATCACCATTGGGTAATGAATTTCCAGGTGTGAGTAATGAGGGTCTACCCATGGAAGGTGTTAGGAAATCTATCCTATTACCATGGACTAAGCCTCAGAAAAATCCCATTTAAACCGTAGCACTTTCAATGTCAAACTAAGTCGGGTGCAAACCGGTTTGAATACAAACCAGGCTCCACATAGCCTAACAGAAAGTTTACCACCCAAATTGGTGTTACCTGTGCAATATTCTGGACAGCTTAAAACATCCCCCAATGTTCCTATACTGGCTGTGTTGGCTGCAACAAAGGTATGTCAAAGACCTCAGTTTTTGGCTTTCCTTAAATGGCATTCATGCTCAACATCGATTACTCGCAATAGGATTCTAAACCATCAAAAGTGTACACTGAGACATTATGGACTTTGATACAGCCTTAGAGACAAGATTTGACTGATATAGGAGGTAAATTTTCGAGTGGCGCAAATTATAAGTATTACACGTAAACAAGTTATTACCTTCACAGAAATATCTGAACCTGTTAAATCCTTAGCAATCTCATGGATACTTTTGCGTGATTCTACATAAAATGGCAACAAAGTTTTGCAGTATGTCAGTAATTTGAAGTAGGTAAGTTGGCACCACAAAATTCATTGTATGAACGGTAACTATGAAGCCATCAGGAAAAGAAAATATTTACCAATACATGACTAGAAAACTAAAGCACAAGTTTAAATTTTTTTTAAATAAAAGAGTATTCTACTAACAAATGCCAGCATCTATTTCCTTTATAGGAGACTTTAATACTAAAAACTAAAGAAGAAAAAAAGAAAAAAAGCAGATTTGTGAAGGAAAATACATGAAATTGTATTGAAAGGAAATTCCAAGACGGATTCTTTGCTTGGCTTATTATTTACAACAGATTAACTACAAGGGAAAGTCTAATGCATTAGGATTATTATTATTATTATTTTTCTAAGTAATGTTGTATATATCAAAAAGCTAATGCATCACGATTATGAAATAATCATTGTATTTTCTGTACAAGTGCTATGGATAGTATTGAAATCAGAGATCACTTGTATTATGAATGTGGTTTTCTTCAAAGAATTTAGGGAAGACTGTTAAATGAGACAAGTTGGTACCGGGTACGGAGTTGATGGGCTACTCCAATCTCAAAGGGGAAAGCTTTTGTAATGACAACTTAACAAAAAGAAATAAGAAAATAACTTTTATCATGACTACTTTCAGAGTACCTTGGCTGCTCTTCTACACTATCTGAGCTGAAAGGAATGAGAGAATTCACTCAGGTAATTATAGAACAGAAGAATTGATATAACAGAGGACGTAAGTTTGAAAAGTGAACTATTTGCAGGAAAATCAGAAACTCTAATTTTGATAAAAGATTATGTTGTCGGTGGAATGTTTGACTCCTAGTTGCTTGTGTCAGATGTATAGGTAATTAGTAGCCTGAGTGTCAGTTTAAGTTAAGAGGCGCTGTTTGCAGTTAATGACACCTGTTTTGCATCTGATTTGGAATCAATATCCCCTTGGTTAAATTTATTTTATACATCCAAAAAAAAAAAAAAAAAAAACTATAAAGTTTGTTCTAAAACATGAACAAGGAAATATTAAATAGAAGGATTGCAACAGAGAGTGTATTTAAGTTATGAAGCAAATAATTAGAGGATCCAAACTCGCTACTCTAGTCCATCTATCATTCCAACGTTCAATTTTCAAGTTTGTTTCTCTTCTTGAAATTACCAATTATTTGCTTAAAAAAATAAAAAAAGAGATCTCATAATATAGATTACTCTTTAGAGAGAGAGAGAGCAATAAAAAAACCTAGGGGATTATACTTCTGCAATTCTGAATTTCAGCCATGAAAATTCAAGTCATCATCATTTTTATAGGTCCATCTGCTATCTCAAACATTATCTACATCATGACAGCCAAATACATTATTTATGTTTCATGTCAAATTACATGCATTTAAAAGTTTTCTCTGACCTTGAGATATCAATTAAAAGGAAAACGGAACCATGCTTAAATCCATCCACATCTTACACCAACTTCCAGATAAAAATAAAAAAAGCGAGGCAGAGAGGAGAATAGAAAAAATAGACC
>CM017323.1:19799974-19946776 GCA_006937295.1 Carpinus fangiana | reverse complement strand
CCCCCCCCCCCCAAAAAAAAAAAAACACTCAAGAACAAAGTATGACCAGAACCAACAGAATTAGTACCTTTACAAGAACGTGATGGACTCAACTGTGAGAACGGCAGAAAACCTACAAGTGAATAAAACCGGACCAGCAAGCCTCCACCATTATAACCTTCAATCCTGCCCTCGTAGATGAATCCACTACCATTATAAGTCCTTGCTACCTCCCAATCACCGGATATCTACTTGTTTGCAGAAAGTAATTATTAGATCAGACACCACGAATGGGACATAAAACCAATGAAATGAGACAAAATTTGTATCTCTTTTGCTAATGCGCTATAGAATCTATGTCAAATCTAAGTTCTCAAGTTACTTGCCACTTTAATTGATTGGTTCACAACTACACCGTCTATTCATGTTGTTCTATGATGACTGGTAAATATATGAAGTTGGAGGATCCATGCCACCCCCAGCTTGCTTCCCGCGCACACAAGCCAAACAACTACTGGGAGTGGGAGCCATTGTACTATGTCACAGAATAGAAATTACTATGTTACAGGTAAACCGCAAATATGAACAGATTAGCAAAATTGCAGAAGTTGCAGGGGCAAACGTCTTGGTTCTCCACCTGGGTTCATTATCTTATGGTGCGTAAATAATTTTCAGAAAGCGCCACATGGGGTTTGCAATGCCACCGACATACACAGGGATTTTCCCATTATAAACAAAGGCTAAGAGGTACATTTGCATTCATAATAGTAATATATAAACACACCCGAGCTTGCCGAACGGCCTCCGATGAGGCAGACGAGTCATCGGAGATTTGGGCAGCGGGGGCTTGCTCGGAAACTTCAGTGTTGGCGTTGCCAGAGACGGAGACTTTGGCAGCGTGGAACGAGTATCTTTTGGCGGGAGATTTGTGGCAATGGTTTACGAGAGAAGGGAACTGAGGAGGAGCGTAAGAGGCATCGCTGGTGAAGATGTGCGAGAGAAAGGAAACGCCAGAGACTGATCCTAGGGTCGCAATACTGAATATTGGCATGTTTGGGCAATGGAAGCAGAAGAGAAGATAGCAGAAGAGAGTGGAAGCGAGGGGTCAAGGGGGGTATTTGGATCGGATTGGGTTGGATTTGTGATGGCTGATGAGCCTGTGAGTATTCCAAGTGTCATATCTAACGCCCACAAATCCATTTCTGGCCCATTCCCAAATAATCGTATACACTCCCGGGACGAAATAACTTAATGAAGGGGCTAATTTGTGACAAAACTGGTAGTTTTTTTTTTTTAAAAAAAAAAAGCAAATAAGGAAAGGGTTACAAGGAATACAAAATGGTGATTTGTGGTCGAACGTTACTTTTTTAAACTTTATAAGCTAAAGTTGCAAAAAGTGATGATATCGAGGGGCTTTAATGAATTTTTCCCTTCTAATAATCACCAAGTTTGAACTTAATTAACCTAAGTATTCTTACTGGAAAAGTCCCGGCTTGAATGACATTGTTTGCTGTTTGGTCCGTTTGGACCAAATCCAAAATCTGTTCTTGTATTTGTACTATATTTATCTTATTGGACTTTATTGTTGGGGTGGCGCACTTCTTTTGTGGTCAATTAATCCTGTAACCCGCTTTCCTTTATTTGATTAAAAAAAAAAATTCTTACAATCCTTGATGTCAATTATTCAGTATATCGACGTGTTGACCAGACCTGCAAGATCTCATTCATGGATAAATCAAACAATAAACACTTTTGTAATTGAGTCCACAATTCTTTTAGGATCAAGACTCAAGAGTCTTTATGATTTGGTAGATATGATAAATATATTCATGTGATGATATTCTTAAGGTTATATTCTTATGGTAGTCCAATTGAATACTTTACAACTTATGGTCCAACCATTGATCCGGAGGAAAATGTTGAATTTATTTGTTTGGGTCGATGGTTAATTATTATATAGTAGTAGACTACTAATTAGTAATTATAATTCAATTAAAATAACGTGACAATAAAAGTTAATTTGTAGACGAAAGTTGAAACCTCTTTAATTAAAGGGATTACAAGCTCATTGATAAACCCAATAACCCATGATATATTTTTGTCTAGTCACACCCATGGCATTCAAGTATGCAAAAATTAAGTGGCCATTACATACGGATTAACATCCTTATATTAACCCCAGAATTGGATAAAAAAGAAAAAGAAAACGGCTAAAGAGTGAATGTACAGCTCAAAAAGAGCTACAACCTTCTTCTTTTTTATTTAAGTATTCTTTATCCAACAAATTCTCAAAAATCTCATACATTCGATGATCGAGTTGAATCTCAAGCTCTCTTCTTAAAAGAAAAGAGAAGTATCAGCAGACTGCAAAGTCATTGATAAACCCATGATATTCAACTATTCAAGTATGCCTAAAACAACGTGATCATTACAAATATATATCGGCTCCCCTATTTTATTCCTAAAAATAGAAAAAGAAAAAGAAAAAGAAAAATGTTACATACACTCTAAAGTGCACATTTGTAGCATAACAGTAAAAAGTATCAATAATTAAATTTACTATCAGTATGCCCTTAGAACTTGTTGGCATAACAGTAAAAAGTATCGATCATTAAATTTATTATGATCAGTATGCCCTTAGAAGTAAGTAGCCTTAGCATTTTTCAAAGAAAAAAAAAGGGTTAAAAAAAGGGGGGCCTAAAGACTGATTTAACGGCTTAAAAACAAGTTACAAGCAAGATTTATTGAGTGCCATCCACCAGCAACTTGAAAGTTTTATTAAAAAAAAAAAAAAAAAAAGAATCCCAGCGTGTCAGCTCCGCCGATGCCCTCAAATACATGGTTTGATTGATCAAAAAGCAAGAATGCAGCCCCCAGCCAGAAACCTCTCCCTGTGCCACCGTAAACCCATTGGAAATTACACCAATCAGGTCAAAAAGAGTACGACACGAAGGTGAGAATGTTGCAGGAAAGGCCACACTACAGCTCATACAACCAAAACTTCTGATCGGCTTAGTGGACAAAGCTGAAAGGAAAAGAGTGATATTTTTTTTCTTGGTTTTTTTTTTTTTGTTAAAAAAAGGAAAGAAAGAAAGAAGAGAAAATAATGTATGGAATAATGCGAAGCTAGTCATCTCCATGAATATACCAGCATAAAAGCATGGTGGCGCAGCGTCGGAGAACGTAAATCCTAGCTCTTTGTTCCTTAACCAAGGAGGAGCACTTTCTTGTGAAGCAATATATCTTTCTCTTGGAAGGGATTCTGGCCATGCTCTTATTGCTTAACTCAAGCTCAACCATGGTTGAGAAAGTTATATAAGCAAAGCAAGAAAGCTCACAACAACTAGCTAGCTAAAGGGACCAGCCCTTAATGCACATATTTATACACATCCCTAATGCAATAAATTAACAAAGGATTAGCTGGCGACAGAAATGGGGTGGGGGGGAATGAACATGGTCAGGATCGAAAACTGGACTCTCATTGAAATCCGTGGCCTCAAACGTAGTTCACTGAAAAGAGAAAGGTTGGCTTGCTTTTCAAGTGAGGGAGTGAACATAGCCAGCTAAGCTTGGTGCCTTGGTGGTGGGGAAAAAAAAAAACAGAAAAAGAAAAAGAAAAGGAAGGCATTTTCATGGAAGGTGTGTTGTGCGTAGTTTTCTAGGACTAGGCTTGGAATTTTGTTTCCTTACATGTTTGGTAGGGAGCTTAGAATTCAGATTTGTTTGTTAAACAATTTTGTTTCGGTTTCGAACCAAAATTAATTGATGTGAAAAAAGTTTGTTTTTTTTTTTTTTTTTTTTTTTAAGTAAGAACATTTGGTATGAAAAAATGAAAAAAAAAATAAAAAATTATTTTGTAATGATTCTTTTATTTAAATAGTAATAAAAAGTTATTGATGTGATGGAAAAAGTAAGATAATGTTGGAAAAATGAAAAAAGTAGGTTACCTTTGCCTTTGTCAAAACCTTTCAACAAATGAAGCCGAAGTTTATTCGTAGAGGGTGAATTGATGCATGCATTCCTACTCGAATATTCCAAGGAAAACAATTTTTTGATCCAAGAAATTCTTAGAAAGTAGTTATTTTCTTTTCTCCAGAAAAAAAAAGATCGATCTTTGAATTACAAGCCCTAAATAGCCATTTTGAAACTCGAAAAATAAATTTCCTAAAATCATTTTTCAGCTAAAATAGATCCAGATTTACTTCTTTTCTTTAGGTTAACTTTGAAAACTAGATTGAAAGAACTTAATGACAAAAATTGTTCCAGTATTCTGTCTCTTCTTTATCAGGGCTTTCAGTGTAGATACAGTTTTCTTTTTCTTTTCTAACCAAGAAAACCTTTCTCATATTGGGTCCTATCAAGTGCAAAACATAGTGAGGTACATGGGTCATAGGGGTTAAGTACACAAACTGAATAGAATTATTTACTTTCACCTTAATTGCATTGGCTGTTGGGTATATCTTTGAGAACAAATTATGTACACTTAACAGCAAGATAAGCATCATACAAGTATAACCACAAAAAGGAGATTCTTATCCTGAAAAGATTCATTATCAGAGAGCTCGATATGTTGTTATTGCATATAATCCCTCAAGAGCAGAAAAGATATCCTAAATGGTTGATATGTCATTGACCCAGAAGCCATAACTATTCTTTGATGATCCTCAGGAACCACGGCAAAATTTGCCTCCATTTCCGAAGGTTTTTATCAAGAAACACTTGCAGGAGCCAACCTTCTTTGTCCCCCAGCAATAAGCAACTCATAATCCTGCATATTTCAACATGAGGACTAAGTAGTACATAAAAGCACCCAAAAAAATAAATAAATGCTTGTCTCTTTGCTTCAATATATATTTATCCTTATTTTTGTTCTAACTTGTATGTCTTTTCCTGTTTCTTTTTATTTCCCCCATTTTTTGGGAGGCAAAAGCCCCGTGGGGAGTGGGGGCCCTCTAGTGATTAATGTGAAAATAAAGTTTTAGTGTATATTCAAAATTTTCAGACTTTCTTGGAGCCAGAGCACCCCTTGCCGGTGCTCTATCAACCATCTTGTTTTGCATCCAACAACTCATTGCCAACTAATTTAACCTTCAAGCAAATAGGATCTTCCCTAGTGCTACTACATGGGATAAGCAGAGATTCCTTTTTGAGTAGCCAAGAAAAAGAAAGGAGAAAAGAAATGGAAAAATGGATTTCTTTATGGAGTGAAATCCCCCAGAGACAAAAATGAAGGAACAAAAGTACATGTTATGCATTCATGAATTTAATTTCAATAAATGTCTATCAATATGGCAGGATCTGAAGAAAACAAGGTTTCTGAACCTTTTTTTTTTTTTTTTTTTTTTTTTTGAAGAAACTACTGTCATAATGCACTAAAAGTGGCACTTTTCCAAAAATGATAACTATATCATATTACATTTTATAGTACATCTATGGTAAAATTACCTGTACAATAGCCTGTGCGCAAAACTTTCCTGACAGAACAGCCCCTTCCATTGAAGCCAAATACTTCTGTTTTGTGTAGTCACCAGCTAAGTAGAAACCCTCAATAGGAGACCTTTGTAAGGGTCGGCAAGGTTCACAATCCGGAACAGTTTTGTAAACAGACCTGAGACATTTATCAGTTAGGTTACAAAGGGAAAATGGAGTAACATGTTGATTACAATGAATTCTAACTTAAAAATTTCAAATAAATAGTCTTTAGACAACACGTTTCCAGTTCAGCAATATTTCTTGTTAAATTGCTCTACTCATATATAGGGTACTAAATTTTTATATCTATAAATGGTCATTATTTATTTAAAGGAATCCCAAAGATCCAAATATCTGGCCATTTAGTCAAACCTTGGTGTTTTAACAACGTGGTACTTTACAATCTTTGCTTTGCTTTGATCCGAGGAAATTTCATCAGGGAAGAGTTTTGCAAGTTCCTTCATTGTAGCATCAATAATATCTGAGTCACTGCGTGAAATCCATTCTTCTGCAGGCGCAAAGACCAACTCCAGCATAGATTTGTTTGGGTCGTAATATTCCTGTGTAGAACAATCAATCATGAATTAACAAATACTAATGAAGGAAAATTAAATTAATTGCTAAGCTCAGAAGATATGAGGAAATTCGGTGAAATCAAGAATACAAATACAGACAGATATGGCCACTATGCCATGTATAAGTCATACTCATATATTTATGTTGTACCATACCAACCCAACTGCCCATATGTCCATAAAACACTCAGACAGAAATAGCAACTGTCTCATAGTATACCAAAATTTTCTGTCTGTTGTTTCTCCTATTCCTTCTTTTTTTTTTTTTTAAAGAGTAATCAAAATATCATTAAAAATCGTGAAAGGTGCAATCCAGAAACACAAAAAATATACAAGAAATACACTTCTTTAAAAAGAGAAAAAAAGGTCAAGAAAATCATGAAACAAAGCAAATTAAGATAGTCTAAAGCAGCAACTCAGTGGTAAATAGTATTGAAGAAGAAAGACTTCCGTTCTACCACCATCCTCTCGCGGTCTTTAAAACTTCTATCATTTCTTTCCCTCTAAACACACCATAAATGGCAAAACAGAACCATCTTCTACACTGCTACACTCTGAAGACTGACACACAACTCTCTCCAACAAGCGAAAAGGTTTACCAATCGTCTAGGCATAACCCAATCTAACCCAACACGGCTGAAAATAGCATTTCGTAAGGCACTAGCAATCTCACAATAGAGTAGAAGATGATCCACAAACTCCCCACTTGTCTTACATATACAACATCAATCGACCACAATGACATGCTACTTCCTTAGGTTATCCATGGTGAGGATTTTCTATAGGGTGGCCGACCAAGTAAAAAATGCTGCTCTCATGGGGGGACCTTATTAAATTTGCTGTGTTTTTTTTTTTTTTTCATGGGTAGAAGCTAAAATTTAAATTAAATCCAATAATTTGTTTAGGACACTATTTTATTTCAATGAGCCTGCATTGCATGAAGATATTAGCATTTTGGTGCATAAAGTACATAAAAAATATATATTAATACCAGTTTTTACCTTACATGTTACTGACATGTCAGCATACACACTGAGAAGTTGACTTCTGCATGGGGAAGGTAAGAAAATAGCCAGAAATCAGATGGGGAAGCAAAATTGATCAAATCATTAGCCTAAAGGAACTCTAACTGGAAGTGAAGGAAAAAAAGCCTGTCCTATCTCAGGTAAACAAGGGAAAAAAACCAAAATAATGTAACAAAAAAAGGAAAGAAAATTCTTAGCAGATATAAGACGGTAAATAATTTCTCCGTTCCTAGAAATTGTAAGCAAATCTTAATTGAGCAGTGATACAAAGTTTTAAACAGGATTAAAATCAGTGAGCATAAAATGATCTTCTAGCTTACACTCAAAATTATCACTACCAAGAATGGTTGTGATACGGATTCCACTTTCTATGAGGAAGAAGAAAGATACTTTTTGTCATGCAACCTTAGTATAATTATTAATAATGCTCTGAACTTCTTTGTTTATTTATTTTTAATTGGTAAATTACAAACACGTGGTGGGCCTTAAAGTTACAACCTTCCTTTCCTTATAGGGCAAGAGGGTGCCATTTAAGCTTGAGCTCATTGTCAATATTCTAAACCTCAAAAAAAAAAAAAAAAAATGGTTCACTTAGATTGCATGAAACCGCTCAGAAGACTAAGCTGTTCAGTAAGTCACAAAATCTGTGAGCAACAAACTAAGCAAACAAAAGAATCGTATCTCTACTAGACACAACAATTGATGAGACAAGTATCAGCAGGACCTGCTAAAAAGTAGGTGATCGTAGGTGTTCTTCAGTTTCCTGTCAAACCTGCAATTGGCGAAACCAGGGTGCTAACAGATTAGCTATCACTGATGGACATAAAAGGATATGCATTGTCTCCAAACCAAAAAGCAACTGATGCATAACATGACGAGAATTAAAATATTTGTATATCTTATTAATAGAAAATATCCAACGTAAAAATCAAATAATTACATTAGTTCCAGTAAAATAGAGAAATATATACAATATGAGAAGGGCAATTAGAAAGAATATTCCTGTGTTGTATCAGAAAATCACATTTTCAAAGGCTTGCAATGGATTTCACATCCTATCTCCATCTCCAGAATTCATTTGCCAAACCCATTGGAAATAAAAACCGAATGTATCTTATGTTTCAATAAAGGACCATCTCTAATCATGTATATAGAGAGAGGGAGAGGGAGAAGGAGAGAGAGAGAGAGAGAGAGAGAGAGTCAGAATCTTTTTATTTTTGTTAACAATAATAGTATCTGTAACTAACCATATGTGGACATTGATAACTGGAACCCCAACTAATTTCTCCAATCTCTGGAAATAAGGAATCCCTTTCCAGTTTTCAGGCAAAAGAAGCTTCAGGATATCAACTGATTAGAACAGTCATAACAATATTAGGGAAGCTGGGATAACAATATGATAAAATTATATTTTAATGAGTAATATGATAAAATTATATGAATCCACATAAAAGTTAGTAGTATACCTGGAGTAGCAAATACATAAGCATCCCCTTCAATCACATTCCCATTAGTCAGTAAAAAACTTTTCACTGTTCCATCATGATTTAGCTCAATATTCTGTATCCGTGAGTTTAGTCTTACTTCACCACCCAGTGACTGAATATGATCAACAATCGGCAGACAGAGTCTTTCCGGGGGATTACCATCCAAGAAAGCCATCTTGGAACCATGCTTCTCCTAGAGATGTGTTTTTAAAATTCATAAAGTAGCTAATGTCATGTTGAGTGAAAGAAATTGTTGTTCTTTTTTATTTTTAATGTTCACCACTGCCATGTATTTACAACATTTTATAAATCAATAGTGAGTTTAAGCTACTTCAAGAAAAATTTTATTCGTGATTGACAAACATTTTTATGATTATAATTTAATTTTTTCAGTGCAGATTGATTAAATTATTTTGCTAGGTATACACCATGATTGCACATGATATATAAGAAGATGATGAAAATTGATTTAACTTCCATCAACATTACACATGTTGCAACAAAGAATCGTTTCGATTTATTTTGTACCAATCTTACGTCTGATAAAAGAATAATAAATTTTTAGAACAATAGCAAGGGTAAGAAAAACATGAATACCTGAAGAAACCGGTTCAAAGCGATCAAGATGCATTGCATTGAAAGTTCATCAGGATTAATGAAGTTTAGTGCCTTTGACATCGCTATAAATACCTCATCAGTTACTCGATCAGGTATTCCCTGTGTTTAGGACAAAACCATGCGTCATTTGCGAAGTATACACCAACCTCATAGTAGTTATACAAAATTCAATAAGATCATCTAGTGAGGTAGAAAATATTTGAAACAATTAGAATCACTAGTCATTATTCCAATGAATCAAGTAGGCATTGACTAAAATTATTAGAACGTTAGCCACGACATTCTAAAGCATTAAAAATCCATATATTCGTCTTAAGTAATGTAAATTCCATGAATTTCCATTTGTTATCACGAGGGTGTTTTGAATTTTTCTTGTTTATCGTTCCGATGGACAAATTATTCATGATTTCATTGGTTTTGAAATTTCTAGAGGACCTGCAAACTCCTTTCTTTAGGTTCACGATTAAATCACAAGTTACACCATAAATGTATAGTTTCATCCATTATTAACCACCAATCCTATATCAAAGAACGTCAATTGGCAAGTCTCTTGGCTTCATACAAAAGATTTGAGATTGATTCTGCCATCACTTGGTTTGGCAGATTTATAAGCAGTGGGAGGGCTTCCCCCATTGTCTTGCTTGGGGGGGGGGGGGGGGCGCAGACTATACCTGCTTTCTCATCCAGTCTTTAACGGTGAAACCATCTTGAGCTTCAACGTAAGACTGTCCACCAAGCATTGCTGGTAAGAGTCCAATCGCAAACTTGATTTTCTCTGGCCAAGTCAGCATCTCATTGTTCTTCAAAATAGCCCATATTCCTGCCGATTACATTCATAAAAAATTTACGACAAACTTATGGTTGACAGTGACATGGAACACTTATGGTTGCAACGAAAATAATAAAGGAAGACAAAATGCTTACTAGATATACAGAATGGCCTAACAACAGTATGGCTCACACGCAGCAGAAACAAGAAATGAGATTCACCATCCAATGAGTGAAGTTTCTTGCATATATTTGCCACAAAATAATGTAACAATTGCTGCACAGTATGTTAACTCCTTTTATGTGAAACACACCTGGAGTCCCATGGTTTTAATTTTATAAGCTTTCCATTTTAAGTAGACTTTATAATTTTTTAATCTTGATCAGAAAACTCTAATGCAGTGCACGAATACATTGCATCCTTATAGTTGTTTGATTCTGAATTTCAATAAACCCCGTTCATAGTTTAAATTGGCAGATGGAAGTTTCTTCAACAATAAGACTTGGAAGAAGAAGGATCTGGTGGTTGGAAATAAAATAGAAGTTGAAGACCAGCATCTAGGAAAAAGGATAGGAAATCAGGTTCTCAGTCCGGATAATTTTTGGAATAGAAAATCTAACCAACCCAGTTATGCATCAGGTAAAGTGCCTCCAGGTGTGCAATGATTGGCAAATTTCCCAGTATGAGGTTGTCACAGTAACCGAATCAGATATGCATAAAAGAATTCAATCAATGAAAAATTCTTGACATTCTAAACAAGAATAACTTAACATGCTTTACTAGATGACACACACACATTATCTATGAGAGTACCAGGATTCTCCCTCTTGAATCTCACTATTTATATCGGTAAACAACAATTACACAATTGCACCTAGTCACACATAAACTCAATGACCACATTTGTTCTCCCTGTTCTTGAATGATAAGCACATTACAAAAATTATGATGATGATTAGGCTAACAATCAATCACCAAATAAAAGTCATCTAACAAGTTAATAGATACAAGAGAATGAGCAACAGCTAAATATTTGGAGATACTAAAGAATAGCATAAAATGGATAACAAAACATACAGTAACAGGTTTATGGTAAATAAATTCAAAAGAAGAGACCAAGAAAACTAGGAACAGAGTTCCATAAGGAGTGAAGGATGTTGGAATTATTTGCTCATAAGATATCTTAATTGTCACAAGTGCTGGTAACTTCTTTCTTAATCCTAAGAGTTAGTGTACTCCATTGGGGACCATATCTGATGAAGTGGAGGCCAATAATTAGCCCCGGGGGGGACCACTCACTTTTCAGGAAAAAAAATCTTTTTTTCATAGAAAAGGATACATGACATGGGAAATATAGCTGTAAATTGGTATGATCATCCTGCAATTAGAAAGACAAAATTGTTTCTGCGTTTCAATTTTAGGTTTTTTTATTTTTTTATTTTAGTCATTACCTGATGATATAGTGTAAGGAGAGCGAGTTCTGATTTTTAGACCAATTCAAAAGCATGGGGTAACCATCATATAATCAAAGCAACAAATTTTGCACAAGACCAAATATTGATAGTTGTATTAACAAACATATGTACCGTAAGTCTTATAATGGTGGCAACAAAATGCTTACCATTTAATGGTGCAGGAAGAACTTCAGGAAAGTCAAATCGGCTGAACTCGCCTGGCTTACTTGGCATTGCAAATATCATAGAATGCTCCTTCCACTGCAACCGATCATTAATACCAAGTTCTCCAAACAGATTCTGCACGTTTGGGTAAGCCCCAACTTACCAGCAAGAACAAAAAAAAAGAAAAAAGCATTCAAATAAAGAAACAACCCAGTTTTCTACTGATATAGAAGGCAGAATGTAAACATCTAAGTAGAAGATGGAAAAAAATTGATGTATAATTAAAAATTACCACAAAGGCTACATATGAAACTAACAACAAACATCGTGAAGAATGATACTACACTAAGAACCATAAAGTAAAAATGAAGAAACATGAGTGAAAGCATTCGGACCAGACGGTTTCCACCAAGACAGAAATAAGTGGATAAGAAATAGATTTTTAGTCGCAAATTGCAAACTAAAAAGTACTAGAACTTACAGAATATATGTAATCCTGTCTCATACCAGTCTCCGTCATCATCTTTCCACGCAGCCACCTATAGTAAAGGAGGACAAACTTTAATAAAGAAAAATAAATTCCCAACTATAGATGGAATAATCAAGTTGGAAGCTATCAATTATTGTGCAATAGCCCCTTAAATTTAAGTTCTGGTTATTAATACCTACATATGGAAAAGAACATTCCACTTCAGTATTAGAGACTTATTACTATACATAATTCAAACATTATATATAACTTCTTAAAGCCAATACAACTTCAACATGAGAGAGAGAAAGACAGAGTAGGGGGAGAGGAGGACAACGATGAAAGAAAAGGTTACACTGCATAGCCTTTACTTAACTGATATTTTATCTTATATGCAACCAAAGATGATGATGCCAAGATTAAGTGTAAGCCTGTATATGGAATAAAGAATAAACCATCCATAACTGAACAGAACAAGGTCCCCATTACTCTGAAAGTTCAACACAGAGAAGAGTATATGTACAGAAAAAACCCTTGCATTCTAAATTAATATGTAAGATCTATATTTTACAACAATGTTAGTCCACATTGTGTCGAACCATAAGATTCAATCTAACTTCATGATATTTGGAAAGCCCATCATGTGGCTACTGATAGGAAACCAGATAGGAAGTGTAATCTTCTCTACCAAAGATGAATAATGATCCAAAGTTGCAGGCATTTGATATACAGATCCAAGATCAGATCAATGAAGATTTACCAATATTATTGCATAAGAGATTACTCAACTATCTAGCTGATAATACTGAATTATCAATAGGCAACCATGTGAATCCTGCTGACTAGACTCACATTATTTCGGCCACCCTCGTATTGGCAAATTGTATCTAGCTTAATCAAATCATCACTCTAACCAAGGGTCTTCATTTGACCCGCACAAATCATGTTTAAGTCATTTCTTTTTCATCTTGTGTTAAATTTGTGTGTCTGTTAGCCTCTCACATACCATCAATTTATTGTTCTATCTTTTCTTACATGTGATTATTCATCTCAGCATCTCATTTCAGGTTCATTTTCTGGACAAGTTAAACTTACCATAATTTGATGCGGTAAAGCATGAATAGCCTTATATATTCATTTAAGTTGAAGGGCACTTGATGATCACAAAACAATCCCATGCACTATCAAAGCAACAATGAAAGGGACTGAGTATCATCCCAATGAATCTCATAGAAAGATAAACTTTTCTTAGATGACTGTGCTCAATACCCAGAACTCAATTTATCTTAGAAAAAAGCACTCAATTTACAAAACCTTTTTATATTAGCTTTTCTATCCTCCAGCTTTTTGCCAGTATTAAATGTGAATCTTGGAAAACTTTCATATATGATCCTAAAAGAACCTTATGAGTATTGAAGCCTCACTATCAAGTACAACATATAATCCTTCAATCAAATATAACAAAAATTAAATGCAGCTCATTGAGGCTAAAAAGTAAGAAAATTTCTTAAATTTGATAAAAACACAAAAACTTCTACTTTTTAAAAAGTAACAAAGCAAGGAAAAAATGAAGAGCAATCAAGCACCAGTTTGGTGTCAACTCATTGAAAAGTGTGACAAAGATAGAGCAGCATGAAAACCTTTCCTCCTAGAACATCTCTTGCCTCCAACAAAACTGGTTTGTGACCAGCATCTGCCAAATACTTCGCAGTAGATAAACCAGCCAAACCTGCAATAGATTAGAAAATTATATGTCCAATAAGGGAAAAAATGAAAAACAGGATACGAAAATGTAACCATCCATGAAAGCTAGTATTATTTGGCCTGCTAAAAGTGCCTTCACTATATTGTGGGAAACTTACCAATCACAGAAAAAAGTCAATGAAGGAGGAAAAGATGTCCGTGAAAAAAAATTATTGAAATTAAACAAAAACCATCCCTAATCAATAAGGTTGAAATAACACATCCCAAGTAATGAGCAGACTTAGATTTACGTCAGTCCAAAAGGTTTTTCCATGCCTGATAGCTATTACTTTAAAATTCCATGTCTTCATATCCCAGAAATCAATGCTATATGCTCAAACAATTAAAATCCAATTTTACAGTGATTCTGTGATCCGTTTCAGAGGCTACTCCTGGAAACAAAAAAAGACAATTAACATTGCCAAGCATGAAGTTGGAAATTCCTATAGAAGGCAATCCAGTAGTACCAGATAAACTAAATCTTCCATAAACAATATTAGAACTCAAAATGAACCAGGATACACAGAATTAAAATTTATCACCTAATAACAAGAAAAATGTTTATAGCCAAATAAGCCCCCTAAGACCCCTTTAGTATACACATGCCCATGTGCATATACACAACCAAAACCCATTCATTATTAGAAAGACGTGGAGATCTTATGATGATTGAACTGCAGCAATTTGAAAGCTTGAAAATACCTAGACCAACGGAAGAAAAAATCAGGACAACTCAGCTAGAAGAAAGCACAAAGAGTCATTCAATTGAGAGATACATGTTTAATGTGTGAAAGAGTCAAGAAAGAATATATATAGCAAGACAAAGATTGAACAAATTTTCCTCACCTGCACCAGCAATCACCACCTTTAGCGGTTTAGTTGGACGGGGAGAAGTACGAAATGAGGAAGACAAGTAGGCCGCTTCTAAGAAATTAACAGTATTTTCAAGCTCTGGTCTCGGAAAGTCCATACATACCACCTGCATCATAAACAAATAACTAACTTCCCCCAGGCAACTTGATGAAAATTATCTTGAAACCAAATTTCCCCTTCCAAAAACAAACCTGCAAAGGGGAGACACCCTTCCTTGTCCTTGATATATTAGAATGTGCACATGGAATTCTCAAACTATGACCCGTGGATTCACAGCCTCCAAATGCTAATGCATTGGTTCTCTCTGAACCAGTAAGAAATCCACATCTTGGGGCAGATTTCAGAGTGTGATTTTCTATCATAGTGCTTTGCCACCTCAAGTTTGCGGCGGAAACACACCCGCATATGGTCATTTCACCAAACCCAATCTCAAAATTATCTTCTCAGCACAAAACTAACAATAACAGTTTCCAAATTCAACAGTGAAGACCCTGAAAAATAACCATACCATGAAATTGAATTTTGCGCAAAATCAATATCCAAATGGATTGGTAAAGCGAGGAAGGCAATCCATTATCATTTTCCTAGCGTTTTGAAACATTACCCACCTCGCTTAAAGAAGCTCAAGATCAATGCGAGATTTCTACTTCCAGAAGCATGAAAAGCGCATTGAAAATGCTAATTAAGCACCAAGAGAGAGAGAGAGAGAGAGAGAGAGAAAAATCTCAGTATTGCATTTTAAGAAAACACAATTTTTTTGCATAAACAGAATTCAAGTGCTTGATAAAACCAGCAGACCATCTCAATTCCCATAAGTCATTTTGAGAAGTTCTGCTCAGGCTCTTTCTGTTCTGCTACAGTTTTGGAAAGTAGTTTTTGTCGGTTTGGGAAGCTCAAGGTTAAAGACAACTTAGCTCATGGACGAAAGAAATAAGATAGGATGTTCCTCAGGTCAGGACACCAAACAAGACAAGACCGAAAGCAGCAGTGCTATAACCATCCACCAATCACAGAAATTCAGAATTCAACGAAGAATAGTAATCAACGTTATAGTGGGTTTCCGTTACCTTCAACGAAATGGGTAGCTGAGGTCCAATTCCGAGGAGAGAGCGAGAGCGAGAGCCATGTTTGGAAGAGAGAAGGTAGTGGTGGATGTGGTGATAACTGATAGCGTGTGTTTTGAAGTGCTGAAGCTAGTGGAATTTGCTAAGGCTTCGTGCCTTCGTCCTTGTCAAGTAAATGGTTTGGCCGTTTCCCAAAATTTGGCACTGGGTTTGGCCTATATATATATATATATATATTCAACAAGTCAATATTTTTTCGATTTTTTTTTTTTTTTTCCTGTTCTTATAAATTTAATACATTAACCATTCAATTTATAAACTCAGATAAACAAACATAAATTTAATAGTAAATTCATCTATTCACTATAGATATTCACTATAGAGATAGTTAAAAAAAAAAATTGAAAAATGAATAAATGTTTTTTTTTTTTTTTTTTTTTTCTGTTTATTAAGAGATGAATGGTTAAAAAGTATTTACCATTTGGAATTGACATTAGGTTTTGCAACCTATTAAATTGTCTAAGTAGAACTTTAAAAAATATTTTTTAAAAAAATGGAAGGACTCTTTGAAACAAACTTGTATTCCTGCTAATATTCGCTTGTCAAAGGATCACCCAACGCTGCCGAGTTCCTGGTGAAATTCAAGGTGGCATGATGCATGAGCACTGAGCAGGACAAATGAAGAGTTAGTGGATTCTATCGTTTCCTCCAACTCATATAGAAGATAGATCCACTAGTAGTATCAAAAGCTAGGAATACAGCCAAGTGGCTTCAAATGCTTAATTTAGAGGCGTACCTACTGCCTGCCAATGTCATACCACCAGAAACCACCACGTATTCTAGTTTATCATTGCTGGTGAAATTTGCTAGTGAAATCCAATTATACAAACAACGACAGAAATTTAAACCTTTCGATGAATTCAAAAAGAGTTTATCACTTAATTTATTCATTTGATTCCGTTGAAACTTGAAAGGGATAAAAAGAAAAAATTAGAGGTTTCTGAGAAGGTGATGGTAATTGTTTATCATTACTGAACAGTATTATCAACACCCAATGACCTGGTTGAAAATAGCAACACAAGAATAGCCAAGTAGATATATAAACTAATGTCACAGTATGTATAAATTTGTGAATCAACCTTACTGCTAGAAACTAGCTACAATTGAATTTTTATGAAAATTTGGAGCAAAAATCTTGTCCAGATGCAAGTAAAAGAAATACTGCATTGTTGCCGCAGCCTCGTAAAAGTATAGCTCCAGAATGAATCCAATGCCGCAAAGAAACAAAAAGCCACACATAATCCTTCTACTTTGGGAGCAAGAACCTACACAAACCGCAGTTAGGTTAAAAAGAAATTCAGATTAAAAAGAAAAAGGAAAAAGGAAAAGAATAAATTATACTCTTAGAGCCTAGAGGAGCAGCATGAGTACCAGCAATGACGTGAAACGGTAACACTACTGTTGACTGTACTAACGACTAACGTCCACCCTTCTGCTTGAGAGTGATCTTATCCCCCAAACTGAGAGCAATCCCTTGGGTCTTGCTTCTTATCCTGATGTAGCCACTCAGCTTACCATCTGCCTGTTTCTCTATGCTCACATTCACCAAAGCATCCTCCCCAAACACGCTCTTCGCATACAAGTTGGCTGCCAGGAATCCACACTCACCATCTAGTGCTGACCTGAAAGTGCAAACCACCCAAGAAAAGATAACAAAGGAAAAATAGATGGATAGAATACCAGCGAATATTAATATCGTGACGTGACGAAGAGAAACAGAGCACACATGGGAATATTGTCTCTGGACAGCAACTCAATTAGCAATTTGGGTACTTGTTCCATGGTAAACATTTTATGCCTTCAGTCTTGTTTCTGGCTTTGCATTCCACTTTTTTTTTTTTTAATTCAAGTTTCTCTAGCTATTGAGATAGAAAGGCTGCAATTTCAGGTGGTTCAAGCCACTCCATCCCAACCATTGGAGAAGCTTGAGCTAAAAAATTAGAAATAAGCTCGAGTGTTGGTCAACATAATTTAATGCGACTTAAATTGGCTTGATCTCCCCCGGAGGTCTCCGACAAACACAAATGCAAGCCCAATCATAATAGTCTAATAAATTTTAATTCATATGAGATTATACTCATATGTATATTGGTCATAAAAGTGAAAGGCTCGGTTAAATTACTAATCATTGGCTGCACTACTGTAATCATCAACTCAACTTGTAATAAATTTTTTTCTTGGTAAATTACATGCACCTAGTGGATGTTGAACCCACAATCACTAGAGCCTATTGGCACTAGTAATGAACATTTATTGTGCAAAGCATGTTGTATGAAATTTATCCAAATAGCATTACTCACAAAGTTCAGGGAATATGAGTCATTTTTCATTTCATTTGCACATGCCCCACCCCAAGGCAGGCGGCGGGAAGAAAAAAAAAGAAAGAGAGAGAGAGAAAAAGGAACAAATTAGAAAGAGAATGTCTCTGTAACCACGGCAACCTAACCTACTTAACCAAGCCCTTTAATCTAACTACTTGGGAATGAGTTACATGAATCCCTTATCACCATTCAACTCTATCTTAGACAAACCAACAATAACCTACACAGCTTAAACTGCAATCCAAATCCAAACTCATCCCAGCCTGGCCCAAGTTTCCACCAAAGCCTAGGCACCTTTCCACTAAAGCAGTGAAAGTCCAGGCAAATATTATCATCTTCCTACTTGAATAATGTACTAGCAAAGACAGTTGTAATGTTTTTCATGTGAAGCCACAACGTCACACCATAGCAAGCAATTCAGTCAACTACTTTTTGTTCCCAATGTTTTTGAAAACGGTAACTATTTGCACTCAAATCCATATACAGTACTTGAGATCTCTAATCCCACACCTATCACATGCACTAATCCCACTGCCAATTAAGTAGGAATTTTAGCCAGCCAACGAGTAGAAATAACTTACGTTGCAGTTAGGCACTTCATGTTGGTTGATTTGATAATATGGTAAAGGAATTCCTTCTCTTCTTGAATTACAGTGTTAACAGCAACCTGCAGCATAACACATTCACATTCACATTAATCAAATTCATCAACCAAGCACTACTGTGAAAGAAAATGGTTGCTCAGAAAGGGGAAAACTACTAAAAGAAGCAGAGTTTTGTGAAAAAGTAGAAGCAAGGACATAGAGGAAGCAAGTTAAAAGAAGCTCTGGCTTTATGAAGGTGCAAATACTGCTTGAATATAAAGGAGAAACTCAATGAATACAAAGACCAAATTTCTGCCTACTAGGGTTAACAATTCTTATCTTTAATTTAAGCTGAAAATGCCATGCTAACATTTGAAGAAGCTTGTTTTTGGTGCAGTTTCATTCTTGATCCAACAATTAGCTTAGTGTGACGAGATTATAGGAGGTCTAATGTTCACACACCTTAGACATATAGGCTCTTGAGCATTAAGCCAAAAACCAATGTTGTCTTTTTTTTTATTTTTCTTTTTTTTCATTTTAAGCTTATATTATAGCATTACCAAAAGTATTCAAGCAAGGTTGATTGTCTTATAATGTTACTTCAGCCTCAAGGGCATATCTTTTTACCGTTTGAGACTACAACCAAAATCTTTGGCATCAACTTCAAACTGTTAGAACTATTGATTTCCCAACCATACAGGAATTGATGACTGAAAGAGGTGCAAATAAATCACTTATTTGCTTCATAAAATACTAGTAGAGACTTTGGTTCAGTACCAAAAACCAGTAAGTTGCTGCCTTTTAATTATGCAAAAATTATAAGTTTTATTGCATAAGTAAAGAAGGAATTTCACAGATACCTTGTTTTCCCACTCAAATTCCGCCCACATGGTTCTAAAAGCTGTATCACTACAAACCGCAGGTGAGATGTAGTCCATGATATCTATATGAATGTCATTTAGCACAACGACTGTTCGCTCATGTACATTTGAAGTCTCATAAACAATGTTCCCAAATATGACTCCAGTCTCAGTCGAGGAAACCTTGATATTGGCCTTTATTTGTTTGCTTGATTCAGGAGCTAGGGTATAATTCTGTGGACGTTCAACAAGTTTAAGATCACCCATTGTTGCCAACTCCAGACACAAATTCTGTAAGGTCTCCTTAGTCCGATTGATAACTGTAACATCGAGGACAATATCATAATGATGAACAGTCACATAAGCTTCAGCATACACTGGATCGCTAAATCCAGTGAGTTGGAGAATGCGGTTAAGCTTATTTGCATCATCCCCATCCTTCACAAACTCTCCAGTTGCACGCTTTAGATCATCTTGGACCTCATCTTCTAGCTCCAGTTGGCTCATACCCTGGAAGTTAAATGCAGTCAGGAAACTGATGTGTGTGTATGTGTGGGCGCGCATCATGTTATACATAGAAAATAAAAATAAAAACACTAATCAATAAAAGATCACATATCTAACCATCATAAATCAAGAAACACCAATATACTCACAAAACCATAGTAAAGAAGAGAGGAGAATATTTCTATCAAGAAAAGATAAGACCTCCATAAATTTTTGGCATCTATTACTAGTAACCATACCCTCTTAAATTAGACTCAGAAATTTAACTTGGAAGGAAATTATACACATCTTGAGATATCCACCCTAAATTATTATGATCTTATCTTATAAATAGAAATAAAAAAATAAATAGAAAGGAAATTCAAAAACTATGCCAAAAAAAAAAAAGAAAAAAAAAAGAGAAGTTATAAAGAATGGCAAAAACCAAGAGCTGGGGCAACAGGGTTGCATAACAAGTTTATGGACTCGTTCAAAAAAAAATTTATATTTATGCTAAGATTCAAACAAAATGCCAATCAGTGAACTGGATCCCAAATGAAAAAATAACGACAGTTAATTCAACCAACATAGCATATAGAAGACGAGAAGAACACAGCAGGAGAAGATCAACAAAACTTCACATCCGTGCACTCTGTTCATGTTCATATATAGTGATACTACTAGGAATTCTACCAGTAAAACTATTGACAGCCAATCACCAATTCTGTATCTATGGCGGAAGGAAACGCCTAAAATAATCAGAAAAAAAAAAAAGGAGAAGAAGAGAAGTGGAAGGACAGATAACTGTGTGACAAAAGCTATGAGACTGTGTCACAGAGTCTGCAGAACTCACTCATACATTCCAATATTCACATAATTGATCACAAAAGCAAGATTTCTATACCTTCCTGCTCTTCAAATGGTAGAAGTCAATCAGGTCATCTGGTTGTGCATGAGAAATCTGAGCCTTTGCCTTCATCTCCTCTGTTTCCCGTAATTGTTTTTCTGAGAGCATTTCAACAAAACTCTGACGGCAAGATTGCAACCATATTTTTCTGATCTCATCACCGGTATTGCAGAGCAATCTTATGCAGAGGACAACCCTATCATAAGAATCATTGTCGATTGGGTGCGGAAGAACTGGAGATTGTCCTAATTGCAGCATTGAGACCATGATCAACAATGCTTGTGTAGATGCCCCATTCACTTCAACTTTAGATGGCTGAACCTCTTCCAATCTCAGAACAAGCTTTGTCAGTGTGCAGGCTACGACTGCCCCAAGGAAGAAGTCACCAGTGAGAAGAAGGGATCTCAGGTTCCCAGATGCCAAGGATCCATGAACAAGGGTAGGAAGGGAAAAAGTAGTTTCAGAGGCAGCGCTCTGTGTAGCATAGGTGCCATCAGCAAGAATAGCTGGTCTTTTGGAAGAAACGGTCATGGAGTTTACTTGCTGAGCCTTCTTTGAAGAATCAGAAGCTTCTTCTTCTTCTGAAACGGAGTAAAAAGGTAACTCTCCAAGACACTGTTTAATGGTTGCAATGCCACTCTCAACTTCAGAAAGTGACAAGCAATACTCTCCAATGATCCAAAGAGCACAAGAACATACACGTGAAGATCGGATCTGGTAGAAAGTGTCCAATAGCCTTGTTACTATTGAAACCCTAAGTTTAGGGTTTGTTTCAATTATCTCTCGAACAAAAACAACAACATCAACAGCTGACCCAACATTGCTGTCACCCAAGAAATCCATCAACAGGTGCACCACTGTGCTCGCAACTTCAGGGAACTTAATTGCACAAGAATGGATGGCTTGAATAAGCATCTGCCTGTATTCACCATTCTTCTCGAGCTCTCCACTCTGAGTTTTAACAACTTCCTTCTTCAAAGTAAGAACAACCTCATTGATGTTTCGGGGAGTAATAAGTTCAAGAACAATGTCAAGTGTCTTCCTCCGGATGTCAAGATTCGGGCTAGAAAGTGCCCTAAGCACATCCATGATCATATCAACCATAATCTCCCTATGAGAAGACTTGAGCTCATTCAGCCGATCAAGCACAATAAGCTTCACATTGTTGTCGCTTTGAGAAAGAAGAAGCTTACAGTAAGTGTTTGCAGCAGCCCTAATAGCAGTAGGAGCAGATGACAGAGAAACAAGTGTTCCGGCACACTCTGAAATAACTGCAGTCGAAGGCACATCCAATAAAGATGTAATGATCATTATGTACTTCCCCTTCTCACCTCGATTTGTTCTGCACACCTTTCTGATCAACTCCAATGCAACCATCTGAAGCAACTCACCCCATTCAGACACCCTGTTAACATGAGTCAAAAGGTAATTAATCGCGCGATCCTGGGCACAAGTAAAGAGCATGAGAAATGCATTCCGCTTAGCCGATTGATCCTGTTCCGTGGAAAGAACCTTCTCGATCATTTCAGGTGCATCAACCAAAAGCTGATCACCCTGTGGAAGCTTGTATATTGACATCACAGCTAATATAGCATTCCTCCTTATATACGGGTGCCGATGCTCCAAATTTTGCAAAACAGAAGGGATTAACGGCTCAATTAGTTCCGTCTCATTCAAGCGGCAAAGAAACCTCAAAGTTACACCACGAATATACTCATTTGGGTGCTGGAGGTTGTTCCTCAAATTTTGACATATCAAAATCATTTCAGGCAAGACCCTACCCTTCACATCGGTTTTGTCAATAATCTCCAAATATAGTAGCAGAAGTTTTTGGATCGTGTGGTCCTCAGAGGGCAAAACATATCTAACAATTGTAATGAAAAGCTGAGGTAGTGTTTCACCATTCAACAAAAGCATGATGGCTTTCTTCATTGCATCAATTTTTGCAGGCACGTCATTGCCTTCAAGAGCTTCCTTAATCTCATTTGCAATCGCAGGTGTTCCTTTGTCAAAGTGAATGAGCAGAGTACAAGATTTCTCCATTTCTTAACTGCTTCCAAGGAGCACATTTGGTTCATATTAATTCACATCAAGAATTTCAAATATGAGCAACATAATTAAGAACCATAGAAAATGCATAGGTGCTTTATTTCGACTTTAAAAAAAATTTCATTTTCAGAGGGAGAGAAAACAACTAAATAAATCAAGATTTAGAATGATAATTTACAATACTCCAATATATTCAAAAAAACATTATACATAACATGAGCAATATGCTTCATAAGTGTCCCCTCCCACTTTCTTCAATCCATGTGCACAACCAGTTGGCCTACCAAACTATACCAACAGCCATCTTTTCCCCACAAAAAGTTCCTTCCACTCTTTCCGTTCAACTTTTACATATCACCAGAAATGATAGTTTCCAATCACTAAAAAAATGCATTGAGACTTATGGAAATCTAAGTCCGACCTAACTTTAAAAGACTTGCTACTTCCATTATAAGCGTTCACCCGTAATTGGAGACAAAAGCATGCGTTAATAAGCCAGAGCATATTCCAATCACATCAGATCTGAAGTTATAATTCCAAACCAAAAGTAAATGAGTTTGGCTTGAAATGAATACTAGGAAACAAACAATTCATCTAATTGGTTGCCGAGAAAAGCCAGAGGGAATAGAATGTCGTAGAAGCACGGCACAAGATATTTATCATTTTCTCAATTCAGATCAATTATCAAAATGCAATCCTGAAACTACAGTATCTATGTTTGGTTTCACAAAAAAATCAGATAAAAAACCAGCCTGTAACGCAAATTAAACAGCTTCAGATCCGGAAACAAGACACAGTGACAGTATGTTTGGTTGCCGAGAAAATGTAAGAAAGGAGAAGAAAAGACAACATGCTATCTCGAACGATAAGATTTATACCGCGTGAGGGCATTCGACATTTTTTTTTTTTTAGCATAACAACATGAAAATAATGAGATTCAGACTTCAATTATCTTCTTCCCCTTTCTAGTCGAATTTATCGGCATCCAAACAGAAGGCGAATCATCAATCGACAAGATCTTTAAAAGAAGAAGAGAGCGACGAACCTTGTGGGATGACTGGATGAGACGGTTGAAGGAGAGAGTTGGAGCAATTTGTGAACTCCGGGTGCAGACTGCAACGAAATTAGATCTGAAGCGTTTGGCTATTTATACTGTAGGAATTGTTATAGGGAGCGAGCAAATTTCCTGTCTCTGTTCCCAATCTTTCTACTGTTTGCGCATTTTATCGGTTAGAGTTTTGATAAATAATTTTATAAGTTTTGTAAAGTAATTAATCACTTTATTTTATTTTATTTTTTTGACGAGTAATTAATCACTTTATTACATTAAAAAGAACAAATTAGTTTATGCATTAGAAAATTTGACATAATTCGCTACAGCGTTAAATAAGAGTGGCAAAAGTACTCTCATAGTCATTTGAATGGTTTAACCCTTCCTCAAAATTTGGTCATTTAAGAATAAATGACACCGTCTTTATAACTTTTTATTTATATGTCCATAGGATGAAAAGTGAAAAAATGATTCAAACTAATAATCACCGTTCTAAACGCTTCAAAATACGTGACTCGATCCGATTAAACTATTCTTTCATGACTCTTAAATTTGATTTATACTGATGTAACATATTAACGAATTTTATCAATCTTTCTAATGCAACAATTAATTTCTACTTTTTTTCTGCTTGCCCTAAACGAAAAACTAAAAATGACCTGCCTTGTAGTAGTTTTTGTTGGTCGGAATCTCGTTATAATAAAATGTTTTTCATTTTCTATACTCATGTTTTCTCCTTTTTTTATTTCTCTGGATAACTAGTGGTATTTTTTAAAATTGAGACTGTAGAGAAAAATGAATCTCAATGTCACGGCACTCTGTTGAAGCTTCAACAGAAACAAACATATAACAAATTTCGACTAGATTCCACATAACAGGACATAATCCCTTGCAAAAAACGACGGAAAGAAAGAGGTAATCATAAAATTAAATATTATTAACAAACAGTTTCAAATGCTATATATATATATGTATATAATTTCACGGTTTATTTCAGAAATCTCGGAAACTCATTTTTGGGTCCAGCCTTCTCCCACCACCCCGCCCTCTTCCTCTTCCAGCTCCTCTTCCTCTCATGCGCCTGGAAAATGACTTGCCATGCTTCACTTCCACAAGTGAATGAAGCAACTCATCGCAGAGAATGCAACCAACATAAAGGGTAGCTCCATCATCCAAGGGGGTCGTCTTCTTATTGAAGTCAACTTCTATGATTGTAGTGTCACAATCTGGGCATCGATCCCGAGTAGTGGAAATCCTGTGAGCACCTTGAGGGAGGAAGACAAGGCAACTGCACATATTGCAATAAAGTCTCCATTTGGGAGCACTTACAGGGTCCAGCACAAGTGTCCCGCTACATTCCGGGCAAGCACAGACTCCTTGGGCAATCACTGAATGTCGGCATGTTGGGTGCGGGCAGAGGAAGCATGGCATTCCAGCTCCCTTCCCCAACTTGCCAGCACTACTGCTTTTAGCGGCACCAAAGAGCGTATCAACACCTTCAAATGGAGGGTTATTGTAGCAGTATGGGCAGAGTGGGAATGACTTGCCTTCTGGGCCAGGCAAAGAGAAGATCAGAAGCTCAAAGTTGTCTAAAGGGCAAGAAAGTTCCTTGTACAACTGCGAGAACAAAAAAATAATAATTGGTTTCAAAACAAATATGAATATATCCAGCGAAGGATGGTAGAACAGAGCGCTAATAAATGCATGCTGGACAAAAGCAAGAACAGGTCAGTTGAGTTGAGAAATACAAGGCCCCTTCAGTGCCTTCACTCTCGGCTTTTACAACTTCCTACTGAGATTGAGAAGATTAAATGTAATTCACTTCCAACAAGTTTATTAGAGCTTATATTGAGGCTGATAATGATAAGCCATGATACTAAATCTGAATGAGTAAGAGATACCTCAAAAGCTTTACACTTCGAAAACAATACCAAGGTGGAGCAATAATTAGGTAAAGCATTTCGACTAATTTTACTACAGACTTGTTTCGGCCTGCATATCCCTTAAAACATTTCCAAAACAATATCTAGGTGGGAAAAATGATTAGTCAAGCATCTTTTGTTATGAATCCATAGTGTTCATTAATATGGCCAAACTTTACATTATATGAAACCAGCTTGTTCTATAGATTTTGGACCGAGTATAAGTTAGATATTATTAATTCTAATCACATTTTTATTTTGCACTTAAATTTCATCAGCTCAGAGTCCAAGGAACCAATACATTCAACCCAACTTTGTGTCTTGTAACATACAAGAGAGAGAGACACACAGAGAGAGGGTGGGATAGAAGGATGTAAATTTAGCTAGAGTACAAAGGCAGTATGGAAATAGTTAGAAGGTAAACCATTGTCCAGAAACCAACACTAACAGTATGTGCTTTATGAAGGAAGACCTTAGAATATACTGAAATATCTCCGCCAATCACACTAAAAAACAGGAAAAATTTTATAGATATTGAGAGGTGCATGTTAAAGAGTAAAAATTAATTCATCTAAGTAAGTAATCTTACCTTGATAGTTCCCTTTTGAGGAAGATAATAAACCTCCTCACACGTTCCACAGTACATCCGTGCTGGTTGCACAGAGATGTATTTCATGTATCGAAGGCATTTCCCACACTTGCTAAGAGCACGTCCTGAGTCAGCAAGTGGAGAAAACTGTGCTTCAAACAACGCATCCATGTTTTCAATCTGGAACAGGAGAATAACAAAAGAGAAGATATATGATGAGTTAAGCATAAGCATCGTAATTTCATAACAGTACACCAGATGCCGCAGTGAAGAATATCTAAAAGAGCATGTTCAATCTGGTGAAGGCTTGGATCAGATAAAAAAGTCATGCATCATGCACATCATTTTGATGCTTCTAGTGAAAGTCTTTGATAATTACCCACTAAACCCAAAAACTTCTACACATGATGAATTCAATATTGATAGACTTGCCTTACTGTCAGGTGAATTATTGTCAAAGATCTTTCCCCTGCTACATTATATTACAACTGGCCAACTAAATGGAAACTGAGAATAAGACTGAACATCCATGCACTGAAAATATGGGGGAGAAGGACAGGGAGGGGCTCAATGAGCTAGGCCTGTTTTGGCCTACTCTATGGACCAATAAACTTGCTCTCAAAGCCACGACTATGATATTTCTTCCTGAAAATGAGCTAAAGGTTATCAAGGATTTCAAATCAGTAAAAGTGATTTGAGTCTGCTTCCAAGCAAACGGCTTGGCAGCTTCATTTGCTCTACTGGCAGAGGGATTTTTAGAATTTGAAAACATGGTTTGAAGAGGGAGCATAGGAAGTTCCCTCATTTCTAATACTGAGGGCGAAGGAGATGCAAGACTATAACCCTTTTCAAAGAGAGTAGAGAAGACAGCATAGCTATATTCAGTACATGCAACCAATCTACTATATTCTTGTTTATCAAGATAGGAATGAAATTTAATCTCTATTTCTTGGACAAACCAAGACTGAATGTTTATAAGAAATATGACATCAACATGCACATCAAAAGTATCCCAGAAAAGCATCTAAACCTTTCCACTACTGCAATAGGCTAATTCATGAACAAAAAAATATGAAATAAGCGCAATTAGCTAATTTGAGTTACTAGTGCCCAGTCACTAACAGCTGAGGTATTGGATAGACGTTTTTGTTTGCTTGTGACTAAGAGACAGGCAGCTGTCTCTTTTAATTACTGGAGGACCAATATGGTGTTGACCCATATTTTGGTCCTTTTTGGAAGTCTTATATGCACTTTGGTGCAAACCCATGACATCCTACATCACAAAGTATGTGTTCTTATTTCAGGGTAAACTTGGTATTTCATGGTGGTCTAAGTGCTGACCTCCACAAGCAACATCTCACACTAGGTAATTGGAAAAATATCTGTAAAATATTTGCACGTATTACATATAACTTGCTTTAAAATTATACTACATTAACACAAGTTCCGAAAGGACTTGATTTTAAGAATTAAAAAAAAAAAAAAGAAAGAAAGAGGCTTTAGTCCCCTCATCGCCCTCTCTTACTCCAGATTGTCATCATGCCAATTAGACACTACTTGCATATAGAGGGCTTTGTGGAAAAGGTGATTAGTTGGATAGCTGCGTTTGTAGCTCCTTTGGTTATTGTTTTTAATGATTTTCTTGTTCTTTTTTCTCCTTCTAAATAGGCATTTCTTTTGTATATTTCCTTGTGTACCTAGGTTGTGCTCTTTAATTATATTTCGATTACTTATATATATATTAAGAAAACCATTTTTTGAGCTCTCCCTTAGTCTCTAGACTCTCTACCATGCTTTTATATTATTGTTAAACTTTCAATCTCACCAGGTTGATACGCTTCTAATGTGAACTACATTTTTTGAGAAGCTTGGGTATCCTAATTTCTGTGACGTGGAGGCAAGCTGATTTGACATCCAAATGACCTTGTTTAATCCCACTATCATACCCCACGGAGAAGAAAAGTGTAAAAAAGGAAATTAAACAATCTACAATACTTGTTTCTCTAAGACTACAACCAAAAAAGCCCTTAAATTTACATTTAATTATATATTCTGAGGTTAGAAACATTTTAACTAGAATTTTTTTTTTTCCCGTTCAGTATTCTTTACATTTTTATCAATTACCTTATCAATACATGTGTGAACTGACACATAGCAAAACTATGAGACTGCATATTATAAATTGATGATAGACATTAAATATTCAACAAATAGATACAAAAGACGTACTCGGCCCTCCCCAAGGTAAATTCACAACTCTGCCACTGACGACACATAAGCCACATTTACGCTATACCATTAAAGGGTTAGTCACAATTAAAACTCCATAGAATGACTTATCTAATCGAATTCCACCTAGTACTCAACTAATATCCCATTTTAGCACATGCCCACTCAAATCTCTAACCCTGTCAAGGCCTACACTACATTGCAGTACTCCTGTATTACATGGTGTTACTAGGTTAGCTGTAATATCATTTATCAAGACCTAGGGACACAATTGCCACTTGCCACATCTGTGGTATACCCAAAAAGAAAATTCATAATTGGATTTCTCAAGAATCACTTATACAACCCAATTCCACCTAGTACACAGCTGATGTGAGACTTAGCACATACCATACAACAACTTCACAATCCTCCAATACAATATATGAAAATAATAACAGCAAAGGATGAACTTTTCTAACCTGCTTAATAAAATAAGTGAACTTTTGCTTGAATTGTTGTAGCACATGCTGTACAACATAAAAATGATTCACTTGACCATTAGCAACAAGAGTAATCTGTTGCTCAATGAAACTGCGAATATCTGGCAAACAGAGATCTGGATCAATACATTGATAGCCTCTTATCAGGGTGATACCTAGGGCAGTTGGAACCAACTTTCTGCCAGCTTGTACCTGCAATTTGATTGTAAAGAAAATTCCAAATCTTTGAAAAGCGACATTTTTTTCTGCATAAACCTACTAAATGTCTCAAAGGAGGGAAGTTATTTAGCACAAATAAAGATTTAATAACCTGTACATAGTTGCGTTCACATATGTTGTTAATATGCACAGCTATTGATGCATCCGTGCCTATTCCATTCTTCTCCATCAGGGAGATGACCTCGCTCTCGCTGAGATAATCTGGAGGCGTGGTGCTCCCCTGTAGATTTTAGACATTTAGAGATTTACATCAAGATTTTGGTTTTAGATTTTCAATTTTTTCATTCTCATTTTATGTCCTAGACAATAGCATCATCCTTTCCTTAAAGGAGATGCAGCAATTTGAACAGAATTGGGTAATTGAAAGTTTGATACCTTGAATTGAGAGTTTTTAATCTTTGGGAGGTAGTGTCAAAACGAGTGGAAGTTCAAGGAGGTTTTTTTAAGTTTCCTCAAAAAAAAAAAAAAAAAAGAAGAAGAAGAAGCGACATATATAATTAAATCCAAGAGAGGGTGAATATAAGACATCTTGAATTTCTCACATCTCAAAAAATAAAAATAAAAACAGACATCGAATACACTGAAAAATGTGAAGCATAAAGTTTGAACAAATAAAAATTGTGTAGAGGATAAAATCCCTACCTCATATAGCTCCACTTTTGAAACTTCTATCTTCTCTCCTTTCATAAAGCGAGGAAGATTTCTCTCATTTACTCCCAACCATGGCATAACAGATGTAAATCCTTTGACTGTAACATGCTGCCCAGTGCAATGGAAGGATTCTCCACCTATTGAAAATTCAACCTTTGTCCTGGAATAGATTAAAAGAATAAATTGATTATTTCAGCTTCATACATCAAGTGTAGTTAAGAGGGGAAACTTTTCCTTAAGTACGCAAAGCTTTGAACCTAGAAGAACATAAGCAAATTAATCATAAAAGAATAGAGAAAGAAACAAAAGACCGAAAATAGAAAAAAACTAGATGCTACAGTTAAAAAGAGAGGGAGAGAGCAAGCAGTGACCATGTGTCAATTACCTCACGAATTCATGTTAAACCACAATAAATTACCCAAAACAAGAACCAAGGCTTAATATGAGCCCAAGCTTTGACATCTCATGCACCCTTGGAAGTTTAAAATGTAAGTTATTCAGCCTTTGTTCATCTAATGATACATAAAATACAACTAATATAATTTTTCATCCCTATACGAACACATGCACACACATATACACTTTTTCTAAATGAATATATTTTTGAACTATTCTCGCTTGTTCTCAAACCTTGTTCATGAAACAAATAAAGTTGAGCTTAGCCTTGATCAAGCTTAATCTTGTTTAATTATTACATAAAGGGTTATGTTAACGGGTGCACTAGGGGCTCCCGATATGAAACAATAGATGTTCCACTATCAACTTATTTTCCCAAAGAAAAAACTGTGCCCTCTACACAATTTAATGTCATCTTTAATTTTCAAAAGTGACCAAAATGTCCTTTAATATATCTACTCTGTCAGATCAAATAGCTTTCGACCACAGGCAATATTCAAACCAAAAAAAAAAGTCATTGAGAGGCTGTTAGAATCATATCGTTGATCATGTTAGAATCAGCATCCAAATCTTCTTGGATCTCTCAGAAGAAAGGGCAAGCCCAGCAAACAAAAAGGATATTAAAAAAAATTAAGCTGAATAAGCAACAATGACTTTTCTGCAAATCTCCTAGAGCCCAGCAAGACTGATTCTGCATTCTAGGGCTTGCATTCGGATCTAGTGGAGATGAAGTCATTGAGAGGCTGTCTTGGGACAAGAAGAAAGGTCAAGACGAATCAAGAGGACAACATGAAGGAGACAATTATTTCTCTTTCAATACTCCTCCACACTGATAGTCATTGTTCAGAGAGTTTTGATCATTTTGAAGAAAAGAAACATCAATAGTAACCAAAGTGGTATAATCTTCAACTTTCTCAAGTGAAGAACATGTCCTTTAATATAGTTTATTTGTCAGATCAAATAATTTAACCAACAGGCAATATTCAAAACAAAAAAAAAGAACCACAAAATATTTTATGGGCAATCATGTCAGCTACGGCATCCGAACCTTCTCTCTATCTCTCATCAAAGAATAAGCTGAGCAAACAAAAAAAGGAAAACAAAGTAAACCACAACGACTCCGCAGCTGATTTCTACAAATCTCTTACAGCCCAAGGACAAGACCAATTCTGTGTCCCAGGGTTTTTCTTGGGATCCAATGAACATGAATTCATTGAGGGGTTGTGTTGGAACGAGAAGGTGAAAAAGGATGAAGAGAAGAACATGAAGGACCCTCTGTTATTTGGCGTTGAACTACTCCTGCACACTGATGGGTGCGGTTTTAAGAGTCTTGATTATTTTGACAAAGAAAATTAGTATCTCCAACTAATTTAGGCTAGGTAAATCTGGGTATGTGCTGACTATCTCTGCATCTCCTTTTGTCTTGAAATCCTTTTCCTGTATGCATAGAAGCAAAGGTAGGCTGATAGAAAATTTGTTTTTCTTCATGAGACTGTTTTCTATCATTATGCATTATAAGTAACAGCTTAAGGCTACATTTGGCACACTGAAATGATGATTCCATAGGAATGGGTATTACCAGGAATATAAGAAACTGGAATAGAATGACCATTCCTATTCTTTTGTTTGGAAACAACACAAGAATGCCCAAATTTTTAACTAGAATTGAATTATATTTTGCTCAAATTTCCTAAAATACCCTATCTTTAAAAATGATCTTCCAAAAAAAGTCTTTATTTTTTTATTTTGCTAGGCAAAAACAAAAAAGAATGTTCAGATGGGTGGTTGACCACCTCCAAGGCGGTGTTGGCCACCCCAATAAAAGCACAGGGTGTCGTCGCACCACCATTGTTGCCAATCGAGGGTGGAGTGTGCTTTTGTTCAAGCGGCCGACCACCCTATGGAGACCCTTGTTTTCCCAAAAAATAAATAAATAAAACAAAACGCTTTTTGGGGGAAAAAAAAAATTAGTGCAATTCTATTCCCCCAGGAATAGCTATTTCTCTCCTTTTTGGGAGGAATGGCTATTTCTCAAAATAAAATAGTCATTCTTGTGGAATGGTTATTCCCAAGAATAATAGACAAACCAAACGACAAGAATGGTTATTCTATTCCTGGACCAATTTATGATGTCTACCAAACGTGACCTAAACCTTTAATTCAGATATTTTTTATTATTAAGACCTGCTGACTGGTTATTGATGGAAGTTCTCCCTTTGGAAAACACAAAACAGGTTGATAGAGGGGATTTTATTTCTTCTAAGAGCACCCAGTAACAAAATACATATTGGGAAAAATAAGCTGTTATCAAAAGTTGGCCTTCAAGCTTCAAGGCATGGCTCATTTGCAGTCCTAAGAAAAATGCCTTCTAATGAACTAAGACAATAAGCTGAAACAATGAACAAAAATGACAAAATATATCTTTTTACCTTACATACTTGCAGTCAGGAGACACAGTCCCTATAAAGTGTTGACAGACATACTGGTATAGCCTCCAGGCATCTCTGCCTAGCATATCCTCTGTTGCTGACTGCATTGGGGTAATAGGAGGATGGTCACCTGCATCTGTTCCAACTCGTGGTTTATGAAACCCATCGGTGAGTAGTCTCTGCACATCATTGCCATATGTAGGGTTGTTTGCTAGTGCACCAAGTGTGCCTTTAAACTCAAATGAAGAAGGATAGGCTGTGCTCTCTGTACGTGGATAGCTAAAGAAGCATAGAAAAATAATTAACAGTCCTTTTAACAATAAACAATTAAGGGACTAATAATATGCTGAAGACATGGAAATTATTAAGACATTGCAGCATATAAAATCCTATTTCAAGTAGAAGAGATATCATACACATTGTTTCCTTTCCTTTATTTTCCTTTTATTAACCAAACATATCACACATTGTTTCCTTTCCTTTCTTTTCCTTTTATTAACCAAACTGTGGATGGTCAGTTTCCTAAATTCTATGATGAACGTCCAAACAAGAAAAAGGACGGTAAATATCCCTCTTCTCTCCATTCCTTCACCTAAGAACAGATCTTATCTTCTCCTCGACTGTTCATCAAGAACTCACAAACATAGTAAATTTTCTTATGGCAGAGAAGGAAAAGTATCAATTATAATGAAAACTACTATGAAGACAATTTTATACATGCAAGGATAATAAGTGAACAATCCTAACACTCTATATATCAAGAAATATATAAGACCTGATTGTGTGCACACGAGTGTGCGTGAGAGAGAGAGAGAGAGAGAGAGAGAGAGATGTATTCAATTTTTTTTTTTTCTTCCAGTGTCGAGACAAATAAGTTCCCGTCTTTCACTTCCAGAGCATGGAGTTAGATTTACAGCCTCCAACATAGAACCAGGAAAGCATATAACCTATGGAGCATGGACATAGAGAGCACAGGATACAACTTGGCAAGGACACAGTATTTCTTCGATTGAGGATTTCAGGAATGAAATACAATATTAGTATTGGCTTTTGAGCTTTTGGAAAACAAGAGCAAAAGTGTTAATGAGGGATCCCAACAACGTTTAATTTTGAAAACGGGTCATACTATATATAAGAAAAGTGTCTTAAATGAGGGTCACAATAATATTAGAGCCACAGACAATATGAGTTCCCAGCTGACTCTAACAGAAGAATAGAGCGAGAAAGATTGACCAACAAATAGATTACTAAAAAAGACGGCAACATCAAAGATGAGAACTACAGTTCTAACATGCTTCATGAATATATTTAGACGTTGATGGTGCATAAAGTAACAAATAATTTCAGAGCCCTTGGTTCAATTCTTTTGGCTTTCAAATTTAGAATTTTATTAGATACATAATGCCAAGTTAACCACCACCGCCACACCCCACCCCCCCACTCCCAGGCAGGCGGGTAGGGGGAAGGCATTTAAATAGGCAGGTGGCTAGGGTTTGACTGATTCACAAGTTTCTTGCGACTCATGCATAGCACAAAATTTTCCGACAAGATGAGTTAACAGTAAACCTTCAACTAGCCAAAACAATCTATTCTGAAAATTATGGTATATAAATGGTGTTTTTCAGTACTTAAAAAGGATTTGTATCCACATAAACAGAATCTCCAATGAACAATTTTAAGAAATCATATCCACATTAGAAAAAATGTCGTGACTCAGGCACATGCTAATAATACCTATGCGATTCTCTTAAAAGTTAGAGACATAATCGGGCTCTCTGTATCACTTATATAGCATAATTCGATCAAATATACAGCCAATGTAGGATGCAACGCAAACCTATGTAATGCTTTCACAATCTGATCTAGGATACCAGTCTCTCCCACTCAAATTTCTGACCCTTCACTCAAGCTGTGATACAGAGCTCTCGAGCTAAATTAGCCTACCATTTGTACAATCCAAAGATACGCTAGCCACATCTACACATTCTCATATTCTGATTCTTGTGGTAGCAAAGCCAACATGGTAAAATTGTATGTCTCCGATATTGTGAAGGCATTGCCTAGGCATGCACTATGTTATATTGGTGTATACAAGGTGGAACTTGTTTATATAAGTCAGTGCTGGGAGACCCCACTGTAACATTCTTTTCGGATATCATGCAAATGTAGCATGCCTAAGCAATGAAAAATGGTATCAGAGCCAACTTGGTAATGCCATGAGACTCAAGGCACTATAGGGTAACGAGGATTCCCTTAACAACAAAAGTAGGGATAATTATGATACATTATAATGTGTAGATTCAATTGTGAGTGAGCATTGCACAAGCATATAGAGTCCTGCATTGGACCATGTACTAGGTCAATATGAGCTATATAAATGATACCTAATCAGAGAGCTCTAATTGCGACTAATCTTTTTGGACATCGCACAGATGTAATGCATCCTTGGGTCGCAACAAACAAAATCTCCACTAATCCAACAATGCTTTTACAAGCCTCATGTAGTAGTTGATGCAAACCAACAACTTTCAAACTTTGATAATCCAACTAAAGAGTCTCTAATCATAACAACCAATAATGTGATAACTGGGAAAAGATATAAACCAAACAAAATAATTTTTTTCGTTATAGGTATAAACCAAACAAAATAATATCAATGGTAAAAAGATTATTAAAAGACCTGATGAATCCTTGAGTATACAAGCGTTCAGCCATTTGCATAGCCATTTGTGGTCCAAAGCCAAGTGCACTTGAAGCAACCTGGATAAATTAAGGCAAGGTACTTAAATCATCTCAAGGATTAAATTGTACGATAAAGTCATATAAACTGATTATTGAAGTCAATTCAATAAAAAATCTCACATTGAAATAAAGAAGCACAAGTGTATAGATTAAAAAAGGGAATAACGAATTCTAGGGTTTGTTTTGGGCCCAAGAATGTCTCTCATCTTTAAATTCCAACAAACTAATCAGAGTGGCTGCTTACAATTTCTTTAAAATGTATTTATAACTTAGAACATAACCCTAGTGTTACCTAATCATTGAAAAGATTTTATTACCCTTACTTAAGTGACTCACAGGACCCCTTTAAAAGACTTCAAATAAAAAAAAAAACAAATGGTACTTGACTGAAAATAAGAATTAAAACAAGATTCAATACTCCTGCATCATTGGTCCAGCAGGAAAACCCATTTATCATACAAGTGCAGCAAACATGATGAAAATAATTGAACAATATCATATATTTGGGCTTTCCTCAACCTCCTAGATTGTGAGACCGCTAATATGCCCTCAAATATCATTGAATCAGGTGTGTGTATATATATACATGTATATGTGTATGTACTTATGTATGTATATGTGTGTGTGTGTTGCAGCCAAATAACTCAAGCTCCTAACTCCACCTACCTTCCCATTGTCCACACCAAGACATGGCTGAAAAATTATACATTCTTATTTCCTCCATAACCTAGGACAGAATTGAGTATTTAAGTAAAAGAGCATGTTTAACGTGAATATTCACTCATGCTGAACCATTCATTCAACAAGGCAACCTTTGTTTCCATGTACTATAGTAATCAATCTCTAGCTCTTTTCCTTGTAAAATACTTGTTGCGTATCTATCTCATCACTTCAAATACATTGATATGCACAATTTAACATTAATGTCAACTCAAATGGTATTAGATCATAACAAAAGACAAGTCAATCTACAATTTTTTTCTGACCTTCAGAAGATTCACCGTATTAAGACCAGAAGGACGACTTTTGCTTTCCTGTTTTTCTGATATTTCAGTAACTTCTAAAATTCCATCTTCCATTACCAACTTTTGAAACATCGTAGCGACCTGCAATATGCAGAAGTATGAGACGGACTATCATTGCCGAGAAAAGTTAAGAAAGAGTACTGCAAGGCTAAAGCAAATAAGGTCTCACATCTTCATCGAACAACTTGTTACGCTCCCATTCTAGCTGAAGTTCATAACCATTTTGTATTATGTAAGGTCGCAAAACCCAAAACTTTTCCGGCTTAAAAGTAGTTATTTGCAAATAGCGCTGTACACAAAACCCTAAGGTGGGAGTTTGGCATGGTCCATAGCTGAAACAAACAATTCATAAGCATGAGTTATGGATTAATGAAATTAAAAGCAAAAGTAAACAACCTCTCACAAATTTTGTATCAGTCATCAATTAGTTAGGATAATGTGATGATTTTGTTGACCAGCAAAAGCAAATAGAAACATAAACTGGTGTATAACTGAAAGCCCTAGGGCTAGTCAAACTGGAATGATAGTCCGTTTATGTTTCTGGATTCAATGTTTTATATTAGAATGTCTAGTCAAACTGAAATTTTCATATTTTAACCAACATTCTGAAGAAACATGAGTTTTCCTGACATTCACCTACGTCAAAACAAAAAGCATAAGTGCCCAAAGGCAAAGGGAATATATGATGTTAGATATATAAACTACAAATTAAAACATGAGACAGAGAGAAGAGAACTAACGAGATGACTCTAGAGTCGAGATTCCCATATTTTCCCTGGAAATAAGTGGTCTGAAATCGTGTAAAGGCAACTCCAACTTTCAAATCTACCTCTTGCCGAGCATCTACTGCCAGTGCCTCATTTCTATTGGGTTCAACAAGGTTATCCATAGCCTTCAAAATGTCTTTGTCTAACACAGAAGAAAACCGTGCACGATAAACCATTCTTCTAGGTTCCTTAGTATGAAAGCCAGTGCACTCAATAACTGCAAAAAACAATTAATTTTATTTCCAGGTCTCAAAATGCAGGTCAATGTTTCAAACACCCTCAACATCACATACTTGGCCTCATATTGTTAAAGATTAAGATTTAGTTATTGAAACAAGAAAATTGTAATTGTAATCAATCACATAAATTTGCATGAGAGAGAGAGAGAGAGAGAGAGAGAGGCGGGGTTGGGGTGGGGGAGGTTGGGAGGCAAGAGTTACCTTCAAAGCATATATTTTCTCCTTCACGATCACAATCCAACCATAAGACCAAATGACCACAGCCACGAGCTTCTTGACTTAAATGCCTACAAATATGAGCCTTATACAAAGAAAACTTGTCAAAATTATTGCAAAAGAAGGAAAGTATGCACAATCCAAAACAACCTGGAAAATGCATTATACTTAAACAAACAACAATTTATAACTTTAAATTTGACCCACATTAACAACTATATGCAGATAGAACCTGGTAAGGGTTAAAAAGTTTCTTTGGGTTGAGGTGGCTAGTTGGCTCAGCTAGTAGAACCTGCTTTTGGGGTTTTGGGGGTGTGTTTTTTGCTTTTTTCTAGTTAGGTGTTTCCTTTTGTATCCTCCTTATGTACTTAAAGGCACCTCCCGCTTTTAAAAAAATTTGTCAATTACTTATCAAAAAAATTACCTAGAAGGCAATAATGTGCTACAAAAGCAAAGCTTAAAAGTTTAATTATATAATGCACTAAAAAAGATCAAGCATTTGCAAGAGATGACAACTGGTGCATGCTGGTAGACATGAAAACAGACATGGATGCATCCATTCATCCTAGTCAGAAAACATTTGTATGGAGAAACACTCATAACAGCATCCTGAAGTTCCAAGCACTATATAATATAACGCATCACATATATGCATAGTTCTGTGATACTGTCATACAAAACAAACAACAGTAAATATAACTCAATTTTCACAATTTCATATAATGCAGCTTTTACATATTTATCAACAACATTAAACCGTGTAAAAGGTTCTGCCAACTACTGCAAGAGCTTTGGTTTTGGACAACAAGGGAACTTTTATTCCAACCTCTCCTGTTAAACTTGTACAAAACTTCCAGAAAAAATTTGGGGGAAGAAACAAAGAAAAAAAAAACACATGTAGAGAGAGAAAGGAACTGCAAATAGAAAGGAAGGTTCAAAAAACTATACCTTAGGGTTTGATTCTGTCTTAGTAATTGGTGCATGGAAAAGATCCAATGGGTTAGTGACTGTCCAATCTTGGTATTTTGCTGGAAAATCTACACTAGATTCAGACAAAGAGAAAACAGGGCATTGAAAAATCCAACCACAAGTTATAAAGACGTGCAAATGCATGAAAATTCATATCAAATAAAATTTAAATAATTCAAAAGCAGTAGTGAATTGAAGTGATATCTTTATAGGAGATTAAAAATACTACTTGTAGCATTTGCAAAGTGATGCAGCCAACAAGCTTTGATTTCATGTTTATGGGTGTCTTTAGTATTTCTTAAAGTTCTAGCAAATTATTAATTAATCTAATTTTGGGGCAGCTAGGCTATTAAGTATTTTCTTTTGCAGTTGCCCTAAATTTAAGACAGTCAAGAGTCTTTATGTGAGTCAATAAGTCTCAACTGACTTTTGACTGCTTGCTCTTGAAAATAGAAGTAATTGTTATGCTAGTTGTCTCTAGAGTCTTAAAACTAGGAGACAATTATTATGTGATGTTGAGCTATATAAATAAGTTCTGAAACACCGTAAGGCAGACTTTCTGATAAAACAAACCTATTGCAGAGAATTAGGGTGTATTTGTTAATGTGTTTTGGGGAGTTTTTTTTTAAAAGAAAAAAGCATTCTAACATGACATGATGGTGAAAATAATGGTGAAAAAAGTATTTGTTAATGTGTTTTGGGGAGTGTTTAATGTTTTGAGTTGTTTGTTAATATTTTTGTTTTGAGAACAAAAAACAGAAGATGGAAAACAACAATTTAAACAAACATAGCCTTATTCTCTACATCCCTACTTTGGGTTTGTGTCTTTCCATCTACTTCCTCTTCCTTTCTCTTTATTTGCTCTAAATCAGTTTCAACAGTCCTTAGTGTGCTGTAAACTGCCTCTTTTGGAATCAAAGCTAGTGGGATTGATTATAGCGTGTTTTCTGTGGTTATGGCTGGTCGAGGACATGACAGACAACCTACGGTGCCTCTGATGTTGAGCAATTGAAGAGACAGTGAAGTATCAAATAAACTTTTCCTTTTTTGTTGACGGATTTGAGAGAATAATGACCTGAAAACATGCCCAATAACTGAGGTGACTTTAAAACTCGCATGAAATCCATGAAAAATTCCATCAAACTCGTGGACATCTGTGCTGCCCCTTCTTGTCGACATCTGTAGCATCCAAATATTTGCCTTGAGTGTCAACAACACTTGAAATTCAATAATAAAAACAAAAGCATTTAAAAAAAAAAAAAATTTTAAAAAAACAGTAGTTCTGAAATGGTTCAAATGCATAATTATATAGAAGAAATTACTATTTATCACCAAATTTCGCAATTACCAAACAAAAAAAAAATTGTACCAAACCAGTTTTTCATGGTTAACAAAATAGGAGAAAGGAAGAAAAAAATAGCTGTGTGTAAACAATGAGATGTTGGGTATCTGAAAGTCTTATTGGCGTCCAAACAGAGCCTTAATTGAAGTTAGGGTTTCTGAGCGTGAACCAACAAGCAAGAGAGAGATAGAGAGGAGAATACTTGGCCACGGGAGAGTGCGGAAGCAATGGAGAGAGCGATGCTGGGCTTCTCAGCCACCTGCAAACAAGATTAAAGAGAACAGTAATAAGAATCTACAAAACCACATAGTAACAATTAACAAAGAAGATATTTAAACTGGTCTTCCAACCATGAGAACTTTCTGTTGAGCCATTTCGCCGGTGACTGCACCGATGAAAAGAGAGAGGTGTTTTTCTTCTGTTTTCTTTTGGCCGTGTCTCTGGCCAAGGCGCTACTAGGCTTTTGAACGAAGTTTCTTTCCTCTTTTTCTCTTCTTTTTTTTTTTTTTTTTTTTTTTTTTTTTTTTTTTTGAAGAACAACACCAAGCGAAGAGAACTACAAAAGGCAACCAGGGAGGTGATCCGCTCCACTGACTGAAAAACTAAAAAGAGAGGAGATAGTAGCGATGGGAATGCTGCCAGAATGAGATCTGGCTGCGGCCCAGCGTGCCAAATAATGGGCACAGAAGTTAAAACTTCTATTGATCTTCTGAGCTTTCCAAACGGAAGACTCAGGAATGGAGTCTAAAGAGTCTAAAACGATAGAAGAGATCCTCCAATCTCTAACAGAATTTGGATTGTTGAGGGCATGAACCACCACTTCAGAGTCACCTTCAAGGATGAACTGAGGAAGAGATAGAGCCGCCGCTATTGAACAAGCTAGTTGAGCTGCACGAGCTTCGCCGACATTAGGAGAGCAAGGTGGGCCAATCTGAGAAGCCATGTGGAGAATCTGACCCTTTGAGTCACGACAGACCACTGCTTGAGCCGAGAAAGAATCTCGGATAGCTGTGTCAAAATTAATTTTGATCCAAGGTGGTGGTGGCGGAGACCAATTCTCTGATTGAACCGGGGAAACGGAATGCCAAGCATGGAAATGTTCGAGAGAAACCTTATTGATGTGCATCGCCACAGACCGAGCATCGAATGAGAGATTTTCATGTAGAGCTTTGTTTCTGTAAAACCAAAGAATGTCACAAGCCACAGAAGCGAATATTTGGAATTTGTGCTTGTCCCTTGATGGAATACCAAGAGATCGATCTGGAGAGATTATAGCCGTTACCCATTCAATCATAGAGGAAAAATGGAAAACCGTTGAATCTAGGGGCCAGAAAGATAGACGCCAAACCACTCGGGCAAAGACACAGTCAAAGAACAGGTGGGAGAGGGAGTCCGCTGCCGCCTTACAGAGTGGGCAAAGGAAGTCAGAGATGGGGAACAGGAGCCCTAGACGCTCCTTAGTCGGGAGTATGTTCCAAGCAATTTTCCACACAAATAATCTAAGCCTATCATTGAGGTTCAGTTTCCAGATAGACTTCCAGAAGTTGGAGGAGACAAGGCCGGAAGAGGGGCTGGAAGCTGTGATGAGGCTGTAGACCGATGAAGTAGAGAACACTCCTGAGGTAGCTGGAGTCCATATGAACTGGGTGGTAGGGTCTGCAGAGATTCGGATCTTGAGGATTTCATGTGCCGATGAGGAATCAAAGATAGCATGAATTGTTGAGGCCTTCCAGCTGGGACCATCAGTGTTGATAAGATCCATAATCTGAAGAGAGGGCATGGATCGGTTGAGAGGATATTTGGGGAGCGGCCTGAAGGAGGGAATTGTGGGAACCCAGTTCGAGGTCCAAATGGGAGCAGAGGAGAGCCGAGCAACTCTTAAACAAGCCCCAGCCGCAATGATAGGTTTAATCTTCTGAATGCCTTGCCAGAGCCAGGAGGCTGTAGATGATGAGGGAGAGGAGAGGAAGTCCCCATATTTTATGTACTTTCCATGTAGTTGCCGAACCCAAAGGCAATCAGCTTGTGAAAGGAGCTTCCAACCGAGCTTGGCTATTAGAGATAAATTAAAGTCATGCATCCTCTTGAACCCTAGGCCTCCCAAGTGTTTGGGGGAACAAATGGAGCTCCAAGATTTTAAGGAAAGATTCCGAGTGCGACTGACTGGGAAGCCCCACCAGAAATTCTTGAAAGTTCTGTCTAATAGGCTAGAGAGAGAATTCGGAAGCAGAAAGGTGCTCATAGCATAGGCTGGAATGGAAGAAGCCACCGATTTAATGAGTACTGAACGTCCAGCCTGGGATAGAGTTTTCGCTCTCCAGCCTTCAATTTTCCCTGAAACTTTGTCCAAGATATCTCTGAAATCAGCAGTTTTTGATTTGCCAAAAAAGATAGGCAAGCCGAGATATTTAGCAGAAGACAGCGACCTTTGGTAGGGTAAGATACCCCGAATGCTATGAGCGACAGAGGGCTCCGTATTTTTGCTGAAGTGGATAGACGACTTAGAAGAATTGATAGTTTGGCCTGACCAAGAGCAGTATTGATCTAGTACCACCTTGACCGAGTAAGCCTGAGCCGAAGTAGCCTTAGTGAAGAGAATGAGGTCGTCGGCAAAGAGAAGATGGGAGACAGGGGGACATGACCTTGCAATTTTGATGCCACTGAGGAGGCCCTGAGATTCTTGACGAGACAGAAGCCGAGATAAGACCTCCGATCCAAGAATAAAGAGGAAAGGAGAGAGCGGATCCCCTTGACGAAGTCCTCTTTCAGGTGTGAAGTGACCAAAGGGGCTACCATTGAGCATAATGGAGAAAGACGGAGAGGTAATGCACAAGCGTATCCAATTAATCCAAGTGGAATGAAAACCAAGCTTGGATAGAATAGCGAGAAGAAAAGACCATTCCATTTTGTCAAATGCTTTTTCCATATCAATCTTGATGGCCATGAGCCCACCCCGACCTCGTTTAGAATTAACAGTGTGAAAGAGCTCATGCGCCATAATAGAGTTATCTTGAATAGACCTGGAGGGCACGAACGCCGATTGATGAGGTGAGATAAAGCGATGGAGGAGACATTTGAACCGGTTTGCCAAGAGTTTGGAGATGATCTTGTAGATAATATTGCAAAGGCTAATAGGCCGGAACTGATGAACAGAGGAGGCTCCCAGTAATTTAGGGATGAGAACAATAAAAGTATGGTTATGCAGCTGATGAAGTTGATTATTGCCAAAAAAATCCCAAACCGAAGATAGAACCACATCTTTAACAGTGCTCCAATGGGTAGTATAAAATAAGGCAGTAAATCCATCGGGTCCTGGAGCTTTGGTGGAACCCATTTCAGAGAGAGCCGAAAAGATTTCAATTTCTGAAGGAAGAGCACATAAAGAGGTATTGTCATCCATAGTAATGCAGCCGTCAAAGAGCGAAAGAAGATCGTCATCCAGAGCGGACTGAGAGGAGGTGAAGACATTCCTGAAATGAGAAATAAAGCAGTTGCCAATCTCCTGTCGATCGGAAGACCAAGAGCCAGAAGGGAGCCTGAAAAAGTCAATAGCATTGCGTCTCCGTTTAATAATCGTAGAAGTATGGAAGAATCTAGTGTTCAGGTCCTTGCAAGTGAGCCATGTTTCTCGGGATTTGTTACGCCAGAGAGCTTCTTCTTGAAGAAGGAGACTGTCCAGAGCAGATTGAAGGGAAAGTTCCAAGTCGAAGGAAGAAGATGTAGGAGGAGCCTGTTGAATAATATCTAGCTGTTGCAATAAATTGGCCAGTTTTGCCTGAATATTTCCAAAGTGAGTTTTGTTCCAATGTTGCAGTGCCTTAGTGGTATAAGAGAGATTAGCCGCTAAATTGAGTTGCGGAGAGCCCGAGAGAGAATTCTTCCAAGCTTTAGAGACAACTGAGCGACAGGTGGAATCATAGGTCCAAAATTCCTCAAAGCGAAAAGGGCGAGGTAGATATAAGTTTGAAGGTGCCGTGTCCAGTAGAATAGGATTGTGGTCCGAAGACTGGGCAGGCAAATGGCGAACCGTGAATTTGGGAAATAGATGAACCCATTTAGGGTTAGCTATTCCTCTATCCAGTCGTTCCTTAATTAATTGGTCCCCTCGCCGCCTATTGGACCATGTGAAGGGGTTACCAGAGAAGCCTAAGTCAATCATACCAAGTTTATCCATGAAACAGCGAAAAGCGTCATGTGAAGAACAAGCATAAGGCCTACCTCCAAATTTCTCAGATTGCGACAAAATCACATTAAAGTCCCCTAAGCACATCCATGGCATAGAGTAATCCATACAATCATACAACAGAGATTCCCAAAATAGAGGCTTATTGATTTTTTCCGGCGGACCATATATACAAGAAAGTAACCAAGGAGAGTCGGGGGGGTCAGAAAAGCACCAAGCATTTATTATATTTACAGAAACCGAAAAGCATTCAATATTCACACCATGACGCCATGCTAACAAAAGGCCTCCTTTAGATCCGGAGGGGGGGACATGCGTCAAATTATAGTAACCAAGACCATTCAAAAGTACAGAAGCAGCGGAAGGTTGCATTTTAGTTTCAGACAAAAAAAGAACATCTGGAGAGTGTTTCCGGATCTTACCCCGTAAGCTACGAATTGCAGAGGCACGGGATAACCCTCTGCAATTCCAAGCAAGGAACTTCATGCATGAGGAGGAGGCCTGTCAAGGCGCTCCTCCTGATTTTCTGGTGTCTGCAGAGTGAGAGAGGCTGGCTGAGATGCCAAGTCAGCAGTGGAGGCCCGACGACGTCCTCTAGGAGACCGCGATTGCCGCCTGGTGTTGCTGGAAAAACCTAGCACAGAGGCTGAAACAGGACAGCCGGTTCCTGGAGTAGCCGTAGGAGCATCATCCTGGGGAATAGGAGCTGTGGCCTCAGGTGCAAATGTCACTGGTGTAGGCAATAAACCGGAGAGCTGCCCCTGAAAATGATGTAACGGTTGCTCCATAAAATCTTGGACAGGGCCACTGGATGGGGCGGCATGTTGGAGCTGAGTGAGTGCAAACGCAGCAAGCTCCAGTTGAGAGAGAGGATCAAGGTCAGCTGGGTGAGCATATCTCAATTTTTTCAGCTTGGCCAGTGGAATGTGATCATCGTCCTCATCAGCCCATTTCATTTTTCCTTTCCCCCTAGTCTGTGCAACCAGACTAGGGGTAGTGACCATAGAGACAAGGTGAGGTGAAGAGAAAGGCGGTTTGGCCGGAGGAGTATGGTGGGGGTGGATATCATCTTGAGGGCTGGCAGGGGAAGTGGAGTAGCTGGCCGAATGAGAGGGTAAGGCAGAGGAGGGTGCCGAGGTGTCTAAGAGAGGAGAGTGGGACGGTATGGTGGGCAGTGGAGCCGTGTGGGAGTGGCGGTCAGTTGAGTAGGGCATGAAGCGGGATGGGCGATTACTAAGAGGCTTGCTCCTGCGTGAAGAAGTGGGGGAAGTGCCATACGGGTCAGCTGAAGGATAGGTGGCTGGCTGGGCTTCAAATGACAGCTTGGGCTTTGGGAGTGTTTGTGAGAGAGGAGGGCTGAAAGGGTGTAGATGGAAGGGAGGTGGAGGCCCAACCAAGTTGTGGCCCGTGGTATTGTGAGCCCAGGAGGAGAGAAACTTATTAAAAAAACCTCTTGTGTTCTGATTGGTCTTGATAGGTGGCAGGAACTGGTTAGTTGAGTTTGAACTAGGAAAGTCAAGTGGTAATGGTGGGTTTCGGTTGGAGTAGGCTGAGAGGAGTGGGTAGCATGTGGGGTCATTAAATGAATTGTACTGAGGAGATATATTATCAGATTGAGGGGAGAAAAAGTGTACCCGATTTGTGTCGTGTAGTGAGCAAAGAGCTTGGGCATTTGAGGATTTCTTCCAACGGATGTGAGACGTGGCAGCATGGGGGCCTAGGATGGAGGCGTGTAAGAGCCGTTGCTGAGCTGGAGATACAGGAAAATCAGCAAGATCTAGAACCAGATCAGGAGAGTCCACGTGTTGAGGGGCCGACGCCTGAGAAGCAATCAGCTGTGGGGGAGCATTTGTGAGCTCGTCTTCACCAACCTGCTTGCCGAGAAGAAGAGGTACCAACTGAGATGGTTGCTTGCTTGCAGAGGAGGAGGCCTGAGAAGGTCCAATGCCACTTGGGGAATTGCCTACCGAAGTCGCCGAAGAGAGAGCAGAGTCGGAGTCCTCTGAGTGAACCGAGGCAACCAACTTTGGCCCGTTGGAGGAGCTTGGTTTAAGGGAAATGTTGTATTTTTCAGGTGGAACCAAGGTCTGAGGAGCAGGACAGGAAATTTTTTTATGCCCAATCAGCCCACAAGCAACACAATAGTCATCCAACCTCTCATATTTGAAGGCTATCCAATGATGGTCCAAACCGAGCTCCGGACGTGTGATGTAGAAGCCCGGCACTAGAGGCTTAGAAGTGTTGACATCAATCTTAAATCGAAGGTATTGACGGCAGATTAAATCCCCAGAAAAAGAGTTATCAAGTTCAAGAAAGTCCCCAATACCTTTGCCTATCTTAATAGCATTTCTAATAGTCATATACTGATGGGGTAGATTGTGAACTTGAATCCAGAAGGGGCAGAAGAGAAGCTGTACTTCATCCAAGGCAAGGGCAGCAGGCCACGGCTGAAGAAGTAGGAGAGCGTTTCTGATATTCCAAGGGCCGAGAGCCATGATTCTCTTAAAAACCATCTCATTCGGGACCGTGAATAAAAACTTGTGTGAGGAAAGAACCTCAATGGTGAAAGGTGCCGCAAAGCTCCAAACCGAAGTGAGCGTCTGCCTAACTTGATGAGTGTTTGGAGGTTTGAGTGATAGGAGCTTACCCAGAAAAGGAAACCCCACCTTCGACGTTGTATGTTCTGCATGGAGTTCCAGCTGGACTGGGTTGTCCCACCCCAGTGCTTCGGTCTCGTCGATGAGCGCTTGCATGTCCTCACTAGACGACATGGGTAGTGCTTGTCGCCTTCAGGAATAACAACTTGAGGGAAAGTCACTGATGGGGCCAGAGGATAAGTAAAAAGGTGTAGGGAGGGTAGAAATAAAAGGGAAATAGAGATAGAAGAAAGGAGGAGTGATGGTGATGGGGGGGTTGAGGACGGAGAGTGGAAAGTGAAAGCGGGAGGCTAGTCACAGAGAGGTTCCATTGGGTATGTGTTTCGTGTACTTTTTAATGTGTCTAGCATCTCACTATACTTTTTCTTTTTCTTTTTCTATTTCATTCAGGGAAGGAAAAATGGGAGATTTAATAATGGCCAAAAATAATAATAAAATTAAAAAGAAATTATAGAAAATCCAAACAAGAGTCCCAATACAACCTTAAACTATTAAAAATTTGTCAAATAAATGATCCGCACCATCGGGAGAATTAGGGCCACCACAAAATAGTGGTATGTAGAGGTAGTATTAAGAGTCCCAATACAACCTTAAATTAGTACAATAAAACTTAAATCTATTAAAAATTTGTCAAATAAATGATCCGCCCCATCAGAAGAATTAGGGCCATCACAAAATAGTGGTATGCAGTCTGCAGAGGTAGTGTTCCATAAACTATATTACATACACAACAACTATGACAAGTGAATATATGCTTCACAACAAGAGAATGAGCACCAAAGAAGGTTTTATAAGAGCTGCTAAATAAGGGTGGTACTCGACAAGGAGAGCTTAGTAGACACAAAAACAAGAACTACGGTCATATTTGGGGGTTTTCAAAAGCAAGCAAAAATAAGGCACCGAATTTGAAAATCCATTGATGAAGACAAATGGGAGTCAACGACTTGACATGTGGACCAAAAACTGAAGGAGGAGGTGGCGGCATGTACGACATACGCAAGTGGGGGGTGGTGCGGTGAACACATGCTAGAGCATACATTAACAACGAGAGTAGCAGACGCTAGTGATGTTGAAGGGGTGGTTGTGGGAGAAAAAAAAAAAAGTGTAGATGGGGGTGATGATGAAGAGGCCAGAGGGGAGGAAGTGGCAGGAAGGAGCTCCTCCCGGTTGATGTTTGAGCTTGGGAGAGAAGGAAAAAATAAAAAATAAAGGAGTGACACTCAATAGGAGTAGAGGAAAGAGGAAGAGATGAGAGGTTATTCGGTTGGATAACAAAAAAAATACTAGCCATTAGATTTTGATTATAAGAGTAATGCTATATACTCTCTGTCATATACGTTGAGTGACATGACAGTGAAAATTAATTGTTAATATTTTTTTCTATAAGGCCTTATTGATTAAAGAGTAATATTATGTGCTCAACTTTTATTTTATTGGGCTGATGTGACAGTATCCATCAATCATTTGATCAACTTCTATTTAAAAAAGAAAAATTTTAAGAACAGGTGAGCATTACTATATCAGCCAAGTTTGATGAGAGTTAAATATTTAGAATTACTCATGAACTAATTTTCACTATCACATCATTTTAATTATATGACAATTATACATTTGTGTAACTAAAGAGCATTGCTTGGAAAAATACGATTGATAATAGCATTGCCCAAAGCAGAGTATGTGCTCATTTGACCTTTAACTTGGGTATGGGCTAATTCAATCACTTGGGCTTGACTGCAAAGTCCATGAAGATAAAAGTAGTGGGCATGATTTAATGGGTTTGAAATCCATTAAATGGTCTCTTACCCACGTGGCTAGGCTGAAAAGATTTGTGTTTAGCTCTCAAGCAGTTGACCTATATTTTTTTTTTCTTTCTATTTATTTTTTTAAAAAAAAATTAAGTGTGTTCACTACGCAGAATTAGTACTTTTACTCTCAAATTCATTGTTCACTAAAATGTAATAAATTTAATTTTAGTAAAATAAATATTTATAGTTCACCCAGAGATTATGTTTATGAGAGCTCAAGAGTTTTTTTTATTATTATTATTTAAAAAGTTATCCATAACCATAATGGTGAATTTATTTGATTCTATATAGGTAATAGATGAATATGTTTAAGATTGGTTTAAACCATAAGCATCTCTATTATAATTTTATTTAAAATTTAAACTTCCAAGAACTAGCCGTTATGGCCAAGTGATAGAGGATACCAGAGTCTATCTAAACAACTTCCGGTCATGGTTTGTTAAGCATACCTGTAGGTAGGCAAATGATGTTGCACATATAGTGGCAAAGAATGCTTTATCTTATCGTTAGACCAGGTGTGGGTGGGGGACTGTCCGAGTTTTATTCATAACTCTGTATTTGCTGAGCAAGAAGTCTACTAAATATAAATAAATAAATAAAATAACTCAAAATTTTCGATCACCCAACAAACTCTTAATGCATTCAAGTTTCAACTCTTACTTTATAGGTCAAACAAAATTTATAATAGAAAAGTTGACCGAAATTTTCTCATGTTGATGGTAGAAATCTAGGGAAAAAAAAAAATCTGGTAGCATAATTAAAAATGTAATCTTGTATCACCAATCTTCTTCTTCTTCTATATATATTTCTATTTGGTTTCCTCTTTTGGTTGGAAAGGGGGTTGTGGTGAAGTTGTGGTTGTTAATGGAGAGATTTGACTTGAAGGATGTGGCCGGCGCACATCCACAAAGCCCCATGTTATTGATAAATTGATAGCTAATGTTTAAAGCGCAAAAGGAGGCAAAAGAATCGGCTTTTATGAATGTCGTTGTCTCTCCAGTGAGCTTTCTTTGAACTTTGTTCCCCTCTGAAAGCTTGTTCTCCCCTCTATCATCCTCCACCTCCTCCTACTTCACATCTTCCCTGGTTATGGAAGACCTAATAGCACAGACAGAACCTCTCTCCTGGGAGGACCTTTCCTCCCAAATGGAAACTTTAACCCCAGCTCAAGTTATAGAAGAATGCCTCCCTCTGGTGGGGCAACTTATTTCACAAAAAACCCATAACAATCAATTCATCCATGCAGCTCTCAACAAAGCATGGGACTTTGTTGTACCTTTTTCTTTTGCTTTACTTGGCCCAAACATATTCCTGTTCAAATTTTCCAATCAGGATCACATAGAAAAAAATCTTCAAACAACCCACATAGAACATAAATATATCACTCATTGTTCTTCAATGCTGGTCTCACACGGCAACAATGAGTGAGCTAAATTTCAACTTGTCCCCTTTCTGGATTTAAGTCCATGGTCTCCCTCTACTCAACACGAGTCTAAAAAATGCCATAGCCATTGGAAAATGACTTGGTAATCTTATTAAGGTGGACGAAACCAGTGGTGAAAAAAATATTTTTAAAAGCTATCTTAGATTGTTAGTTGAGATTGATTTTACCAAACCTCTTAAAGAAGGTTTTTCTTTATGTAGGGAAGAAGGTGAACCCTTATGGATTTGTCTTAAATTTCAGAGGCTTGATATCTACTACACCTCTTGTGGGAGGATTGGCTACAAACCTTCTAGCTGCAGAGTACCATCCGAGGAGCAATTCCCTGACAAGTATTCTATCTCCCTCAAAGTTAGCATCTTTTCCAATCTCCCCCCCAATCCTGCTAATGCAAGGGAATCTTCAACTGGTGCAACTCAGTTATCACAAACCTCTAATACTCTCACCCATGGCAGTGAGTTAACTCAGCCACGTGGAGTTAAACTCAATCCCCAAACATTCAGCACCACCTATACTGCCCCTACACTCATTTTTCCCCTAAAAAATCTTACCATCCACCCGTCAAACCAGCACATACCATCACATGCATTAGAGAAACCCTCATCATCCACCCCATCCTCATTAAATGCAACTCAATCTCTCTCACATACCGCCGTAAAAAGTGACGGCTCCATTATGCCTTATCTCTTAAATAATTCTTTTAGCTCAAATCAACCTTTACCTCAACTCTCATCCAAACAAACTGGGGTAACCAATGTAACCCCCCAACAACTCCAAGTTACAAACCAACCAGCCCCACTTTGGGCGCATTTCCACAACTCCACAAAAACCCACAGAGCAAATAAGCCCATTTCCCCCACAACAACCACCTCTCTAACGAACTTAACCACCTTTCCTGCCCTTCCTGCCAAAATTTTTAACAAACACACCTGAACCCCACCTTATCCTCTCAGCTAGACCTTATCCTCTCAGCTAGAAAAGGGAAAAAGGTGATCATTGTTGATGCAGGATATGTCAACAAAACTGTTTCAGGGGACCTTTTTGTGTCCCCCAAAGGTTCATGAAAATTCTCTCCTGAAATTGCAGGGGGATTTCTAAGCCCTCTGCAGTTCGTAGCTTAAGGGTCTTAATTTGTGATAATAGACCTAACATTATCTTCCTTTCTAAAACCAAATCCCCCACCCCCTTCTATTGTCTCCTCCATTCTAAATCAACTTGGCTTTTTCTCCATGACTCATGTTGCTCCTGCTGGTTCTAGTAGCGGCTTGGTCCTTGCCTGGCTAGCAGGTATTGACTTAGATTGTTTCATTTCTAATAAAAACAGCATCACTACTTGGTGTTTTTCAGATCCTCCTTACACTCCTTGGATCCTCTCTTGTCTTTATGGTCCTCCCTCTACTAAGGACAAGTTTAATTTCTGGGATTCTCTCACTTTTGTTGGTGAAGATTTTGTTAGTCCCTGGCTTTTCATAGGTGACTTTAATGTTGTTTTAGATCAATTTGAAAAACTGGGGGGAAGACCAGTTGCAAGCTCTTCTTATTGCCCTTTTAGAAATTTTATTGATCAAATTCGTTTGGTAGACTTAGGGTTTGCTGGTAACCATAACACTTAGTGCAACAATAGAAAAGGTTCTACAACCATCAAAGAAAGATTGGATAGGGGTTTAACATCTCTAAGTTGGGTCCATCGTCATCCTGATTTTCCATTCTCCACCTCATTGCATGTTACTCTCACTACAACCCCATTACTCTAGATACAGCCTTCCCCCACAACCTTCATTCCTAGACCCTTCAGTTTTGAGGAATTTTGTACAAAAGATCCATCTTGTGGCCTTGTTATCAAATCTGTTTGGTCCTCTACAGCTTCTAGAGGGTCCCCTGCTCATTGTCTAGTAAAAAAGTTAAAAAAAGACCAAGACAACTTTGAAGGGAACTCTCTTCATTTTGGCCACATCCAGACCAAAATAGAAGCTACTATGAGTCATATTGATAAGGTTCAGCAATCTCCTCCTGATCCTCCTTTGCTTGCTCTAGAAACAAAGCTGAAACTTGATTTGGATGATCTTCTGCAAAATGAGGAGATTCTTTGGAAATCAAAGTCTAGGGAAACTCGGTTAAACTATAAGGATCTCAACACCAAGTACTTCCATAACTAGTTAAACCGCATCACCTACTTTGCCCACACCGTCTATGGCCGTTTAACCTAAGCCTAGTTATACAATTTTTTCGACACCGAAGGTGCTTGCAACTAACTTTTTATACCCGGCGGTCAGGAATGAAACGCTCATTCCAATTGAGTTCGTCAATGTGTTGGAGGAAGATGCTATTCTCCCCATTGCGATGGAAGATATTATGAGTCAATTTCCTATCACAAATAATCGTATATGTGATTCTTACTATTTTATCGTATCCCGTATGCCTCGACTAAGTGAGAACAAAAGAAAGTTGTGTTTCATCGTGTTATAGTTATTATTAAGAGAATGGTTGTTGGCACTAAGTGAGAACAAAAGAAAGTTGTGTTTCATCGTGTTACAATTATTATTAAGAGAATGGTTGTTGGCAAGGGAATGAGGTAGGAGAAGATGAGAAGACAAGTGTAGGGAGTGGATGGCTATCTAGCAAGTCATTAGTTTGACACGTGGCTTAGTTGTTAAGAGCAGTTGGCTTAGCTGGAGGATAACTAAATGAAGGCTTGGGTTGTTCGATAGCTGTTTGGACAGTCAAACACACGTGGACTTTTTGGAAAGAGTTGGTTATAACTGAAAGGGAAATAATACTCTACAGATGGGCTTATTGTAGATTCTTAGTTACTATAAAAGGTTAAGGCCTACGATTGTTCATGGATTCAAACTTTTTGCTAAACTCTTGTGGTTTTGTTTTTTAAAAAAACTAGTTAAATCTAGACCCCTCTTTCTTTTACGACAGTTGTTTTAAGAAAAAAGTTAGCATGTGCATTAAGCTTAAATGAAAGTAACCATAGCGTTTAGCTTAAAGGCGTAGGACAAACCCCTCATTCTTTCGACCTTAATTCGTTTTCCTTGCACAGCTTCCAAACCACAACGATACTTTGCCATGTTTTTTCTGATGCCACGTAGGACAAACACCTCATTTTTTGAACCCCAATTCCTTTTCCTTTAGGAAGGCACAACTTCCAAACCAATGAAACCGCAACACCTACTTTGCCCATACCATTTATGGCCGTTTATCATGGTAGAACCTAAGCCTGTTTATATGTTTTTTCTGATGCCGGAGGTGCTTGCAACTAACTTTTTGCACCCGGTAGTCAGGAATGAAACGCTCATTCCAATTGAGTTCGTCAATGTGTTAGAGGAAGATGTTATTCTCCCCATTGCAATGGAAGATATTATGAGTCAATTTCCTATCGCAAATAGTTGTATATGTGATTCTTACTATTTTATCATTTCCCGTGTACCTCGACTAAGTGAGAACGAAAGAAAGTGACGTTTCATTGTGTTACAATTCTTATTAAGAGAATGGTTAATTGTTGGCAAGGGAAGGAAGTAAGAGAAGATGAGATGATAGGTGTAGGGAGTGGATGGCTATCTGGTAAGTCATCAGTTTGACACGTGGCTTAATTGTTAAGAGCAATTGGCTTAGCTGGAGGATAACTAAATGAAGGCTTGGGCCGTTTGATAGCTATATGGGCAGTCAAACGCACATGGGCTTTTTGGAATGAGTTGGTTATAATTGAACGGGAAAAATACTCTACAGATGGGCTCATTGTAGATTCTTAGTTACTATAAAAGGTTAAGGCCTGCGATTGTTTATGGATTCAAACTTTTTGCTAAACTCTTGTTGTTTTGGACCCCTCATTCTTTTACGATAGTTGTTTAAAGAAAAAAGTTAGTTTGTGTATTAAGCTTAAACGAAAGTAACCATAACATTAAGCTTAAATGCGTAGGACAAACCCCTCATTCTTTCGACCCTAGTTTGTTTTCCTTGTGTAGCTTCCAAACCACAACACTACTTTGCCATGTTTTTTCCGATGCCGCGTATGACAAACACCTCATTTTTTTAACCTTAATTCCTTTTCCTTTAGGTAGGCGCAACATCCAAACCAATGAAACTACAACACCTACTTTGCCCACACTGTCTATGGCCATTTATCATGGTAGAACCTAAGCCTGGTTATATGTTTTTTCCGACGCCGGAGGTGCTTGCAACAAAATTTTTATACTCGGCGGTTATGAATGAAATGCTCATTCCAATTGAGTTCGTCAATGTGTTGGAGGAAGATGCTATTCTCCCCATTGCGATGGAAGATATTATGAGTCAATTTCCTATCGCAAATAATCGTATATGTGATTCTTATTATTTTATCGTATCCCGTATGCCTCGAGTAAGTGAGAACAAAAGAAAGTGGCGTTTTTATCGTGTTATAGTTCTTATTAAGATAGTGGTTGCTGGCAAGGGAAGGAAGTAGGAGAATATGAGATGACGGGTGTAGGGAGTGGATGGCTATCTGGTAAGTCATCAGTTTGACACGTGGCTTAGTTGTTAAGAGCAGTTGGTTTTACTGGAGGATAACTAAATGAAGGCTTTGGCTGTTTGATAGTTGTTTGGGCAGTCAAACGCACATGGGCTTTTTTGAAGGAGTTGGTTATAATTAAAAGGGAAATAATACTTTACAGATGGGCTTACTATAGATTCTTAGTTACTATAAAAGGTTAAGGCTGCGATTGTTCATGGATTCAGACTTTTTGCTAAACTCTCGTTGTTTTGTTTTTTAAAAAAAGTAGTTAAATCTTGACCCCTCGTACTTTTACAGTAGTTGTTTAAAGAAAAAAGTTAACTTGTGCATTAAGCTTAAACAAAAGTAACCATAACGTTAAGCTTAAACGCGTAGGACAAACCCCTCATTCTTTCAATCCTAATTCGTTTTCCTTGCGTTGCTTCCAAATCACAACGCTACTTTGCCATGTTTTTTTCGATACTGCGTAGGACAAACACCTCATTTTTTGAATCCTAATTCATTTTCCTTTAGGTAGGCGTAACTTTCAAACCAGTGAAACCGCAACACCTATTTTGCCCACACCGTCTACGGCCATTTATCATGGTAGAACCTAAGCCTGGTTATATGTTTTTTCCAACACTGGAGGTGCTTGCGACTAACTTTTTATACCCGGCGGTCATGAATGACACACTCATTCCAATTGAGTTCGTCAATGTGTTTGAGAAAGATGCTACTAACTTTTTATACCCGGCGGTCAACCGCAACACCTATTCTCCCCATTGGGATGGAAGATATTATGAGTCAATTTTCTATCGCAAATAATCGTATATGTGATTCTTACTATTTTATCGTATCCCATATGCCTTGACTAAGTGAGAACAAAAGAAAGTGGTGTTTCATTGTGTTACAGTTCTTATTAAGAGAATGGTTGCTGGCAAGGGAAGGAAATAGGAGCAGATGAGATGACAGGTGTAGGGAGTGGATGGCTATCTGGCAAGTCATCAGTTTGACACGTGGCGTAGTTGTTAAGAGCAGTTGGCTTAGCTAGAGGATAACTAAATGAAGGCTTGGGCTGTTTGATAGCTATTTGGGCAATTAGACGCACGTGGGCTCTTTGGAAGGAGTTGATTATAATTGAAAGGGAAATAATACTCTACATATGGGCTTATTGTACGTAGATTCTTAGTTACTATAAAAGGTTAAGACCCGCGATTGTTCATGGATTCAGTCTTTTTGCTAAACTCTTGTTGTTTTGTTTTTAAAAAAACTAGTTAAATCTGGACCCCTCTTTCTTATACGGCAGTTGTTTAAAGAAAAAAGCTAACTTGTGCATTAAGCTTAAACGAAAGTAACCATAACGTTAAGCTTAAACGCGTAGGACAAACTCCTCATTATTTCGACCCTAATTCGATTCCTTGCACAACTTCTTTTCCCCCCTCTCTTCCATTCCTATCTGTAGTGGAAAGGTTTCACCTCCCTCTCTTTAGTCTTTTGTTTGTGTTCTCTGATTGTTTGTTGAATGCAATGTTCGTTAACCAAAAAAAAAAAAGCGCAAAAGGAGGGAAGTTTGCCGGGCATATGCTTTCCAAGTGTAAAGGATCTATGTTCTTTCCATCTTTAATAATATATACATTAAAAAAAAAAAAAAAAAAAAAAAAAACCCTTTAAGAAAATTGGCTAAATAATTTGATACAACTGTCTCTCAAAAAATAAATAAATCAAATAAAATAAAATGTGCTTTTAGTCACTTTTAAGCATATGTTTTAAGTGAAATGTGGGTTTAATATTTATTTTTGGGTAACTATTTATATATGAAGAACATTTTCTATTAAAAATTTGTATAAACAATATTAAAACTAATTTATTTAATATTATTTATGACTACACAAATTGGCTTATATATATAATCTTTTATTTTTGGCTAAATATTTATGAAGTAATAATATTAGATAATAACCCGAGATATATACTTTCTTTCTGTAGAGCTTCTATTTTGGGGAAAATGATCAAAATATTAAATTGATTTATCATTTCGTTATTCAAGAGCTTTATTGATTTGTAACTGAGTGACAATTATCTAGGCACACTTCGTAGTAAAATGGTAATTAATAGAATTGGCCTTAAGAGCAAGGTTCATGAAGTTCAGAATTTTATTTATTTATTTGTCTGATTCATGAAGTTCAGATTTTATTTATTTATTTATTTTTGCTTCATATTCGGAAAATACAACCGTAAACTTGTTTCCACTGCACCATATAAGTGAAAAACAGGTCCAGAATGCTATGCACATTTTTAGATTCAGTGTTCTTTTACATGGAGAATATATAGGGAAATATTGAGTTACAATATAATTAAGGAAATATTTGTTAAACAGAAACATTGGCTACTGGAATAATAATGAGCTTAATATAGTGTGTAAACTTTTTTTTTTACATGTCCACACAAGAGGGGAATATGGATTTGAACTAATAACCTCCATTTTATTAGGCATGGTCCTATCTGATTGAGCTACCTATTGGGAACGTGTGTAAACTTGTTTGTTCTGCTATATAATTCACCTCATTAATTCGGTTAGACATAAGTGCAAGAAGTCACAAGAACAACATTGTACAACTCAAACCTAAAATCTATTATAACGTATATGTGAGATTAGCAACTAACGTGCACCAAGATAAAGAACTCTCTTAAATTATTTGGAGGATTCCTCCTGCTTGAGATATAACTACTCCATCGCATATATATATATATATATATATACCGTAGTTTTTCATCAATATAAATATATGTCTGGTCCTTGCAAGTTGCAGAGAAGTAATATAAACCAAATAAAATCCCAAAAAAATTATAAAATAATCAAAACTACATCAAATGACAAGAAAAGAATCAAAAGATGGCAATAAAAAACACACACTGGGCGAACCCAAATCATTAATCCTCTGTCATAAGGATTCCGGTTATGGGTTGATTGGAAGAGACATTTGACAGCAGAAATAAAACCATAAACTAGGAATTAACAAAGGAGCTTCACCTCGTATGCTGTGCCCTTGAACAAACCAAACGGAACACGTGTCGCCCACAATTTGATCAGTTAGTTTGAAGTATTGGCTAATATTCGTGAGCAAAATGGAAAGAAAAGAGCCAAGCTAGTACAACCGTTCGGACGGGATTCATAGCCGTCCGGACGTGATGCAGTTAAAGAACTCCAGTACTAAAACCCGAGTGCTCCGTTCGCTGACCGTACGCAGCCCGTTCGCAGTCCGTCCGGACGCCTCAGAACGCGCCGCGCCAAAAGACTGAAGAATGCGATGTTGCCCTAGTACCGTCTGGACGGTGAATTATTCCCCGTGTTTTTAATTTCCCGTCCGGACGAGCCCACTTACCGTCCGGACGGCCCGTAGCCTCTAGGTCTAAAATACATTGTATTTGAGTTCTATTGAGACTAGAAGTCTTTAGGTGTTATAAATAGATCTCTACAGATCTGTTTAGGTTACGAATTCTGTATCTAGAATTTGCCGTCATGTGCCAAGAGAGCCTTTAATATTGAGCGTTTATTTTCTCTCTCTTGGAGTGTTTTGTTCCATGTTCATCATTATTCGTCATCAGTTGAAGTGAAGTCAACCGGAGTTCCGGTGAAAGGAAATCACGTAGAAGGATTGTGCCAGCTGTCTCTGGAAAGGGCTACTGCGGTAGAAGACGAGTGGGTCGCTTGTCTTATACAAGATCGTGTCATAGCAAAGGTTTTGTGAGTATGAACATCTTGTAATCCTTTATCTTTTTACTGATTTAGTTGATTTCCTGGGTTTGGCTGCCCCGGAGAGGTTTTACATTTTAGAGAGTTCTCTAAATGGTTTCCTCTTCGTAACCAAATTCTGTGTGTTCTTTATTGCTTATTGCTTTACATATTTGGTTGAATTGTTTATTGCTTTACTGATTTTAATTCCGCATAAATTGTGATAAACAATTAGTTGGAGTCTGCTTAGGGTCTATCATGATCAAATGATCAGAGAGGGCATGTGAATGCGTGCATCAATGATTGAAGGTCACGTTAGATCAAACAAAGGTTTTGCATGAATACACTACTACTGACATAGAGAGAGGCATCTTTGAAGTTTGAAGAGAGAGGTGGCGGGGGGGGAATGCTACTGGACGGTGAGCGGGGCTAGCTTTAACTTGTCAGTAAAGAAAGTAAAGAAACAGCAGCTGAGAAGTAGTTGGTTGAGTTTTTTTTTTTTTTCTTTTCTTTTCTTCTGAGCAGTAGTTGGTTGGATCTTGACCTTATTCTTCTCGATTCATTCATGCATGCGTTTCTTTAACTACTATATACACGTTGTTGAACAGTTTTTTTTAAGGTCATGCTAAGCTTCCTAGGTGATGCATGGATATTGATGTATTCACGATATATAGGTATATATATATATATAGTAGGGCTAGAGCGGTAAATGAACAAGTCCATTCGCCAACTCGTTCAAATAAACTCAACTTAAACTCGATTTATTTAATATATGAGTCATTTGTGAACACAAGATTACATTTTATTGTTAAATTAATGAAACATAATAGTTTAACTTCGGATCGACTCAGTTAATGCTAACTCATAAACTTTTCGATTCGACTTATAATTATTACGTTTATATAGACTAGCTGTAATGTGTTGTCCGGGTAGCCCCAAGATATGGAAAACCTTTGGAAGCTAACGCACGAAAGGTAGAATAACATGGATGTTTCACGTACGTACAGTCGATCATTCCAAGATGCAGAGATTTTAGTCGATTTAGAAAAAGAACAAAAAAAAACAACCGTTGAAAAACAATCAACCAAAAATCGAGGAGGAAGAAGAGCGTGGAACATCGTGGTTAGGCCCAATTCTGTGATATGCATGGGGGAATGCTTTTGCTCAGCTTTCCTGTTTTGTTTTGGGGTTTGAGGACATGCATATTGGTGATGAATCCCTGGATTGGCCAAATACGATGGACTATTTAATAGTAGCATTTAACACATTTTATATGACTTTGAAACTCACAAGTTTTAGCATCATAGGGGCATTTAACACATATATAGCTAGCTAGGCATCAGTAAAGATTGCATAGAAGCAAAGTGGACTTGTTGGGGGCCTTTTTGGATTATGGGTAAATGAAGGGGTGAAAATGCGGATAATAGCAATATCCACATCCGCATCCGCAACATGAGATTACTAGCCACATTCATGTGGTTAATATGGATATTATCCGCTATCCGCATTTGAGGTAATAAGCATTTTAGACCTTGAAATTGTATATTGCTTAAAAAAAAAAAAAGGAAAAAAAGAGGCATTATTTATAGTTGAACATTATTATTCATATCGTCCTCAAGAGGTAGCTCAATCGGCTGTGAATCACATCTTATGAAGCGGAGGTCACAAATTCGAATCTCTCCTCCCCCTACCCTTGCGTGGACATGTCAAAAAAAAAAAAAAAAATTATTATTCATATCACACTTGCTAATCATTTTGCCAATAAATTTTCATCACATTCATTATTTAATATTTAGCTTATAGTAAATCTATAGTTGGTAACAAGAAAAAAAAACATTTAAATAATAATAATAAATGAATAACATATAAGGCAATTAATCATAACAAATTAAAAGAGTTTTCTAAAAGTGAAATCCAACAACATTACAAATATTCTAGCAAATATAAGAAACATAAATTAAAAAATATTAAATATAATATATATGTATTATATATAATATAATATATATTTTTTTTTTGCAGGTTAATATAATATATATTTAATATATAAAAGAATGCGAATGCGGATAATATCCACATTTGCATACCCTAAAACCGCGCTATCCGCATTTGCATTTGCAAACATTAATTTTTGCTATTCACATCTGCATCCGCACATGTGGATAGCAGATCTGGACAGTTATTATATGCCCGCATTTTCATCCCAAGGTAAATGTTCTTAATGAGTTGGAAGAGTTAAGCCCAACAATAGATATAGGATCAACACGAGTGATTTGGTGAGAATAATTTCATTAACGAGGATGTAAGGTGCACGCAGTTGTAAAGTGCCCAACAGTGTTATAGTGCAATCGATGCAATGGTGCAATTAATAATAATATGAGAGAAATACTTCATGCGTCTGATCAAATGGTATTCAATGTGAGAAGTGCTAGAAATTCAAACAGATGAACCTAAAAAAAATTTCAAACTGATGTGACAAGGGTTTTTAAATTAAAAAAAAAAACAATTATCTCTCCCTTGTCTGCCACTCACGGTCTATCACATCAATTTTGAAATTTTTATGGATTTATTTATTTGGCTTTCTTGCACTTCTCATTCAATATATATATGGTAATTGGGTTATGCTATCCTTTTCTTTTCTTTTCTTTTTTTGAAAGGTCGCTATAGGATGGTGACCCACCTTATATAGTCGACTAAATCTATGTGTTATCTTTGTGTGATGTTGATTTTATGGTATTGTTTTATATATGTTAAAATATAAATTAAATGATTAAATTTATTTATTCCTATTAACTTTTCATTTTGGAATAAAATGATGATTTAATATGGTATCAGAATAAAAGATATTTGTTATCTTTCCTCTAAGAGCGCCATAGCCGCATAGGTAAAAGGTAACTCTAGGCTAGGGGAGGAGGGATGGCTGTTGGCTACCTCACTCCTCCCCTCACCCTCTTCGCACCAGGTGCTAGTAGTTTACTTGATGTCTTTAGGCCTGTTGCCTCCTTTTTTTTTTAGCGTTTTTATTGGTGTGTTATTATTATTATTTTCTGTTGCTTCTGCTTGTTAGGTACACTTTATAGGTGCTGCTCTTGGGGGATTCACTCAAACTCTCCCCCTCCAAATTGTTTTATGTGCATAGCCGATCTCCTCCGCATCCGCTTTGTCTCTCGTCGTCCGCTGTCGGGTCTTTTCTCGCATCCCCATCGCAATGAGCTTCTAACACAACCTTCAGTGTCGGTTTCAGGGCCGAGGAATAAGCACTACCTATGCATTGGATGGTGTTTATTTGGTACAGATCTAATATTAAATTTGATTATAGTCATAGGTTAGCAGATGCTTTTGGTTATGGTTGATTGATTTAATGTTGACGTCTGTAACTTTAATTTCGGCTATGATTTGCTTTCATAGTTTTTTTTTTTCTCTGTTTGTAAGAACTTTTACTTGCAACCTTTTTATCAATGAATGAGTATGGTATTTTTTTTTATTTTTTTTTTATTTTGACATATCCACACAAGAAGGGGGAATGAGATTTGAACTAGTGACCCCACTTCATTAGACGTGATCCTAACTAATTGAGCTACCTCTTAAGAACTATTAAAGTGGGTTTAGGGTTTAAGATATAACAACAATATCTCCACCATATCATCAACAACCAAATTGCTCAAGGATCGTAGCAATCTCCATCAAACCAACAACTAAAAAACATCTCACTTTTGTGTTAAAAAGAGTAAAAAACATATGAAGTGGACCTACATTAATTAGTTAGATTAATTTAGTAGATAATTATATTCCATTTCAGTGCTTTTTGGTAGCTAGTGCTGGGCAAGATTTGGTTTCAAACCACCAAATCCCAATATCCTATCTCTATTATTATTATTATTTTCTTGAGTCAAAGGCCTAGCTAATACGATACAGTTTTGTGGGTTAATTAAGCTCTTGGAAATTAGGTCTCTCCCTACTCTAAGAGACTAAGATTCACCTAATTACCATAGAAAACATCAAAGCTTACCCTACAGTACTAGTATGGAGGAGGCCAGGAGGTGAAACCACATTGACACGAAAACCATGTGCCCCTCAATAGCAATTTGGAAGCACTAATTAACTTAATCAAAGAAATATATAATTATAAACCCTTGACACGAAAACCTAAAGTTTAGTTGGGTACATACGTAATATAATAAACCCACGGTCAGGTAATTAATTACATCAAAAGAAGATTTCATTTTGTCTCATTTATTTGAAAATTTTATCATATTTTTCGTCGAGAATTCTTGGAATTTAGTGGGTTTTTTTTTTTTTTTTTTTAATTTTTTTTATACCGTGAGAGAGTACCACCGTCTCTATGGGCTAGCTAGCCTACAATTTACCATTTGAGTCTACGAAAAAGAGAGAGAATATATACTTTTCAAATGATTAGTTATATTATTCTTATATTTTAACATTTGGCTAAAGTACCTTAAAAACGTTGTGTTTTTTTTAGGTGAGAAGCTTTTATTTTTATTTTTATTTTTATTATTAATGTTATTAAAAAATCATTAGAAAAACAAGTACTATTACAAATGATTTTCACAAGTTAAGGAATATATGACACTAGGAAGGTGTTTAAAAGCTTATATATACATGATTATGATTATTTTTAACTCATGTGGGACATTGAGATTGTAATATACTATTATACTTTTGCAACAGACATCCACGACGGCTAACTCTATTAATACTAACTCGATAATAGTCATTTCTCTTTTGGCGGCTTCAATCACTTATCAATATTTTGGCAATCACCATTTCCGTAACTCAAACCCGTGATGTAATGGTTGGTTCTGATACCAGATAATATAAACTTAATTCACATTTAAAAACCAAATTACAAGAAAATAAATAGAATCCTCTCCATTTCATATAAATTGAAAGTGTATGTTTAGTGTGAAATAGTGAATAATATTATCTTAACATTAAAGTCAAAAAAATAAAATTTACAATATTACCCATCATTTAGTACATTTTAACATTATTTAGTACAAGTCTTTTCGGCTTGGAGCCACCCAAAATTTTCCCTCTTTATGCTAGGCGTTGAACATATGGGCTTGATTGAAAGTTGGACCTCAAGAGGGAATGAATTCATTTATGTGGGCCACCAAAAACCTTCCCTACCTTCTACTTTTAACAACTAGATTTAGAAAATCTCTCTCTCTCTCCACCTCCAAATTAAAGGTTATAATTAAATTTAAGATAAGTGCTAGAGATCCAAATAAATAAATTTTAAAAAAATTTAAAAATGATGTGGCAAATATTTTTAAATTAAAAAAAAAAATGCTTTAGTGTAATATAATACCCACATTTGACCAATTTTTAGTGACATGATAGATAGGTAATCACATGAAATGGATGATTGAAATTTAAAATTTGAATTTTAATCATCTCTCCATTACTAAATATGGACAAAATGTAAACATTATATTGTATTGTAGTATACTTCTTAAAAAAATGTAATTCTATCTCCTTTGTCTGCCACGCTAGTTTAAAAAAAAATTATAATTTATTTATTTGGCTCTTTAACACTTCTCTAAATTTAAACCGTTAATAAGATAATTTTTTACATCAATCAAGTCAAATATGTTGTGAATACAATAAGAACAAAACTGTGAAAATAGCCTCACCCAATAATTTTCCTCGATCTCCACACATATATGAATTTTTTTTTTGATTTATATAATATTTGTCAGAGTGTGTTTGGGTTGAATACTTGAATGAATGAAGTGGTAGGAAATGAATGAAAGAGAAGTGAACAAAGCAATAATATTTTTTTATTTATCTTTCACAGTAATCATTGTGAACAACATAGTATATAGTAATCATAGGTAGTTAAGAAATTTTTATTTTTTTTTTAAAAAAAATATATATTCTCTTAAACCATTTTTCTGTGCATTAATCATTGATGATTAGCTTAAGCACCCATATGACAGCAAAGGGTGGACAGAGTTTTGTGGTAGCAGAAGCTGGGAAGCAGAGTTTACACCTTCCCATCCCTTTCCCTTTCCCTCAGAAGAAACAACAAAGAAAGTGAAGGAATTTTCTTTTTGCCTTTCATTTAGGGTGTGATGGCTGAAACTGAAAGGCAGCTAATTATGTAGATTTTTCAGAGAAAAAAAAAAAAAAAAAAAAACAGAGGAGACAACCAGCTAGTTTGACGTTTAAGGCCCGGCATTACCATCCTCTCCACCGTCTATTACGGAGGTTTAGGCAATAATAATCATAGCACACAGTAATAAAAAAAAAAATAAGGTCAAACAGACATTTCTTTGCTTTATCTTTCTTGCTTGCTCTCCACTTTCCTCCTCACTTCTCTCTCTCTTCCTCTCCCTCTCCCTCTCTCTCTCTCTCTGCTTTTCTGCTTGGAAACCAATCTTTTTCTTTAACCTTTTTTTTTTTGTTTTCCTTCTCTAGCTTATTTGAGTGACATACAAGAACTGCATAATCAAAATTACATGTCCTTTCGCACAAGTCTACCTTTTTCAACCTTTGCTTGCTTGGATTTTGTGGTACAAAACACTTGGTTAAAGAGTTCCCCACAAGAACATTTCTTGGGGTTTCTTTTCTGAGCTGGTTCTGCAACTTCTCTCAGATTCGTTTTTTTTTTCCGTTTTCTTTCACTAACCCACCAAGATATAGTATGGAGAAGGAGAACTTGACACCACCCAGTTGGGCTACTACCAATTTTGGCATGGAAATCCAGCACAACGAGCTGAATTGTGCTCCTGACAACCTTCCCAACTACTATTTCAATCCCAATTGGGATAATTCAATGGATCAGAGCGATCCCTTTGAGTCTGCCTTGAGCTCCATTGTGTCTTCCCCGGCAGCTTCCAATGCCGCTGCCATTCCAGGTGGCGGCGGCGATGGCCTGATGATCAGGGAACTGATTGGAAGACTAGGAAGCATATGCAACTCCGGCGAGATTTCGCCGCAGGCTTACATTGCTGGCAACAACAACAACAATAGTAATAACACGTCTTGTTACAGTACCCCTTTGAATTCCCCTCCTAAGCTCAATCTCTCAATGATGGACTCACAGATCCGAGGGAATCTGCCGTTCAACGGCAGCCAATTACTATCTCATTCAAGCCTGGTACCCTTTTCAGCAGACCCTGGATTCGCCGAAAGGGCTGCAAAATTTTCATGCTTTGGCAATACAAGTTGTATCGGGTTGAATGAAACTGAATTGCGTTACAGAGTGATGGCTGGAATGGAATCCGGTAAGATGTCGAACGCTTCGAGCAACCAGTCATTTAAGGTTGCTGGATCTCAGATGGGTGTTCATGAAAACAACAAGAGCTCGCCGCGGGAAGGAAATTTGGCCGCCGATAGGAAATTCAGTAGGTTATCAAGGCCTTCGACGCCTGAAAATGCAGAATTGGGTGATTCCAGGGAGGGATCTTCGGTGTCTGAACAGATCCCGGTTGGGGAAGTAAGCACCAAAGTTGACAGTGAAGCCAATGCGAGGAAAAGGAAATCCATTCCAAGAGGAAAGGCCAAAGAATCAACCCCTTCCACTCCCTCAGCTAAAGATGCCGCCAAGGTAATAAATACTTTATAGTATAGAAGTGAGTTTTCAGGTTAATTTTTTTTACCAATTTTCTGTTGAGAATTCCATGGAGATTCAATGAGTGTCTGTATCCATGGCAGGCTACTTCGGAGAATGACGAATCGCGTGCGAAGAGAAGCAAACAAGATGAAGAAGGTGGAAATGAAAAGGATGGCGCAAAGGCAAAGACAAAGGCAGAGCCAAAAGCTGCAGGGGATGGGAATCAGAAACAAAGTAAGGATAATTCAAAGGCCCCGGAGCCACCAAAGGACTACATTCATGTCAGAGCCAGGAGGGGCCAAGCTACGGATAGCCATAGTCTTGCCGAAAGAGTACGAATTATGAAAGTGCTCTGTGATTTGTTCTTTAGTATACAGCAAAATTTAGATTCCCATTTGACATGTCACTTTTGTCATTCTTTGTTGATCAGGTAAGGAGAGAGAAAATCAGTGAAAGGATGAAGTTCCTTCAGGATCTTGTTCCCGGTTGCAATAAGGTGCTTTGAATATGCAAATTGCAGCTTCACTTAAATAATTTCAAATGAATTCTAGTGCAGAAAATAATAAGAAATGGAATTTTAATTTCAGGTCACCGGCAAGGCAATTATGCTGGATGAAATTATAAATTATGTGCAGTCGTTGCAACGTCAGGTCGAGGTAAATTCAAGTTTTTCCCGGACTCACTCCATTCTTTTGGGTAATTGCAAGCTCTAAAATCTCGTTTTTGGCAGTTTCTTTCAATGAAATTGGCGACCGTGAATCCGAGGATGGATTTCAACAATGATGCTCAGTTGTCAAAGGATGTATTTCAATCTCGCGGAGCTTTGCCACACAGCCTTTACCCATTGGATTCAGTGATGGCGGCTTTCCCATATGGATTCCAGCCCCAGCAAATGCCAGCCTTGCACAGCGCCATTGCCGGTGGGGCAGAGAACCAATTCCCAGCAAACTCTTTGAACGCTGCTCTGCGGCGAAATCCCACCGATGGATTCGGTGAAGCCACCCCCCCACAAGTAATTGAAGAGAAATTTTTTTGGCTAATTAAATGGTCTGTCTTCATTAATATGATCTCATATCAAAGCTTACACCTATAAAAATTGATTTGCAGGTTCCAGGAGTCTGGGAGGATGATCTCCAAAGTGTAGTTCAGATGGGGTTTGGGCAGAATCAGCAGCAGAGCTTCCATGGTAAGGAAACAACCAATTTCATTGAGAAATCTGGAAGGAAACAAAATAGCAGATGGGTAGAAGAGCTAATGCATATATAATTTTTGATTGGTGCATGCAGCAGGCTCCCAGATGAAAGTTGAGCTGTAATTTTAGCAGTATTTGATGGACAGCTTTGAATTGAATTCAGCAAGAAGAGCAAGAGAGATGCATGCCTCTGTACATAAAGCTAGCTCCCAGCTTGAGTGCATCCTTTTATGAAGCTTCGTTTTTTTTTGTTTTGTTTTTTATTAATTAATTTAGTCTCTGGGAAACCCATTCTTTCAAGAATTCGACATTGTAATTTGCTAGAACTAATTGCAGCCCACATACAAGAGTTGTAGTAGAAGGTTGAAACTAAGGAGGGGGGAGGAGGTTTTTCATGTCACCATTGACATTGAGAGAAATACAACTGTCAATTGATTCATTTTAGACCCTCAAGAATAGCAGTATTTGACTATTCTCTGTTTCTTTTTTGTTTATTTTTATTTTTATTTTTATTATTATTATTATTGGCAACTAATAAGTAAAGAAAGAGCTAGAACAAGAGTGTAAAAGTATTTTATATTTCATATTTCATATATATATATATTTGAGTTGAGTTGCTTTCAGATTTAGCTGGAAAAGTAATTTGTTTGGGGTTTGGGCCCGTGATTGGAATTGACAAATTGTTACGTTAAATCGCGTAACTTGTGGGAAAGTAGATTCGTAATCGTAACCAGCTGTTGAGTGGGGACGATATGTTCTTCCAAGTCCAACTGATAATTAAGAAGAATAATTAGTGTTTTTTTGAGCTGGAATCCAAAGTTTTTTTCTTCTTTAGAAAAACCTTGGAATTCACTGTGCGCCAAACGACAGCGGATAAGAAGTTATTAGAAATAGGAAAGGAGAAGGGAAAAATGGAAGGGGGGGGAAGGCACAGGGTGGGCAGTAGTGAAGTGAAGTTCTGACTTGGCTGCGGAATCAGAATTCAGAAAGAAAGGCTTTACAGTCTTGCAGTAACAGTGCCGACTACTTTTCTTTAGTTAAAAAAAAGGAAAGGAAAGGAAATCTAAACGGATAAAAGTGGAAGGAAGAATAAAGTAGTAGTGGGGAGTTTCAGATGTAGACAGACTTTCCATCAAAGCCTCTTTTTTTTTTTTTTTTTTTTTTTTGTAACAACAAAAGAAATCTGCACTACGGCCTTTTTTTCTTTTTTCTCTGTTAAATTGGGATCGTCTTCAATTTTCATTTTGCTATATTTTGTGGATTTATTTATTTATTTATTTCCTTTTTCTTTTAGTTGCAATTGGACTTTGTCTAAATTGATTAATTAATTAGTTAATTATATATGGACGTGGCAATTGTACTGTCTAATCCGGTTTTCAAAATCAGGAAAAACAAGACACAGTCGTAACAAAATCTACTAAATAGCCGAAAAATTAAGTGGGTTCAATTGAAAGTTCTACTGTAAAATGTAAAATGCTCTGCTTTCCCTTTTCTCCTTCTGCCCCCACCACCCCCACCCCACCCCCACCTTTTTTTTTTCTGCAATAAATCCTATAAAAGAATTTACATACATGGATCGGATCGATAGAGGACAGAGTTTTCTTTTTAATTGGGTTGGATTTAAAAAAAAAAATTCAATCTAATTTATAAAAATAACATGTATTTCTTGAATATATGAAAATTATATTTTTTTTAGTAACAAGGGACAAAATTAAAATAACTTTTATTAAAAACTCCGTGCATCTCACATATTATTAAACAAATGTATGTATGTCACTTTTATCGATTAGATTGAAGAAAAATTTTTCGACCCAATTTAGAGGAAAACTATATCTAATTGATAAAGCTATTAGTTTTTTTTTTAATATAAATAAATAAATATATATATATATTTGGAATCCTATAGCAAAATTTGATGTATCCCTCCAGATCTATTGCAAATTTGGCTTCCATTTTGTTTTGTTTTTTATTTGTTTGTTTGTTTATTTATAGAATCTTACATATCAAATGATGTAAAACTCTAGTATCACATTATACAAGACATGTATGAGTAATGAGTCACATCACTTTATATTGGACTTGTAAAATTTATGAGTGCATCATTCTGTACGAGTCGAATATATGAAAACATTTGTTGGCATAGTGATCAAGGGAACCTAGTGGCAGAAAAAGAGCGATAATATATATATATATATACACCAATAGCTTACAATAGGACTGAATTTTCTTTTAAATTGACTTTGAAGAACTTTATTTAATTCAGTTTATTAAAATGATATGTGTTTATTTTTTAATAACATGTAAAATATACATGAGTTTTAATATTATTTATTTTAACTTTATTCTTACTAATAAAAAAAATTGTACATCTCATATATTCAAATAACATATGTTAATTAGAAGAAAAAAAAAAAAAACATATATTATTTTTATAGATTGAGTTGATAAAAAATTCCTCCATAGACGGATCCAACCTTCAATTTGAGAATGGACCAAGGGCCAAAATTTGTTTGGGGAGAGACCAATGGGCAAAAAAATACCTTAAATTTTTTATTTTTTACCTTTTTTTTTTTTTTCTTGTAATTTGAGAGGACCCGGGCCACTCTCAATCCTCCCCTAAACTTGTTTCTGTCTCCAACCCAGTTAGAAGAAAAATTCTTTCCCTAATATGTGGCGTAGGAACATTGAGATCAAGTATTTGATAAAAAAATATATATATATTTAAAAACTATTTCAGATGTCATATCAACAATAATAACATAAAAATGTATGTTTTAATTGCACCTTTTCTTCATGGAGATAAATTGTTTTAGTTATTAGTGTTGTTATAGTATATATAGTCAACGTGGAGATATTAGTGCTTGGAATATAATTTTAGTAGGGTATAATTCTGGAGCAGCCAATAAGATGAAAAAGCTGTTAGGTAGCTGCCTGCATCTTCGGTATCACATCGACAGGGACTTCCTAGAAATTATTTGATTAGCTAATATGGTTAATTACCGGTTCAAACATACCGAACTTCTTATTTCAACACAAGACATGATGATTTTAGTAGGTAAATTACAACCCATCAAATTTTTTCCCATCCTTAGTTGGATCAAGATGATTTCAAAATCCTAGACATTTTATCTTATATAATTTTAATTATTGCTTATATGTTTAGAAAAATGTTGAAATATTACACCCACATCCTATTCCATTATACTGACGCGGCATTGTCAATCAAACCGAAAACAGAAAAATTAATGGTAGATTGACGATGACACATTAATATAGTAGGATAATGAAAAGATAGTCATGTGGTATGTAGCATTTATCTCTCTCTCTATTTTTTATAACAAGGGTAACTTAATGCCCAATGAGTTACGAGTGGGATGAGGGTGTAATATGCAACAATTGAAGTCGGAATGAAGCGTGTTTGTGGCATTAGAAAAACTAGGATCAAGAAGACAATAAAAAAAAAAACAAAGAAAAAGAACCTAACATTTCTTGTAAATAAAATAAAATAAAAATATGCAACAATTGAAGCCGGAATGAAGCGTGTTTGTGGCATTAGAAAAACTAGGATCAAGAAGACAATAAAAAAAACAAAGAAAAAGAACCTAGCATTTCTTGTAAATAAAATAAAATAAAAATATCTCAATTATTCTATGAAACTAAAAAGGATATAGTGGTCTTTCCAAAAAAAAAAAAAAAAAGGTTGACAATAACTACACTAGATATGAATATATTAAATAGATCTTGGACTACAGATAATAGACAGTGAGCAGGCAGAAGCAATGGATCTTCACTTGTGGATCATAGATAGATAGAGTCTAAGAGAACTCTCCTGTTTCCACAAGTAACTCCGGTAATGTCGAGAGATGGGGCCCGCGGTAGGAAGTATGATTTGGACAGATTGATGGAATATGTTTTTTTTTTTTGGGCGGGGCCGTGGGGCCGGGGGTATAATTACCGATCATTTGAGATGGTCCGATCACCAGGCTGTCACAATTTTTCTATGATGGTGCATCATCTATTGTGCTAGAGCACCTTCTTCGCTGCCCTTTATGTCTCAATCTTTCACCTAAAGAACTAAAGAAGCAGTTGCCTTAACTTCGTTCGGTAGAAGACCATTTGATGTGGGTGGGGGTGAACCCAAAAAAAAAAAGAATAAAAAAAAAAAAAAAGCACCGGCTGTGAACAGAAGTATATCATTTTGTTTCACCAACCATGACCAAAAGGACTCTTTACATGCAGAACTTCAACTGTTTCTGTATCTATGGTTTCCACAATTTGAGGTGTTTGGGAGCCTAGAAAGTGGAAACCATTGATTTTTTTTTTTTTAAAAAAAATAAAATTAATCTTTGAAAGCCTTCTCAGGTCTAGACAATATCTGAATTCATTTCACCTCAGACCTCGTTTCTCTTCTGTGGGGGCCAGGTTTCAAACAGCTCTGGAGGATTCTCTTTTACCTCTTTGTAATGAAAAAAAACTAAAAAAGGGGGTTGGTTTTTGTATAGAGGTCACTTTCAAGCCCATTCCCACCCCCTCCCCCCTCTTTAAATTGTGATAGCTTCGTTGTTTCTGGTTTCTCTCGAAATTCCAATCGGGAAATTAATGGCTGGGGTTTGGAGGCCTACTGGTTTCCTTCCATCCCCACCATCCCCTCCCTCCTTTGAATTAGAAATGGTCCACCGGTAGGGATAAATTAATGTCAGAGAAGACAAGGCCACAAGCTTCCTGTTTAATGGTCTCCATGACCTGATAATTATGTAGTATATCAGAAGTCAGGAGATTGCCAAGTAAGTACTTGTGGACTGTCTGCTTTTGCCTGCCATTTGACACAAAAGGGGCAATGGACATACTTCTCTGATCCACTTGAAGATTGCTTCCTATCCTCTTGACACGCAAACCAAACACATAAATGACCTAAAGCTTGAACACATGGTTTTTGGTATTTGTTTTTGAGATTTTTGTGCAGGTCCAGTGTCTCTGCAACTGGGTCCACCATATCCATCCATGATCCATTACACTTAAGCTTGTAAAAGCCCCATATGTTGATGAAGACTAACATCTCCCTTTCCTTTCATCAACACCACATTTTGGAATGTGAATTGGATTGGATGGCAAAATCCATAACGTAATGTGTGTATGTTGGATGCGTGTGTGTTACTGCTGAACATATGCATGTGCGTGTCCCATTTGGCAGCCCAGAAGATGGAAAGGAAAAGACATGGGCAATTGGGAAAAGAAAGAAAGCACCTGGTGAAGGTAGATTGAAAGAGGGTAATAGGACTAAAATTACAAACAATATCCAAGAAAAGAGGGGATTTTTTTTTATGCTGCAAGTAGGGTTGAATAAAAGAATATGACGATTCATTCATATCCTATATGAACTCAGGAATCTGAATTGACAAACAGCAATAAGAGAACATATATGTTGGTAATCACAATTGCTACAAATCTTACACTCAGGCCAGTAATTTTCTGTTTTATATGTTGCATCGATCATAACCAGAGAACCATGATGAGGGTTCTGTGAGTTTCGGCAACTCACCGTCACCGTCACCTTCACCATCATAGAATGACTCGAATTCCTCTCTCCATCTCTGATCACTTGCATCATGGGCGTCCCCTGCTTCATGCTTGGCATTATGAGTATCATCATAAATTGGCTGTATTGCTTCCCTAGGTAAACGAGAAGCAAGGAGCTCATTGAGGGTGTTAATCTCCTTTTCATGTTTTTTCTTCAATTTATCAATCTGTTTGAAGGCCTTCTCAGTTTCTTGCTCTGCCTCCGAAGCTCGCCTCTGCATATTTTAATGAGATTTGGGGTTCAATCTATTTATCACAATAAAAACCATATTTCATGCATAGTAGACACTAAATTATGTAATTCTGACTATGTGAAAGTCGAGACAGAAAGTTCTGTCTGGAGCAACACTGAAGCATTTAGCTAAGATATGTCTACTAAGATCATAACTTGGCTCTAACTTTACAACACATTCAAATTTGAAGCAATAAGCAGCAACAACTTTTATAAATTCTAGAACATGAGTCTTAGGAATTGTGAAGCTTTGATTCTAGAATCATTTAGTGAAAAGTGTAGGGTAAATAATGTGTTACATATAGAGCTGCACAAATCCAAGAGTTTGGTCCACTTTTGAGTAAAACCTCAGCACCATCAAAAGAAAAAGAAAAATAAAACTGAATGATTTTAATGTCTATTTAAACAATTTTAATCCATAAAATCTAAAACGAATGGAAGGAGAAATTAGTATCAATTCGGAAGGGCATAATTAAAACAGAAAACATGCACAAATAGTTGAATTTATTGAGGCACAAATATAAACATGTACCACATAATGGCTTATACAAAACACAGGAAGTGAGATAGCTGAGCTGGTTAACTAAGAAAAGAAGTGTTAACAGGAGAGATAGTATAAGGTGTGCATCAATATGCTATTGGCTAAAGTGTAATTGTGTGACACTATGGAAACAGAAAACGAAGAGGGAAAGAGAGAGATGACAAACATTATGAGGAGATTATTGGAACAAGTTTAATCAAGTGGTTTGGGAATTAGAAATCCGATTCAATTTAATTGAACTCTTTTGGGAAAATGGTTGTGGCGGTATGCTACTGAGAGTGAGGCTTTATGAAGATTAATGATAGATACTAAATATGATGGTTTAAGAGGAGGTTTGTAATCTAAAGAGGTAATGGAGCCATTTGGAGCGGCAATGTAATCTAAAGAGAAGAAAGGAGTGGGAAACTTTTTCAAAATTTGTTAGATATGAGGTGGGTGATGGGTCAAAGGTTAGTTTTTGGTATGATGTGGTGTGGGGATCAACCATTGAAGATATCTTATTCAAACTTGCTCAAAACTGCATGTAGTAAGGATGCATGGGTGGTGGATAATATATATTTTTTTATAAGTAATAATCCTAACTTATTAAAAAGCGCAAGACACCCCTAAATACACCGGAAGTATACAAAAGAAATCACCTAACTAGATTAGGTGGATAATATGCAGGTCCGAGATGGGAATATTCATTGGAATGTAATTTATATTAGACCCGTACAAGATTGGGAGGTGTTGTGGTCTTTTCTCTCTTTGGGATGTTGTATTCTCTCAAAGTAAGGCAAAGAGATTCATATAGAATATATTGGATTCCTTCCAAAAGGTGCAAGTTTGAAGTAAAGTCTTATTACTAGTGTTAACTATTCCTGCTGGATTCCCTTTTCCTTGGAAGAGTACTTGAAGAGTTAAGGCTTCTTCAAGGGTGGAGTTTTTTTGTGTGGACATCATCATTAGAGAAATTATTGACAATGGATAACTTATCTGGAGATATCTTATCTAGACTAGTTCAATACTGCACGTAGTAAGGATGTGTGCGTGGTGGATAATTTGCAGGCATGAGATGGTAATATTCATTGAAATATAATTTTACTAGACCCCTATAGGATTGGAGGTGTTGTGGTCTTTTCTTTCTTTGAGATGTTGTATTCTCTCATAGGCAAAGAGATGTAGATGTAATATGTTGGAGTCCTTCCAAAAGGTGCAAGTTTGAAGTGAAGTCTTATTACCAAGTGTCAACCATTCCTACTAGATCCCCTTTTCCTTTGAAGAGTATTTAGAGAGTTAAGGGTTCATGTGAACAACGGCATTAGGGAAAATATTGACTTTCAATAACTTGAGAAAGATGAATGTTGTGATGATAAAGTGATATAATATGTACAAGAAGAGTGGGGTGTCAATTGATCACCTTATGATTCATTGTGAAGTAGCAAGATATTTATGGAGCTTACTTTTCAATATGTTTGGTGTTGATTGGGTTATGCCTAGAAGGGTGAAAGAATTGTTGGTGAGTTGGGAAAGTCAGGTAGGGCGTGGTAACATTTTGTTATGTGTTCAATGAGGCGTATTTGGAGAGAGCAGGATGCTCAAACTTTTGAAGATATAGAGACTTCGATGGTAGAGCTGAAAAAAGATAACATTCAACGCTTTATACTCTTGGATACCAAAACAACATAGCTTCTTTTTTTCTAGTTTTCCAGAGTTTTTGCAAATTTTATCTTTTTCTCTTGATTAGGGGGTTCTCTTGTATACTTATTGTGTACTTGGATGGCCCTACGCTTTTTAATTATATTGAATTACTTATAAAAAAAGTGTATAACTTATCAGTTAAAAAAAGAAGAAGATGTAATGTTGTGCGTAAAAGTGTAGTGAAGGTGAGACAAGGGGTATAAACCCACCAGGTTTGTTTCTAACTTTCAAATTGAAAAAAAAAAATGTCATGTTGTATTATGGCATGGATATTACCAAGATCATTGCATAAAAAAACTTGTGAAAACAAAAATTTGCATCTAAACATATTTTATTCAACATGAATATCAACAATCCAAAGGGATAAAGCATCAAAACAAAAAGCCAACACAAACTCACCTGGGCAGCACCAACAGCCTCTTCTGCTTCTTTCAACCGCACAAGTAATTCTCCTGCAGCCTGCACAGCTTCAGCAGTGTCCCTCAATTGAGCCTGAAGTCCTTTATTCTCATCCCTAAAATATCTCCTCTCTTTTTCTTTTTCTACCCTTAATGCTGAAATTTCTGCAGCAAGGGCATTTATGAACTTTGATTCAGCACCCCTAACTCCTGCTTTAGCAGCTGCTTTCTTGACATCCTCTATTCCTTCCTGGATCTTCCTGTGCCTTGCAAGCAATTGAATATGTTTCTCTTCCAAATCTGCATACAGTTCCAGAATGCGCGCATGCCCCTCTATAGCCATCTGCATTGCTTCCTGTAGCTCTTCGGTACATTTCCTTTCAGTTTCTAGTTCTTGCTTCCTCTTTTCGGCTAGTGATCTGCTAGCTTCAAGTTCAATTCTCAATTCTTCAGAGAGAGAAATCCATCTGCTTTCCGCCTCAGTCCAACGAATTCTTTCCTGCTCAAGTTTCTTCTCTGGACCCTCATCAGTTGACTCTGGAATCGCACTAAGAGGTGGAGCTGAACTGGGCTCACATGAATAAGTTAACTGCAGTAGCTGATTCTGTTTTCGAGATGCAGTAGAAGAAGAGTCTATGTAAAATTGTAGCTGGCTTCTTAAATCTTGAATCTCTTCGAACAACACTTCCCTCTCACCCATATCGTAGAAATTCCGATAATGCTCCAGCTCATCTTGAACTCTTTTTAACTCGATTTTTGTCCTTAAAACTTCAGGATGATTCTCATATTTCTCCTTTAAAATCTGTAGACAACCCAGTAAGATATATGCACAATATACTGAAAAAGGGAACTATGAGAACAAATTTATACCGTATGCTCCTGTGTGAGGGACATTAGCTCTTCCTCCATGAACTCCTCGGTGGGCAAAACACCATCCATAAGGTTTTCCAGGCGAAGAATTTTATCCTCCCTTGTCTGCGCTATTATGGCATTGCATTCCCTCTCATGCTTGTATTGTTGCAACTGTAAATGACCAATAGAAAAGGTCAGGCCAACTCTAAAGAAAATACTTGCTATAGTTGGTTATTGGTAAAACTTGGAAGGGGCATACCAAGCGGTTAAGCTGCACAATCTCAGAAGTTTGCTTGGCACAGAAATCTTCTAGTGCCATTTCCCTCCTGATAGCTCCTGCCAAAACCTTCTCCACTGCCTGAGTGATAAAGAAAGAAAAAGGTCAACTAAGCATGAAGAGTCCAGAGTGATATTTGGAAATCCAGCTATCTCTAAACTTACTTTGGGAACTTGCTTCTTCAATTTGTCAGAGGACTCTGAGCCATCAACAGGTACTAGCTGTAGGTTTGAACTGTCATCAGCCTCTTTGACCTCTAGCTGCATTCTATTCTTGCAACTAGTACACATAAATGCAACTGAATCTTCTTCTGGCATATCACCAGGAAAAGTTTGCACACCCACGTCAACTTTGTCAACCAGCAACATTGGCTTAGATTCTGCAGGTTTGTATGAAAACCTGAACGATGACCGCCTTAGAGCTGAACTTTGGCGATGACTATCAAGAATTTCAAGGCCATGGCGGATGCTTGCTGCCAAATGTTCAGTTGGTGAAAGCAAGTTCTTACTTTTTTGAGTGGACAGGACATTAGAAGAGCTGCTTCTCGTGGATTTCTTGGAAGACATATGAGCAGCCTCTGGGCTTAAATTGTTGTCATCCTGAAGATCTTTCTGGGAAGCAGTCAACATTGATGAAGTCCTCAAGCTTTTCCTGCTGCAGCTGATTCTGGGTGAAACACTTGGAGTTGGAGATTTAAGCACTGGGGATACATCAGACGGAACTATGCACAGGCTAGGAGGAGACATACAATTCGCTGAGCCACTAGAAAAATCATTTGGTTCATCTGCACTGCAAATGCCAGCAAAAACCCCATTAAGAGGTTCAGAGGCTGAGCAGGAAGAATTATCTCTTACATTTTTGCTTGGTGATTCTTCATTTTGCAATTTGCTCATAGATGAGCTAAGAATAGCTTTCTCCTCAGCGGGTGGTGGAGAGGGATCCCTGTCAAGTGTGTTACTTTCTATGTGATTTTCCTCTAGGAGGTTATCATCAGTCAGCACATTAACATCGGACAAATTTGAGGTATTTCTAACAGGTTCTGCACTATCAACAATCATTATTTCATCCTGGTCAGATGCTCCTTCTTCCATAGTAACATCTGTATCCTCAGAACTTTGCTCCCTAATACATCCACCTGCAGATGTGTAGCATTGAGACTCATTAAAACTTACATCTTTAGGTGCCACAAATAGCAAGTCTGAAGTTACTGTTTCTATATTGCTTAAATCAATTTTATTGTTAACTACCGGCTATTTGCTTATCAACTTGATTGCAGAGCCTCTCAACAGCTTCCTCATCAATTTCCATCTCCTCATCACCATCATCGTCGACGTTATGTAATGTTATTGGACAACTGAGGTTAGACTTTAGTAGACTCAAACTTCTACGGATCCATGCTGCTGAGTGCCCTCCATTTGAATCACTGGGGCTGTTGGAGTTTGCCTTTATTCTATGTAGTTCATCCTGTTGAATTAATCTAGTTAAAGTCATACTTACATGTTTAATTTGTGTATTGGAGAAACATGAAAGACTTTTACTATGGGATAAGAATATACCCTTAGCTCCCGTATCACTTCACGCAAGTGATTCACATCGTCCTGCATTACTTCGTTAACAACTGCCTTGTTCTTAATAGCCTTGGCACGCTGTGCAAATCTCAATGTACTAAAAGTCTCACTCTTGCAGCTGCAATATTGAGGCATGTGAACTTCCATTTCACAAAAGAGAAAGAAACAAGGCTGCTATGAGGAAAGAAGGTTTCAGCAGTACTACCTTTGCAATGGAGAAATAGCACAAACCATTGCTAATTTTGCATTTCCCCCAAGAGATTCCTGCAGTAAGAATGTCAACCTTGAGTCTCTATAGGGGATATGTCTTTGCTTTCCTGTTTGAGAAACTTCAGCGAGAATGTTTATCAAATTCCTGCACTCCAATAATTGACCCAAATCAGACCAGAACTACAAAATGTTCTCTTCACACAACTCCATGTTAACACAAACCTATAACAGCAGTTTACAGTTGCTCAGGAGCGTGATCATTATTATATGTCAAATAATATGGAACAGAACCAACTCTAGAAGATTTTCCCCATCCATTCTTCTTTGCTTTTATTTATTTTATTACTAATGAAATTGCAATGTTGACAAATTATACTTTCTATATATGTGCATTAGTATTAGGTCCTTTGGACACTTTTTCTGCATTTTCTATCTGTTCAGCTCGTACATTATAGGCAAACCTTACACAAAATGAACCTTGACATGAAATAATAAATGCAAGAAGATATGTTAAACCATACCCAAGCTGTGAGAGCGATCTATTTATATTCCCTGCTTCCTTTAAACGTTCCCCTGCTGCACCAGTTAACTTTTGTCGCTCTGAACCAGCTAGATCAACAAGATTTATTTTGCTTGTTTTGAAGCTGCTTAAACCATCTGCCTTGCTCTAAAAAATTGATAGTTTACTTAAAAAATTTCCAGCAAATATGTGACATGTGGAAAATAAAGAAACAGAGATATTTATGATTTCTATTGTTTGTTAAAGCATCCAATTCAAAAGCAGTGTAAAGAAGTGGGCCAACCAGTATTGTCAAAGTCGATCAAGGTAAGGTACCTCCTCTTAAACCTTGAGGCAAGGAGCCTCTAGTGAGGTGCTAACCTTTAGTGAGGTAATGACCTTTAGATTTCAGGCAACCGCCTTAAGCTACAGGTGCTTGAGGCAAGCACTTCAAAAGGTTTATTTAAAGAAATCTCTTTTAAAACAAAAGGATTTTTCACCAGCATAAACGACTTGAATCAACATAAGTGGGGCATTTGGTAGGTCCGACTAAGCGAGTAAAAGGCCAAAAGGCAAAACATTTTGGGAAGAAGAAAAAGATAGATCACATGTTTTATAGAATAGCTCTTATCCATTAGGCACGAAGTAACTTGATTATGATATTCCAAGGCATACGTATAAGTTGTGTTCATAATATGTATACTATGTTTAGGACCTGGTGTCAAACTTCACTCGGACTTGACACCTTAAGGTCGCCTTTTGCTTTTGACAACATTGGAGCCAACAATACATATCAATCACTTCTAACACCTAACACACCCCTTCACGGGCAGGTCTATATCGCAGTCAAGAACCAATGTGGGTCTTGCACTTACAGACCAGAAGACATAGCCAAGAAGAGTTTCACACAATTTGGTGCAAAGACATCTCAATGAAAATTTTCAATTAATGTTCCAATAATCTTTACTCTTTAGTTCTCCATCATAAATAGTATTACCTTGCATCGTGATTCAACAACACAAGTAAAAACAGTATGTGAACGGGAACTCTCAGCATTTATACTAGTTGCACCGATCCTCCTGTGTGACAATCCCTGCATAAATTATTTGGTGGTTGTAAATATGATGCTTGAAAAACTAATCGGTTCAAACTTACAAATTGATTGTAAAATATAAACCATCTTACCAAAGTAAAAAGCTGAAAATTACGAAATTACTTTAAGATTAATCTTTGATAACAAATGGAACAAAGTATGAAATGCATGCACTATTAGCTTCAAATTATTCTTTCAAAAAAAAAAATTGTTTTTTTGTAATCTCACCAATGGCTAGCCTTATGCATACATCTCATAAATAAGAAAAGAATACAGAAACGAGACATGCACTTTATGCTTTTAACACTGAAAAGCTGTTGGTTAACACTAAATGACAAGTCTACATTGAAAAGCTGTTCTTCAAAAATATAAAATATCATAACACTGAAAAATATTTCCACTGAAAAGCTTCTCTTTGTTGTAGTAACAAGCACATATACAGTTACCCAACCTGACAGGGAGTCAACTCTTCAATATGTTTTCCATGTAATTGAACTTGAATGCATCCAATGGAAACTGCTATCTTGGAGTCAATTATCAGGATCTAAATTTATCAAACTAGAAACACACTAACAAAATGAAATTATTTAATTTCATGTGTGTATGACCCAATGACTTATAATCAACAAAAGGTTAAGAACAGGTCTCTAAATGCATTGCTCAAACATTTCTCATTCTGTGTCTAGTCATAGTAAGGTCACAAATTCCATACCACAATATGTGTTGATGCTATACCTATAGTAGAAATACAACAAGGAGCTAACCTTTGATAAGAGCTGAGTCACATCCTTTATCGTACAAACAGACTCCTCTGTGAGATTTTCAACATAGACACCAGATTTGACATCTTCTCTTATCTGGAAATATGCAACAAAGGACCTAAGAAGACCAGGTTTGTACCATAATAAGATTAAAGATAAAATAATTATAAGTTCCTGTTACCTGGAGATTTCTTTGATTCGGATCCAACAAATCTGTGATTTGTTCATTGTAAATCTGCATTAAATTTAAAAATTAAGTGGCATATCATTACAAGCACAAGTATGTCAAGTATAGCAAAAGAAGTAGTTTATAATCACTCAACCTCAAGAAAAGAACAGTAACACTGGTACTCAAGTTGCTTGTCAGCATGCTTGATTTGCTCCTATTAAGTAAACACAAAAGCACAAATTAGGACCATAGTTCAATTACATGATATAAACTTCAATGGCTTCCATAAAGTACAGAATTAGCTCACCTCATTTATGCGAGCAAAGAGTCGCTCAAAAACACGGGGTGTTAACCCTTGTTGATCACCGGACAAGTTTCCTTCCAACAAGACATTGGACGGACCCCAAATAGTATAAGTCTTTCCGCTTCCAGTCTAACCAAATCAATTTTCAGAGTTATATGTAAGATAATAAAAAAGTCAGTAAAGAACAAGGGAAACTGAAAGATACCTGTCCATATGCAAATACAGAACTATTGAATCCAGCCAAACAATTTTCAACAAGGGGTGCTCCTACAAGCTGGAAGATATCTTGCTGCAAATAAAATAATATTTAGCATTCGACACCAGTAACCATTTGTTCATAAACCTGAAAACAATCATATTGATATGGATCATGCCTGTGTGGCTTCAATGTCAGCGACTGAGTCAAATGTGAAGGTTTGCCCATTAATGGATAACGAATCACTGGAAGTTTTCTGAACTATCACATCACCTTCATCATCCCTCTCCTTGTGTGGTGGTCGCATTCGGACTATTACCTTAAAAATTGTTACAATATCCTCACGCATTCAGTAAAAATTATTATATGCAAATGGTTTAGCATTCAAAAAGCAAATCAACTTAAGCGACATGACTATATGAGTTTGTTATTCAGTGAAGAATAACAGAAAACATAAGAGATTCAGACTAATTTACTATTTCTACAAACAACCAACAAAAATCATAAATCACGATTATCCAAGATTTCCTATCTTCTCTTTTCTTTTCCTCCACTTTCCAAGTAACATGAGACTTTCAATTTCGGGAAACCAGAACTTTCTAAACATAATATGTGACGTTCATATCCATTTCTCAGAAACAAACTATTCAATTATAAGCCGGAGGCACCAATAAGAGGTTAAAAAGAAATTGAACATAGAAATCTTAAATCCAGTTCAGATTTGTGGAATGGTTTCATATTTTCTCAGTAACCAAACACACAAGAACCAGATTTTCCCGGTAGGCAAAAAGATGATAGAAAATCAAAATGAAACCAAAACCCTAGGGTTTACGAGAACGGATACCTTGACACCGGAATCAGAACCCCCGGGTACTGAATTTTCAGGCACGGTCTCCATGATTAGCTTCCGCTTGAGAGGATTTGAAGACGGTGGCCTCGGTGGCAGGGGACTCTTGAACTTGGCCGGCGATTGCTTCGAATCGTGCGGCAAGTTCGGATCGGACGGAGGCGCATTCTCCTTCGTAGATTTAGGCTTCCTAGACGGCCTCGGCTTGGCCAAGCTAGGGCTCAGCGACGATGGTTGATCCGTGGAATGCGTCTCCCTCAAGATCGCGTTCCTTGGTTGCATGAAGTGCTTCATTGTGAGCACAAATCACAGAGACGGAGAGTGGAAATGACAAGGAGTCAGGTTTGGGAAGACAAGGAGGCGAAAGAGAAGGATGTGGGAGAGAGAGAGAGAGACAGAGATGTAGCCGTTGGAGGAGGGTAGAGGAATTTGAATTAGGGGAATTGTGAAAAGCACGTGTGTAGGGTCTTATTGTTGTTGTTTTGTTGATGGAGGGAGAGAGAGAGAGTGAGAGAACGAAAACTTTTTTGAATTTGTGTTGGATCTGGAGCGTTGTGACGGCGGGGGTCGGGACGAACCCGATTCATAGACATGGGCCCGTTTGGTAATGGACCGGCCGAAGTCCAATTTCTTTTCCCAACATTAATTACTATTAATTACTATCTAAATAAAAATAATTCACTATTAAACAAAAAATTTCAATTTTTCATACAAAAAATTTTAAATTTCTATTTATTTTATATTACATTATTCACTTCCAAACCAAAAACTTCATACCTTATCCATTACCAAATAGGCTATAGGTCCCGGCCTAGCTAACCGCTAGCCTAAAAGAGCTTATGAATGCCCAAATAAGGTCATATTTTACTAAATTTGATCTAAATTTCAAGTGAAATAGCTTTTTTCTTTTCACTTATGAGTAATATTATATATCAAACTACTATCTCATCAATTACTCTCTTGTTGGACTCACAAATATCATCCACCATCTCCGACATTTACAGGTGATTTCAACTATTTCCAAATTGGTCTGCCTCTGAAATCCCTAAATGTACCAACTCTAGAGCACACAAAATTACAAAATGGATCGCTTCCTACCAAGTGTTCCGGAGCATTTCCACTCATCCTTCGCTAGCTAGAAGTAGCAATTATAACCATAAGCGGAAAAAATCCTCCCTTCCAATTCTCTCCCTCTTAATTGCTTAGGGGAAAAAGAGCTAGATATTTATCTTTTTTTGATTTATGCACTTTTTTAAAAAAAAAAAAAAAACAAAGAAAGAAAGAAAGAAAAATTGTAAATATTTTGTCTCTTACTAGCAAAGCAAGGGATCATTTACACATTATTACATAGCACTATATATATATAAAGATCTACTTCTTTGTCATGGAAACGACCATATAAAGATCTGTCGTTTTTTCTAGGCATAGATGCTCGGCCACATGGTGAGCAAACCTGGCAAATAAGCTGTCCATTGCCGTTGGTCCAAAATGAGTAGCCACTAGCCAGCATGGGCTCTGTTCCCGCTCTGAACCATTTAGCTACATTTTGCCCACTGATCACAAAATCTTGGTCGTCACTAGGATCCCAATCCACCTCAAATGTTTCAAGCTTGTCAACATTAAAGGACCCCTCATCTTCAATAATTGCCCTCACTTCACCCTCAAACGGTCTATAATGAGGTACATTGAAAGAATCCACGTCACCCTCTTTAACGAGCCCCTAAAATACAAATCATATATAAGCACCCTTAAGTTGTAAAAATAAATAAAGAAACGATTGATGATGTGACGGTGAAAATCAACTTTCAAATCTTGTTGGAATAGTTGAGAACAAAGCCGCAAATGATCGTTGCTGTTGATTAAAACAAAACACTTGGAATAACGGTTAAAGCTTACAACATCATGTTATCAACCCTTGTAAAAAAATAAAAATAAATTACAGACCAATTTTTACTGTAACGTTACTCTAGTTGTATGTCAATCGTGTGAAAATATGTATGAAATAAAATAACCTCGGCCACCAAATCATGGAGCGATTTGGAAAGCAGCTCCACGATTTTACAAGAGTCGTTGGTTGTAGGATCCAAGGTGCTCCTTCCAAGAAAGGCAAGAAGCATGTGGCCCTGGGGCATAATTTCCTCACCGCGTAAGCCTAGAAATTTAGAGAAATCTCTACGAAATTGCTCTTCGTATGCTTGAAATACACAGGGAGGGCTCGACTTTGCAATGAACACGTTCCCCTTGTTGCTGGAAAGCCCGTTTGGAACCTATCATTCTTTAGCACGTCAGGCATTGTTCAGTGGAAGGGAAAAATAAATTACCAATTGATTTGCGGAATGAGTATTCCATTAGGAAAATAAATAAGTGTTACTCAGAATAGAAGACGTTATAATGAAATAATTATTCCAATTCTTTAGTTCGGTAGTAACACATATTTCATAATTAGAATTGAACTAAAATTACCAAAAAGTCAATTTGGTTTCTAATTTTTTCAAAACTCAATTTTTTTTTTTTAATAAAAAAAGGGTTGAATGTGTGGTGGCGGCCGGTCACTCACAGCGACCTCGTCGTGGCCCTCTGGGGGTGGTCTTGGCCACCCACATAATTTTTTATTATTATTTATTTTTCTTTTTTAAGTTTGAGAGGAAAAAAAATGATATTTTTGGAAAACCATGCCCTTTTCTCAACTATTGCTCTCATTTTTCTAGAGGAATAGTTATTCTTGTGTATAAGGATTAGTGATTCCCATGAAAATAACTATTTATAGAAATAAACCCTTACGGCCACCAAACAAAAAAATGACTACTCCTATTTTAGGGGTCTATTCTACAAACCAAAAAGATTGAGCTCTTAATTGGTTGATGGACATATTCACAAATATTCACAATTGCTGATTTCGTGGTTTGCCATGTTTATTCTCATTAATTATACCATGAAAAAATACTTACCTGGTCCCCAAGGGGTAGCTCAATCGGCTGTGAACCACGCCTCTTGAAGCATTGGTCACTAGTTCGAATCCCCATTCCTCTTGTGTAGACATATTAAAAAAAACAAAAAAATTACTTACTTGAGAGAGCCAATGAAGACCGCTGGAAGAATGTACAAAATGCAGGCTTTTGGTGGGGAAAAGCCTTCCATAGAAAGAGCCTGGAAGACCTGAAACAAAACAAGGCCCCAAGTCTCCCATCTCTTCCTTATTGAGCTTCTTATAGAACGATGGTAAAGACTTGAAAACAGTGTTGAAGTCATTCTCTGGAAGGTCGTTTAGGATAACTTGGAATTCAGGTGATTTGTAATTCACTTGTTGATACACCCCATGGATGGTGTCTTTAATTTCAGAGACCGCCAAGAAGGTGTTGGGTCCTGAAGAACAACCCAAGTCCGCCACTTGAATACAATTGGGAAAGGTGGCGGCCGTAACCACTTTTTTTACGGTGTCTTTCAAGATTGGCAAACTTTCGTTATCACTCGTCTTTGAGAAGGGAACATTGTAAAAATTATTAGCTAAGTAAGCATTGATCAATGAAATTTGGATGACGTGGCTGTAAAAATCAATCTTTTGATNAGCATATTTGACTTTAAAAAAAAAAAAAAAAATTGTTACTTAAAAAAAAAATTTTAGGCCCCATTTTAATGTTTCGCCTAAGGTCCCAAAATGCATCGAGCCGGCCCTGGCGGGAAGAATGTACAAAATGCAGGCTTTTGGTGGGGAAAAGCCTTCCATAGAAAGAGCCTGGAAGACCTGAAACAAAAACAAGGCCCCAAGTCTCCCATCTCTTCCTTATTGAGCTTCTTATAGAACGATGGTAAAGACTTGAAAACAGTGTTGAAGTCATTCCCTGGAAGGTCGTTTAGGATAACTTGGAATTCAGGTGATTTGTAATTCACTTGTTGATACACCCCATGGATGGTGTCTTTAATTTCAGAGACCACCAAGAAGGTGTTGGGTCCTGAAGAACAACGACCCAAGTCCGCCACTTGAATACAATTGGGAAAGGTGGCAGCCGTAACCACTTTTTTGACGGTGTCTTTCAAGATTGGCAAACTTTCGTTATCACTCGTCTTTGAGAAGGGAACATTGTAAAAATTATTAGCTAAGTAAGCATTGATCAATGAAATTTGGATGACGTGGCTGTAAAAATCAATCTTTTGATCATCAACAAAGACCGCTTATAGAAAAGAAAAACCAAAAGCTAATTTTCAGAGTCACGTCATAGCAATCTACTAAATAACATTTCTCAAAAAAGAGAGACAGAAAAAGGCAAACTTGACGGAGTGAGTTATTGGCATAGCTAGTTTCTCCATCTCCTGCATTCATGTGAATTACGTTTTCAACATCCATGGCTTCCCACATAATTAGTGCTGCCTATATGGTCTGCGTACTTCTCCTATAAATAGGACTTCATAGTTGATATGGTTAGATTAAGCCATACAAATTATAATTGAATAAGAAATTCCCTTTATTTAATTTTCAAGTATTTTAAATTATCATTCCAACTTAATGATGGATCATGCCACTTGACCGTGGTGGGTGTTAGAATATATTATTTATTCTTTTAGAATATTTTATTTCTTTCATAGAATTTATTTATTTTCTTATGTATTTTAGGTTTCGTTTGAGTTTCTTGCTCACTATTCATTACAAGAGCGGACGCACGTTTAGCTATTTTGTCAATTTTTCTTGCTCCAGTAGTACTTATAAAATAACATTTTCTTATATAAAAGTTTACTTTAGCAACATTTAGTAATATAATATGATTTTTAAATAGGCTCATTTTCTTATTTTATTGTTTTTTCTCTCCCTCCCCTCTTTTTCTTTCTTTCTCTTGTTCATCTTCACCGAAACACATTCATCCTCATCACCCAATTTTTTTTGTTCCTCTTTTCTCTTTCTCTTCCACTTTCTCTTCTTCTCTGTTATCACGGATTCCTCATCACGTCACCCATTTTTTTTCCCTCTTCTCTGTTTCCAACGGTTTTGGTTCTCTCTCCTCTCTCTCTTCTCACCTTCACCAAAACCTGTCATTGAAATCTCTTGAACGTTAGTGAAAAGATGGCTTTCTCAATCGTCGAGATGATGGGTTTCATGGGTTGATCAAGATGATGGGTTTATGGGTTTTACTAGATTTGGGTTTTGAACCTTTGCTGAATTTTTGTTTAATTTCATGTAGAAAATTGCGAATTTTTTATTTTTTTAAATTAAATTGGCTTGATTGTGAGCGTGTGCATATAAACAATGTTGGTGAATTGAGGTTTAATGTTGATGAATGATACTTTGTTTTTTGATTTCCCTTAAACTAACAATCTTTGCTGGAGATGTTCTTAAGAGGTTAAGAGGTGGAGGGTCCATGGCAACCCCAAAAAATTTTAAGACCCTTTAAATATATATATATATATATATATAATTACAGTGTAAAGCCATGGCAAAATCCAAAAATTTACCCTGCTTAGGGCATTCACAATAGAAAAACTAATTTTTTTTTTTTATGTAAAATAGCTCTTCAAAACTTAATTTATCTAGTTTAACTAATAATTTTTTAAGAACATCTTACATCCGATTAGTTATATTTTTATCTATATCATTTAATTTTTATTTTTTTATTTATTATAATGATTGTATTTTTCTTAAATATCTTATTTTTCAACTTTTGAGAAAAAAGTGATGTTGCGAGAGAAATAATAGGAGAAAAATTTAGAAAAAATGAGATGTGAAAGAGAAATAGTAGGAGAAAGTTTTGAAAAAAAGAGAAATAGGTGAGAAACAATAAAAAAAACATGGGAAGAAAATTTAAGAAAATAGCTCTTTGAATAGTGCAGCTACAAGTAACTTTTTTTTTAGCTCATTTAATAAAATATCCATTCTACATTTTTTTTAACTTCTCTAATGTAGATGATATTTTATCAATTTAAAAAATTATTTTAGATAAAAATGTTATTTAACTCTTTCATTGTGAATGCTTTTACAAATTTTTTCTCCTCTTTTCTAAACTAGAGAGGACCGGCTGGACTGCAATGTCAAAATAATTTTAATAAAAAAATTAATAATAAACCCCTTACAAGTTATAACCATTGAACCTAAAATAATAAAATAAAAGTTTTTTCCTACTTTCCGCTCAACACGCAATCGCCATTTTGTCAACCAAAATTTACTCAAGCACTCTGCACAAGGGAAACGAATGGGAGCAAAGTTTGTTTTTCAAACAAATCTCAAATCTTACTCAATCTCACATTCTCACTCAACCCCGGCCCAAGAAAAAGAGAAATTTTTTTTGTTCAAAAAATACAAGAGGCAAGATCGCACGCTAAACACCAAGATCTTCGGCCCGCTGTCCATGCACCACCAACAACAGTGAGCAGTGCATCATGAGTTTTAATTCTCTTTACGGTAGACTATAGTCTCTAATGTGATTTATGTTTTGAGATTTGAGACTTTTCTAAAAGAAATAGCCGTAGGAACGGTAAAACCATTTTTTGTTGGCTTGAGTCATGAAATGTGAAATAAGATTGTGATTTGTGAATATGTGACTTTGTGAAAGAAGATGTTTAAACAAAGGGTATGAAAAAAAGTTGGGTCTTTGAATCTAGGTGTAAGGTGTGACCATGTGTCAGTGACTCAGTGTGTGGGTGAAACACTAGCTAGACAAAAAAAAAAACACAAAAACACAAAAAAAGAAGAAAGAAAAGAAGTGATAGGAAGGGAAGTTCTTTTTTTAAGATGATTCTATAGACATGTAACTTTTGTATACATTTATGACTCATGACTTAGTATGAAATTAAGTTTAAAATTTGTCTATCTTGTTTTACATAATATGCGTATAGGTACACAAAATATATATATATACGATTTCAGACCCTCTAGGAAAAAATTCTTGGTTCCGCCCTCTATAAATAGATATCTATGTAATAGTACTTCAAAACAATTCAACAAATATAAGAGACAATGAATATACAAGATATAGTTCATACGTTTATCTCTAATTTCGCTCTCTCTTTTATTTCTCTTTTATATTTTATTATTTTATATTTTACATATATTTCAACCGTGGGTTTGAGGAGACAATGAATATACAAGATGTAGTTCATACGTCTCTTTTTGTTTTCGCTGTCTCTTTTATTTCTCTTTTATATTTTATTATTTTATATTTTACATATATTTCAACCGTGGGTTTGAGGAGGGGTCGGCCAGAAACATGCCACTTGAGCGTCGTGGGTTTGAGCCTTGAGGAGGGGCTGGCCAGAAACATGCCACTTCATTCAAGTACATACCATGGTAGTCTTTGTATATGATATGATGCTGTAAATATGTTTAACTTAAACATAAGGGAAATTAATTAACGTTAATAAAATGGATAAGTAAAACACTAAAAACTGAAATGTGTGTTTGCTTTGCCATATCAGCAACATGCCACTTGACCGTTGGTCGGTTTGAGGAGTGTGAGATTGTGGAGGACACGTAGGCTAGTGCAGAGAAGAAAAGTCTGAAAAAGCTTGGTTGGTGGCCCGGGTGAGAGGACACAGCACTTTCAAAAGTAAACGAATATTTTAGCCTTTTTTGAACCTTTAAAGTTTTTAACTTTTTTACTAAACGATTTTTTTTTTTTTTTTCAAACGAATTTTTTAAGAGTTAAAAATACTTTTAAATTTTTTAAACATAATTATAAATAGGCACTTAATTTAACAACTAGACTTTTCATTTTAAGAATTCGTTCAAGCGTTTCACGTGTACCATCAAATTTCTTTTGGATTAGTATCAAGATATACTAAATATTTTGATCATTATGATTATTTTCTTTCACCTATTAGGAATAATTAACAATACATCCATAATTGGATAAGTTTGTTAATTTTAATATTAAATTTCAATTGTCAATTGTCAATCAAGGATTGAAATCAATTACCCTATTTGAAATTTAGGGCTTGATATCTGTGGATCTCTAGTTAGATCACTTTGGTGGCAACCAAACTATTTCATAATAATAATATAGATGTCAAATCAAATTATGCCTTTACAAAACCTATTAGATCAAACAATAAATACTATTAATAATTAGCACATAATCATCGGCATATGATACATAATATGCATGCCAATTCAATGTCAAAAACATATATATAATAACATGAGAACGAATAGATAAAAAAAGTTAAATTCTCAATCTGTTTTCAAATGAAAGGAAAATCCAAAAATAAATAAATAAATAAATAAAAGACCTGGTGAAGCTAATGCATCCAAAAGTGTGCAAAATCATTTATGCCATCTAATGATCCAAGTCCTACGTATTCGACAGAGTCACGGAAATAAATTGCCCCACGCCATAAAAAGCATCCACATTAGTCATTAAACGCTCTTAGCGTAATTCATGATTGCGTGGAAATACTCAAGCATGCACATTGTATGTTCAAAAGGCTAATAGGATTAATTAAAGTCGGTTTTGTTTAGCGGTTCAAAAAACGTGTGATTTGAAAAAATAGTGACTTAAAATCGTAACTCAACCTTTTAAAATCATGTTATATATATATATATATAATTAAAAAAAATAAAAAATAAATAAAACGCTCACTTATCTAAGATTTTTTCATGTTTTTAAACCAAAGGGAGAAATTAATCTTAAGGTATATGCATACATGCTTATATCTTAATAAAAAAATCATGAAAGTTTTTTTTTTTATAAGTAAATTTAAAGTTCATATATACATTTTAATTGACCTACATAAATTCATTAAATGCCAAGACTCAAACTATCATGATTTTCAGAAAAGAAATATGTAAAAAAGTTCTCAAAATCTAAAATTTTAGACTAAAGAGTGCCCACTTTTGTTGAGAAAAGGAGTGGAGGGACTCACCGAATTAGAATCTTCTCCGGTTCATTTAAACTAGATATAGTTATAGTAAAATGCATTTTTGTCATCTCAAAAAATAAAAAGACAAAAATATATATTCATTTACTATAACTAACTGAATATTATTCAGTTCAAATGAACTGAATCACCATACTGCACTAAGATAATTAAAGATTCACCGTTAAAACAAAACTAGCAATTTGAACCAATAATGTAAAAAACTCTAGATGACCCAAATAAGTGACCAAACAGAACAAGATTTATTTGAAAATCTTGAACAAAGAGTCCCGTATTTCCGTCAACAAATCCATTTTAACTCATGCGTATTATCTCGAACCTTCTCTATGAGTCTATGACGTCGTCCCTCAAAGTTTTACCCTTTTTTGTTTGTATGTTTGTTTTATTCTGTTTTTACAAATGGAGTCGAAAGATAATTATAATGTAAAAGCTATTTAGTCGATCCTGTACTTCTTATTAGACGAGAAGAGCTAGCGCAAATGTAAACGCCGAGTGACAAGTCGTCGTCTACTCAGAGCCCCATTTTCAGAAAGTGGTGGTAACTTGGCAGCTTGCCACCATCACCATGCATGCAGATGCAGCCATGAGTCATCAATATATCCATGCGTGTCACTTCCTCTACCATTCACAAATGTGTAGAAGACAAAACCCAATCAATCACTCTTGCAACAAAAACACAGGCACCAAACCAATACCCGAGGCGATAAGAATCTGCAAAGCAAAACCGCAAAAGGCCGCCTCGGACAGAGACGGTAAACAACCCCACACCGCTCTGGAGTCCCCCACAAAAGAGACAATCCCATCACAGTTTCTCTCGTCGTTTTCCGCCATCTTACGAATACGCGGCACACCGTTTGCGTTGCTAGCTTCTTTGTTTTGCGTGTCCAAACACTGTCACAGTTTCACTCCCCCACTCTTTCTCTCATTTATATAACTCCGCTCCCCCACCATTTTCATCCACAGCAAACACGCAACTAACGCATACATAAAATATATTAAAAGAATAAAAAAGGGAAAGGGAAGGGTTACCTGATCGATCGAAGAGCCGATCCAGATGTCGATGATAAGGTCACCGGCAGTGACATTGACGACGGTCACCCTCTTCTCCCTCGTCTTTCTCTCAGCGTACGGTTATGACGGAATGGTGGGAGGGAGGACGGAGGTAAAAGACGTGAAGACGAACGAGGAGGTGCAAGAGCTGGGGAGGTTCTCGGTGCATGAGTACAACCGGAGCCTGAGGCACCGAGGCAACGGCGACGGCTGCCGGGAGCTGACGTTTGTGGAGGTGGTGGAGGCGCAGACTCAGGTGGTGTCGGGGATAAAGTACTACCTGAAAATCTCGGCCACGCAGAATGGGGTGACGAAGATCTTCGAGTCGGTGGTGGTTGTGAAGCCCTGGGTTCACTCCAAAGAGCTGCTCAACTTTGGGCCTTCCACGTCCAGTGAACGAAAAATTGTTCCTATTAGGTTTTAAAGTTTGGGTTGGAATGGTCTCTCTCACTTGGTGACTGGTGTGGTGTAGTCTTTGACTCTTTTCTGATGTTTTTTTTTTTTATAATTATTATTAGGTGGTGTGGTGTAAGCGTGTGTAATTTATGTTTGCACATGTAATCAGTAATAATAAATGCATAAATAAAGGTTTCTTTAAACAAACAAAAATGCATATTAATAAAGGTCGTTTAAACTTCAAAATTGTTAGTATTAAAGGATTTGCTCTTGTGCTGAAGGAAACTCTGAAATGGACGTAAAGTTTGTGATGAATATAATTCAGGTCGCCTGCGAAGGTGGGAATGTGGGGTTAAAAGCCTCCATGTGAGGATGATTGTCTAAAGAAGAACATGCCTATCAACTCTAATCCTAATAATTAAGATTTCATATACCAATGGGATAATAGCTGCTTCTTATCTCTACATTACTCAATACTCACGTTGTAAACTTCCCGTGCCGCATTTGCTTCTCATATTCGTGAGTCACATAACAATCCTTCCCCCTTGAGAGTAACGTGGGACACGGATGCCTCGAATACCAACCGTTATGTGCTCATGTAATTGAACGTGCGATGGGCATGACATTGAAGGAGCACCCGCCTACACAAAATTTAAGCACAACACCCACGCTCCACAAGACCCTAACTCACCCCTTGCTCTGAACTCTTTTAACTTTGGTCAGTTTGGTGAGACAAGCACAACAAATGTCAGTTTAGTTGCATCACATCCAATCTTCGTGTACTGTACGTACCTATGCACCTACTAATAGCACTGCAAAAGGGTAGGATAAACGCATGATAACATTATCATATTTCATAAACTCGATAAGGTTTAGTCCACCTGAACAAAAACATCTGAACCTCTTTTGTTAGTGAAAGCCAAGAATGAACTGAACATCACCATCAAGATAACACTTGGAAGATGCAACACATCTCAGCTGATAATTGGACAACCAACCGACAGTAACCTATAAGAATCTCAAATGTACTCTTTGCTTTATATACAATCCCGTCTCCCAATCTCGGCTCCTATCTATCATAAGGAAACTCTACATCATTCTCTGCTACTTTAAACGGTTGAGGATGTTGGCCAGAGCAGTACAGATTCCACATCTTGAAATAGGCTCGCTCCAGATTCCTAACCTGATTTTAATAAATTAAAATAAAAAAATTTGCATTGACGTTAGCTCACTAGCATCCATAACTCAAGCATAATAAAACCAAGTAAAATACAATTAAGTAAATGATAGAGTGTGTTTCGCTGTTCTCTCTCTTTTGAAATGCTGAAAACACTTTCCAGGCGTTGTTATCCAAACAAGTTTTCAGAAGTGGCCTCACAAAAATACTTTCCTTTCGTTTCCAAAACACAGAACGCAACATTTTTTGCAAGACAAAGCACAGCACTTTAATAAAGCTTTCCTACCTTCATATTAAGTACTAACAATGTTCCAAAAATACATACTTGGTTTTTCAAAATACATGTGAAAAACATCTTCAAAAACATGGTTTAGTCTTTCATGCAAGCCAGCCCTCTGTAAATGGGTGTATAGCTCACAGCCACCCCCTCATCCCTTTTTTTGTGTTGAAAAGTGTATAATTGTAAATTTCTACAGTATCAAAAAACAAGTGATTCAATCTGTATAAGATATGATGAAAGGATCGATTTAATAATGGGGACAAACTCAATGAGCTAAAGAAAGCAATTAAAAGGCATTGGAACTCAGGTAGTGATTCAATAATTTTTCCTTTTTGTCTTCTTTCGTGATGTTTTGAAAAATTATTTTCAATATTACGTCCAGACACTCCAGTTTTTTTCTTTCATAAACATTTTTCAAACGTACTTGCCCAAACAAATTTTCAGATGTGGACCCCACAAAACACTTTCTAATATGCTTTTGAGTAGTTAATGTAGTGCAAGATATTCTAGACATGAAGATTTCAAAACGAAATCTGCTCCCTGAATATGGTTTTTACAAATAGTAATATGAAAAAAAAACTAATATTAAATAAGGTTACTAATAAACTCACCCAGCGTGCTGTGTCAAACAGAGGGCAAGTCAAACGAGCTGCCTTGAGTCTGTTAGTGAGCTCCTGGAGCTTTGGGCGATGTAGCGCAAGTGAGACTGCCTTCTCTTCATATTCTTTCATGCTTTTGAATATTTTCGTGGGGATGAAAAGAAACGAGCCAGCAATTGAGGGGGAAAAAAAAAAAGCGCAATAAGCAAATTTTACTTTTGAACAAAGCCAATCAAAATATGCACAGCACATGCCAGTCAACTAAGGATAACACTGCCAGCCCAAGCCCATCAGCTGAAAACTACCGCAAGGCATGCCAGTCAACCACAGCCCTCAAAAAATCAGCCTTCTAAAGATGCACTTTTTTTTTGTGTATCCCATTACTATTAGATTCCGAAGTATCCAAGGCATTAACCAACAGCAGCTAAAATTTCACTTCCCTCCTTGCATACAATGAATAAAAAAGTCCCACGAAGACCCTCCATAAAGAAAGCATGTGAGATGAAAAGACTACAAATCCAGTTCTCAACCTCAGAAGGCAGAGAGATGACGGTCACAAGGATATGGACCCTATGCTATCCTTATCAGATAAAAAAGAAAGAAAGAGATGCACCTTATTCTGATCACATCTACAATTTGTGTTAAAGAACATAACATAATTACCTACCTGCTAACAATCATCTCCTCTCCAACACCAGTGGCCAGACACAGTGAACCAGCAACCCTGGTTGCCATTTTCTCAAGGGGAAGGGTCACCATAGGAAGACCAGCCCATAGAACATCAGTGCCTGTTGTATGTGCATTGCATAATGGTCTACACAGAACAAAACCCAAATATCATTGCCATCAGCTGGATCTCATAGATCTAATTGTGCATTAAGGTAACAAACCAAGATGACAGAAAGAGAGAGAGAGAGGGGCAGAGAGCACATTGCCCATCTGCCAATTCAAGAGAAAACGACAAGTTTATAGAATTATACGTGTCAAGGAACAGATCTGCCAAAGAACTGCGTCTGATATGTTCATGTTTCATGGCAACATCTGTGAAAATAATCTGATCTGGTTGTACACCACGTTGAGCCGCATCTAGACATACCAAAATGAGTTAAGATTAGAGTGAATGTATTCCGTGCATGTTTGCATGCATGGGTTAGTAGTAAAAGGAATAACAATTTCTAGACATTTAGATAAATACAACACATACAGGCTCGAAGTCTCATTTCGCCAGCAGCTGGGAATCTGAGAAGCCAAAGTGCACTATTGGGAACACGCGTGAGAATGTTGCACCTATATTGGACGAAGAAAAGATAACTATGTTTCCTAATTGTATTAGCACCAATACATCACCTAACAACAACAAACTCATCCAAAATTACCATGTATTGAAAATGTCAGGATCCATCTTGTACAGCTGATTGAAACATGCAAAGATGAATTTGTCCTCTGGTAAGCCATAATCTGATCTCTTTGTTTGGCAGTTAGGATCCAGTACATCACGATTTTTCTAAATGCAACACAAAAAGAAGAATCTAAGATATACTATGGATTGGAAATAATATAAAGATAAAAGAGAGAAACAAAAAGTAACTATGACTGACCTGCTTATAATCATTTACAAAGTAACAATGAGGAAGGTGAACAAGCTTTTCTGAGTAAATATGGGAAAAATGAGAAGGTGATACAAACTGCAAAGGTGGAAACCGGAGTGAGAACTTAAACAGAAAGAAATTGAAGTCTGAAGTAGAATGAAAAACTTTAAAAATAGTCTCCAACCTCATCAGTGACCAGATAATGAATATAATTAGCCCCAGTGGTTCCGGGGAATCCCATGTAAGAAATCTGAATAGGAGCAGGCTGCATGGCAAATATTTCATTTCTTGCCCCCTGCAGAATTAAAATAAAGAAGTTTCAGAAAATTCCAAGATAGAGAGGGATCTGAATCAATTAAAGAAGACAAAAATAACAGGTAATGCAAACTGTGGTAAACAAAATAAAACACATTTTTAAAAATGAGGCGCAACAGAACATCTTGAGCCTAATTTCAGTTTTTTTTTTTTTTTTTCCCCCTTTAAGAAAAGACAGTTTCTTATCTGTCAAAGGAAACGGGATTAAAGTAATTAACTTTTAAATATTTTACACATCAAGTTACCAAATATCAAAAGGTGATACCTTAGTATAGCCATTAAGATTGACAAGGATTTGTATTTTATCCTCATTAATAAGCCTGGCAATCATATCAGATGACATGGATGACACATCTATGAAGTGTTCTGCTTCTGACTGAATACGCTGCCTCCATTCTGTGCCATCATTTGGGCTTAATGCATAGCAGAACACCTGGAACATAAACATATTTCTTAATCCCCATGCGGCATAAAAATTGAACTGAAAAGGTTTAACCAGAAAATTAAATTGAAATCAGAGAAAGACCAAATTTGCAAACCTCAACATTTCCTTTGTCATGCATGCCGAATACTGAGCCCATGAGGTGAGACAGAGGATGGTTGCCAAAGTCGCTACTCACATATCTGAAACCCAGAGTAATAATATATAAGATCATGGAGAGAGAGAGAGAGAGAGAGAGAGAGAGATGAATCTCAAAACATACCCAACCCTTAGTCGTCCACTCCTACCCTCACCCTTTATGGATAAGGGTGCAGGATAGTTAAAGGGAGCAAGTGTATAGCGGGATGCAATGATAGAGCAGTGTGCAGCATATTTACGGCTAAAAAAGAAATAAGACAATTAGCATATAACAAAATACAAGTCTTTTTTCCCTTTTTACGTGCTTGCAGACTTCAAAAAGAGCAGGTAAAAAATATGTAATTACCACAATATTAGTCAGTAACTATATAAGCTTTTAAATCCAAAAGGGCTATCTAACTTACCTGATTTCCAGTGCAAGCATTGGATCAATGGGATAGGCTATCGCATGGAAAGGTTGCACACTTGGAATAACTGACATCTGAAAAGAAAGGTTTAATACAATCAGAATTTTAATTCCAGCCAACAAATCAACTCAAAGGAAAAAACAGTAAAACACAAAATAACATGGAAAAGGAAAAAAGGCAACCTTTATCTGTCTCTGGAGTATCCCTTCGACTTCCATAAATTTGCTCTCACGGTCCTCCCAGTCACAAACACACTGCACAAAACAGTAATTAACAACCCTTTGAACGAGGCATCTTACATAGCAGAAATAAATTTCGCTCATATGTTGAAACTGAATTCTATTATCCACAAGGAAGATTTCAAATTCTAGTAAAGACTGTATATCCAATTAAGATTCTCCCAATGTGAAGACACAAATCCGCTTCTCCATGTTTCTATTACCTAATGCTTCATAAGGGAGCTTCATGCCTATAAATTGAAATATTCAGGTGTAAAAATATCATGAATTATCACTATAAACCAAGTCAAAAATCAACAAGACTTTACATTCACACGTCATACTCCTCAAATCAATGTAAAAATATCCAAAGAATCTTGCATTGAACTATAATTATATTCTGAAGGATTGATGGGCAGCAATCGATCAAATCATCACTATTACATGCATTTGAAGATAATCCCCCTCACCCAAATAACAAAAAAGNGGGGGGGGGGGGGGTGGTGTGGTGGAGAAAATAGAAGCACCATATTCCCTTAAGACATGCCATTCTACTATTTCCTCACAGTTTTTACACTTAACCTACGAATGCAGGAACAAAGAATACTAACAATAAGAGAAGCCCCACCTCCTCACGTTCGTCAAACACAAAGAATTAAATTGCATTTGCAAGGCTAGATCCATGGGCAAAAAACATGGATTACATAAAACTATATTAATGTGTATATTGCAAACCCTTGCAGCTGCCCAAACCACAAACTGTGCCCCTTGCAGCAAGATTTTTTGATTCTATACTTGCATTACTCATGCATAGTTCCATACATTAATGAAATTTTGTGTGCATTACCCATAAATTCAGTCATTATTTGTAATAGGCAATCAATACTTGACAACTTGCCCCTCGCCTAGCGTGTAAGTCTCTGGGAACACATCAAGACACCAGATTTGATGCATAAATAAATTAGCTTCATACCTTAAGGTAGCAAGCAATTCTGAGGCACAACCATATGCCTTGATTGTTTTACACCAGAAATGCCCTTTTTTACTCAAAGCAAACATAAAGTGCTTATGAAAATTTGTTATTGAGCAGTCCTAACACCTTTTCATCAGTCTCCTTTAGAATCTATTTTTAATCCTCACTATGACCAGCTTATTGAGACAGCTGAAAATGGTATTTTTCAGTTTCAAGATCCTTAATGTTTGCCCAATTGAGGTTTAGACATTACTTAATCATTCCAAAAAGGCAGCGACATACCATTTTTATGATTTCTTTCTATTAAGAATCATACACAAATAATTGAGAATTGTACTTTTCTCATCCCTAAGACATAATGAGAAGTCTAGTTTCAATTACTAAAATAAATGTGGCATGCAAGGAGTAGATTCATTGCAACACTTAAAAAAATTAAGAGATTTATCTTAAAGGAGTATGGCCTTCATTAAGAACAAAATTTTCCAATATGGATGTCTACAACAATAAATAAAAATATTTTTGAAACTCCTATTAACAGTCTGTAAAATTCCAACCTATGATGATTTGTCCTAAGATGAATCGCTGATCTACATCCCATGTACGAGTGATTGCACTCAGACTGCTTCCCCCATGTAACATTCTGATATATCAAATAATTTGCTCTAGTATATACTTCTTCTATTCAGCTACTTTTTTTTTTATTTGGCACCGGGTATCCGGAGCTTTGCTTCGACTAATCCTGGGGGACCAGAGGCCCACTTCTATTCAGCTACTTATGTGCATACGTTACTACCAAAGCCAATAATAGGTATTGAAGCAATTTGTCCTTACCTGCCCCTCCCTCCCCTAACCCCTCTGGGCACAAAGCATCATACTTCCAACTTGAGCAATGACATGATATTTCATATCAATGACTTGCAAGGCAAAATCCCATCGCAATATTTAATATTCCAACTAAAGATGACTAGCAATCATGATTGACTATTATGAGTTGATCGCACTAAAGGAGCCAAGCTGACCTGGAGATATAACACTTTATATTTCTACATACCTGTAACGTGTGAAGAAGGTTACAAGTTGCTTCCGGAAAGTCAGGGCGTAAAACCAGTGCTTGCTTGTAGCTTTTTAAAGCAGCTTCAACATGTCCACTGAAGTTTTAAAATCAGAACTTTAAGCCATGTAGCATAAATATAAGCTGACACAATTATATACTCAACAAAATGGCTCCATAGCTCCTCCAATAATCACTATGATGTACCTGTCCTTGTAAGCTGAAGCTAGATTTGCATGAGCTTCAGCCATAGCAGGCCGGATGTTGATAGCCCGTACATAGTCTTGAATGGCTTCACTAACCCTTCCAATCTCCTTGTATGTGTTCCCACGATTGACAAGTCCATCAGCAGCCAAAGGATCAATCCTGAGGACTTCATTGTAGCAAGAGATGGCATCCGCATAATTACCCTGTGCTTGAGAAGAAGCAAATAAAACCAGGATAATGAATATCTGACTACAGATGCTGGGGAACAGAGCATCTCCACCAGAGAGAGAGAGCAAGAAGAGATGCCGCTACCTGCTGTTTATATATTATTGCTAAATTGTTGAAAGGAGCAGAAAGTCCAGTTGTTACGGACAGTGTTGCCTTATAACAGGAAGCAGCAGCACTCAGCATGTTCCTAAATGTGATCAGAGAGTTGTCCATTAGGACAGCTTATATGCTTGTCAAATCTAACAAAGAACTCAAAAGAACCTCAAGTTAATTATCAGATTTCAACAACATATGTGCAACCTACCACTCCATATATATATTGCCAAGATTAGTGAGTGCTTGAGGATGGTTAACTTGCAGGGCAAGACATTGCTTCAGAAAACAACACAAGTATGATGAGCATCATATGAGAAGCATGGGATGAAACTAGCAAAAAGCAAACCAGGAAACGAGGATAGAATGAACCTACACGATAGCATTGAATTGCATCTTCAACTCTTCCAGAATCTTTTAAAGCATTACCCTTATAAAATAACAAAAAAAAAGAAACACAGGTCTAAATTAAGAGAAGAAGGTGGAAGTAAAAAGTACCAATTCACTGTAAAGAATCCAGAATGGTAAGAAACAAAATGACCAACCAAATTATTGTATGCCTCCAAGAATTCTGAGTCGAGAGAAATGGCTTGCTTATAATGGAAAATTGCCATTTCCAGGTTGCCTTGCTCGTAATATATACTGGCCAAATTGGCTGCTCCATGTGTTTTAATGCAATGAATTATCAGTGAAAACTAAGTTAAAGCCATGCAATAGAACAGAAAAGCTTAAATTTCTATGATTAAGGTAATTTACCATAACAATGTAATTGGATATACAGGACTAAATCATAGACACCATTATATACAACGTGAATGAATCAGTATCAAGATATCGAATAAAGCTAAATATATTGGATGTTTAGAAAAGATAAGAACTTCAACAATGTTCTCTCATGCCCTTCATTATGTCATTTCCAATCAAATAATGTACTTTTGACCAGAATCAACCTTTCTCAAACACAGCAAGAATACTAAAATTAACCCAAAAGAATCACTACAGGCATGCAGTTTACATCCTATAACCACACATCAGGAAGCTAATCTGGCATATTTGAACAGCTACCTAAAAAAAAGCTGCACTGTAAAAAGCTGATGGGCAACCATTGCACAGCTAGAGAAGAAACATCCTCTTTTTCAAAAGAGGATGACCTTTCCAATGCTCCCTTTTTTTCTCCTTTCCAACCCCAAACCATTTCTCATATCCTTTTGAAATATTTAACCCTAGATTTTTTTCAAAACTTTCTGATAGGGTCATGCATCAAGGTGACGCCCTTAAGGGAGAAAATCAACACAGCCTTATCTTCCACAAGAAGTCCAGTTTCAAGCTGTGCTTGTAATGTGGACAGAGGCACTAAACTAGAAGTTAGTGGTTTTTATGTGAGAGCAATATGTAGGTAGTCTTTGACTGGAGCTGTATAATGGAAAGCCTTTTTCAGATGGTATAGCTAAAGCAGAGAGGAAAACTTGTCTTTATGAAAAGCTAAACTCAATGTACCAGCTAGAATTTGATGGGGCGGAAAATCAACATATATGCAGCCATTGGATATTTGGAAGACATGACAGTTGCAGTGACTCATTACTTTGTACCACCCTAATTACAAGCAACAAGCACAACAGCTATTCATAAGTGGTACAAGGAAGTTATTCATTGTAACACCACTCTATCACCATAATATTCCTCTTCCGTAGATTGTCCAAGGTGAGAATTTTTCCTAAAGCCACCGTCCACACAAAAGAAAGCCACAAACAAGGCACGGCTTGAGTTCTTTTTGAGATTGAGAATTGATGCCACAGCCACAACTTGAGAAGAAACATCCAGTTTGGAAGCCTACCACTCCATCACCATAATATTCCTCTTCCGTAGATTGTCCAAGGTGAGGATTTTCCCTAAAGCCACCGTCCACACAAAATAAAGCCACAACCAGGGCATGGCTTGAGTTCTTTTTGAGATTGAGAATTGATGCCACAGCCAGAGCACGGCTTGAGAAGAAACATCCGGTTTGGAAGCCTAAGAGCTTGTTTGGGATTGTGTTAAGTAGTTTAAAAAGTACTTTAAGTACATAAAAAGTTATGCCAAGCAAAAATTGATATGTTTGATAAAAAATTTTTATGACTTTTTAGCTCTAAAAAGGACTAAAACAGCGTTTTGGGGGGAAGCTAAAAAATGAGGCTTTTTCTATAGACAAAAGCTCTATTTTTCAACCCACTCCCAAACATGGTCTAAGGCTAAGATAAAAATGAAGCAAGAAACCTTTTTGGTCCTAAGTTAAGTGTCCACAACAGTTAATCAGGTCAATACCATTATATTTTCTTTTATATTTGGTTTTTCCGTAATTTCTGGTTGAGCCACATTTGTAGGCCTTCATTTTTTTTCCCTATTAGTAGGCGAGTCTTATTTAGTTTATGGGCTTTGGTCCAGTTCAATTAGGAGTTTGCTTAAAACTCAGTTCTAGTCCTATTAGGAGAACTTAAGATCTAGAGTATACATGCGTGTCATTGTAGTCAAATGAGTACTTTAATTCATGGAAAGCTTGTATTCCTAGAGTTAGATTACTGTTGACTTCACTATTCAAACACATTGTTCCCGCATAGGAACAGGTTCAAGATTCTCTGTTTTCTTCCTTTCAATTCCAAACCATATCCTTTTCTCACACTTTTGAAACACTTAACCCTAATTCAGAGTTTAATGGTAAAATGAGTACTTTAATTCATGGAAAGCTTGTATTCCTAGAGTTAGATTACTGTTGACTTCACTATTCAAACACATTGTTCCCGCATAGGAACAGGTTCAAGATTCTCTGTTTTCTTCCTTTCAATTCCAAACCATATCCTTTTCTCACACTTTTGAAACACTTAACCCTAAATTTTTACCAAGCTTTTGATACAACAAACCTTCTAAACCTACCTGGAAAACTCTAATTTGTTGCTGCCAGGAAATTTCCAGCTTTTTTCTAAAACCATAACCCACCACCCATTATTAGGTAAGAGAGCTATAAACTGAATAATACAAAGGATGTCCTACTTCAAAACATAACTGTACAGTGAACAAACTCAGAAGTACTCATACATATGTAGAAGTTTTGGAAGACTCACCATAGGCCATAACGTAGTCTGGTCGAACCTGAAGAGCACGCTGGTAACATACAATAGCCTCTTTAGGCATTCCCAGGGCCTGGACAAGGCAAAAGAAATATCTTGTTTTTCTCCAACTACCTGACCGAGCATTTTCAGCTACCTGACCGTATTAGCACAATACAATTAGCTTACCTTATACACATTGCCGAGATTCAGGTAGGCATCAGAAAACGTTGGTTTGAGCTTTATAGCTTCCTGCAAATGAAAAGATGAATTAACAAGCTAAAGAGATTGGTTTGTTACTTATAAAAACAAAACAAAACAAAAGAAGCAAACCGTACAATGAGGTACTATCCAACATAAAATACTGTGAGAAGTGAGAACACTATGAATGCCTACCAATGCATACATGCATAACAGATACAATAAATACAAGTCTATAATCAATTTGCTTACTTATATAAGTGCCTATGAATCCTCCAAAGTGTAATGGTTGCTGGAAAGATACATCAAACTTGTAGGGGTGCTTTGAATACATGAACATTAAATATAAATCCTGAAAAGAAATCAGGCAACAGATCCACTAGCAGCCTATGGGAATAAAATTCCTGATAAAAATGTCTAGGATTGGATCCATCCTATATAAGTTGGAAGGGTTATTGGTGCTGATATTTGGGACTGCTTCTCTAGTTGTTACCTTAATATTAAATGCCATTACGACTTGACAGAATATATGAGCGTACATGTGTGCCATCATGCATGCATGCACATGCACAGACATGCACAAATGCATGCACATGCGCATAAAAAGACATCCACATAGACAAAGCAAGATTAAAAGAGATATGGATCACTTACCTTGTAATATTGGAGAGCCCTGTTAAGATCACCAGCTTCCATGAACAGGCCAGCAAGATTGGACCATGCAATTGCAAAATTTGGTTGGATTCGAAGAGCCTCAACATAGCAATTGTATGCCTACACAACACATAATTAATGACTTAAAACAATCTCAGCACGCCATATCTAGGACAGCATTCTCTCTTGCTATTTAGCAACCAAATAACAAATGAAACAACACATTTTGCTTTGTGGTTGTTGTAACACTTCATGCTATTTCAGACCAAAAAAATATATGTCTCCTTGTTAGATGGTCAATAATCATTTACATAAGTTATGCATTGCTCAAATCAATCCAAACAACTATAGCACATCAATTAAGCTGCATCAAACAGATCATTTTGATGAGAGAGTGAGAGTAATGCTAAGCTGTCAATTTCCTACCTCTTGCACTAAACCTTGAGCTTTCATCAAATTCCCAAGGTTACTGTGAGCATCAACCTGCACCAATGAACAGAGATTTCACAATTATCTCATAGAATCCGGTAGATTATAATAAATTTAAATTGAGATGGAACATACCAAACGAGGGTTTAACGCAAGAGCCTGACGACAACATTGGGCTGCCTCATTGAATCTTCCTTTCCGCATGTATGCACTTGCTAAGTTTGACCATGCATCAGCAAAATTGGGCCGAAGCTGAAAGACAAGAATGTAAACCAAATGAAAACCTACTCAGGACAAAGATCTAAGAAACTCAGTGTACATGAATAATTAACTTCCTGCTGCAAAGGAGGTTGAAAATCAACACAATAAACTTAAAATGTAATAAAATAGCCATAGCAATCATGTTAAAGTGAGGCAAGGAAAAGAGCAGTCCAATTGGCAATAAACCTAGAAAGGTAGCATCAAATAAAGTTAAAACACCACAAAACTGAATATACAGATTAATTGTCTGTGTGAACAAAAAAAAACGAACCAAACCAGCAGAACTCCAATGGAACAGGCCTCCTTTTGGTTTGAGAAAGCTATTCAACAAAAAGACAGTTGGAATAAAAAAATAAAAAAATACTCTTACCAAGATTGCCAGTCTGTGTATAGATAATCACTGTTTACAGAATAAACAGGTTTTAAAAAGAAAAAAGCTAAACAATCAAATCAACAATACTTTGTGTAATGATGGTCTAAATGTGGTAAATTATGAAGAACTGCAGCTGATGCAATATAATGAATAGCAATCACTACATTTATCTTGTTTTCATTGCTTGAGAAAGGTTATAACCCAAGTGTAATATCTGATAAGAACATGCAGGTAAAGAATAATAGAAAATATAAATGACAAATTATCAATCCCACATGCTTTCAAACAGTAAAGATTAAAGAATTGGAGTACTAGGTGACAGGTACAGCTTTAACAAACCTCAATAGCAATCAAATAGTAGCGGATTGCAAAATCAATATTTCCTTTCTCCTGTTACAAGAAAACACAAGTATCATTCATTAGACCTTCATAGCCTAAATACTTGAAGAGTGGCAACCATATAAGATGCGTAAAGTATACCTTCCATGCATTTGCCATATTTCCATAGCACTCAGCAAAGCGGGGATCAATTCGAAGAGCTTCCTCATTTTTTGCAATGCACATATCAAAATCATGCAACTAAAAAAGAATAAGGTAGAGATATTAGGATCAGATGCATAAAACACACAATTAGGCCTTACTCTTCATAGAACATTTGCAACATCATCTAGGGCACTAAAGAAGGAATGATTATATAATATAAGATAGTTAAGAGTCAAATTGAAAAATTAACAACCTGATAATGGATTGCACCCAACAGAAGAAGATTATCAGTACGCTGTGGGTTTCTCTCATAAACAGCATTGCTGTGTTCCAATGCCTGCTTAAAATTTCCAGCTTTGTACATCTGATGAGCAAGGGCCATGAGCATGCCTTCATCAACTGCAGTATAATGAAAAAGAAAACAAAACCAAACGAAAAAACTTCAGCAACAGGACATATGAAAATTTTGAACATCAACGCAATTAAGAAGAGGGGGTGAGGGACCTTGGAGAAAACAGAAACAACATGAAAATAATCAATACATCCTTAGATACACATCAAGGGCATAAAAGCCACATCACATTGAGTCGAATCTAAAATGAAATATCCATTAACATTGCTCTTTTATGCCCACAATTGACAGTGATTTATTAGGATGTCTCAAGTCCACGGGGAAATTCCCTTCTTCAACTAGTCCAGTCACATCAATTGGCTTTTCAATGAATGGACTGAAGAGCGAATCACATGCAGAGATTCTAAAACTACAATAGCAAAAAACTCTTAAGAAAATCAGGCAGAATTTAAATCTTGTAAATTTTAACACCAATTGGTTGGGATTGAAGGTTAGTTGATTCAATTCAAGTTTACTGCATGCTTAAGCTGTATCCCTCTATTCTACAAACGGAATTGATCAATTACAAACGTGAAAAGTTTGAAGAAAGGTTCTATGCATTGAATGTAAACATCAATCAATTCAAATCTTCTCCATACAGAATAACTATTATAATTTGGAAACTCTTCATATCTAGATTCAATATCAAAATAGGGCCAAAATAAACCCAAAAAGGCTAAAACCATTCAAAGGAATAAAGCGTTTCACATTATATGAGTATAATTGAATCATTACTCAGCGATAATAGCAGATCAATTTTCCCACTACCAAAAAACAAAACCAAAAGGCAGTCCACGAAAAGAAAGAACCAACCAAGCAAATTAAGTTCTCAGGCTCTTAAACCATTAATTTTCTCAAACCTTCAGAGAAACAAGTCAAAATCTGGATCGCTGTCTGGGAGACTTACTGAGGAAAATAATTATTTTCTGGAAACTTCTCGCAGTAAGAATTTTCTCACGAGACAGCCATAAACAAAAAGCAAATTATGAAATAATATATAAATCGCAGCCAATTACTTAATTATGAAACGATTAAATCAAACACAGAAGAACTAAACCTCGTCCTAAACATCAAGCGACCAACTTGATCCAAACCCTAATTTTATAAGATTAAATATCAAAAATCCAAATCAAAATTCAAGAAAGTACATATAAATTACCTTCATGTGGATCCACGGCCTGAGAGCGCTTGAGATTGGCCGCAGAAGAAGAAGAAGAAGAAGCAGCAGCAGCAGCAGCAGCTGCGAACGACTCATCGCGGGGCTCCGGTTTGTACGGAGCCAACTGGAGCTGTTGATGGAGATGCTGCCGCGGATCGCCCTGCAGCGAGAGCATTGTTGCGCTTTGAATCAGAGGAAAATCTGGTGGAAGGGGGTCACGGGACCGTCAATGGAGCGAGGATTTCCTCGCGAATGAAGAGGAAGAGGGTTTTTTTCTCGATAAAATTCTCTCTGCCCCTTTTTTTTCTCCTTCCAAGTCTAATGAGAGTTTTGAGAATCCCCCTCTTCTACGTCTGTCTAGTTCTCTCTCTCTCTATGTTACTGTTTCTAAAGGGGACTTCTGGGACCCTAATTTGTCTTGGTTCTTAATAAGTAGTCTCTTCTACTACGCACAGAGTGTGAGTAACTCGGAAAGTGTCCAACTAGACAATAACACGTGGGATTACAGAAAATTTATATATTTTTAGGGGTATTATAATAACATCATTGGCTACGTGGATGGCGGCTGTTGGAGGTTGTTTGTGATTTTAGACCGGGTTGTATGGAATTCGTAATCACGCCTCCACTGTATTTGCCAAAAGCACACGCGGCTACCCGACACGTGGTCGAAAAAAAGTACACGGAAGGTGATGGTTGGTAGAGGTTAAAAACATTTTGGTAACATGAATGATTCTATGAACTTGATTATCACGAATAACACAAGTTTCCTCCAAATTCATCCAAAATAGCAGTAAGTGTCGATTTCATTTTTCAAAAATTAATATTTAGATTCTTAAATTTAAAAAATTGTAATAAATGACTCTTAAATATATATATATATATATATTTTGACGGATGTAGTAGATTTTATTGAATAATCAAGAGACTAGAGCAAATTGCTCTAGCAATAACGTATCACGAATAGAATCAGCTGGCGTTACATGCCAAGTATCATTCAATACAACTTTCGCTGCATATTTTGCGAGTATATGTGCCACTCGGTTGTCATCTCCCTTGACAAAAGTGATCAGCTTATTCTCAAACTGTTGGATCTCCTTTTTTATATCATTAATCACATGACCCATCCAACCTCTGTCAACTTCATTCGAAAGAACCGCATCAGCCACCCTTTTTGTGTCTCCTTCAAACTGCACTCGACTAAGGCCCAACTCTCCTTCTTTTTTCCTTTTTTTTTTTTGTTTTTTTTGATATATCCGCATAAGAGGAGGAAGAAAAATTCGAACTAGTGTAAAGCCAAACTCTCTGCTCAATTGGAACGACGCTAGCACCACCAGAGCTTCAGCAACCACCGGATTTAAACAGCCCATCCTCGTCACACACCTGGCCGGTAGCATTATTCCATGAGAGTCCTGGATCACTACGCCTAGTCCTGTACGTCCACCGTTTTCTTCAACCACAACATCCTAGTTAGCTTTATACCAACCCATCGGTGGTGCCTTCCACCCACTGTTAGGCGGAATAGAGCGATTTTGCACCGGTGTCTCCCCCCTATCCTGGGCCTTTCAGAAACCATCCATCACTTGTGCTGTCAAATTCACCGGCTTCTCTAGATGAGTGAAAATGCCTCCATGAATAACTTCATTTCTTCTCATCCAAATTCGTCTAGCTAACCCAATAAATTGTACCATTTCTTCCCAGAACACTTACTAAACAGTCCCTCCACAACCTGTTTGAAGTCAAGACCGGTGAAGAAGCTTTTTTGGAATTTAATACAACCCTTGCTTCACACATATTAAAAAAATTATGTGAGAGATAACACTTGTCACCAGGTTGAAAAATGGCACTTCTCATTTGAAGAAAAATTTTGTCCTTCTACGAATGAAAATTATTACTTTTGTATTTGTATTTCAAAGAATGAAACCATAAATTTCGTAATTTTTCTTTTTTTCTTTTTCTTTTTGTAATATTTCATAAATGAACGGCGGATTGGATAGATTTTAAGGCTTTAAGTTCACAAAATTAAAGGCATGTTTGTGATTGCATTTGAGAGGCCTAAAAGTGATTTTAACATTCAAAAAGTCGGTTTGAAGAAAAAATTAATCATTTGGTAACAAAAATTAAAAGCGTTTTTAAGGATTCAAAAAGCCTAAAAATGACCAAAAAACACTTTTGGTAAAAGCTTAAAAATGAAGCTTTTGCCCAAAAGCTCTTTTTTACTTAAAAGTTATATTTCTCAAACGCAATCTAAGTGACTTTTTTATATTTACATATTCATTAAATAATTTTAATTTTAATTTGCAAATTTTTTTTTTTTTTTAAAAAACATTTTATTGCATTTTACTCTTAGGCCTCGTTTGGTTCGTAGATTGTCTAGTCCATTAAAAAATGATTAGCTACCATTGGGAATAGAACAATATGGAATAAATTAGCTATTCATATTCCTTTATTTGGTTATAACGCTGGAATATATTAGCTAATATTTTTCATTCATTTGGTATAATGCAATATGTTGGTGAATAAAATCATATTATGATCTTATTTCCTAAAATACTCATTTAGTTTTTCTCGAACAAAAGAAATATAGTTGAATAAAATAGAATCAAACTCAATTTTGAATTCTAATATCAATCAAACACAATCAAGAAAAATAAATAGTACATAAATAAACAAAAAAAAAATAGAGACGTAGAATTAGAATCAAAGAGAAACATTACAGAGAATCGAAAGAAATAAGCAAAAAAAAAAAAACAGAGAAATGGTACAGAGAGACGGAGAAACAGAATTAAAGAAACATTGCAAAGAATCAAAAAAAAAAAAAAAAAAAAAACATAGAGAGAACAAAATAACCAAGAAAAGAGAGATCAAAGAGAAGAGTGAGAAAGATAAGATACCTTGCACAGAGAAAAGAGATTGTTGCAATTTGCATTGAGAGAGTTGCTTTGAGAAATGGAGATCGTGAGAGCCTCGTGGGTGTGAGAAAGGTAAGGTTTTTTTGGCAAATTTACACGTTAATTTTAATCCCACAATAATTGATTAGCTAAGCTACTTATTTTTTAGTGGCTTAGCTAACCCTGTGTGTATGGGATTAGTAATCCTATGAAATAAACTATTCACAGGAATAGAGTGCTATCAAACAAAAGACTAGCTATACCTAGTGTTAGCTAGTCTAATCCTCAAACCAAACGGGGCCTTAATTTCTTACAACCAACATATAAAATTCATCTTTGCTGCAAAGCATTTAGTTTCAATGAATGATACATTTTGTGTTGTACTGCATGTAGTTCATAATCCCTTTGGCTCCGTTTGCCAAAGGAGCGGATTGGCACTGTAGTAGGAATGACATTGTAGCTACAGTACCGCTATAGTGCCATTCCTGCTACATCCAGTCTGCGACCTGCAAATTGCTATTTTCAAAAAAAAAAAAAAAAAATTGACCTGCAGAGAGGCCCACTGCTCCATTATTTTTTTCCCTACACTATTAACCCACCCAGCCTAACCCCATCACCTATCTACACAACTTCTGAATGACCAAAAAAAAAAAAAAATTGGCCTCAAGTTTTTCTAATTCGTTGCAAACTTCGCCGTCTATTCCATTTTAAACAAATCAAGCCCTTTCTTTCTCTCAATCTCTTCTTCCTCCATCCCACTGAATCAAGAATCACATTTTTGTTTAGTCACACTATAGCCCAAGCCTTCTTCTTCATCCATCCCCATCAATTTCACATTCACACCCAACCCAAACCCACAAAAAAAGATAAACTTCTTTTAGTTGAAGAAATACCAGAGGCAAAAGAAGCATTGTTGCGAGATTGGTCGTACATTCACCGACGTCTTCGGCCCGCCGTCCACGCACCACGAGTGAAAGTGAACATCGTGAGTTTCACTTTCTTCTCTGTAGACCTGTCTCTCTAATGCTTTGAAATTTGGGGCTTTGTGAATTTGTGGCCTTGTGGTTTGTTAATCTGAGATTTTGTGAACTATTAGTCTTAGGGTTAGGAGATAAGGTTTAGGAAAGTTGAAGAAAGAAAACTGGAAAAAGGCTGGAAGACTGTGTTTTTAGAAAAATGCATCGTTTAGTTATATATGTTAAATGCACTGTATTAAGGAAACTGATTTGTCCTTCTTCTTTTTTTCAAGTTTGTTCAGTCTTTCACTCATTATAACTTATAACAATTAAATATTTTTTAAAAAAACTTATAACAATTAAATTTTTTTAAAAAAAACGTATAACAATTAAAGTTTTATTTTAGCGTTTAGTTATATATGTTAAATGCACCGTTTTATGGAAACTGATTTGTCACCTTTTTTTTTGTTTCAAGTTTGTTCAGTCTTTCACTCATTATAACTTGTAACAATTAAATATTTTTTTAAAAAAAAACTTATAACAATTAAAGTTTTATTTTATTATTTTAATTTTTAAAAAGAAAAACTTATGACATTTATAAGTTGAAAGTTATTATTTTTTGGCCAAGCCAAATTTGTGAAGAAAGTTTTAGGTATGTAATTAAAATATTATATCGATTAGCTTTTATATGTAAATTTCTCATTTAAATTAATTTTTATGGAATATAGTGTAGTTAATGTTATTTAATAGATTGTTATAAGACTGTATTGCGACTTGAATAATATGGCCAATTTTTATATTGTAATAGCCAATTTTTTTTTTGATTAATTGTATTTACAGTAATATAATACAGGTACAATACATCAATAGGAAAAAAAATTATTATAAATACATCACATAAAAAAAAAAAATTAATTAACCTTAGGTTTTGTTATTTTTTTTGTGCGCCCCTACTAACCCAAATTCCTATATCCGCCACTAGTTCGAACTATATTTTCATCCCCAAAATCTGCGTTGATCTAAACATTATATGTATTCTTCCCACTTACAGTCAGCCCATTCACCAAAGAAAAAAAAAAAACAATTTTCATCTCACTCCCATCTCAAGAGCACTACCTCATTTTGTAGTGTACGACTAGATGGCTTGATGCAATTGGTCAGATCATCTCCCCGAACCAGATCATCGACCAAGGTCAGTAACATAAATTCTCTTTATTTTGAAATATCACGCTCATTTACTAGGTCTAAATATCTCTTTAAAAAAAAATATGTATATATTATACTAAACTTACCTATGTATATAGGTTAAAAAAATAAACAAAGCTTGTAGACGACACCGTTTGAATGGATATTGAATAAAATGTGCCTACTTGATCCCTTTTTAAGTCTAATTCTCTTGGCCTTTTTTAAAAAATAAAAAATAAAAAAACATGTATATATTATATTAAACTTACTTATGTATATAATACATTCATAACACTAATTTGCATCGTAAAACATTAACACTTTGTATTATTTACAATTTGTTGCCAATCATCAATTCAACAATTTCTTATTTGCGATTCCATATGGTCTTTCCACTTTAAATTTTTAACAATTCAAATGAATTGATTAGCTATTTTGTATTGGCTCCTGATTGCTTTTTTAACTTAATTATTATGAAGATATATAGTTTTTGTTATATATTTTAATTGTATGAAATAAATAACCATAGTTATTTTTTTTTAATTATGGTGAACAACAACAATCCAATTGAACTTAAATAAAATTCTATAGTTATTGGCATTGGTATTCTTAGTTTGTTTTTCAAAGTTACTAGAGATTGGTATTTTATGATTTATTGTTCATTAATGTGGGGTATCGTCATGGTCTTTGTCATGGCGCAGCATGTGAGGTATCTCCTCCGATCATTAGTGAAGGACAACCCGGCTACCTCTAGGCCATCTGCACTGACTATTGTACAACCACAAAAATCAATCTCCAAGGTATGATTTTTATTAGTCAATTAGATACATTATGTATACATTACATCATCATGATACTTCTTGCTTTTATTGGGATACATGTGACTGTATTACGTTTTGAATAATTAATAGTAGTATAATTAATGTATAGTGTCATCTCATTTACTGTATATAATCCATCTACACTATCATATTATCACATAGATGTAAATACACGGCACACCCCATAAGTCACTCCGTAAGCACCCATCCCCAGCAAATGACCAATGCGCACCAAAAGAAGTTGCCAAATGGGTTCCTGAGCACGAACTGCAATTTGTATATATCTTGCTAAACAAGGCAAACGTTGGCGTAAAATCGCCATACGACAAAAAAATTATTGCTGAGATCACAACCTTACTGAATGCTCATATTCGTCCGCACGAATTCACATCCGTTCAAGTAAAGAATAAAATCAAAAGATTAAAAACCAGTTACGTGGATTTCTAAACGCTCTTGAACGGGCATCTCATCTTGGGGTTTGGCTGGGATCCAGTGACCAATGTTGTATCTACCTCGGATGCACATTGGGAACGGTTGAAATATGTATGACTTTCATCTCAACTCTCTCAATTCATTACCAGTTTTAACAATCTCAACTACTCACTTATTTCTAGCTAACCATCAAAGTTCTCATTTTTCACGAATACAATGAGAAGTACTACCGTTCTAGAGCTGGTGGACCCTCATACTATGATCTCATTTGCAGTATATTCGTTAAAACAACTGTTACTAGGGAGAATGACCATGCAAGTACTATCACCCCAACTAATTCAGACAAGGGGGACCACAGGTTCAACCTTAATAATGCAGCACCAGTCGTTGACCTGTCAGATGGTGACGGTGCACCGGTACGAAATAGTTCATCCAAGCTAAAAGGGAAGCACAAAGTATCACACAGTGGGTCACGTGACTCACGTGCAAGTAAGCGTGCGTTCATAGAAGACAAAAAAGTTAAGGCTTTTAAAATCTAGCTAGATGATATGATGGGCGAGGTTCATAGTATTAAGAATAGTGTATCAAGAAGGTTATGTGCATTTAGTGCAAAAATGGACCCTATTGCGGTTGCAATGAATATACTGAATGTGCTCAACGCAGAGTTGGACGTACCTGAGGATTATTTTTTCCAGGCTACTGACTACATAACTGACCCAAACTACACGATAATGATTATTACAATGAATTATGCATCTATGAAGAATTGGTTACTAAAACATATTTGATAGGTGCATTTGGGATGGTTTAGTAGGGCTAACTGAATGTGAATGTGATTGACAATTTGTGACCAATGCTTATAAACTTTTAATTAAAGCTGACTTACTAAGATTTACTGCTTTATGACAATTTGCAAGCATTTAATTTTACCGACATGCACTCCTATGTTTAATTATAAGTTGTTTTCTTGTTGACTAGTTATGTATTCATGCATGTTAGACTACACTTTATTAAATTGTCTTTTAGATTTCATTTAGATTAACCTTATTTATGTTTATATTATATTCATGAAACTTAACCCCAATGGGTTGACCCAAGTTGTGGAGGCCTTGGTCTTAAGGTTTGCTCTCTTCAAGGTCCAAGGTTCAACACCTGTTTATAATATGAACAAATAAAACGAATGCACTTAATTTAAATGTCGTATGAGGTGTAGACATGGATGACGGTTTCATGGAGGACATGGATGACGATTTCATGGAGGGTATGGATTTGTATGACATAGACGATGATGGCATTTGGGTGGATGACATAGAATTAGATGACATACCTATGGATGAGTTAAGACCTGACAATCTATACTACACTTACGAACATTTGTACGATACACTAGAACAGTCTTATGATTCTACCATCGATCCAAATACAGATTTGGGTGACAATGGCGATGATAACGGCATCGATGATTTGATGGTAGATTTGACACTTTATGAGATGGAGCTAAAAATCATGGGATTGCAATTAGAATTGCATGAATTTAAGTCTAGGTTAAAATGTAAGTGAGGGAGAGATATACCTCAAAGGACTTCTGGCTTAACAAGACTGATGTGGATACATTGGGTGTTGCACAATCCTGCAACAATCCTAACCGAAATACATGCTATGAGCAATTTAGAATGTGGTCGGAAACTTATATTGCTCTTTGTAACATATTACAACAAAATGGTTCTTATGTAACACTCAAGTTGTTCAGGTAACAGAGCAGGTGGTTGCATTTTGTTTGGTCATGTCACATAGTTGGTCGGCGCGATCTGTGGCTGATAGGCTACAACGCTCAACGTACTTTGTAAGTGTTTATGTTAGAAGAACGGCTAGAGCACTTTGCCAATTGGGAAAATCACTTATTCAATCCAATCCCGTTCCGCTACCACATTCCAATGTCACAAATAACACTATGTATTACTCATGGTTTACGGTAAGATATCAAATCACTGTATTTTACGTTTTTGTAATTGCGAAAAAGACGATATATTTATTTATCTAATTATATATAAATAAATATATCGTTTTACGTTGTTTATGTTGTTTGAAATATGTTTTTACCGTTTACACCACTATTAATCACATGATTGCATTGGAGCAATTGATGGCACATAGATAGATGCGTGTGTATCACTTAAGAAGTATATTCATTACTGAGATAGGAAGTGTACAACTACTCAAAATGTCATGTGCGTTGTGGATCTAGATCTTTGCTTCATGTATGTTTATGCTGGATAGGAATGGAGCATGCATGACACACGCATTTTCACAATGTGCGTTAGCAATTCGAGGTTAAAATTTTCGACTCCAGTAAGAGATATTGTACCATAAATATTTACAAAAAATATATTACAAAATTTGATATTATGGTAAAAAATTTCAAAGCAAATTAACTGGCGATAAATTATATATTTTACTTCATTTGTAGATGTGTACTACTTAGTGGACTCAAGTTATGGTTTATACCAAGAATTTATAACACCGTTTAGAAGAGAGCGCTACCATCTTCAAGAATGGCAAGACGAAGGCTTACCAATTAATAGAAGTGAGAGATTTAATCGTAGACACGCGTCTCTGAGGTCAATTGTGGAACGTGCGTTCGGAGTGTTGAAGAACTGTTTCTCCATCTTTAGGAAAATGCCTTCGTACTCACTCCGGTATCAGCGATTGTTTATAATCGCTTGTTGTACAGTACACAACTTTATTTGCAGGTATTCTGGAGTGGAAGACAAATTATTTAAGAACGCTCTCAAGGGATTGAACCCGTGGGTTGATGTCACCGTGCTGCAGTCAGGGGCAGTAGTCCCATATATATCACGTGGGTTATGCCTAAATCAATCAAGCAATAACACGACATATATGGGCAAAACTCGAGATGCAATGGCTAGTCATATGTGGGAACATGACACTTTCAAATAATAGTGTGCATGGACAACTATTTGGATCCCATTTTGGTAGTTCATATGGGGTCGTATTCTCTACTATAATAGTTATTTTGGCTACACATTACTTATTAGATTTGATTGTCGTTTTTTAATTACATACCTAAAACTTTCTTCACAAATTTGGCTAGGACAAAAAATAATAACTTTCAACTTATAAATGTCATAAATTTTCTTTTTAAAAAAATAAAAATAATAAAATAAAACTTTAATTGTTATAAGTTTTTTAAAAAAAAGATTTAATTGTTACAAGTTATAATGAGTGAAAGGCTGAACAAACTTGAAAAAAAGAGGGACAAATCAGTTTCTATAAAATGGTGAATTTAACATATATAACTAAACGCTAAAATAAAACTTTAATTGTTATAAGTTTTTTTTGAAAAGATTTTATTGTTATAAGTTATAATGAGTGAAAGGCTGAACAAACTTGAAAAAAAAAAAAAAAGTGAGGACGAATTAGTTTCCTTAAAACGGTGTATTTAACATATATAACTAAACGCTGAAATAAAACTTTAATTGTTATAAGTTTTTTTTTTAAAGATTTAATTGTTATAAGTTTTTTTTGAAAATATTTAATTGTTATAAGTTATAATGAGTGAAAGGCTGAACAAACTTAAAAAAAAAAACCAAAAACAAAAAAACCCGGACAAATCAGTTTCCTTAATATGGTGCATTTAACATATATAACTAAACGATGCATTTTTCCAAAAACACAGTCTTCCAGCCTTCTTCCAATTTTCTTTCTTCAACCTTCAAAAACTTGAGGCTAGTTTGTTTGTTTGTTTTGTTTTTTTTTTTTTTTTGTCGTTCAGAAGTTGTGTAGATAGGTGATAGGGTTAGGCTGAGTGGGTTAATAGTGTAGGGGAAAAAAAATTATGGAGTAGTGGACCTCTTTGCAGGCCAATTTTTTTTTTTTTTTTTTTTAAATAGCAATTTGCAGGTCGCAGACTGGGTAGCCTGGGTGTAGTAGGTATGACACTGTAGCGATACTGTAGTTATAATGTCATTCCTGCTACAGTACCAATCCGCTCCTTTGGCAAACGAAGCCTTTGGTTTAAACTTGCTCGTGTTTTGAATTCTCATAAACCCTTTGACGGCAAGTGCGGGCTCGTGTTTGATGGTAACTCCGCTTATCAACAAAAGGAAGATTAATTTTGTGCCCTTGATATTGATGAAAATTATGATCAGTGTTGTTCACGTTGATAAGAGGAAGGGGGTTAGTGTTCCCAATGGTCTAAGTCTTAGGGTAACCTTTATAAGAGGCAAAATTCTCAAATGTTTTTTTTATACTTTCTACCATTGTGGTATAATTGACCATATTCGACCCATTGCTACAAGTTTAATACGTAAGAGCATGTTTGGAATTATGTTCCAGAAATATAACTTTTTGACAAAAGCTTTATTTTTAATCTTTTATCAAAAGTGCATTTTAATCATTTTTAGTACTCGTTTGGTAAAAACAACAAAAGCGCTTTTTAGGGTACAAAAAGCCTAAAAATGGCTAAAATACACTTTTGACAAAAGCTTAAAAATGACGTTTTTGTCCAATAGCCTTTTTTTTTTTACTTAAAAGTTCTATTTTTCAAATGTAATCCAAAACAGTCTCTTTTAGACCCTTAAAAGCGCTTTTATTTGTTTTTACAAGACAAGTATTTTTTTATTCAAACGAACTTTTTAAGTGTTAAAAGCACTTTTAGGCTTTTCAAACGCAATTCCAAATAGGCCCTATGAAGCCTTAAAGATAAAGTACCCCTCCTACTATATGATCGATATTGGAACACCTATTTACATGATAAATGTTTGTACAATTTTTGAAATGGGTGACTCACGTGAGTTGAGATAAGGTGCAACCTATAGAAAAAGCAAACTATTTGATAAGAGTTGCTAGGTGTACTGATCTGGGATAGCACCGATGCCTAAGTGAGTAGATGATTACATGAAAAATAGTCAACCCATGTTACCTTGTTGGAGCTTTCCTTTTGTAGGGCTGCCTGACAGTCTAACAGTTAATATTAATTGTTGTCCCTATTTTATTTGCATCCATGTTCCCAAAAAATTTGTTGTGACTGCCTCTAATCGTGGGTCGTGGCTATCATGGTGAAGGGGTGGTGCTCACAGTTCTTGGTGACTTTAAACGTCCAACTAAATTGTTGACATAATAGGCCACGTTTAGATTGTGGACCTATCTAACTTGGGCTTTAAAGGTCTTAACGGATTACGAGTGATCCATTACCCAACAATAAAATAATGTAGTTTATAGGCTATAAAAGTTATGAAGTACTAAAGCTATTACAATAGATAGAAGGAAGAAGTTATAGAATATATTGGAAATGTTAGGTGCTCTTCTAGTATTCTTCTAGTGTCGTCCCAATTGTGATGTGGCTTTTAAAATCACCAATAGATTAAAAGTCAATAATGATAATTTCAAATTTAACGATGATTTTAAAAGTCGCATCACAATTGAAAGGACACTAGGAGAACACTAGAAGGACACCTAGCATTTCCCAAAATATAATATTACTCTTTCTTTTTTTCCCTTTTACTTTTTAGGGAATTCTTTAATATTCATTCTATAATAAGAGATCCAGAGCATAAAGGTATTATAGACTATAGAGAAACATAGCCAAGAGCTATGAAAAGTACAACATCGTAGATACACTGACAATCTAACAATAAAAAACGTATCTACTTCATCCGATCAAACCCATGCGCACATTTCATTTGAGGGGCTGGCCTGCTCTAGGCATACTAGATCTGAATACATGGGTAGGTCTTATCGTCTTATCCCTAAATAAACGAGCTTTATTGACTCGGCTGTGAGACAAACCCCTCTCACCGAAATTATCTCCTCTCACTCAAATGTCAGGAGAACATAACAAAAATAAAAACAAAAACAAAACAAAGAAAATCACCATCAACGTTAATTATCCAGCAAGAAAATGGAAAAGGAAAATCGGCATGTGAGGCTGATATGCAAAGCACGTGAGACACACGCGATTCATACTTTGGCTTGTACGAACCACATCCAGTGTGTGCCAAAAAGAATAGAGAAAGAGTCTAGTGTCTACAAGGCACAGTAGCACTAGAGAGAAGTGTGTAGTGGCGGGCTTTGGCCAACGGCAAAATAGTAGATCGGCAACACAAGGAACTGATATAAGTTTCTTAGCAAGATATCGATGAAACCCAAGCATGAGGAGAAACCAAAAGACGAGGTGGAAGGGACGACTACTATTGTTGCTATGCTACTGGGTTCCAAAATCAAACAATGGCAAAGAAAACGAAAGAAATAACCAAAAAAAAAAATGGGGGAGGGATCCAAAAATCCTCCCCCCTCAAAGGTCTCATCAGATAGGGACCAAAGAGAGGCTAGGGTTAAAATACAATATTACTTATCCATTGAGGGAGAGCCATAAAAGACCTAACTAGATAAGTGGTCATTTAACATGCTTATGTTCGAACGTCATGCATACATTTGCACCCTATGACATGCATCGTTTAGCCTTCTTAAATATTTAGAGGACATTTGATAATTTATTAAATTAGTTGGAGGAAATTTGTGTCGATAGAGATATGTCTTCTTAAGTGTTTTTATTTTATATTTTGTATTCTATAACAGCAATTTGAAATTTTGTATTCTACTACATTTCTTTGATGTCATAATTGTAATAGTTTATATAAATAAAATTGGTAGAATACGAGATATCCTATAAGTCAATTTTGTGTCCATACAAAAAAATATGACTTTTAAAATCATTATTGAGCAAACATTTTAAAATTCATATCATTTTTAAGGGACACAAGCACTTGTAAAATTACTTGTAGAATAAACGAAATTAATTGTTGATAAAGGAGCAAAAGTACTTGAATTGTGTTCGAAAAATTGACCAAAAAATGAAAACAAAAAATCTAATGGAAAAATCATCTTGGATGCCCATAACATGAATAAGAGAGAGGGTGGTCATATACAATGTGATTTTTTTTTTCGTAAGTGTATATTATGTGATTTAACATATGATATTTATCATATACCAATTATGTAATGATGTATATTAATTAAAATTAAGGATTTAGTTTTTTCCACATAAAAATATTTTTTAATGTTTGACTCGTATGACAAATGAACAATGGCAAAAAATGACAGGCAACCTTCGGTGAAGGTTCAATGGTGGTATGAAGAACTCCAATGATTTGATAATGAGAAGTTCAAGCTCAAAAATAATTTATGGTTTTTAAAAAAATGAAATTATTTAAAAAATTATATAGCCAAATAAAAATATTTTTGATTGATTTCCTAAAAAAAAAGAAGAAGAAAGATTTAATTATTTTTTGCCCCAAAAAAGATATTCTGGTCGGGTCGGATTCGGTTACACCAGGATAGGGAAGTACACTTGGGTCGGGTCGGACACATGAATAGAATGACGAAACTAACCTCGCTTGTCAAACTTCTTATGGGCTAGGGTTTCCGCATATAAAATCCACCATCTCAAACAGAGCAGGAGGCGCTGGAGGTGAGCCGAAGCAGGCAGAGTCGCTAGAAGCAGACCTCGTACCTTCGATCTCTCTCAGACTCTGCAACCATGGGTAATGCTATAATCCCCATAATCTCTTCCTCTCTCTCCCTCCCTCGTTTGCTAGCTCGCTAATGGAGGTTTGTGGTTGTTATAAATGGCAGGTATCTCCCGTGACTCGATGCACAAGAGGCGTGCCACTGGAGGCAAGAAGAAGGCCTGGAGGAAGAAGAGAAAGTAATACGACCCACCCTTTCTCACTCATTTATATTATAGGCGAAATATTGTCTTACACTCTGTTTGGTTGGTCGGAAACGGCACGGGGCTTTCCAATACCATTTTCCCTTAACCTCCGTTATTGTCTTTCCTTTACGCTTTCTGAGCATCCTACACAGGGCATTCCGATTTTCTCTTGTCGTTTGTCGTAGATCTGTTAACGACGTTCTCGTTTTGTCATTGGAAATATTTGGTTATTTGGGGTTGCTTGATTCTTAAAAGCAATGAATAGTTCTTATCCAAAGACATGTTTGTTTTTGCTTTTCGATTTTCTTGCCTTAATTTCCTGCTGAAGTCTGGTTATTTGCTTACAACATTTAGGAGATGGTTAATTTTTACTCTGTGTTTCAGTCACAAAACAGCTCGACGTAGTTTCTTTTGTTTTGATTCCCGAGGCTAAGGATTCGTGCAATTTTTATTATTTGTATCTCCGGATCGATCTTGGCTCTATTTAGTGTGGTGTATCTGAGCTTGGTACCTTGGGAGATGCATGAGAAGTTCAGTTTGTTTGTAGTCACTGAAGATTACCCTTTGTCCTTTACGAGTCATTTTGTGATAGTGTTACATGGTTTATATTCTTACACAAAAACCGAATTTTGTGATTACATTTCTGTGGAATAAAAACCTTATTTTCCGATATATGTTTTTTGATGAACTCAAAATTAAAATAGTACTTAGGTTCCTGAATTTTGGGACAGATGAGATGTTTGATTTGGCATTTTTTTTTCTGCTCTAAGTTTTTTTCTCTTGCTGCAGGTATGAGCTTGGCCGTCAGGCTGCAAATACTAAGCTCTCAAGTAACAAGACCGTGAGGCGAATCCGTGTCAGAGGAGGTAATGTGAAATGGAGAGCCCTCAGATTGGATACTGGGAACTACTCATGGGGTAGTGAAGCTGTCACCCACAAAACACGAATCCTGGATGTTGTTTACAATGCTTCAAACAATGAGCTTGTTAGAACGCAAACTCTGGTGAAAGGTGCCATTGTTCAGGTGGATGTTGCTCCATTCAAACAGTGGTACCATCAGCACTATGGAGTGGACATTGGTAGGAAGAAGAAGGCAGCTGCTAAGAAGGACGCTCCTGAGGTACTAAAAATCCATTCTCCAGAATTATTTGCTTTTTTTTTTGATGAATTAATATTTGATGTAAAACTGGTTGAGACTATAACATGTAACAGTACAGTTAAATGTTCATTACAGCAAGTTCTAATTTACCAATTTGTGTTGCATTACTAACGCATTTGCAAATGCAAATGTACCGCCTGTCCTTGTCTATGCTATTATATATTTAATCAGATATTCTTTTCTGACTCCGATTTTATAATATTTAGTGACTTGTCTAGTAGCATATGCCAGTCAATTGATGGAATCTTCCCTTGTTTTATGTGGACAAATTTTGCAAAGGTTCTGAAGCAACCAGTTGTGATACTAAGTGGATATTTTCCAAAAATTTGTGTGAATGATGTGACTTTGCTTCTAAACTTATGTTCAATGCAGGCTTTAGTGATTGTAGTCATGTATGAACTATGTTATAATTATCTTTTGAATCAAACAGAATAGTAGAGTGTTTTGCAAATGTTGCCGAGTATAATGTCTTTACTAGCAACTACTTGCATCTACTTATACTTTGTAGTCCTTTAAGTGGATGAAATTTCCCCGAACTTCCAAATTTGCAAATTTGGAAGTTTTCTCTGATTGGTTGATGTTATTGACAAGTATCACTGGATGAGTTTGTCTAATTTAGTTGATCGGTCTCACCAAATGGATTCTTTAGGTCATTAGGTTGGACCTATTAATCATTGCCACCTTATTCTTTGTTCTCGACAACTAAGCTATTCAACAATTTACTTTTATTGGCCCACATTGGAAGGCTGTAAGCCTGTAACCTATGATAGCTAAGTGACAAAATCCCTGGATTAATATTAGTGGCGTGTACCCAGTTTGGGTAAAAAATGGGATTTAGAGATGGCATTGCTACGGGAATCCTCTACTCTAATATCTTGTCTTTAGTAGATGAGTTAATTATAGTGTATGAATACAATCCGTTTTATTTGTTCTGAATTCAAAGCCTGCCATTTCACTGATGTTGGGGTTCTTCCTTTTTCTAATGCATGAATAGAGCTTTCTTTTTCAATATCTTCATTTATTGAGGTGCAATGTAACTCTAATGTTCACTTATGGCCTGTACATTTCTGTGCCGTCGGAAAGGTTAATTTCTCGAGCATAGTGCCATGTGATATTTCTTTTTGACCATCTGTTTTAATAGTTTGTATTATAATATTTTGAAATAACAAGTTCATCATATCACTAAGCAGGAAGGAGAAGGAACTGCAACAGAGGAAACAAAGAAGAGTAACCATGTTGTCAGGAAGCTTGAGAAGCGCCAGCAAGGCCGTACACTTGATCCCCATATTGAAGAGCAGTTTGGGAGTGGTAGACTGTTGGCTTGCATCTCTTCTCGACCAGGCCAATGTGGTAGAGCTGATGGGTAAGCCAAAAGGTTTACTATTTTTTTGTATTCTGCTTTTTGTGTCTTATTTTGTTATCTCACCATTTTTTTCTCTACCAGATACATCTTGGAAGGAAAAGAACTTGAGTTCTACATGAAGAAGCTCCAGAGGAAGAAGGGCAAGACTGCTGGTGCTGCTGCTTAAGTAGTTTATTAGTCGCGCAGTCTCTGGTCTTTTTATGACATGTTTTAGTTTGCACCCATGTTCTGCCTAGATGGACCGATGTTTGTCCTTACTATTGCAACTCTCAAGATTTTACTGGGCAATGTCTAGTTGTTTCAATTTGACTATTTTGTGATCTACAAGTAAGTTTTGAGCTAAAATTGCCCATGATGGGTGCTGGTTTCTTTATTGTTCATTAGCTATGGTTCTATTTGATATTGTTATAGCTTGTGCCTCCTGCTGCTGCGGTTCATGCTATTTATAAGAATTTGCTTTTGTGATGTTGCTTTCTTCCTGTAATAATTATAGTGCCTACTCCCTGCTGAATGGAAAACAAATCTATTACTACCAAACTTCAACCCATTTTAGTGCCTGCCTTCTATTGTATAGTTATTATTGGTTTTTAATCAGGAAATTGTCGAGGATTCTTCTCATTCTTGTTGCTGTCTTAAATTCATGGAACTAGATATTTCATCCCAGCCGCTAGTCATTTTCACTCGACTTGGTACGATGATGGGAAAGTGAGAAGGAAGTAAGAGATAGGATTGATAAAAGGGGGAACGAAAGAAGAGATTGTTATTCGACGTTAGTAGGTATTTGGTAGGAAAAAATACTTGTTATCTCATATTTTCTTCAAATTTTGGAAGAACCAAAAATGGTCAGCCCCCAGAGAGCGTCCTTACTTTTCTTTCCTTCCTCCAAACAAAAGATGTCTATCCATCCTCCGTCTCCCTCTCTCACTCTCATTCCATCTTCTTTTCTCCTTATCAAACACAGTCAAAAGTTCAAGGCGTCGTTGTTTATGTATAAGAGATAGTTCTTTTACTATATGTGTGTGTGTATATATATATATATTCTGTTAATTAAGAAAATGAGGTTCTTTGGATGACCTTTCGTTGCTGCTTTCCTATGATCGACCTCTCCACGTCCCACTGATAAGTTTGTCATTCAGATTTCCCTTCCCTTTGGGAATTGTGTTGCTTGCGCCACAAAGAACCGACTCGATTAAGCACTTTCCCTCCACATTGGAAAGGTACCATTTTTGAAAAGCATGGGAGAAAATTACAGAATACGAGTTGTCCTCATGCAAGATTAGAGGAATTTATAGGAATTCAAGTTGCTCTAGCCTCTGTGATCAAATTGTTCTTAATCATCTTCCATTTGATTTGATTTGATCTTGGCAATAGCCAATCCCAGCCCTTAAACTTAAAGGGTCCATTTAAAAACGTGCGTAAATTTTAATTTACTATGTGCATAAGGGGTTTTTTATTTATTTATTTATTTTAATGTAATCATCTTTAAAATTGTTCTTAATCATTTTCCATTTAATTTGATATTTATATGCCCTTGAGGATTATTTAAATTTGCGATTTCAAAACGTGCGATTTAAAAAACAAAGACAAAATGCAATTAAGTATTTAATAAAGCCATTATTTAGACTTTAAAATAACAGCTTAATCGTTCACCTTATACATTTGGTAAACACATTACTTGGGTCTTTCTAGATGAATCAGATACTTGTTCACCCGTGACAATAACATTTCACGACTCTTTCACCAAATCCAACACACAGCCCTTCTACCATCGTTGCCTTTGACGAGAGAGAGAGAGAGAGAGACATGAAGGGTTTCATGCCTTGCCGTCAATGGCCATTGGCGCTGCCTCCTGCTTTGCTGCTGCATTCTGCGTATACATGATATAAAAATAAAAGCAAGTTCTAATAAGCTATCACAGATTTACAAAGACAAATCAAAGTGCAGCAAAAAAATCAGATAAAAGATGATAATGTTTATTTGTGGTTTTAAACTTACCGATGATCTTGCTTGCTCATATTTGTTCATCTTTGCAAATATGCTGCCATAAAACTGGGCATCCTTCTTGTTATACTCTCTCACCTTCTCCTTCAAATATTTGTATTCCAGTTTTACATCCCTGACATCACAACCAACATCCCGATGATGATCAACACTGACAACCCTTTACAGTAGATCAGAAAACATATCCCATTATCCCTGAAACTAGTGAAAATACCTGTTATTTGGGTCTATCTCAAGAGCCTTCTTGATATCCAGCTCTGCCAAATCCAAGTCAACAAGTTGCACGTATGCTTGCGCCCTCCTGTACAGAGCTTTCACATTTCTACTGTCATGTTTTAAAACCTATATAAACACAAATCTCTAGATGTCAGCACATGAAACTGGAAGAACAATAACACAATGATTATCATACTAAACAAAATGCAAAGAGAGACCTTTGTACAAAGCTTCTCAGCCTGTTTGTAGTCTTTGAGTTTCAGTTTGCAGGCTGCATTGTTAAGATTGCAGGTGGTTTTAAGCACCATCGCCTGCTGCTTCTCCTCATCACTGAAAGAAGAGTCACGCTCGATGAACCTTACAGCCTGTGCAACAGAACGAAAGGTGTTGTTAGCTGGTCCATATCACAAGTAGGTAATATAGTATATTGAATTTTCATGTATACCGTTTCATATCTCTTTGACGCTCTTTCATATCTACCAGCCTTGAACAATGCATTCCCTTCTTCCTTCTTCTCTCCAGCTGCTTCAATCTTCTCCTGCGTGCTCATCTCCCAAGATTCCTTCTCCTACAGCCAATTATTTATAATTTAATAGATTATTCTTTAAGCAACTTATACAGATACACGTAACACCTCACACTCACCTTCACGAAGGAGAGCAACTCAACTTCATAATGTACAGTTGAATTGGCAGGAACAATTGCCAATTCTTGCTGCGTTTCAGATGGTCCAAAAGCGTACTCTGGTTGAATAGTCACCAGAGCAACTTCTCCCTTCTTCATGTTTTTCAAAGCTCTATCAAGACCATCAATAACTTGTTCTGGATACATATTCAATCCAAGTAGCTATTAGCTATTTCAAATACTACCTAAAAATTATTAGAGAAAGAAAAAACAAGGAACATAAGCATGGAAGCACATACATGTAGAAGTGACAAATTAGAAAAAGAAGAATTAGACAGAGAGATATTGTTACCTTCATCGATTTTGAATTCGAATGGCTCCTCATCATGACCCTTCTTTGTGAAGATAGCCCCATCGTGCAGCTTGCCAATTAGTTTCACTGAAAGAGGACAAGGACAAAGACAAAACTAAGTGGCACAAATTCACAAAAATATTAAGGGACCTAAAGTTCCATAAATTGTTTCCTGTTTCCACCCACAATACCTTGAACAACTGCCCCATCATTTGGGCGCTCATATCCCTCTCCCTCCTTCAAGGTCTTCTTCAAAATTTTCTTGTCTTTGGTAATATCAGAAACAGCCTTCCAAGAGATCAACTCAAGAGTTATATGGAGCGTGGCATTTGGAGGCACAGCAGCTTCGTCACCAGATGCTGGTCGACCCATCTCCCCAAATGCATCTAAAATAATAATAATAATAAAAAAAAACAGGAAATACGATTAATAATTGCCACTAAGGTTATCAAAATAAAACATGCAAGCGAATTAGCAGACAAGATCTAAGCTCACATTGTGGCTTCACTGTCAAGAGAACTTTCTCTCCTTTCTTCATTGTTTTCACAGCTTTTTCCAGGGCAGGGCAGAAATAGCCTGCATATGAAAAGAAACATTGCAGTCACTTGAAGTAGCTAAATTGATGTGTGCGTGCGTGTGTACATATAGGAATGGAGACAAACCATCTTCAACAGTGAACTCAACCCCATCAGACTTCGAAATGAGTGTCCCATCTTCAAGCCGAGCTTCATACTTAACTGCAATAAAGAGAGAGGAAAAATTATTAGTCGAAATTCATTTAAGCTGTGTATCAGCAATCAAAGAGAGAAGTACTGGATTGACAATATACCAAAAACTTCAACCAAGTTTTTTGGGTACTCCCATTTCTCCCCTTCAGCAAGTATTTTCTTGAAAATACCCCCATCTTTGCATATGTCCCTGACACTAGTCCAAGACAGCAACTCCACATCAAACTGAAGAGTGGCATTGGGTGGGATAGTTGGAGGGGATCCAGACTCGCCATAGGCCAACTCAGAAGGAATGGTGAAAATAGCTTTTTCACCCTTCTTCATTGTTTTTATACCTTCATCCCATCCCTTGATCACTTGTCCTGCAATTAAATAAACATCAGCGCGACCTTGATCCTGAAAGCTAAATCCACATGAGAACAGAGGCAACAGGCAACACCTACTCAAAACCACAACAGGATTAATAGCCAGGCAATTTTCTTAAGGGACAACTTGTCAGCTCCTTTCCTTCTCAAGTCCTTTTGTGCTGGCTATGAACTCTATCATTCCAAGCCTTTAAGAGCAATTGTAATATAGCTATGAACTCATTTCCTTCTCTTTTAAGCCTTTAAGTTGTTCCTTTTGTAATGGCTATCAACTCTTTCATCATAGGTTAACTTGTGATGGCAATGAACTCTTATCATCCCAAATAAAAAAAATTAAAATTAAAATTAATTTTTTTTTTTTTTTTAAAAAAAAAACCTCTATCATTCCTAACTATGAACTCTATTATTTTCACTATTACATCTGCACACTTTTCAATTCTTTTCTTGCAGTATATACAAACAAATTTTCGTATATATATTCCACCGAACCCTTTTCAATTTTCAAATACCACCAACACTTTTCAGAACCCCAAACATAACACGCTATTCAAAAGCTTATCCAGGCACACTCTTACTTTTCCGGTTAACAAATTCCTACATGTATCTAGTAATGATTAAGAACCACCAAGGAGAGCCTGAAACACGAAGTTTGACTTGACACATTCAAATGCAGAACACATAAGCCAAAATTCTGAGCATTTGAGAGAGAATCAATCACCTTGGCCAAGCTTGAACTTGAACGGGATCCCCCTATCACGGCTCGAGTCGAACGGAGTTCCATCAAGCAACGTCCCTGTATAATGAACTGCAAAAGCAATACCAACCAATCAACACAATCGCCCCCTACACCCAAAAAAAGAAAAAAAAAGAAAAAGAAAAAAAAAAAGAACCATTCAAATCGCACGCAAACCTTCAACTTCGTCCCCTGTAGTAGGAGTCTCCCAGCCTTCACCCTCCTTGACCAGCTTCTTCTTCAGCCCGGTCTTCCCAATCTCCTTCTCCTCACCCACCTTGAGAATCTGGCCGCTTGGGATATCCTCCGGAATGTCCATTTCCTCGTCCATGTTCGCATTGCTGGTGGCCGGGAACTCGAAGTCGTCATCCATGGCTAAGGCTGTATACGAGTTTTGCAATGAAACGGAGAGAAAGCGAGAGAGATATCAGAGGCAGTGAGCGCAATGGAGACTAATGCTTTCTTGGTATTATCGTCCTGTGAGAGGCCGGCGGCTTTTAAATTTTAATGGTGGCAGAGAGAGGGTAGGAAGAGGAAGGTGAGGTGGATTGTCTAGAGAGTTCTGAAATCTCGAACAGTCTGGATTGTTCCAGAATTGGACGTGGCTGGTAATGCACTTTTCAACGATGATGCTCTAGCGTCGCAGCTGTTGCTTTACTCGCAACTGTCGCTAACCGTTTGATAAGTTTTGAAGTGTAAAAATTGGTAATTAATATAACTTGGTGGGTCATATTTGAAAAAGCAAATGTTTTGTACGGGATTCACAAATAAAATTGGAACCAGGCTTGTTGGGTTCTGTGTGGGTCTTTTCAAGGGCCCATCTGGTAGTCCGCTATTTTTTTTTTCAGTCACAATAGAGGCCCGGTGACCCTTTTTCAAGGGCCCATTCTAGTAGCTTGCCATTCGCTTGGGTCATTGTAATGGCCTAATGATAATAAACTCGATGACCCACCCTTTTCCAATGACCCACTCCAGAATAATGAATTAGGAGCTCTCCGGTTTAAATGAATTACAAAATATCTAATTAGTAAACCCAAAAAATCGCTTCCTTGAGAGCGGTAAATTCTTCTCCAAAATCACATGTCTATTTTTCTGTGTTTACAAGCCTATTTATAGAGTTTAAGAAAACCTAGAAACCTTAAAAATCGTAGGGTTTAGTCCTTGTGGAACAAGTACTAACGAAACCCTAATAAACTAAAACTCTCCAAAATAGGGCTACGGCTAACTTGGGCTTTACACACAGGTGCGCTCGATTGCAGGCCGTGTGCGCTCAATTGCACTGCGATTGATCCTCTTCCTGCGCGCATGAGTGCAGGTGCACTCGATCATTTGCTTGGTGTGCTCGATCGCACCAACAGACTCCAGCTTCAACTTCTAGCTTTTCCCAAATTTGCTCTTTACGCCCTATATTTCTAGAAATGCTTTCTTTTCTTCCAAAGACCTATAAAACATAGAAAACACAAAAGAAAATAAAATAGAACAAAATAACACAAACTAAGAGCTTAACATATATAAATTAAGGGGCTATTTAAACACTTATCAAGCAATTGTATTTACCAAACTGGATTTGAAGAGTGGGTACCACAAGATCTGAGTACGTTTTAGTGATGAATGGAAAACCGCGTTTAAAACGCGCAAGGGACTTTATGAATGGTTGGTGATGCCGTTTAGATTATCTAATGCTCCTAATACCTTTATGCAAGTAATGAATCAGGTGTTATGCCCATTCATCGGCAAATCAGTGGTCGTCTACTTAACCAACATCCTCATTTTTAGCTTCGACCCTGAGACACATATTCAGCATATATGGGAGGTACTACTTGTGCTACGATGAGAGAAATTTTACATAGCACCAGCCTAGTATTCTTTCAAGACTGAGTCGGTACTTTTCCTTGGTTATGTGGTGTTCAAGGATCGGTTAGCAGTGGATGAATCAAAGGTAGCAGCGGTCCGTGATTGGCTTCTTCCTACTACACTATGTGAGGTACGCAGTTTCCATGGGTTGGTGTCTTTTTATCGGCACTTCATTAAAAAATTTAGAACCATATTGACACCAATCATAGAATGCATGAAGGTAGGAAAATTCTCATGAAGTGAGGCAGCTACTAACTCCTTCGAGTTGATCAATGTCAAATTGACCATAGCTCCATTATTAGTCCTCCCAGACTTTGACATACTGTTTGAATTGCATTGTGATGCATTAAAGATAGGCATTGGAGCGGTACTTAGCCAAATGAGCAAACCGGTGGCCTATTTCAGTGAGAAGTTGAAGAGCGCACAACTCAATTATAGTACTTACGACATTGAGTTCTACGCATTAGTGCAGTCACTAAAACATTGGAGCTCATACTCGCCTATAACGACTTCATCTTGTACTCTAACCATGAAGCATTAAAACATCTCAACAGTCAAGATAAGTTATCCGCTTAGCATGCTACATGGGCCGCTTTTGTGCAATAATTTTCTTTCACCATTACGCATAAGTCGGGGGCATTGAACAAAGTGGCCGACACCCTTAGCCGGAAAAGATCATTGCTCACCACAATGAAATCCGAGGTAATAGGTTTTGAATTATTAAAAGATTTCTCATCTATTGACCCGTTTGTTGGCCCTATTGTGTTCACGGGAGCGCGGGGAGGCTTTGGGTTGTATAATGGGTTCCTATTCAAAGACACTCAATTGTGCATTCTTGAAGGTAGTCTGCGGTTGAAATCAAGGAACACCATAATGAAGGTCACAAGGGGTGAGATAAAACACTATAGCTGGGGCCGAATAATTCTATTGGCCGAGTATGCGGAGAGATGTGGACAAACTTGTGAAGAGTGCCAGATATGTCAAGTGTCAAAAGGATTAGCTACCAATGCTGGGTTATATTTGCCTTTTCTTATTCTGCAGTGACAATGGACAAATGTGAGCATGGACTTTGTGTTGGGCTTACCAAGGACCCAAAAAGGTAATGACTCCATCTTTGTGGTTGTTGATAGATTCTCTAAGATGGTGCATTTTATCATGTGCAAGAAAACTACCGATGTAGTAAATGTGGCGCAATTGTATTTCAGAGAGGTCTACCGCCTCCATGGATTACCATTGTCTATAGTATCCGACTGCAACACAAGGTTCCTTAGCCACTTTTGGCGATGTGTAACGACCTAGGGAAAAGCGCTAGCCACATTTGCACTATCACCCCAAAAGGACTAGTCAATTTGGAGCATCCCTAGAATTCATTATAAAGCCCAGTTTCACCTAGTAACTAGGCAATGTGGGACTTAGTACCCATGACTATCTTTATAAACCACTCACTCTATGTGGGCTTCTCATCTTCCCAAAATGAGACCGGGGTGTTACACGATGCTTATAAAGGTTGTCGAGCACAAAACTCAATTTCAGTAGTGCCTACCATCCACAAACAGATGGGAAAATAGAGGTCACGAATCGATCATTGGGACTTTGGTGGGGGGACACATCAAGTCATGGGATAGAAAATTGTTCCAAGCCGAGTTCACCTACAATTGCTCAACAAACCGAAGCACAGGCTTTAGCCCATTTACCATCATTTATGGGAATAATCCTCGTGCACCACTACATTTGGCACCTATCCCGGACACGAGGCTAACACACATGATAGTAGAAGACCAAATGGCTCAGATACAAGAGGGCCACAAACTAACAATTCAGAAATTGCCAGAGTGCACAACAAAGTATAAGGCGAGTGCCGACAAGAAGAGACGTGCCATAGAATTTGAAGAGCGAGATTTAGTGTGGGCTATCTTGATAAAAGACAGGTTTCCTGTTGGAGAGTACAACAAGCTGGCGGTCCGTAAGGTGGGTCTCGTAGAGATAGTTGAGAAGATCAATCCGAATGCATATCGGTATTTGATGCACTCTCCCCCTTCCGGTGTTAAAACAAATGGTAAAATGACCTTTATATATTTGAAACTTTTATAAAATTTTAAATTTATCTTGATCTTTTTTAAAAAAAAATTCAAGGGTATTTTGGTATCATAGATTATGTTATGAGTTAATGTTAAAACCTAATGAAGGGGATATATTGCATCAAATAAAAAGTTTGAAAAATAAAATTAACAGTTTTTGAATTTTAAGAAGTCTTCTTAAAATAGGTGAAAATTAGAGGTTCTGTTTGCGGGTGGAACGGGACTGAGAATCGCACTGTAACTACATTGTAGCTATAGTGCGGTTATGTACTGTAACTACAGTGTACCTGGTTGACTACGCATTTTTACAACAAAAAAAATTTCTACCTGCAGGCCTGCTGCACCCCTATCACCTTTTCCAAAAGTGCCTACCCCATCATCTCATGTATTTACGACAAAACCCAAAAAAAAAAAAAAGAGAGGAGAAAATTGGCCTCAAGTGTCACTCTGTTGCAAACTTCAGTCTACAAAACTAATCAAGCCCTTTAATGTCACGGAATACAATCGTATAATAATTTATTAAATAGCATTAACTACACTATATTCCATAAAAATTAATTGAAATGAGAAATTTATATATAAAAGGTAATCGATGTAAAATTTTAATTACATACCTAAAACTTTCTTCACAAATTTGATTAGGTTTGGTTTATTTTGTAGACTGAAATTTGTAACTGAGTGACACTTGAGGCCAATTTTTTCCCCCTTTTTTTTTTTTTTTGGTCTTAAATGCACGAGGTGATGGGGTAGGTACTTTTGGAAAAGGTGATGAAGTGCCCCAGGTAGAAATTTTTTTTTGAAAAAACGATAGTCAACTGGGTACATTGTAGCTACAGTACAAAATTGCACAGTAGCTACAGTGCAGTTCCCTATCCCTTTCCACCTGCAAACAAAGCCAGAGAGTCTTAGTAAAGTTTTTGTGATTTTTTACTGTTTGTATTTTATTACTGTTCAAAGAAGGTACGAATGACTGTAAAGTCAGAGAAGTATAAATGCATGCTTCAGTCAAAAACCATTGAAAAAGCAACGCCAAATGATACCTCGTCGCCCTCTTCCAAAAATGCCCCTGCAGGCGTTTGGTGCTTCTTCTTAAACCTGCGCCCGAAGGCGTTTATCACGCACCAACCCTCCTCCACATCACCCACAGCAAATTAAGAAGAAGAAGCCCGAAAAGCAATGTACAAGTCGAGGCTGCAAGAGCTGTGCCACCAAAAGTTGTGGACCTTACCGGAGTACGCAACAATAAGGGATGGCCCAGACCACAACCCTCGATTCATGGCCACTGTCACAGTCAATGGTGAACGCTTTCAGACCCATAACCCTTGCAAATCATCCAAATATGCACAAAACGACGCCGCTCGCGAGGCCTTCTACCACTTCACCAACCCTAAGCCTCCCCTGCCGCTGCCTTCCATTCTCTCATCCTTTGGTCATTTCCTGCAGCCTTCACTTCCCTCATCATCTGGTAAAAATTCAATGGGAATTTGACATTTGATGTTTATGCTTCTTGTTGTTGGTGGTTTTATAAAATTTGGATATTATCAGTACTATAAATCTGTAGGCTAATGGTCTGTTTTTTTTATTTATTTTTATTTTTATTTTTTATAAATGGCTAATGGTCTGGATTTTGAGAAAAATGCAGGAAAAGGATAAATGTATATGTTGTGGAAGTTTAGCTTGTTTTTATGGCCGGTTTTAGTTTTCCAGCTGTAAAATACGTTAAGATTGTTGTGAAAAGGCCTCCAGTCCTCCTAGGTGTTCTGCTCATCATTTTGCTGTCAGTTGCCTGTTCCATGGTCTTTGTGACATTAGCACAATGCAGCTCATTTTCAGTTCGGCCTTGCTCTTCATTAGGGGTTGCTGCTTCCTTACTGTCTCAACGATGGACCATTTACCCGTGGATGCATCCATAGAGTTGGACTTTACTAATTAAGTTGCATTATGTGCTGACTAGTCATAGATTGCTTGATTATCATGAAATGAGATTCTTGCTCATGGAGCTATATTTTTATTACGAATAATAATTTGGAAGATTTTCCAAGCTCTAAATGTATTGATTGATTATTCTTCAAAAACCTATGTTTGAAAACTATTCTTCTGAGCCAAGGAGGAGCGTGGGTGGCACGTGAGGTGTTTTCTTTGTTAGGGGTGGTGGTATGATGTCGGGAGGGCGAAGATGGTCAGTGGAGGCTAAGGAATTCGAAATGGTGGAGAGGTTAGGGGCTTCTGGGGTGTGGATTTTTGAGAGGAGTAAAGGAAAGCAAAGGACTATCTTTATTAAGGAGTTAGAGTAGTTAGTGCGCACTGTGGAGGTACTGGTTTCAGTGGATGATTCTGAGGTCTTTTGGGATCAATCCAGAGCGGGTTATTCTTCTGAGCCAAGGAGGAGCGTGAGATTCTTGCGTGAGGTGTTTTCTTTGTTAGGGGTGGTGGTATGATGTCGGGAGGGTGAAGATGGTCATTGAAGGCTAAGGAATTCGAAATGGTGGAGAGGTTAGGGGCTTCTGGGGTGCGGATTTTTGAGAGGAGTAAAGGAAAGCAAATGACTATCTTTATTAAGGAGTTAAGAGTGGTTAGTGCGCACTTTGGAGGTATTGGTTTCAGTGGATGATTCTGAGGTCTTCTGGGATCAATCCAGAGCGGGCTATCCATGGATTATTGCGCAGCGACTATCTATCAGGCATGGGTGTTTCCTGACGATAAAGGAATTTGATAGGAGGCGAAGGAGTGGGTCAGTTCTAATTCCAGAAGGGCGCTATGGTCAAGGATGGACTCGTTTCATCACGAAAGTGCGTGTAGCTATCTCGTCCCTCCGAGGTGTCAAGTTTGAGAAGTTGATACAGGAAGGGAGGGCAAGAAGGAGCTACGCTGAGGTTATGGCATTGACAGTCAACTCGTCGGAGGAGTGTTTTAGTCCATTTTCAGGGACTGTGGCTAGAGTACCTAGTTGGCTGAAGGAGGCCTCAATAGGTTCGGATAAGCATGCTTTAGGTGCAGAGATACCTGGCTTAACTCAAAGGGAGCAGACCAAGTATTCGGCGAGACCAATCCGTGGGCAGGAGGACTTTGGAACTTTCCAGCCGGAGGCGATGGCAATCAGGGGGAAAAAAGCACAAGAGAATAGAGCTCCTGCGAGTGAAGTTCAATCGCTGGTTAGGGAGGCTGCATCGAGTGGCAATACTGTGCAACTGCTGAAGAGACAGGAGGTAGATGAGTGTCAGAACCATACTTGTGTAAGTCTTGAGCTTCGGAATTGCAGGGAGATGTTAAGGTGGCTGAAAGGGGAAATTGACGTGGGTCTCCATAAATTGGAATTGGCACTTATAAGGGTAGGGGAGCGTGGGATGCTACAGAGGAAGGAATGGGCTGATGGGAAAGGTAAGCAGACCTTGAGAGGTCCAGAATTAAATCAATCTACTGGGTTAGGAAGTGTGCAGAAAGGGAAGGAATGGGTTATTAGGAAAGGCCCACGGCCAACGAGAGGCAAACTGTCTTAGAACCTACCGATAAGAGTAATGCCCAACCCAGCGCAGGAGTTCTAATTATAGCAGAGGCGACGATAGGAGGAGGGGAGGTTATGAATACTTCTGGGCAGGTTGAAATCGACGCAGAGATGGCCGGAACTGAAACTGAAACCACCGGTGCTTACGTAGGAGGTATGGGACAGGTGCTGGGTCAGGAGACATTGTTACAAATCGATAGTGTTGGCGATGTTCAGCTGATGATCGGAGACTCGCAATGGACTGGTTTGGGCAGTGGTACACCGACGACAGTAGAAGGAAGAGGGCTGGATCAAGGGCTCGAGTGGGAGGGTTGGATGAAGGGTATAGGAAAGGTCGAAGGAGGACGGGATTTAATAATCAATGGGGAGGAAGAAAACCTGGATGAGGGTGAAGGGGAAAAGGGTATTGGGGATGAAGAAACTCTAGGTGAGGGTGATGAGGGTTTTGGGAAGGATGAAAATGGGGTGGAGGATGAGGGTGAAAGGAACAAGGCATTGGTGGTTTTTACTGGAATTGAAAGGGAAGAAACTGAGATGTTGGAAATTAAACCTCTAGCACCAGTGGGGGAACAGGAAAAGAATTCACTAGTGCCTACTAAAAGTGTGTGATCGAGAGAGTGAAAGACCTTTACTGTGACTACCGACTCACACCGAACTTCTACTGACTACTGACCACCTACCAACTTCCTGCACTTGGTAGATGGAATAAAAAAACTGTTTTGATGTTGGTTTGGTTCGGTAGATGATAGAATTTTTATTTTGTTAGTTAACCGAATCGAGTTGACTTAACTAACTATTCGAATGGACTTGTATCACTTGTTTAGCTCTCAATAGTTTTTTGCATCACTTGTTTAGACCAAAGCATGTCCAATAAACATTTGTATAGTCTAATAAACACTTGTATAGCCCAAAAAACACAATAGTTTGGGCCCAAAACAATTTGTTTCGGCCCATAAAACAAGGCTTGGCCCAATATAAAAAGCCCACAACTAATCGACTTAACCGACCGACATTTAACCGAATTCACTAAGCCAACTGACTTAACCAAAATAGTTGAAATTTATTCTTGTTGGTATGAAATCGGTTAATTAACCGACTTAACCGACTTTTTCGATTTGGCGGGCAAAAATGCCCCTATTGTCACCAATTTAACCGATACCTAACCTTATGTTTGGTGTTGATTGGGTTATGCCTAGATGGATGAACGATTTGTTTGTGAGTTAGGAAGTGGTAATATTGTGGAAGTATGAATGTTGACTCCATTGTCTTTAGTACTGATTTGGATACTGTCCTCCCTGTGAGCAATGCATTGCAACCAAAAGCACAAGAAATATATCAAATTACTCATGTCAATGGAATTGCTTTACATGTCAACAATGATGATAGATCTAGAGGTAAGAAAAAATTTCAATGCTCTAGGAAGTCTCAACCAAAGATATATTGGTTACAGAAATCATTTCCTTGTGTATTATGTGCAAAAATTATGAGGAGTTAGTAGACCATCTATTATTGCATTGCTGTCTTGTTCTTTGTTTACTTCTTGACCCTTGTGTACTTGGCTGTGGCCTCTTGGTGTCTTTTTCAATGGAGCTTTTTGTTAAAAGAAGAAAAAAAATTGTACTCCTTTATCTTGGGTTATTGTTACAGATGTTTCTTGCATTGGTTTGTCCCACTTCGGGACTTCACTTATGTTTTGAACATGTTATTCTTTGGTTACATTATGAATGTACAACTTCCATTCTCCCTTGGATCATAGATATGCAACATTTGTACAAGATTCATCTTCAAAACTATGCTCAAAAGAGAAATCTCAGTTTACCTGTGTACTCTTGTGAACGTGAGGGGCCTCCTCATGCTAGTCGCTTCAAGTGTAAAGTCACAATCAATGGACAAACCTATGAGAGTCCGGAGTTCTTTGCCACTTTGAAGGATGGTGAACATGCAGCTGCAAAAGTTGCTTTAGCTTCATTGTCGCCAGATGGAGTTAAAGAGGCTAGTCTTCTATTTCCTCTTGCCTTTTATATGACTTCTATGTGTATCTTTCAGAATTCTGTATTCACTGCTTATAATCTCTCTCTCTTTTTGTTTTTGTTTGTTTGTTTGTTTGGGTTTATTTATTTTATTATAATTTTGATTTTTTTCATATGTTAGGATGATTTGAGACTTCACAAGAACCTTCTACAAGAGTTGGTCCAGAAAGAAGGTTTTCGCTTACCTGTTTATGATACAAACAGATCTGGTGAAGCTCATGTACCAATTTTTGTTTCAATTGTGGAGATAGATGGAGAGATTTTTAAAGGACATGAAGCAGGAACCAAAAAGCAAGCAGAGATGAGTGCTGCAGGGGTTGCTTACATTACTTTGAAAGAGCGTAAGTGTACTTTTCTTTAGCAATATTAGCTTGAACATTGGTGTTAGCCTTGAGTAAAGTTTTTGCTTTCGAATGCTTATGCTTAAATCATGGATATTGTGTCTTAAATTGAACCTTAGGAGATACTTTTTTTTTTTATAGGTCAATAGAATTGTATGTCAAAAAAGCGCGAATTTAAAGGGGCACAACTCAATTACACAGGAAGTATAACTAAGAGCGCCTAAGTACACCAAAAAAATAAAACCAAGCTTACAAAGAGCGCCCACAAAAAACCAAAAGAAATGCCCTATCAAGGCAACAACCTATCCAAAGGCTAACCCACAAAACCCAACAAACCCCATAGAATCACCCCAACAGCCCTAATGAATCACCCCACATCCCTAACCTCAATCCTTGAGCTACCACCCTTATCCTCAAAATAGACGGAGCATGCAGTCGAAAGTCTTTTCTTTAACTCTCTACGGGATATCCTATACAACTGAATGGATATCCTGGGAGATACATATTGGGGCCATTTATCTTATAAACCTAAATTAGGGGGTGTGCAAAACCCATCTACAACACAAGTTGGTTGGCTTCTGAAAAAAAGGCGAGTTTGATGTTAGAAGCCATTTTTCAATTCCAACAAAAGTTTAGTAAGAAGTTGGAAGCCCAATAGTTCTTTTTGCCATTTTGATTTTAATGAGTTTTCCCTATGTCTAAACTGGTGTTGCTTTGGAGAAGCTATAAATTATTTTTTCCCCAAAACCTACGCCGTTTGTATTCTGATGTGGTCTCTCTCTCTCTAACCTTCTTGCTTTCCTAGATACCAAATACCCTTTTGATCTACAATCTCCACCATTGATTGAGTTTAATCTCCAATCTTCTTTAGTTTAATTTTGAATATGTTGAAGATGAAGTGATCTTCGTCTCTCTCTCTCTCTCTCTCTAACATTCTTGCTTTCCTAGATACCAAATACCCTTTGATCTACAATCTCCACCGTTGATTGAGTTTAACCTCCAATCTTCTCTAGTTTAAATTTGAATATGTTTAAGATGAAGAGATCTTTGTCATCTTTTTTGAAAGTTGAAGAAATCTTTGTTATCTTCGTTGAATCTATCCCAAAAAAGGAAGAAAAAGCCCAAAGACAAACCCAGGAAAAATCATATTTAGTATAGTTAGCCCATCTTCGACTCTTTTGACCGACTCCAACTCTGATATTTGGACTTGGAGGCGGATCAGAAATTACTTTTGTTAGAGGTGGTGTTGAAGGATTTTCGACAATTCTGACTCTAGCGGAGGTGGAAGCCAAAACAAACGTTTCAGACTCTATTAGTCGGTGCCCAGTCCTAACCTAAATTATCAAGTCTTAGAGCATGTAATTTTTGTGTAACAATATATAGGTTCATGCTTGGTAGTTGATTTGTAGGAAGTAAGGATGCCCTTGGATGATAATCACTCATTTTAACCATGGAGCCTCTTTAGTAAGTACTACTTTGCTCTCATGGAAATTTACAAGTATAACCTATACATTTTACTATCAGAATATGGGAATGGGTTACCTAGTTTAGGAGTATTGTATTGCTTATAGTTTTGTCATGAAGTAAAACTTATATTTTATAATTTTAATAGCTTGATCTTAAGAAAGGAATATGGAATTGAGTGGAAATTAGATTCTTGAGCTTTTTGCATGACCGAACTAACTTGTGGGATGTAATTAATGTGGATAATAGGTTTTTAGGTTTATATATTGAGATTTCACAAGGTTTGTCAAGCCAGCATGGGGGCATCTTATAAAATCAGTCTCCAAGGTAAATCAACCCTTAAGGTATGCCCTGTTATCAAATTGTTGCGTTTATTTCCTTTTTGCATAGACTAGGATAGTCATTTCTTTTGTTCTCGGCTCATAATTGGTTGAGCCATTTTTGGACACATGAAGAAACCCCTACTCTCACCCTAGATAAATAGAACTAACCCATCGAATTCTATTATAGAATGTGCCCAGTCCCAAAAGTGACTATATAATTTATTTATTTATTCTGAAAGTTGAGTGCATTATGAGAGGGTCAAGGGTTAGAGGTTCAACCGTTGGGCAGACCTCAGTTGGACTATGATGTTAGGATAATGTCATAAATATATAATTACTAATTTATAAATAAAAACAAAATTATAAAAATCAAATATTGATCGAAAGGTTACTATAGTAATTTAGGGGTTTATGTTTATATTACCACATTTACCTTGTTGGAGTTAATGTTGTGAAAACATAAAGTAATTTAGATTCGTACACAAGCTACAGTTCAATTCCTCGTATGTGCAAATTTTTTTTAGCCTCTTGTGGCTTAGCAGTTGGATCATGGTCAAACATGGTTCAATCAGTTCTTGACAAAAAACAGCTTTAGAACTTTGACTGGGCTAGAATCAAGGCCAATTTCCTATTACCAGGATTGAAAACACTGTTAGCTCTGGCGACGCTAAGTTCAACACAACATTGAAACATCCTAAATATACCAATCCTTGAAATTAGTAATAGGGGTATTATTGGTAGGTTTATTAATCAGTCCTCATGTTAAAATGTAATAAGAGTGGTCAATAAGTTGTAGTAGACCTTTTTATTTATTTTTAATGACAAGGAACTACTCGAAAGCAGGGGTATTTCGTGTACTTATCACTGTCAGGTAAACTTTGTACCCGTGCATAGGGCCTCCTCTATACAAATTGTGTAATACTCCTACTTTGCTGCGGGCTGGCCCCAATGAATTGTTTGCACCCAAGGGGATTTAAAACTTAGACTTGATCAAGACTTTTACTACCTGTGCCTACTCCTTGGGGTTTAGTAGACTCGTATTTCAGAACTTATGGATGTAATTAATGTATGTTAGAATGTCTAATACTAAGAGCATTAAATATGAATGAGGCTTCCATTCTCTATAAATTGTGAATGAAAGGCAAGCACACTTCTTTTGACTGCAAAATTGTTCCATTGCTGGGACTCTTTCCTTATAGCCTTCTAAGGTTTCATTTGCTATTTTGCAGCAAAGTCAGTTTCTTGGCCGCATCCATATGTGATGTCAAAACACTGTTAAATATGGAAAGTTTACAAGGGAAACACTTAAAAAGAAAAGCTTACTTGTAAGATCTAAAGATCCAAAACCTCCCTTGAATTTGAGATTAAAAAGAAACTCTTTGCTGAAGTTCAATTATAGGAAGAATGTAAAAACACTTGGCTAACGGTATGAACGTGGTCAACATGGTCCAATATGTTCTGGACCAAAAACAGGTTAGGAAATATGATCAGGCTAGAATCAAGATCTACCAGGTTTTAAAATACTATTAGCTCCGGCCAGCCAAAGTTTAACTTGCACTTGGGACAACATTTAAACATCCTAGATAAATCAGTCCTTGGGAATCAATAATAGATGTATTTTAGTAGGTTTATTAATATGTCCTCATGCCAGGTTTTGATAACTTAAAAATGTAATTAGCGTGGTCAACAAGTCTTAATATTCTTATTTCATATCTAGGAACTTATGGAAATAATTAATTTATGTTAGAATGTCTAAGAGCATTAAATCTTAGTGAGGCTTCTATTCTCTATAAATTATGAATATGAGCAAGCATTTTTTTAAAGTAATTTTTACCCCATAGGGAGGGAAAATATGAGATTCGAATTAGTGATCTCCGCTTCATAAGGCATAGTCCCTAGCTGATTGAACTACTATTTGGGATAAAGCAAGCATATTTCTTTTGACTCCAAGCATGTGTCCCAGTGTCTTGGTCAATTGGGGTATGTTGTAGAATCCCTAATTTGTCATTTTGACCTTGATTTTTGCTCCATCGTTTTTGGGCACTCTTGTTCTTCATATTAAAGTATTTTAAGCGGAGGTCACTAGTTCGAATCTCCTCTCCCCCTTGTGAGGATGTGTCAAAAAAAAAGTATTTTAAGGGTGTATTTAATGCACTTTATTTTTAATTTAAGATTCTTTTATGTGCATATATTTTATTCGGTAGTACATTTGGGCTAGCATTTTATTCTTACTTGCATTATGCCTCTATATGGTTTGATAATTTAGTTATTAAATCTCTAGGCTATTCTTTTCTTTTCTTTTTTCATAGGAATTAATTTCTTCCAAGGAAAAGGGGATCCAATCATGGGTGGTGTTTTTTGTGTGAACAATGGCTTAGGGAAAATATTGGCACCGGATAGTTTGAGAAAAAAAGATGTTGTGGTGGTGAAGTGGTGTTACTTGTGTAAGAAGAGTAGGGAGGATATTGATCACTTGTTAATTCATTGTGAAGTAGCAAGAGAGCTGTGGAGCTCTATTCTTAATCTGTTTAGTTAGGGATGGGCAAAATATCCTATTGCCGCCTACTGACCGACACCGAACCTCTACTAACCACCTACCAACTTCCTGCGCTCGGTAGATGGAATAAAAAAACTGTTTTGATGTTGGTTCGGTTCGGTAGGCGATAGAATTTTTATTTTGTTAGTAAACCGAATCGAATTGACTTAACTAACGATTCGAATGGACTTGCATAACTTGTTTAGCTCTCAATAGTTTTTTGCATCACTTGTTTAGACTAAAGCATGTCCAATAAACACTTGTTAGCCCAAAAAATACAATAGTTTGGGCCTAAAACAATTTGTTTTGGCCCATAAAATAAGGCTTGGCCCAATATAAAAAGCCCACAACTAACCGACTTAACCGACCGACCTTTTACCGAATTCACTAAGTGAACCGACTTAACCAAAATAGTCGAAATTTATTCTTGACAGTGTGAAATCGGTTAATTAACCGACTTTTTTGATTTGGCGGGCGAAAATGCCCCTATTGTCACTGATTTAACCGATACCCAACCTTATGTTTGGTGTTGATTGGATATGCCTAGATGGATGAACGATTTGTTTGTGAGTTAGGGAGTGGTAATATTGTGGAAGTATGAATGTTGACTCCATTTCCTTTAATGCGATGCCTTTGGATGAACGGAATGCTCAGAACTTGAAGATGTAGAGTCTTGGACGATAGAGTTGCCGAAGATTATGTTCAACACTTTATAAACTTCAATATCAGCACATCATAGCCTGCTTGTTTCTATTTCTATAGATTTTTTGAACTTCTTTTCATCTTCTATTTTTTTTTTCTTTTCTAATTATGGGTTTCTCTTTTATATTTCTTATGTACTGCGCTTTTTAATGATATTAAATTACTTATAAAAAAAGGAATTAACTTGTTATGATACATCTATCTTAAAGTTCCAAACTTTCTATGTATGCTAGAAAATTTTTGATACTTTTATATTGCGTTCTCATTATTCCTGCAGGTGCTTCAAGTGGAAGTACTGATTTGGATACTGTCCTCCCTGTGAGCAATGCATTGCAACCAAAAGCACAAGAAATATATCAAATTCCTCAGGTCAATGGAACTGCTTTACATGTCAACAATGATGATAGATCTAGAGGTAAGAAAAAAATTTCAATGCTCCAGGAAGTCTCAACCAAAGATATCTTGGTTACAGAAATCATTTCCTTTTGTATTATGTGCAAAAATTATGAGGAGTCAGTAGACCATCTATTATTGCATTGCTATCTTGTTCTTTGTTTACTTCTTGACCCTCGTGTACTTGGCTGTGGCCTCTTGGTATCTTTTTCAATGGAGCTTTTTGTTAAAAGAAGAAAAAAAATTGTACTCTTTTATCTTGGGTTATTGTTACAGATGTTTCTTGCATTGGTTTGTCCCACTTCGGGACTTCACTTATGTTTTGAACATGTTATTCTTTGGTTACATTATGAATGTACAACTTCCATTCTCCCATGGATCATAGATATGTAACATTTGTACAAGATTCATCTTCAAAACTATGCTCAAAAGAGAAATCTTAGTCTACCTGTGTACTCTTGTGAACGTGAGGGGCCTCCTCATGCTAGTCGCTTCAAGTGTAAAGTCACAATTGATGGACAAACCTATGAGAGTCCGGAGTTCTTTGCCACTTTGAAGGATGGTGAACATGCAGCTGCAAAAGTTGCTTTAGCTTCATTGTCGCCAGATGGAGTTAAAGAGGCTAGTCTTCTATTTCCTCTTGCCATTTATATGACTTCTATGCGTATCTTTCAGAATTCTGTATTCATTGCATTTACAATCTCTCTCTCTTTTTGTTTTTGTTTGTTTGTTTGTTTGGGTTTATTTATTTTATTATAATTTTGATTTTTTTTCATATGTTAGGATGATTTGAGACTTTACAAGAACCTTCTACAAGAGTTGGTCCAGAAAGAAGGTTTTCGCGTATCAGTTTATGATACAAACAGATCTGGTGAAACTCATGTACCAATTTTTGTTTCAACTGTGGAGATAGATGGAGAGATTTTTAAAGGATGATTGGTGCCAAATATTGTATATTTGACCCCCTTAACTTATACTTGCTGAGCCTTTAGCATTATTAATATCTAACTTTTGTACTTGTTTTTAGTGTTTTATGGTATGCAGGTCATTACATCAAAACATGGCTACCCAAAGGCATATTGGACTTGAAGAGGATGGTGCGTTCGAACGCAGCTGCGGTCGAACGCAGGGACCACGTTCGAACGCAGGCCCTGTCAGCCTGTGTCTCACGCATGTTGCCCTAGTCGGCCCTATGATTCCATCGCTTACAGCTGGCCCTGCGGCAAATATCTGCGTTCGACTGCAGAGCCTACGATCGAACGCATTTTTACTTAGTGCGTTCGAACGCATGGGCTATGTTCGAACGCAACCTGTGATCTGGTAGCACACCAGAATTCTATAAATAGACCCATTCTTGCATTTTGACAAAAACTTTTTTTTTGGGCGATTTTTAGAGAGCATTTTGCCACTGTTGGCCATGCTCTGCCTCTTTTATCTGTAATCATTTACTTTGAAGTTTATTTAATGCATTCTTCTACTCTTTATTTGCTTTGTTGTTCAATGGGTGGCTAAACTCTTCAACTAAGGTTGAAGATGAAGCATCACCCTTAGTTTATATTTTTTGCTTTCACATTAAATGCGTTTATTTTCCGTCATTTAATTTTCTGTACTCGTCAATTAATTTCCGTGACAAAAAGTTGAATGGTTGTTTTTTTTTGATACATTGATAGTCATCCTATGATTTGTTCCAAGCCGGGTGCACAACGAGTGATCGATTATTGATTTAATATCCACTGTGATCCAAGGATACAGTGGATGATTTTATCAATAATCAATACTCATTTTAGCTCCTAAACGGTAAACGCATTATTTGGTTTGACTTGTGTCAATAATGACAATAGAGTGTGTTGAAGGGTTTAATTTGTTAAGACGAAAAATTGGTGTTTAATGTGTAAAGCTAACTTTTAATATGGGGTGAGGCTAATCTTTAACCTTAGTAGTTTTTCCATACCTTTACCTTTTTTTTAGAATAGTTTTTAATTAATAGTAGTTACGTGTTCATTGATACGATCTTTATTTGGAACTAGGTTAAAGTAGATTTAATCTTAGAGTAATATTAGTTTTTTTTAGCAAAAACTCCGTTCTCTGTGGGTTCGATCCTGCACTTCGCAAAAGCTATACGACCTAACGGTTTGTGCCATTGCGAGTGCAATATAATTTGCACGTCAAATTTTGGCGCCGTTGCCGGGGAACGGTTGTTTTTCTTTAAATTAATATTATTTTTAAATTGAATTTATTTTTCTACTAGTATTTATTTTAGGGAAAATATATAATAACTCCTTGGGTCTGCCTTCCAAAATTTTTAAATGCTTAGGTTTTTTTTTTCGAAAATTTACTCCCTGGATGTAAGGAAACTACAATAAAATCCATGCCGTTACACTTTTTGTAACCGCCGTTAACAGATCCAAAACGCACCGTTTTGGGAGATTAAAATATTAATTTTTTTAAAAAAATTTTAAATTTTTAAATCTAAAA
>CM017323.1:19770907-19796778 GCA_006937295.1 Carpinus fangiana | reverse complement strand
GTGCCATTGCGAGTGCAATATAATTTGCACGTCAAATTTTGGCGCCGTTGCCGGGGAACGGTTGTTTTTGTTTAAATTAATATTATTTTTAGATTGAATTTATTTTTCTACTAGTATTTATTTTATGCAATTTCAATTCTGTTCTTAGTTTATTTTGTATTTTAATTAATTTTTGTTAGCTTTTTAGAATAGTGTTTGGCAATTTTTAATTTCGTGCATAGTTTCTGGAAAATCAGGCTGTCACAGTGTGATCGAACGCACTGTCGCCTATTCCATAACGTTTGCGCACCTGCGAACGCTCGTTACGCACCTGCTTGCGAGCACAAGTCCCTGCCAGAAAGCAGTGCAGTGCTACGTTTGAACGCACTTGGGTTGCGTTCGAACACACTTGCAGAGCCTGCCAAATTGTTGTGTCTGTGCGAACGAACGTACTGCCTACGCTCGAGCGCACCTCTGCTTCCTGCACCAACATACCTGAGGCAGTAGGGGTTTAGTCGCTCATGACTCCGCTAAGCCTCCAAGAAATATTTTCTGTCTAAAACTAAGTATATCTTTTCTTAAAGCTTAGAGGCTTATTTATAGGGAGCCACAAGTCCTAGAAGTCCTAGGAAACCTAGAGAATTCGGATTTCAATCTCCTAGTCAAATTAGGAGTCAATCCATGTACAAATCGGAATAGGATTCATCCAAATTTGCTTCCTTCTATTGCGGGATGATTTTGGCATAGCGGGAGTCCGATTTAGGAAAATCCTATTTCATCATGAATTGTATAATTTTGAACGAGCTTTCGAATGCCGCTTGAATCACCTTAATCTGATAATTGAACTGAAAGTTATGTCCAAAATACTAAGACATGTTCAAAATCTGAAATTCTATCCGATCCGATTTTGACTCTAAGTGGAGAAATTTCGATTTTATCCTTTCCTTGATTTAATTAAACTTAACCACATCATATATATCTTCTATTGTGATTGGTTAAGCTTAATCATATCTTCTAGGTCCTCTCAAATTGTGCTTTAAACCCAAAATTAATGGTTTTTCTTGCATCTTTATTAAATACCTGAAAACACAAAACAACACAAAATCAAACAAATAACAATGCTAAGGAATTAACATATGCGAGTTAAGGGGATTGAATGTGCAACATTCGGCGCTTATCAGTGATAGATCAAGAAAACTAAGTAGCTCTCGAACTATTGGGATGAAGGGGAGTCGAAAGCCGGCCTTGAACATGGCCTCATACAGACAGACTTCGTGGGAGTCTGAACGGGCCACAGCTCCTGAGTTCTCCGTGTCAAACCGAATTCTGATGAAATTCGGAATGAAACACTCAGTCCTGATGCGGCCTGCATCAGCATTAGTGAGGTGAGACGTCCGCAAGGCAGGGTGAGTTTCTCCCAAGCCATCAGATTCGTTGCCATCCTTGGTCATTTTTCAAAAAACACAGGAAGGAATGTGAATAAGAAGAAAATTTGAAGAGGCAGGGAGAGTTACACAAGGACGCAGGTGAGTAAGATTGGAAATGGCTCGAATCTGGGTTATATAGGCTACCTAGAGAAAACAAGGCGTCGGCGTTGGGAGAAGGGATAATTGAAGAGGCGTGCTTCAAAAACCTAGAAAACGCTTCGAAAACCTAGAAAAAACGCTTCGAATCCCGACACTTGGCTGGTCATTAACTGAACCTGACAGCCGCCCGTACGACCATTCCGAGTTCGACACGTGGCCGAACCTCTACCACTGGAATCGGCGCATTAAATGATCGACGCCTCCTCAAGCAACCCAAACGTCTCGAAAAAATTTGAGCGGGAAAATTCAAAATTTTCCCGCCCAAAAGTATCTTTTGAAATTTGAAATTTTCCCGCCTCGGCCAAGTCGAAATTTATTTTGTCAACTAGGCCTTAGGAGCCTTCGAAACCCCTGAATTAGGGTAAGCCTCAAGAGTTTGATCCATTCTTCGCGAACACAGAAATTTCCCTAGTCCTCCAGACGAGGAAATTGGGGGGTAACTGTTGGGTCATGGATCAACCTCATGCAAACCCAATAGTTTGCTGGCCCAAGTCAAAGCCCAAGCAAGTCTAAGCCCGAGAACGTCTCAGGCCTCAGGTCTCCGAGACCACGTCTCGAATACAAGACTGTGTTCCGAGAATAAGGACTCGAATCCGAGACCTCTGAGACTTACACTCGGTACCTCCGAGACCTCTACGTCCGAGGCTCTCGAATTCGAGACCCTTACATCCGAGACCCGGGAGTTTAGGGATCAAAAATTCAAATCCATTTGAATGACATGTGATGTGATCTTATCCATTCAATTCAAATGTTGAGCACATGGAAACACGAAATCAGATATTCTATCTGCAAGAATTCAAAATTCAAATGCCAACAACCAAATCTTATCTTGATCTCCGAAGATCAAGGGATGGATAACTACTCAAATCACTCAATAACAGACTGCCTCGCAGCGAATCAGGGAAGAGTCAGTCACTGGTTATGGAACTACTACTCCATGCCTATATAATACAAGTCTCTACCACATGTTCTGGTAAGGCAATTCTTGCTCTCTTTATGCATTATTGCTTTCTCATTACTCTACAGAAAACACTGACTTAGGCATCGGAGTGGCCCCGCCGGCTCACCCCCGGTCTCTCTTTGATCCTATTGTCTTCCTCATTGTGCAGGTATTCATACTCGGAGCATTCAAACCAGTAGTCTAACAAGTAACAGGCGTGCCACATCATCAATCGGAAACTGTGCATCAACATATAACTAACTGAATATTATTCGATTAATTTGAAATGGAAAAAAACCTCTTTCCCAAATAACAATACATCTTAAATAACCCGGCCCAAATGCTTAAACCCATATAGATATTTGGTTGAATTTTCAGTTTCTTGTATTGTAGCTCCCAGGGGCCATGCTTTAAGTAGCGAATGCTTCTTTTGATATTTCAAGGCGTTACCTTTTGATTTCTTATTCTATCATTTTCTCTCATGAAGAGGAAGAGGATTAGAAGAAAGGATTGGTTTCTTAATAACTCCTAAATATTTCAATTCAAATAAGAAAAACTTTACTTTAACTCCATGAACTTTCATACGATTTTACAAATCTCTCTTAAACTTTAAAATCGTTCACTTTGGACCCCTAAACTTTCAATTGCTCACAATGTAAATCCCCCTGTTAGATTTTAAACGTTAGATGTCGTTTATACCCTTAACCTTTGTATAAAATTTCAACTTTCAAAACGTTTTTTTTTTTAAGGAAAAAAGGGATATTTTAGTCTTTTTTATATTTTTAATGGCTAAAATTAATGAAAATGTTTTAATTAAGAGTAATTCAAAGTTCAGAGGTCAAAAGTAAGAGATTTTAAAGTTTAGGGATTTGTAAAATCGCATAAAAGTTCAAGAGGTCAAAGTAAAATTTCCCTTTCAAAAAATTTTAATAACTTAACCATAATATTAAATAACACAATTATAATCAAACGGTAATTTTAAAAGTCACATCACATTTATAACTCTCATTCTAGCATTACTTTTGTATTATAATCTAAACTCAACTATTAAACATATATAACCCTAATCTTATTCCTATCAAATGCTTTACTCTTTCAATTTAGACCGCTCATTTCAAGCGAATGACCTAACTAGATTGAAGACTTGCAATTGCAGGAGATAGAGTCACAAGCAGAGTGGAGCCAATCAGGCAATTCTGATAGATTAACTTAACATATTAAGTTAAGTAAACTTGAGATTATATCAATCAATATACTCAGCTTTCTTTGGGGAGTGTGTTAAGGGAAGTGTGTCTAATATCCCTGCGGCCTGCAGCCAGCAGCAGTATTGTTACCATTAATAAATAAATCCCAAGTTCGTTATATTAACCGTTCCAAATGGTAAGAGGTAGTTTTGGCCACTTTTATTTGATCAAATGGTAGTGTTTGAGCATCCTCCAATGCCAATGGTCACGCCATGGTTCGGGTGGTGGTTGGACCGCTCATCAAATTTTGTTTTATTTTTATGTTTTCTACAATATTTTTATTGTAAGTGATATGTGTTATAGTATGATTGGTGTGTCACTAAAACCGTTTTTCGTCAAAATTTTAGATAGAAGTTGAGTCTAAGAACTTATTTGTATTTTTGCTTATCACGTAAGGTTTTCGATTGCTTTTTAACTTAAACTTTTGCTAAAACTAATTTTCTATTTTTTTTTCTTCCTTTTCCTAATGTCCAATGGAAACATTGAGAATGAGAAATTTAAATTCTAAAAATGACTTACAAAATTTAAAAAACAAAAATCATGTTTCAAAGCTAAATCATTTTTTTTTTTTGGGTTAATTTTATTTTTGATCACACTAAATACAAAAAATATTTTTTGCCCAAACAAACAAATTGAGACTAAGGATCTGTTTGGGAGTGCGATTTCAATAAGTGCGATTTTTAAAATTACGTTTTTTAAAATTGTGTTTTTGAAATCGCTACTTTTTAAAATCTCACAGGCGTTTGGTAAAACAAGTTAAAAATTACTTTTTTTTTATCAATTAAGTGTTTAGGTAAAATTAGCATATAATTGCAATTTCAGGCCAAATAGGAAAATATTACCCCAAATATTTTTTTAAGCGAAATCGTGATTTTGGTTTAAATTCGCACTTTTTCAAATAAACACCATTTTATTGGCTTATTGAAATTGCAGATTTTTTCACAATTTTAAAATTTGCGTTTTTAAAATCACAATCCCAAACGCTTTAAAATTATGATTTTATTTAAAAACACAAATTATTTTTTTAAAAAATACAGTCCCAAACGGACCTAAGTTTTCTTTGAGTCCCAGCACAGAAAAATAAAAAACCACATAAATCCAATAATTTAATTATGATATATATATATATATATATAATGGAAACAAAGAAACAGTCCCCACCTACGACATTGTTACAGTGGAAAGAGAAGTGGTCGATGAAATTGCCCTTGTTGATCTGTGTACACGAATGGAAATACTAATACCATATGCGAAGCACCAGATCCAGAATTTCGCGTTTTAGCTCACACATAGATTCACCAAGAGCTCCCAAACGCATCGTTCAATTTGCGGTGACCCCTTTCTCTCTTCATTTCTCAAGGGGTCGCCCCTCTTTCTCTCCCCCCAGCCCACCCACATCGATCACAAAATTCGCATAACCCAATTTCTAATTCACCTGAATTCCGCAGAATCTGAAGAATCCTTTAGACAAAAGAGAGATGTCGGAGATGGCCAACACAGATCCCGAGGGACTCGACGGAGTGCGCATGACGTGGAACGTCTGGCCGCGCACCAAGGTGGAGGCCAGCAAGTGCGTGATCCCACTCGCGGCGTCCATTTCTCCGATCCGCCCCCACCCGGATATCCCCACGCTACCTTACGCGCCCCTCCGATGCAAGACCTGCTCGGCCGTCCTCAACCCCTTCGCGCGCGTGGACTTCGCGGCCAAGATCTGGATCTGCCCCTTCTGCTACCAGCGCAACCACTTCCCCCCTCACTACTCCATGATCTCCGAGACCAACCTCCCCGGCGAGCTCTATGCGCAATACACCACCATCCAATACGCGCTCCCCCAAAACCCTAACCCTAATCCTAATTTCGATTCTTCTTTGCTCCCGCCCGTCTTTCTCTTCGTGCTCGATACGTGCATGATCGAGGAGGAGATGGGGTTTGTGAAATCGGCGCTAAAGCGTGCCATCGGGTTGTTGCCGGAGAACGCGCTCGTCGGCTTTGTTTCGTTTGGGACTCAGGTTCAGGTGCATGAATTGGGATTCTCGGAGATGTCCAAGGTTTACGTCTTTAGGGGGAGCAAGGAGATTTCCAAGGAGCAGGTTTTGGAGCATTTGGGGCTCGGCGTTTCGGCCCGGCGAGCTGGTGGAGTGGGGTACCAGAAGGGCGCACCGAATGCGTTTCCAAATTCGGGCATTACGCGGTTCTTGTTGCCCGCTTCGGATTGCGAGTACACGCTCAATGCGGTGGGTTATGGGATCCCATTGTGTGCTTTGGTTATGTAGGGATCGTTTTTGATTTGTTGAGATTTGGGTTTTGTGTTTGTTGTGCATTTCAGCTGTTGGATGAGTTGCAAACAGATCAGTGGCCTATTCCGCCTGGGAGTCGGGCATCACGGTGCACTGGCGTGGCTCTAAGTGTTGCGGCGGGATTGCTTGGAGCTTGTACGATGGGCACTGGTGCGCGGATTATAGCTCTGGTTGGCGGCCCTTGTACGGAAGGGCCTGGCACGGTAAAAGAGAAAATATAAAAGAACTACTTTGACTCACCTGCTTGTAATTTGTGCTTGATGTTATCTTATCCTTGAATCGTTTTCCCGGTTGTATTGTCTGTTTTATACATGGTTCTTAATCTTTGCTTATGCTATCGAAGTCACCTTTCTTGATACACCTTTTTTGTTGTACTAGGAATGCCTGATAATGTGGAAACTAAATCTTGGCAGCTAATGGCAAGGCACTTTATATTATTTTCCAATGAGCCGGAATTTAGCTGATACTATTACGAGTTTGTCCAGATGATATTGATTTTTGTGTAAAATTTACCTAAACTATTTGATGCCCCTCTTATAGTGCCGGACATACTATACTCTTAGATCTTGCCCTTCATGTGGAGGAAGTGCCATACATTGGGTCTCTCGATGTAATGAATTGAATTCTTATTCCCGATCCTATTTAGTGAAGTTATTCATGTAGTTAATTTTATGCTTTCATTTTTTAAATTCATATGTTGACATTCGTTTTTCCGGATTTTCAGATGATCTAATACATTAAAATCTAATTCCATGCCAACTTAAGCTGGTGTGTTTATCACCTGACCCAAGGCTGAGGCACTTGCATCATTTTTCTATTCAATGCTTTCATCAATCAAACCTGAGGCTGGTCTATGCTCCATTGCTTGTGGAAAAACAAACTCCTCTTTGATCTGGAATTTACTTATTGTAAATCATTATCTTTTTATTCAAAGTTATAGAGTTTGTGATGTATCTGTTGTTTTGTTTTTTGCCGCCACAAGTCACCATAACCCTTGTTTCACTGTCCACACCTCACCATAATCCTAATTCACAACCTCTGAATGCTCAAGGATATGACATTCTTTTAAGTTCATGATTATTGATTTTAATAAAGTTTTGCAGATTGTATCAAAGGATCTGTCAGATCCTGTACGTTCACATAAAGATCTTGATAAGGATGCAGCACCTTATTTTAAGAAAGCGGTCAAATTCTATGAAAGTATTGCAAATCAACTGGTCAGCCAGGGTCATGTTTTAGACCTTTTTGCATCTGCTCTTGATCAGGTCTGTGTTGATCAGCTTCTTAATTCTGTTTTGACTCCTAAAATTCTTTGGTTTATTAATTTTTATGTAAGCTCACATACTGCATAAATGATTTTTGCATTTAGGTTTTTTAGTACTTTTTTTGTTGGGTGTTTTGTTGCATATTTTTTTTTTCTTAGTATCTTGTAAAAGCCAGAAACATGTCTTTTGGTCTCTATGTCAAACTTTTAATTGCTTATAGTTGCAGCCAATTAGTAAATCAGAGTCATCACATGTCCATTTGATAATCAGAGCGTTTATGCACTGTGGATTGTATTTTTTATTATGCTTTGACTCTTGGCATTTTAAATATATAGGTTGGGGTTGCAGAAATGAAAGTTGCTATTGAAAAGACTGGTGGTCTTGTTGTTCTAGCTGAAAGTTTTGGTCATTCTGTATTTAAAGACTCTTTCAAGCATGTGTTTGAAGAAGGGGAGCAGTCTCTTGGACTTTGTTTTAAGTGAGTTCATCTTTAAAATTTGAGGTTTCCTTATCTTTTTCAATAGCATGTGACCTAATTTTTCTGAGTCTTAAATTTTCCCCACGTTTTGACATATTTTGTTTCTTTTAACTTGTTTCTCTAGCACAACTTAAGCTCTGTCAGATAAACATTCAACACTGTTGGTGCACTGGTGCTGCTGCGCTAGGATTATGGTTCTTGGATTTTGACTTTAGAGTTTATAGATCTAGCTGTTTACTTGTGATGGAACAACTAGTGGCTTTAGAGGTGTTTTTCCAATAAGGAACATTAATAGGATCAGTGGAAGTGGGGAATTTCAGTTAGAAGAACGAGGCCTCACTCAAAAATGAAGAAAGAAAGGAAATGAAAAAGAATAGAGAAAGTGATTTTATCGGTAGAGAAAGGCAATCAAGAAGTGGATAGTGCAAAAGCTTCTAATAGCAAATTTACAATTAAAAAATAAAAAAAAATGCTTCTAATGGCGACCTCAAGGAGGATTTTTTGGCTATCTAACTACTGCTTCTGGCAATGAAGTGATTATTATATGATAATGTGTGTATCATCTTTCCTTAAGAGCTAAAAGGTATAAGATCTATTCAGGAAAATGACCATTTTTCTGTAAATGCCAATGTTACAACAAGGGATTCACTTTGGGGACCAGGGAGAGGAAGAAATAAGCAATTTTGGAGTGTAAGAATGGGTGGGAAGAAGGGGAAAAAAAGGGGTGGGGGGGGCGTTGAGAGTAGGACTTCTCAAATTCTAGCATCTGTTACTCACAATCGACACGTACACCTTCTTTTAATTTTAAATTTTATCTTCTGTTGCTTTGTCCTTATCCTACACTTTGCCCCATTCATGGCCCATGTTTTAGGTTGTAATTAATCGCAATCTCACTTGCAACTAATTTGTTTCAGTGGCACACTCGAGATCAATTGTTCAAAGGACATCAAAATCCAGGGGATAATTGGACCTTGCACATCTTTGGAAAAGGTTGGACCAATTAATACTAACAAGCCTGATTTTGCTTAGCTTGATGGCATTTTATTTGAAGTTTGTTTAAGGTCCATGTAAAGAAGATTGGACCAAATGTGTAATGGTGGGGTTTGATGCTGATGATTGCAAACCCTGCAGAAAGGACCTGTCGTAGCTGATACTGTCATCGGGGAAGGGGGTACAACAGCCTGGAAAATGTGCGGTCTTGATAAAAGCACTTGCTTGACAGTGTTTTTCGATCTTTCATCAAGTGAGCGATCAAATACTCCAGGAACAGTTAATCCGCTGTTGTACTTGCAGTTTCTTACAAGGTATGTTGGTAGATAGTATCAATGTGAGACTACCATACGCACATGTATGCAAGAACGTGTGTGCCTCTTTTTTCTTTATTTGGAATGTGATTGACTTTTGATGGTCTTAAATATAATTGCAGTTATCAAAATCCCGAAGGTCAATTAATGCTTCGAGTGACAACTATTAGTAGAAGATGGATTGATAGTGCCGTTAGTTCAGAGGTTTGCTTTTTTTCAGTTTCCATATCTTATTTTTATGCCATTTAAGGTCATCTGTTGCTGCACAAGAAACAACCGAACCATTTGTCCTTTGTTATGGTTTGTTGTTGTAGACTTCATGTTTTACTTATCAAAAAAAAAAAAAAAGACTTCATGTTTTGTATGAATTTGAACGCATGAAACCTTAAAATTTATGAGATTTACTTGGTTCAATATACAGTATAAGACAACCACCTAACTAGGGCATATCATAGATAAATGCAAAATTAAATAGTAAGGACGCTGCTATATCTTTTAGTTTATCTAGCTGGAAAAGCCCCCTGGCCCCCTTCTGGTTGTTGTACAAAAGCGTATTGAATTGTTTCTGGAAGTGCTTTTTGATATGTGATGTGCACTGTGGTAGAATAATCTGTGGGAACTCTTGAGATGAATTCTATTGTCATGAATTTGATATGGTATAGGCAAATAGTTGGTAAGGGAGATTGGCAGGGGAGTTCCTGCTGCAAATGTGTGCGTGTCCATGTTTCTAAGAAACTTTGTCTGTATGTTCTTATGATATTTATTGGTCGTCATGTTTTATGTCTCCATGCATCATTAGTGCCAGTTTTGCTCCTCGATGATTGCCTTCTTCATGAATATTCAAATTATAGTATGCCTAGGTTGATTGAAGCTAACGTTAAATGGTTGGCCATACTTTAGCCTGTATGTTTTGTTGCATGATATTTAATCTCTCATGGTTTATATTTCTTCTACAATTAACCCCCTATTAACTGCTGAGTTCCTTTTATCTCTACTGGTTGATTGGAGATCTCGCTCGATGGTTTTCTCCATTATTTCAGTTTATAATTTAGAATGCATTAGAAATCCATAAAGTGGAGGCTAATGCTGACAGGAAAAATGTTGCCTTTACAGGAATTGGTACAAGGATTTGATCAGGAGACTTCTGCTGTGGTAATGGCAAGATTGACTTCCCTGAAAATGGAGATAGAGGTATTTTGCAAATTTTGTTGACAGCTATTGACTTTTTATTTTTTTTTTTAACAGTCATATGTATTTGACCATCTGTTGTATCCCTAATTTTCTGCTTGTGTTTATTGTCTCTTAATGCTCATACATTTAATCTACAGCAAGTTCTATTCTTAGAGAAAAGAAAGAACAAAATATATAGAGAGAGTTTTTATGTGTGTGGTCAAGTACGAAGATATTTGGAACTTGATTTTTTTATTTGAGAGTAATCCTGCACCTGAACTTCTGCTTTTAATCAATCCAATTCCCTTTTAATCAAATGATTTTCTTGTTAGCATTTGTATGCGGAGTATGAAGTTTTGATTATTTTGTATTTTAAGAGCAGACTGCAGCTACCTCTAAAATCTTGTTTTTATAAAACACTAGGATTTCTAATTTCTTGCTTTTTCACTAGTGCAACTATAGATATGTTATATTTCTATATTGAAGCTCTTCAACCCTAAAGCAAAGTAAACCGCATGATGATTGATTTTGTATTAATCAGGAAGGGTTTGATGCTACACGGTGGTTGGATCGGTCTCTCATTCGCCTCTGTTCGAAATTTGGTGACTACCGGAAGGATGATCCTGCGTCTTTTACGTTAAATCCTTCTTTTTCGTTGTTCCCTCAGTTTCTGTTTAATCTGCGACGATCGCAATTTGTACAGGTATTAACTTGGTGGTTGTCAAGTTCTATTTTTCTTTTGTTATCTTATATAGCATGTTTACACGTGTCTAATTTACACCTTTTTTTGGGTGGGTTTATGGGGTACTGGCAGGTTTTTAACAACAGTCCAGATGAGACTGCCTATTTCCGCATGTTGTTAAACCGGGAAAATATCCCCAATGCCGCTGTTATGATCCAACCGTCGCTGATATCATATTCATTCAATTCGCTGCCTGCACCAGCATTGTTGGATGTGGCTTCCATTGCAGCTGACCGTATTCTCTTGCTGGATTCTTATTTCAGTGTCGTAATTTTCCATGGAATGCAAATAGCTCAGTGGCGTAATGCAGGATACCATAATCAGCCAGAACACCAGGTTTCTACACATAATTGTCCTGGAAATGGTTGAGACATTAGAAGTTGGCCTGAAATTTATTGTCATAGATATATGTTCTGTAAAGATTATGGTTACCTCACTTTTTTAAATGTTATGAGTTTTTTTCTTTTTCGATAGTTTTGACCAATCCATAACTGAAGTCTTTAGAAGTTTTAAGTTTCAATTAAGTGATTGGTTCCCTGGGTTGTGCATATGTCTGATAAACTTTTCCATCTAACTTATAATATGTGTTTTCTATCAGGCATTTGCACAACTACTGCAAGCTCCTCATGATGATGCCCAACTGATCATTCGGGAACGTTTCCCTGTCCCTAGATTGGTGGTATGCGATCAGCATGGCTCCCAGGTTTGTAGAGAGTTCTTCAAGTTTCATTTTTCTGAATGCTGTACTTGTCATTGCTATTAATTCTTCTTCCAGAATGCATTTTCTTCTAATGGGTTGCTGCACCATTCCTAATTTTTCTTTAGTCAATGAGTCTTAGCTCAAGCTAGCTATCCAAACATTTATGAGAACTGATTCTGTGGTATGTAATTTTGCATTCTCTTTATAACAGTAAAATAGTCACTAGAAAGAGTAGCTAGATGAGATTCTCTTGAGATGGATTGCTTGAATGGTCCTTTTACTTGGCCATTGTTGGCATCTGGTGACCAGGCAAAGGTTTATGTCTTGAATCTGTGCAGTGGCAAATTTTTTGATATAAATGTGGACTTTGTTGCATTTGTTTTGATCGAATGACAATTCCTCCTCAAATATCTTCCCTCTCATGTCTTGGATCCAAAGCCCACATGGGACACACTTGGCTAGTGGACCTGCTAATTGCTTTTAACTTCTGCTACTTAGATCATGCTCTCATTTTCAGTTCTAAAGGTTGGCTCGATGTTTTTGCAAAGTTAATTTATTGGTGTCCTTTTTCTTGCAAATTTTATGTTTCCTTCTCAGGATACGTATATATGCACCAACTATGAGATCTATTTTCCTGGACTATTGTTCTCGTATTGATATTAAATATACTACTATGCTTAGTTTTTGGTAAAGTTTACACATAAGTTATGCTATGCTTTTTATCTTGGCCAAGTGAAGCTTTTGTCCTTGGCTCTTTTGTATTTACGAATTTATTAGCCTTTTGCATTATTTTCAACAAGTTAAATCTTGATCTAGATACTGTAGTTGGGGAATCAAATTATCTATGAAAGTTAAGCTTGGGCTTAGAGCTTGTCCTTCTGTGAATAAAAGTTAATTTTTAGAATATTAACTAAGTTGAAAACCATCGAACAAGCATCATTGAAATTTATTGAGAAACGTTCAATGTTTGCATTATCCTTCAAAAATTATCTACTCATTGAACTTACTAATCACACTGTTAATATTTCATCCCAAAATAGATCGGGTGCTTTCTTTATTGGGGTTACCCCAAAATAGGCGGGAGTTGAAAACTATATTAACTTTTTCATATTACCCTTAACTTTGAACCACCTTTTTTACAAATTTGAACCACCTTGATGCAGATAAGGATATTTTAGTAAGTTTTTATATTTATTGTCTTTCATTGAAATGCATGCTATTTACAATCATCCCGTCAATTTTGGTGTGGAAGGAGTAGAAGATTACTTCTAAATAAATTCAGTAAATTAAAGTGATGATTGTCAACTTCTGTCACTACCACATGGGCCCTGGCACCAGGAGGGCTGAGGGTGTTATCTCTCCCTATGTGAGTTGGAATAAATAGCATTACAATCAAACTATTGCAATGAACACCTTTATTTTGAAATGGTACATACTTGTCAAAACAAGAGTTGTTTCTGATATTGGTTTATGCAGTGCAAGAAGCTCCCTTCTGAATTGTAAAGTTTGCAGGAACATGTGCTTTTTGTTCCCTTTCTCCTTTCATACCTATTATAATTTGTTTGAAATGGAAGAAATTTTTTTTTGATAAATCTGTCTCAACTATATCTCTTGAAATATTCATGGGATCACTATCATCAAAGTTGTTAGAATTATATTTAATTTTAAATCAAGTAATGCTATATATCACCCCATCATCCCCCTCCCACCCCCCCAAAGTTGATGTGACGTGGTCCCCATAACATTTGGCGCATGGGGATTGATTTTTTGGTTGGGGGGACCATTTCACATCAGCTTTGAAGGGATGAGAGGGGGATAATTAGTGTTACCTGGACCCATTACTCTAACCTGGATTAATGTGATGAATACAATTTCTACTGGCATGTTGATGGTTGATTTTTGTCACTGGAGTTTCTGAGTCTGGTGATGTAAAACTACTTTTTTTAAAAAAAATAATAATTTATTATTATTATTTTATTTTTAAAATTTTGTTTTGTTTATCTTAGGATTAAATCATAATATGTGTAGTTCAATGTGTATTAAATCATATCATAATGTGGTTGATATGATATTTCTTAACTTTCATTTTATATGGGAAGCTTAATATGGTTTTGTTATCTCACCCTGTGCTGAACAGGCTAGATTCTTATTGGCGAAATTGAACCCATCAGCTACGTACAATAGTGGTAATGAGATGTCTGCTGGGTCGGATGTGATCTTCACAGATGATGTGAGCCTTCAAATTTTCTTCGAGCATCTTCAGAGGCTAGCTGTGCAATCTTGAGAGCCGAAAAGGATTGAGGCTTACACTACACAGTTTCTCATGAGTTTTGTTTAGAGGGAATTAAAGTCCTGTATCCTCGTGTTCCATTCGGTTTTTTCCTTTCTTTCCATTGTTTTAAAGATGAGAGATCAGACCCCAGATTATTTGAAAAATAAGGAAAGCCTATGTTATTCTTTGGGGGTTCTGGGGAGGTATAGCTAGCTTCCTTGAAAGAATAAGGGAGGGACATAGATGTTGGTTGAGTTAATGAATTTTGAGTTATAGGGAAAGAAAGGTATGATGGAGTGTAACTTAAGAGGCTTCAGAAGAGCCAAGCAGCAAGATATATTGTCAAAATGATATTCTTTTGCCCATTTCTTTTTTCTTTTCTTTTTTGTTTGTTTGTTTGTATTCACTCAGTTCAGAAATATGCATCGTGTACCAGACTTTTTAAGTTATATACTCAAATGGGTTCATGCTCCTATCCCTAGATTGGGAAGGTCAGGAACGCTAGTCATCTTGTTCATGTTCATCTCTCTCTTCCTGGTGGTTTCTTATTTGCTTAACAGATTCATACTGATCAGATGTGTGTGTGCCCTTGCTGGGGGAGATAATGAGTCACGATATCTGATGCGGCTACCTTGCCCAAATAGGTTGATGATTGTTCAAGTATGCAAAATATTAACGTGAGGGAGGGAGGGGGAACAACGGTTTTGCTTTTATTTTTTCAAGGATAATGCTAGATATTTCAAGAGATTTTTCCCAAAATGCTTCTAAGATGATGTGGCAAGCATTTTTTTCCTTAAAAAAATTATCATTTTCTTATCTCCTACTCTTTCCCAAAATAGTGCTTTCTACTAGAGGTAAAATAGCGATTGCGGTTAGCGGTTTTAACCGCCTCCGCTAACTGCTAGCGGTTTCGCCCGGTTAGCGATTAATCGGATGCGGTTAACCGTTTTTTTACTAACCGTTTTTTATTGAGCTTTTTTTTTTGCTGGTTTTGGGCTCACTTTAAACCTTTGTTTTGCTCACTTTAAACATTTTTTTCCTCTTTCATGGCCATTTTAGCATTAAAAATTGTTGGTTTAAAGTGAGCATTATATGTTGGACTATTATACCAAAATCTTGTTGGTTACCTTCTACAACATATAATATACGAATAAAATTACAACAAAATTATCGTTTTGGGTTAGGAAGAAATGAATATGTAGAAGTGCACTTCTATATTATATAAATAATAAAAATATAAAATTCAAACAAAAGTCAAAGGGTGGGGGGAATCGAAATCGGAACTCTTGAGTAAAAGAGGCGCACGATAACCATTAGGTTACAATAACTTATTATTATTTATTATATGATATATATATAATATAAATATATATTATATTTTTAAAAAAGGCGGTTAGCGGTTAGGCGGTTTTTCAAAATCCACTAACCGCTTCCAAAGCAGATAGCGGTTAGTGCGGTTAGCGATTAGCGGATGCAGTTAGACGGTTTTAAATTTCACCCCTACTTTCTACATCATTTGGGAAGGATTTTGGGAAAAAATTTGGAACACCCTAGCAACCCTTTTTTTCAATGCTCTTTTGATTTTCCTTTTTGAGATACGTGTGGTTACCCGTCTACCCGAATTGGGAAAATTCGTGCATAATGACAAATTATTTGCTTTTCGGATAGAGAAATGTTACACATCTTAAATTTTCTTTCAAAAAGTTGATTATTAAATGATGTGTCACCATCACATGAGTTGGTGACAAACTTTTCAAAATAATAAATTTTATGAGATGGTGACACATCATTTGGGAATTAACTTTTGAGAAGAAAATTTGAGATGTATAGTACTCCTCTTTCAGATACATGGGATACATGACGCGATGTCATTCGACGTGAAACTTTATTTTATTTTCCAAGGTCTCCAAAATAGAGACTCCTCATTTTTTATTCTTCTAATGAATCTACTATACCTTAAATGGATGGATGCCACTTGGGTACGCTTTTATCACAATTTTTAATGCAAATTCACATAATATTTTTATATTTTATGAAAATAAGTGTTGCGAAAATTGTCAAGTGGACTGGCCACATTTTAGTGGCTCAATTGGAAAGTAGAGGTTAGTTTGTATGAAAATTGCATAATCCCAAACATCTTTATGTCAGTTTTATTTGCGCGAGTCAGCATTACAAGGTCACAATCCCCAATCTCCCTCGCGCCAAAAATTCAAAACGGAAGGCACCGGAGTCCGGAGACAATGCTCTTCAACGATTCAGAAGAACCGGACCTGGAGCTTGAAGAAGAAGCGGAAGCCTTATCCTACTATCATCCGGCTCCAACATGCTCCCAAGGGCACCGATCCACGCTCATCCTCCCCACCCAACAGGGCGGCTCCATCTGCCTCCTCTGCTTCTCCAACCTGGTCGCCGACCCTCTCTCTCCCACTCTCCACGTCTCCTACGCCCTCTCCCAGCTCTCTCTCGCCGTCTCTCAGCCCCAATTCCTCCACTCTCTCCGCTCTCTCCACTCCCACCTCCTCGTCTCCCCTCTCGTCAAGGCTCTCTCCTCCTTCGACGACGAGCCCATCGCACGCCAGCTCATTGATCTGATCCTCAATCTCTGTGGTTCCGGTGATGGATCCCTCTGCGCTCAGTTTGTCGCCATGCTTTCGGACCGCCTCGCGTCCGGCGCGTTGGCATGGAGTCGCCGCCAGGTGTTTACGGTAATGCCATCTGATTTAATTGTGAATTTNGATAGTGAGTTTTATGTTGTCTGAATATTTGTAGTACGTTTGTTATAGTCTCCCATGTTTTAAATTGTAAAGACGGTTATTTTATCACGTTTAATGGAAGGGAAAATAGTATTTGAGTGAAAGTGTGAAACATGACAACTTTTGATTATTTTTAGCTAAAAATGACACTTGGCAGCATTTTAAAATGCCACATGTCGCAATTTTATGCCCTTCAGTCTAAAACTGCCATGTTTTAATTTTAATTGCCCAAGTTTTAGATGCCACATGTCAAGTTTAATTGCCCAATTTTAAACGCCACGTGTCAAATTTTTAGCTTCTCCTATCTAACATTCTCCTATTATATATATATTAGATAAGTGTTGCAAAAATTGTCAAGTGGACTGGCCACATTTTAGTGGCTCAATTGGAAAGTAGAGGTTAGTTTGTATGAAAATTGCATAATCCCAAACATCTTTATGTCAGTTTTATTTGCGCGAGTCAGCATTAGAAGGTCACAATCCCCAATCTCCCTCGCGCCAAAAATTCAAAACGGAAGGCACCGGAGTCCGGAGACAATGCTCTTCAACGATTCAGAAGAACCGGACCTGGAGCTTGAAGAAGAAGCGGAAACCTTATCCTACTATGATCCGGCTCCAACATGCGCCCAAGGGCACCGATCCACGCTCATCCTCCCCACCCAACAGGGCGGCTCCATCTGCCTCCTCTGCTTCTCCAACCTGGTCGCCGACCCTCTCTCTCCCACTCTCCACGTCTCCTACGCCCTCTCCCAGCTCTCTCTCGCCGTCTCTCAGCCCCAATTCCTCCACTCTCTCCGCTCTCTCCACTCCCACCTCCTCGTCTCCCCTCTCGTCAAGGCTCTCTCCTCCTTCGATGACGAGCCCATCGCACGCCAGCTCATTGATCTGATCCTCAATCTCTGTGGTTCCGGTGATGGATCCCTCTGCGCTCAGTTTGTCGCCATGCTTTCGGACCGCCTCGCGTCCGGCGCGTTGGCATGGAGTCGCCGCCAGGTGTTTACGGTAATGCCATCTGATTTAATTGTGAATTTTGAAATGTTTGTCATAGTTGATCATACCTTGCCCGACTTTCTGTTTTGGTTGTTCGGAAAATAACGGAAAACTAAGGAAAATCGAATTTGGAATTCGTAACTGTTTCGGGTGGTGGCCTTGCTTTGCTGTGACATATTTTGATAACCAGAGAATTGATTGATTTTTCTTTTTTCTAAGTCTCAAACCTTCTTCGCTTAATCCAATCCGGTCTCTCTCTCTGATCTCAAACTCCGTTCACAGCTTCAGAGTCTGCACCTTCGGTTTGAAATGCCATCCGAGCAACTCAAATTTTCTATCAATAAGAAGGAGAAAAAAAGAATTAGAGAATTGAACCATTTCGGATCATGTCGATTTTCAACACATCAACAATTTTTTTTTTCTACATTAAGCCTATGTAATGTTCTTCTGAAGTTTCCAGTCTTCGTTCTGTAGCATCGAAGTTTGTTAAATTGATATTTCAATATTTCAATTGTTGTATTTCATTCTACATTTTCTCAACAATGAAAAAAAAAAAAAAGGGAGAGGCAAGAGTTGCTTGACAAATTTGGTCGAATTGAACAAGCTTTTATTGCTATTCTTGTATTCAGTTGCTTTCTCTACTTGGAAGATAATTTCAGATAAGAATCGATAGTGATTTTCGAGATAATCAAATCATATGAGGAGCTACGGGGAAATTTTCAATTTTATTATTTCACTTGCTGAAATATCCAGCTTCTTGTGCTGGTTGATCACTTATGTTAGTGAACCTAGAAATGAAGAAGCCTAGAATGGACTTTATTCAACTTCATTACGTAATTTAATCAATTGCAAGGTAGGGCTTTATCTTCCCAAGAAAGAAACTGGTCTCTAGAATTTTATGAAGAGGAAAAAGGTGCTTTCATCTATCTCAACCAGACCGGCTCAGAGCATCACTGGCACTATCCCCGTCCAAGAATCTCCATCTGCTGTAAGTTAAGTGGGTGAGCTAGAGTCCCAAGCCTGACTTGGTCTTATATGACGTCAATGAACCCAATTGTTTTGGGACATGAACATGGTTACCGATTTTACAGCTGTGGAGATTACTTAGGACTCAACCCTGTGTAAGCTTGATAGCTTGTAAAATATTGATGGATTCTTCTAAATAAGCTCAAAGATGTCATCTAACTTACCTTGTAAAGTCTGTAAGAGTTCGTAATGGAGAACTAGAGTCGGTGTCTGAGCATGAAAGCTTAAAGTGTGTATGGGAGAGATGACTTGAAAGTTAAGTCCCATATTCGGAGCCCTCAAATTTTAATACTGTTGATATTATCTCATCCTTTGTTGGTTATTTTTTTATACATATACCTCTTTATTGTATGATTTATTTTCTTCTCGCTATAATTAAATGCTTTACATGATGTAATAAAAAGGAAAATTAAAAAGAAATAAAACAAAATTTATGCATCAGCTAGACCATGAGGATCTTTGCATTTAATGATTAAGGTTAGAGCTTACAATGGTTCCATTTTTAATATTACGTATGCATTAAAAGATTCATTGACTTCTGAGGAAGCAATATCTTTCCCGAGAATCATATTTTTTAAGCCTTAAGACATCTCACTGCCCTCCATTGTATGAATTCTTAATTGCAGCTTCACTGCTTAGGGGTTCTCTTAAACTGTCAGACATATAATCTCTATGCCCACATCAAAGACAAACGTGGCCTTGTTTCCAATCTTGTTGCAGGTCTTCAATTGCCAAGGTAACAAAAAAAGCAACCTGGGTTGTGAGACTTTTTTTTTCCCCATACACATCCACTACATTATACTACTTACCAAAGAAATCTACTACTTTTTATTGAGTCCTCTATTCCTTTAACACAGTGAGGAGATCCGTGGGGAGATCCTGTTTGTTCTGTACAAGGTATCTGTTCTCCAGTATGCATCAGAGGATGGTGATGGAACTGATGTTTTACTGGCCTTTTGTCCCAAGATCTTGCACCTGGTGATGGATGCCCTCATGAAGACCCAAATTGATGATGTCCGCTTGAATTGTCTAGGTTTGTCTCAACTACTTCTAATATTTCTTTCCTTATTACTGGAAAATTCACGTACGGTATCTAGTTATTTCCTTTGGGAAGTCTAGTTGGAGAGGCAGCAAAACGTGAACAACATTTTGGGCAGATGCCAAGAGCCTTTTCCCTTGAAGGTTTGTTTTTTAGGATCCATAGGCACACAAGTATATTCAGAATAATATGAAGAGGAACGTCACAAACTAAAAATCATCTTTTACAGAATATGTAGGTAGTATGCATACCGTGATGTTACATAAGTCAGACCATTACATGATTATTTGACCATGACCATCAATATTTTATGTAATTTTTTTCTCATACTAAGAGACTCAAATTGTTATAGTTCTCAAATACCATGGTAGTCTAGAAACCTGCTGTGTGCATGTTGGCTCAACTATAATGCGAGACTTGTCAAATAGTTCATTGGCATGTGCAGCAGTGACTCTGACACTGCATGGAAAACTCACTCATTCAGATGCACTTTGTTTTGTGTCACCTTCATCTCATCTTTATCATTATCACTGTCATCTTTCTACTAACAATTTTCCAAATATACTTGCCTAGCACTTCTGACGGTTTTGTCTCGGAGAGGGTTTTTTGCGAATATGGATGCAAATGACACAAGCAGCATGAATTTGTATGAAGCAGATAACTTCATAGCAGCAGCAGAAAATGGAAAAGATGGGCCTCCTTTGCATACCATCTTTGCTGAGGCCATTAAGGGCCCATTGCTTTCATCAGATAGCCAAGTCCAACTGAGCACACTAGATTTACTCTTTCATTATTTGTCTTGCGAAGGTGCTTCAGGAAAGCATATCCAAGTCCTGGTAGAAGAAAATATTGCAGATTATGTGTTTGAAATACTTAGATTGTCAGGTGAACAAACTTGCTCTTCATATTTTTAAAAAAGTACTCTCTTTGTAATACAACATGAACTATCAGACTAGCCAACTGGAACCAGAGATGATGCCTTTGAACTAGGGCCCACAATTGACAAATGAATTCAATGACTCAGTTACTGTAAAATTTTGCAGTAGTCCAATCTAATTTGCCTCAATTTTCCTCATCATAAAGTTGTGTGCTTGGAAAACTTGATTCTGATTGTATTATTTGCTTAAAATCTCACAGTAATGTGGCTTAATGCATGCGAGAATTGTTCAATTGTATACCCCGTAAGTTAAAAAAAAAAATGGTACTTTCCATGCATGTGACTTAAAGCATCTGTTTGTACTGCGAAATTTAGTTTTGTGCTAATAAACTTTGTCTATTGATGAACAGAATGTAGGGATCCAGTTGTCAACTCTTGCATTCTGGTACTTGATCTTTTATCAATGGCTGAGCAAGCCTTCAAACAAAGGCTTTTTGTTGGATTTGCTACTCTGATTCCAGTAGTACGTTATGTAGCTGAAGTTCCTTTTCATCCCGTTCAAAGTCAGACTCTAAAGCTCATATGGAACTGTGTTTCTGATTGCCCTGGGATGTTATCTAAATCTCAAATAGAGGAGTTAGCTCTTGTTTTCACAAGGATGCTTAAAAAGCATACTGAGGGGGAAATGGGCATGCTTCCTCAGACATTGATAATGGTCTGTTCAGTCTTTGTAGCTCTTATGAAGCTTTCATCTTCTCATGGGACTCTAAACCTGGCAAGATTAGTTCAAGAAGCATCAAAACATGCAATTTTAGGCTGTCTAGATATCTCCGAAAAACATTCCATTCAACTTTTGCACTCCTTGTACCTACTTAAAGAGGCATATCTGTACAGTCACGAAGAAAACTTAAGTGAATCCAGTAGCATGGAACTACGGAAGTGTGTGGTGAATATATGCACGACACATTTATTACCTTGGGTTGTAACAGCTGTCAATGAGATTGAGGAGAATATCGTCCTTGGGGTGCTGGAAACTTTTCATTCAATTCTGCTTCAGGATTCTGATATCCAAGCCATGGAACTTGCAAATACCCTGGTTTCAGCATCTTGGTTCAGTTTCTCATTTGGATGTCTAGGCTTATATCCTACAGAGAAAATGAAATGCAGAGTATATCTGATGCTCAGTTCACTTGTGGATGTACTTCTTGGAAATGACTCTGGGCAACCCATTAAAGATGCTGCTCTATATCTGCCATCTGATCCTGTAGATTTGTTGTTTTTACTTGGGCAAAAGAGCTCTCATAATTTGGAATTGTCTTCTTGTCAATCCGCCATTTTGCTGATTTTATACACCAGTTCTTTATATGATGAAAGGTAATTGATCTCATGATTTCATCTTCCTCCTATCACTCTGTTTGATGGTATACTATTTCTTTCCTCACATCCTTAGTATCTTATTTCTTTCCTCATATCCTTAGTATCTTCTTCTCCAGACTTGCAGATGAGAAGTTGGTTTTAGCTTCTCTGGAGGACTATCTTCTTGTAAATTGTAGTGATTTACAATCTGGGGCTGCTGATTCACTTGCAGTGATGCGACTAGTGAATGTCTATGGTCTTTTCAGGGGTCTTGCCGAAAAGGGCTACCAAATCCCCTACAGTTTGAAAGCTGAAGGGATCCTTTTCCAGCTGATGACTGAAAATGAATGGGATTTTCCTTCTACAGGAATTCACTCAGTATCATTAAAATGGTTGTTTCAACAAGGGAAAATCAGTAAGCAATTATCTTATCAGATTCTGAAATTCTGCAGAAGCCATAGCTCAAATGGGACAGACATCATTGTCCATGGAAGAAATGATCAAGTTCCATATGCACAAGCAATTGCAGAGCTAGTAGCAGCGGGAGATAACTATGGAGCAACAATTTTTGTATGCTTGTTAATAGAGCTTGCCAAGGATAGTGGCCAAGAACATGACATAATTTCAGTGGTTAATCTCATAGAAACCATTATTAACACCTTTCCAGCTGCTTCAGAACAATTTTGTTTGTATGGCTTAGGGAAGGCAATCTACACTCTTTATTATGATTCAAGCCACGCATATTCCCCACAGATATTAGTGGCCACCTCAGTTTTGATTTTTAACATTTTAAGTTTGGTGCGGCCTGAGATTCTTATTGATGATGAAAATTGGCTTGCAGTGATAATGAAGGTGATTAATTTAACTTTGAACAGCTCTAATTTGCTTGCAGTTGTAGGAAGTTAACCAAAAAATTTGCTTTCTTCGTAGTTGATGAAGTTCTTTAACCCCTCAGAGGCTGCAGATAGGTGGAATGTTAAATCGCTCGTTGTAATTGGAATTCTTTCCCTGGTTTTGCACCACTCCGCCAATGAAGCACTCGTAGAAGCTTCAAAAACTATTCTTTTTAATTCTTCTCTCGTATCTGCAATCAACAGCACAATCCGTGCTGCCAGCTTAAAGGGGCCTGCTTTGGTGGACCATGATGAGGGAACAAGCATAGGAGAAACTTTGATATTTGCGCTTTTACTAAATTATTTTTCTTTAAAAAGGTCAGTGCCACCTATTAAACACACTAGCATGATCTATGTTTTTGAAGCTAACCTTTTTTTCGTTGCTCCAGTTTGCCTGCTGTTCTACCAGGGTTTGTTGATTGGCACAATTTCTTTGATCCACAAAATAGGACGCAACCACTGTCCTTCGTTGGCATCCATTGCCATGACCTATGCAGACTCATGCATTTTGGGTCTTCTCTGGTGAAGCTTGTTGCTTCCTACAGTCTGTTAGAGTTGCTTACCCGATTATCAGACCAGTTATGTGAAAAGCACTTGGAATCGAAATGCACTATGGGTTACCTAATGTCTGTAATTGCTGTATTGGAAGGGTTGGTTTTTTACAGCGATCCTAGAGTGGCTATGAACTCTGGCATCTGCCTATCAATAATTTTGGGATGGGAAAAGCTGGATATGCTGGAGACAACAATGGTTGACAAGAGCAGTTGGTGTAGGCTGATCGTGGAAGAGCTAGCAATATCTTTGGCAGCTCCATGTTTAGCATCAAAATCTTTCATTAATCATCACAAACCTGCAATTCATGTAGCTGTGGCGATGCTGAAACTCCAAAAGGTTCCTGGGTGGATGAGATCTGTGTTTGATGATACCTGCATATCTTGCATAATTGAAAATCTTGCAGCTAGTAATGTGAGCACAGAGATGGTATTGTTGATTCAAGAGCTACTGGATTCTAAGTTCCTGAAGACCGAACAAATTGCTAATCTAAATCGGGTCCTCCAGGTGCAAATTCCTTACTCTATATCACGCTTTTCTATTTCTTTACTTTTTTTTTTGGGTTCAATTAACAAGGAAACAAAAGGATTTGTTTCTTCTTCTTCTTCCTTTTTATTTATTTATTTATTATTATTATTTAAATTTCTTGTATGCACAACAATGGTTCATTAGTATCATTATTTTCTCACTCACTGCAATACTTCATCACATTCAACCCCTTGACATCAGAAGGTAAAAGCAATTAAAGGCAGTGTAATGAAAAAGAAAGATAACAAACAACTATTAAATTTCCAATTACTGTTGTTGATACTGCAGGCTCTCAGAAAGCATATGTATGCTGACAATGCTCCTGATGATCGAGTAGATGAGCATGTGGAGAAGATAATTACCAACCCAGATGATATGGGAGAAGTTCGTGAGTATCTCGTTTACTTGATGTCATCCAAGTCATCTCTAGATATGGATTCCAGGGGATTACATTTTGGGAAAAAGAGACTGGTGGAAGAGATAGAGTTGCTTTTTAGGACCATAACAGTGGAGGATGACGGCTAACGGAATTTTTTAAGTCCATTTTGCTTTATTTGAACTATTTTTCGCACTATCGCTTAATGACCTAAGCATGTAAATTGTAAGGTACTAAGGTGCTTGTCCTTGTGAAGCAAAACCCATATCTTTAAGATAACAAAGAATATAGAGCTGGCATACACACTGATACTGATATAGAGTGTAAATGAGTCTTTGGATATCCAGTGTATATATATATATACACACACACTAAACAAAACAAAACCACTAAAACAATTTCTACCCCATTCAACAACAAACATCCTCTCAAACAATTTCTACTCCGTTATACCCTCTGGAACATCCTTCATTCTACACCTAGTAAGTTTATTCTATTCCTTTTATAAATTGACATTTACTGTATGCATTTTTTTAAGTTTATTTAAACAAAATCCTCATTGTTAAAATTTCAATTGTTTTTATTAAGTTTACAAATTGCCATTGTTCAATTGTTATTGTTTATGTTAACAATGTCATTCACTGTTATTGTTCTATTTGCTGTTATCATTTTTAATGAGTTTATTTGAAAACACGTTTCATTGAGTTCAAAAATTCCCCTGCAAACCCTAGATTAAAAAAATGGCTCAATTCTCAAATCCATGTTCACAAAAATGAAAAGAAAAAAAGAAAAGTTTTCCTTTGAAAAATTAGAGTTATGGATATGATTAAGTGGTGGAGTTATTTTCCAATTTCTTTTCTATAAGTTGTTTCTACGTTCTGGTTTTTCTACATTCGGGTTTGAAGGCCAAATTTTGAACTATAAGTAATAAACATGTTGAGATAACGAAGATAGAAAACCGATGTAGAAACTGCAAAAAAATCCAAATGGAGTTGTTCGTTTAAGGGTTTTTTTTTTTTTTTTTTTAATTTTAGTTTTAGTTTTAGTTTTAAGCAGAAGATGCTAATATCATGATATGCGGCATTCCATTTATGCAAGTGATTATTAAACAAATAAATTGTACGTTAAATTTTTAAAATCAAAACACGTGTTTTTTTCAAATTGCTATCTTTCTCAATCTTAATTGCTATCAAACAATGTTTATCCCCATGTTATCTAATATCTAATCTTATTTAATATAATGTAATATCTAATATCTAATAGGGGAGTTTTTAGGAGGAGTTCATAAAAACACGACAAGTGGCGTTTTATCTTGCTAACAAGTGTTAATCTAAATAATTTAAGTTCGAAGTGTTGGATTACTTAGTGAAACGTTGCATTTAGTTTTGTCTTCCCAACTAACTTAAAATGCTACAAATAAGACAGACTCACATTTTCCTCAAGCATATCGTTAAACATGCTTTTAGGAGAGTGAAACGTATTCATTTTTTTTTTTTTTTTTTTTT